>CM046327.1:18185540-18854887 GCA_025403435.1 Artocarpus heterophyllus
TGCCATTAGGGAAACACTTAAGCAACTCTTGAGTAAAAGTGAGAAAGCCAAATACATATTGACAGGTCATAGTCTAGGTGGGGCCCTAGCAATAATCTTCCCGAGAATTTGGTGTTGCATGAGGAGTCGTTTTTGTTGGAGAGATTGAAGGGGGTTTACACTTTTGGGCAGCCTAGGGTTGGGAATGAGAAATTTGGGCAGTTCATGGAAAAACAATTAAGGGAAAACGACATTAAATATTTTAGATTTGTGTATGGTAATGACATGGTGCCTAGGTTACCTTATGATGACAAGGATCTTATGCTCAAGCACCTTGGTACATGCGTCTACTTCAACCGGCACTACCAAGGAAAGTAATCAAATAAACACATGATCGTCCTTAGGGACTCTATATCATTCAATTTCTAGTACATGATACAACATACTGTACTAGGTGGTTAATCTGTTATGAATATTGGGTCCGACTTTAATGAGTTTTTTATCAACCAAAAAAAAAAAAGAAAAAGAAAAATGCAGTCACCAAGGTGAGTCCCACATTGTAGTGAGAGGTGCATTAGTGCTATAGTGCCTACGAGTTTCTTTATAGTCAACAATTGTCTGAATAGGGGTACTTAATAAGGTCTATTTATGTGTCATGATATTACATACTTAATTTGCAAAAGAAATTCGGCAAATTTAAACGGTTTAATTTTTCCTTTTCTTATTTTTTGCTTTTTATTCTGTGCATCCTTTGGGCTCTTTTTTTATGCTTCCATATTTTTATTTAATAAATTGGAAGTGAAGCTAAGAGAGAGATCTTCCAATTTATATTAGCATATTTAATACTCGTAGACATATACATTGGGTAGAGGGTATGTTTTTTTCCTTCTTTTTTTCATCTTTTGTGTTTTAAAAAAATGTTTTCCTTCTCGTCACTAATTATATAAAGTGTCATTTCTCTTATGGCCTTGTAACACTATAGATTGTTGAATAAGAACCAAACAAGAACTATTTTTCATCCCTAGGGGCAATACCCATGATGGTAAATGCATTTTGGGAGCTGATTAGAAGCTTCACAATTCCCCGCAAAAAAGGACCAAAATTCAAAGAAGGGTCTTTCCTCAGATTGTTTAGGATAATTGGTTTGGTAATGCCAGGCATACCAGCTCATAGTCCTCAAGATTATGTTAACGTTACACGTTTGGGATCCTCGGATGTGTTCCTTACCTGCCAAGACCCTAATTCATCGAAAAATATTGTTTAGAATAATGATATATGACACATGTTTGAGTAGGACTGTAATTTCTAGTGCTTATATTAGATCCGCTGTAACTTGATTATTATAACTTTGTTGTTTATATTTTGTGTTTTTTAAACTCATAAAATATAGTAAAATTGAATTACAAATTATTTTATTTACCTTTTTTTTCATTTTACAAATTGTTTACTTTTCCATTAATGGTTCTCATGCTTATCTTTGTATCACACCCATTGTTCTTTGTTGTGGAATTTTCCCAAAAAAATAACTAGCTAGACGGTCTCAGTCCTATGTCATCGCTTTGTATATTATTCCGTCTTAGTTGTTTCTTATAGGACTTGAACTTAAATTGATGGAATGACTAGGGCCTCAGCCCAAATGATGTATCTACTAGGGTTTCTTCATTGAACTAGTGTCGGGATCAAAATTTAATATCAAAGTTAGGGTTTGATTGCAAGACTGGGGTTAGGTTGAGATCGAGTTCAGAATTAGGAGTCTAGGGTTGGAATTTGGGGTTTGAGACTTAGATTGGGGCTAGGATGTGGATCAAGGTCAAGGTCAAGCTCAAAAAATTTGTTATGGGTATTTTTGTAAAGATATACAAAAATTAGGGTTAAACTATTACTTTTTAAAAAATAAGGGGTCAAATTATGTTTTTCACATTTTGGCACCAAAATTTTTGAAAAATTGCATTTTGATCTCTTAATATTCTAAAAATTGTATCTTGGCCCATTATTTTTGAGAAAAATACATTTTTACCTCTAAAATCTAATATTACAATTTGGCTAGTTTCTATAAAAACTTGCAAAAAGCCATATGTTGATTCCCAATCCCTAACATGGGTCCGGCTTGTTGGCCTGACCGGTGTTAAGATATTTTACCATGCAGTTGGCTTAAAATTTTTAATACTTTGCTTGAATTTATCTAAAGTACTATAAGAAAAGGACTTGTGCTTGAGTTTTTTAATTTATTTAATGATATTTCTTACAAGCACTGTTTATCCTTATTTTTCATTAGAGCAACTTACAAAAATGCTCCCCAAATGCTCTAACTTATTAAAAATACCCTTCAATAAGCCACTTATTAAAACTGTCTTTTTATTAGAAATTGGTGATTTATTAAAAGTCTAAGTTACACTCCCTTCTCACTCTCTTATGAGGGAACCTGCTAGAACCCAACAAGTTCCATCCTAGAATTTGCCAGGTTCCGTCCTAGAATTTGTCAAGTTCCATCATAGAATCCACCAGAACCTACCAGGCTCGAACATGGAACCTGCCAAATTCCATCCAAAAAATTGTTGAAACCACCATATTCCATCCTAGAACTCGTCGGATATGGAGCCTCCAACATAGAACCTATTAAATTATATCCAAAAAATTGTCAGTACTGCTAGATCTTGTCTCAAAAAATTAATGGACATAGAAATAACCAGTTTCCAACATGGAACCCGCCAGATACCAACACGAAACTTGCCAGATTTCAACATAAAACCCACCAAATTCTATCCACAAATTGCCAAAACCGTCAGATTCTATCTCGAAACCTACTAGATTCCTTCACAGTCACTGCTAGGTTCCAAAGTAGAATCTATCAGATTATTTCTAATTTGTCTTAAAAATCAAATTACCAAAGAAAATATCTCAAAAAAAAACCAAAAAGTTAGAGCAAAAAACACAAAAACTACATGTTAGAATCCAAAGAAAGTACAACCAATAAGTCCAAAAATTTTTACATTAAAAAATACACAAAAACAAACCAAGAAATTTTTTACGGTCAATCATCCGACAATAAGATGTCGCACAGTAGCTTTAATGCATAACCAGATATTTAGTGAAATCATCTGACAACAATGAACACAAGAAGCAAACTATAATTATCTACTTTATCTCACGTATTTAGTAAAGTAAAAAAAAATCTTATGACACACCAACAACTAATCAAGAAAACCACCATTGTAATAATCCAATAAAGCATAATTTGCCAGTAAAAATATGTTGCTTGAAAAACAATTGTTACGCGAAACAAAAATATAACATATCTTAGATATGTTACGTGATATTATAATATAACAATATAATTAAAAAAGCAGTAAAACAAGTGCGAAAGTGTTCAACATAATATATGACTAATAATCTCAAACAAACAAAATTTTAGGGTTAACAATATAACATATTTTTTTGTCGTCGTCTTTAAATTTTTTATGTATTTCTCTTTCATATTGAAAGAACATAAAAAAGAGAATGAGATCTTTAAAATGTGATCATATCTTAGCGATCTCTGGAGCCTGAGGATTCAACTACATATAGCAATTCCTCGGTGGGGGTTTGATGTAAATATGGTCTGATCTCATTCTCCAGCAGATTGTGATCAATCCTTCATAAACCAACGTCAACGAAGAGGTGTCGATGGAGATCAACCATCGGACAACGGCCAGATTCTCGCGGCAAGCTTCGTTGGCACTCCTACAAATCACGACAAGCTTCGCCGACACACCTGTAGATCACAACGAGCTTTGCCAGCTCTCCTACAATCTTCTGCAATGATCTGTAAAGGAGGATCTCAGCTACGACTGTGAAGGATCTGTGAAGATGGATCTACCACCAGCAATCTCAGCATTGATCTCTAGCAATGATCCGTCGAAAAAAGAAAGAAGAGACGAAGGAGAAGAGAAGAAAGGGGCCGACAGAGAGGAGAGAAAGAAAGGAGGCAGAGGGGGAAAATGTTGAAAAAATAATAAACTTGATTTATTAGGCGTTTGTTGGTTGTTGAGATAATTAGTCTCTAGGATTTTCTTGCACTATCTAGAGTTAATGTTATGTCTAGAATTATCTATGTTAAATCAGAGTTTGCATTTAATGTTAGTAGTTGAGAAGTTCATTTACTATTGTGTCTAGAACTCTCTATAGTGTGCTATATATAGAGATGTTCTTTCCCATTTGTACTCACTCCATCAAAAGATAAATGCCTCTTATCTCCAATATCTTATCAATCTTCTTCTAATTATTCAAAAAAGTGGTATCCGAGCCACAAGATTCTCAAAAAAAAAAAAAGGCAAATGGAGGAATGGTTCCCTTCCAAGTTCCGATGCTCACTAAGAGCAACTATGACAATTGGAGTATCAAGATGAATGCGCTACTAAGAGCTCAAGATGTGTGGGAGGTCGTTGAGCGAGGTCATAGAGAGCAAGACGATGTTGCTCTATCCCAAGCGCAAAGGGATGCCATAAGGGATTCAAGAAAGAGAGACAAGAAAGCTCTCTATCTCATTTTTCAAGCAGTGGATGAAGATGGATTTGAGAAGATTTCAAGTGCAACTGCGGCCAAAGAAGCATGGGAGAAACTTCAAACTTGCAACAAAGGTGCCGAGCAAGTTAAAAAGATTCGTCTTCAAACTCTTAGAGGTGAGTTTGAACTTTTATTTATGGAGGAATCCGAGTCTATTTCCGATTATTTTTCAAGAGTATTGGCCATTGTGAATCAGTTGAAGAGAAATGGAGAAGATGTTAGTGATGTAAAAGTTGTGGAGAAAATTCTTCGAACTTTGAGTCCAAATTTTGAGTTCATTGCTACCACCATTGAGGAAACGAAAGATTTAGAATCTATATCCATTGAGCAACTAATGGGCTCTTGTGACACCCGTTATTCTCCTAAGGGTATTAAGGTAATTAGATTAATTACCTAGTATATATATAAAAAAAAATCAGAAAATCTCTCATAATTCGAAACTCTCTCTCTCTCTACTTTCTCTCTCTAAAAAATTCTCTCTCTCTCCTCAAAGATCGTTTGAGATTTCGGCATCCGTTTTCGACACCTCCCGCACCAATGGAAAGCTCTCGACGAGCTGAGTCCAACGAGGTGCCGCGCCGCCCAAAACGCCGCCGGAGGAGACCACACGCGCCGCCCAAAGTGGCGGCAAAACCCATTTCTTTCCGACGAGATATCTTCGCCGTCCGACGTCCGATCGACGTGATTCTTGTTCCTACACGACCACCGTGATGAGAGGAACAAAACCCACCCTTGGTGGCAGCTCAACAACCGTCGGATTGCTCCACCCGCCTATTGCCGCCGTGCACCGCCGCCCCCATGGTGGAACTCCGCCTTGCCGGAGGAGGTGACTGACACCACCCCTCCCAATGAGTTCAGAGGATCAAGGGGAGTAAAACCCCTCGATCAATTGCACGAAAGGAGCCGGTTTCGCCGGAGAACGGCCAACGCCGCCGTCAACCGCCGCGGGAGCCTCCGTTTTGGCTCTTCCCAGCCACGTTTCTTCAAATTGGATGAGGGGAAATGCTCATAGGAGGATGGGTAGCAAAAGCCCTCAGCCAATTTCAGGTTTCCATCGTCGGAGAATCAAGATCGGAGCTCATCCATTTCTACCGACGTTGTACTTCATGAACCGCTATGTTAGAGGCAGAATTGGGTGAAATTGACCCCGCCATTGGACTCAGAAGGATCGATTTAGGGGGGGTAGGCCCGAGCCCAGCTGCCAACGGACCCCGATTGACACCGGTCAACGACGGTCAAAGTCGGTCAACGCCGGTCAACGGTGGTCAACGCCGGTCAACGGCCGGTCAAAGGCCAAAATGGGATTTTGTGATCCGGACCTCCGATCGAAGATCCGAGACCGCCTCCTGACTCGTTTCGATGCTCTGGATGCAATGGTGACCTCCGTTCGAGCAAATTCCACTCCGATGAAAATCATCCGGTACCGACTGCACGCGAATCGAGGCGATTCAAACAGCAGTATCGGAGTCCAGAATGACGTTTTCAAGAATGTATGATCTCCAGGAAGCATTCCTAGCCATTCATAGTCACTCGAGGAGCACTACAGAGGATGCTTCGTAGATACAGCGAGATACAACTGGATCTGTTTTGCTTGGAGTTCAAGATCAAGGGAGTATGGAGCTAACGTTAATTGATTCCAGGATTAAGAGACTGTTGATAAGCTTGAAAGGTAGGGATTCTATTACTCATCTTTTGTGAGGTTTTTATAGAATTAAAATTGATTATTTTGCCGCAATATATATATATCTATGTTGAACTGATATTATATGTGTATCACATATGAAACTATGACATGGACTCGTCTTGTATTGTATGGCGAGGAACATAATGAATTGACACATGTTATAAATTGAGAAGCATGGTTAGGAAAATTAACTCTATTAATAATGATTTAATATAGAGAAATTGTGAGACATGAAAAGGGCGACGGTTACGTCCTTGGGCATGAATACCCTAAAAGGTAAAATAGGGGGAAGGTGATGACGCTTCCTTGGGTTGAAAGTCCCAGAACACACTGTACAGGAATTGATTTGGTGAGGACTCGGGGCTTGATGTCCCCTCACCGGAACACCCTTGGAATGTTTATAGGGTGATCAAGTGCGCCCATTTGGGTTTCGATGAGTTGAGTGATACTCAATTTAACATGGATACCTAGGAACAATGATGATTGGTAATATTTGTATAAATGTGTAATTATGACACTTGGTAATGATTAACTACGGTATCCATAAGATGTGATCATAATAAACCTCATAATCTGGAATATGATGTGACTTACTAACCATGCAGATTTGAATGTGGTAATGATAAAAACCTAAAGGTGAGTAATGGCTTTCTCTACTGAGCATAGTGTTGCTCATTCCCTTATGTTTATATCTTTTCAGGACTCACTAAGTGTGAGGTGGCTACGAGAAATATAGTTGAGGAAGTGATGTAACTATATTACATTGGGACTGCTTCAATCGTTGAGAATGTTCTTCATGATAATGTAAGCATCAATTGTTACTTTCTGTGACTGTATTATAATGTGTTGAGGGTTAAAATGATGATGACAACAGTTTATATTATTAAATTTAAGGTGCTACATTTAAAACTGTGGTTTATTTATCGTTTATATTTTTGTTTTTGAGTTGAGAGTTTTCATTTAAGTCCCGGGCAAATTTTATTTTTAAGGTTTTACTTTTATTATTTATTTTTATTTTATCTCATTAAAAACTGTTAACCCCCATATAGGGGCGTTACAGAATTTTTGGTATCAGAGCCTAGGTTCGGTTAACCTAGGGAGTGTAGCACCACTTTAAAAAAATATATTTTTGAGATGGTTTTGAAGCTGAATTTTCATTGTCATCATCAAAATGAACCTTCACATTGATTTATACAGTCTAGAAGGATGTAACATGGAAAGGCCATAGAATGAAAATACTAATGGTTATATGAGTACAATAATTATATAGAAGGAAAGTATTAATAGTTATAAGGGAATGATAATTATATGGAATGAGTTTATAAGTAGAATGCTTATGAGAGATTCGTATAATATTAGGATCTATAAGCATATCTAATTCGTATAAACGATGAGAAATTCGTGTAGATACGAGGATTTAAGAGCCTTTTGTTTCGTGAAAAACAACAATAAGAAATATAAGGCTTGATTTATTGATTTTAAAGTTTGACATAGATATGCCAAATTTTTCGTAATTGATTCAAACCTAAGTAATGATTATGTGTGGATTCGATGGAGCACATAAGTGTCAATATCTTTTCTTAAAAGTTCTATTTATTTGAGGAATATGATATAAGTTGGGAATCATGGTGTTGAATTTTGAGAGAGATAAATGTTAGACTTTTGGTCTGTTGAGACTGTGTAAAGTCTAGAATGCATGAATCTCAAAATTGGAATATTTTGTTACGTACATTGTATTTAAGTGTATCAGTGAATCTTTTGGTTACCTAAGGTTTTGTTATATGAGGAAATTATATATTGTATGAGTAGAATTGTGGGGATTGTAGATGTTCTTAAGTAGTAACATCTAGTGTCTTTGTTCACTGATATGGTCTATGTTGAAAGACGTAAATCGTATTGATTTCAAGGTTAGTCGCATTCTAAACCCTTGGTAGTAATGATGATGAATCCATTGATAGATGTTGAGTATTAGGAATAACATATGGGTGTATGCATTGTTCAATAAGGTTTTGATTAAAACAAAATTATTTGAGTTGCTGGAAGATTATGTTGTTATGAAATGATTTTAAATACCATTCAGGAAGATCCTTGATTGTCGTTAAATTAGATTTGTTGTTTATAGTTAACTTTATCTATAGTGGGCTTTGAATTGGGTTTAAGATTCATACGAATTGGTTTTCAATTTTATGTTTGTTATTTAACTCGTTCTAAATGTGTTAAGGCTCGAAACAACCTGACCATTTTCAACTTAGAACATTTGGGCCTAGTTCAAATCCTAAATCAGTTTGATTCACACTGTCTCTCCCACGTGGTCTCTATACGTGTCATATACAGTGGTTTAATCATTGTTTACATATACGTTTACTGTGCATAGGAGCTTATTTCTCCGAGTTCACTTTTTCTCTCTTAATTTGTTATTTTCTCTCTAAATCGCAAATCCTCTTCTTTTTCATTAAAAATTCTTCTTTTCCTCTAAAAGAAGAAGGAATTCTAGGATTCTGCAATTTACTATCTTAATTTTTCCTTTCTATTTACTCTTCTTTCATCTCATCATGGACCCAAAATACCAACACCTGAGAAAGTATTTCCCATCACTCTCCCAAAAGATTCTCAGAAAGAAATACAAGGCTAGAATTACTCGGTTGTGGATTCTTATGCGTTTTGGTATCCCTTGTGATGTGAGAATGTTGATAGAGGGGAAAATCCGTCCGAGTGACTTTAGTCAAGATGTCGGTTTACCAGGAACAGGTACCAGTCGTAGTGCAATGAAAAGAAGAGCTCGTGCCATCGTGGTCACTTGTAACAAATGTGGAAGACAAAATTGTAACGGTAAATGTACTTCACCTGGTTATATGTCTACGAATAGAGAGGATAAAATAAGGTTTTGTAGGGATGGACTTTCAAAGGAGAACTTGGATAGCATCCATCCTCCTCTCCACGGTCACCCTAGTGGATATGTTCAAGGAGCTATTTTTAAACTCTGGCCTAAATTTTATACAGAAAGACAACGCCTCAGGAATATGGTATTTCTAGATCCTGTTTGTCAAGCCATAAGAAAACTGGATGGGGAATAAGTCATCGCTCTATAAAGGTTATTTAGTCTTTACTTATTTGAAGCAGTTTTAGCTGATGTTCAACAGTTTGTGTTTTTCTTTTACTCAGAATATTTGCTTTTGTGTTTGAAATAATTGTGATTATTAGATTGATACAGTAAGTGTTAATATCTTATTTAATTTATGATTTTCTTAAATATATATATATAAGATAAAATATATTATCTTATCAGACACGTCACATACGGTACAGTAACATGTTTGAATTTTGAAAAACTTATCCAGATATTTCAAGATTTGTGTCTCAAATTTCAAAAGTTCTACAGTATTTGTCGTTTATATTAAATTTCTAGACTTGGTGTATATTTGTCAAAAAGTCTACAGTTGTGTCATGAGGGTCTTCTGTCAAATTATTCTCAATTGTCAAAAGTTATACAATTAGAGTCTAATCTTTTTCAAAAAGTGAATCAGATTTTCTGTAAACTATCAATCACCTTATCTTACTTTCTTATCCGCACAAGATTTTGTTTAAATCTTTGGATTACCTTTTCATTACCTACTCGTCTATCTCTTTAGCCCTTTTTGTGTATTTCTCATCTTTAAAAACTCATGTAGAACCCGAAGTCTAAGTGGAGCAGACATTAAGCAACCACTTCTATAAACCAAATATGTCTACCTCCCAGTCCACGAAGAAAATAAAGAATGTCTGTGTCTTTTGTGGTTCTAGTCTTGGAAAAGATAAAGCTTATTTAGAAGCTGCAAATCACTTAGGGCAAGTCCTAGCACGCAAGAAGATTAACATAATCTATGGGGGTGGTAGTATAAAAATGATGGTAAATATGGCACTAGCAGCTAGGTCTAGCAACGCTACTGATGTAAGAATTTGGCCTCATATTCCAGTTGAAGGAAACCTTTGTAAGGAAGCCATAGGTAAGGGAGAAGGAGTCAGGAGTATCCCTAAAAATTTTAAAGACATAATCTATAATTCTGATGCTTTTATAGCATTACCTGGTGGTCTAGGTACTCTTGAGGAAATATTTATAGTTGCTTGTGGGCAATTGTTGGGCTTTTATTCCAAACCTTTGGGACTGCTGAACGTAAAGGGTTTTTATGACGGTCTTTTGAAATTTCTAGATTACGCTGTGGAAGAAAACATCACTACAGAATCGGAGAGACAAATCTTTGTCACTGCTTCAACAGCTGAGGAATTGATAGATAAAATGCAAATCATACATCCAGAATCCGACACTGCAACATCCAAGCTTGAATGGGAAAGGGAAAACCGGGAGCGGCCAATTGATTTGAATCTCCATCTGTAATCTTTTTGTTTTATCTTTGGCATGTAGGCATGTGTGTCCGTATTTCGTGTGTTACGAATAACCGTTTGCCTTGTATTCTGTGTTTCTTGTGGTACGTCGTTGTTCAATCTTTTAGATTCATTGAGCCTAATGCCGGGATGGCTGGATACGGAGTACTTGATGCTCTCGAAACGCATCCTTCTTAAGGTCCGATCTTTTGTTTATCGATGTTTTTGTATCCTCTAAGCATGCATGATATGGATAGCTGGTATACGGAGTGCCTTGTACTCTCGAAACGTATCCGTATTATGTTTGTAATGTGTAATATTCTGTTAATATTATGTGGAAGTACCAGAGTCAGTTATGGGGATATTCCATATGAAATATGAGTATATTATTTGGATTGAATGTTTGTGTCATGAGGATAGCTGTTTAATGAAAAATATGTCGGGTATGTTTGCAACTCTAAGATTCCGTTTAATATCTCTATGAATAAGTTTAATGTATGGTTTTGAATAGAAGTGTTTGTGATATATGTTTTATGATTATGTTTTAGTTTATTAGTTGAGGTATGAAATCAAATACATTTGACTTTTCCTTACTTAAAAAGGGAAAGGAACCTAAAGATGAAATATATAAAATTTCTCTGGCAATCTCCTTAAATGTGATTGTAAATCACAGTCCATGGACAATGAAGGACTGGAATCATGGTATGGTCAATATGTATGCCTGATCAGATTCTTAGACTATTATACGGTGTTACAAGTTGAAACTTGTCAGAAATACTCTCATTGAGGGATTTAGGAGTAAGATTTATTATGCAAGTAAATAAGTGGAGATACGATAACTTAAATTTGGAGGACAAACAACATTAACGGTTTAGACTCAGAATTGGAATCATAGTTTTTACTAGTATTACTAGAATTGAAATTTCGAGGACGAAATTTCTTTAAGGGGGGTAGAGCTGTGACACCCGTTATTCTCCTAAGGGTATTAAGGTAATTAGATTAATTACCTAGTATATATATAAAAAAAATCAGAAAATCTCTCATAATTCGAAACTCTCTCTCTCTCTACTTTCTCTCTCTAAAAAATTCTCTCTCTCTCCTCAAAGATTGTTTGAGATTTCGGCATCCGTTTTCGACACCTCCCGCACCAATGGAAAGCTCTCGACGAGCTGAGTCCAACGAGGTGCCGCGCCGCCCAAAACGCCGCCGGAGGAGACCACACGCGCCGCCCAAAGTGGCGGCAAAACCCATTTCTTTTCGACGAGATATCTTCGCCGTCCGACGTCCGATCGACGTGATTCTTGTTCCTACACGACCACCGTGATGAGAGGAACAAAACCCACCCTTGGTGGCAGCTCAACAACCGCCGGATTGCTCCGCCCGCCTATTGCCGCCGTGCACCGCCGCCCCCATGGTGGAACTCCGCCTTGCCGGAGGAGGTGACTGACACCACCCCTCCCAATGAGTTCAGAGGATCAAGGGGAGTAAAACCCCTCGATCAATTGCACGAAAGGAGCCGGTTTCGCCGGAGAACGGCCAACGCCGCCGTCAACCGCCGCGGGAGCCTCCGTTTTGGCTCTTCCCAGCCACGTTTCTTCAAATTGGATGAGGGGAAATGCTCATAGGAGGATGGGTAGCAAAAGCCCTCAGCCAATTTCAGGTTTCCATCGTCAGAGAATCAAGATCGGAGCTCATCCATTTCTACCGACGTTGTACTTCACGAACCGCTATGTTAGAGGCAGAATTGGGTGAAATTGACCCCGCCATTGGACTCAGAAGGATTGATTTAGGGGGGATAGGCCCGAGCCCAGCTGCCAACGGACCCCGATTGACGCCGGTCAACGACGGTCAAAGTCGGTCAACGCCGGTCAACGGTGGTCAACGCCGGTCAACGGCCGGTCAAAGGCCAAAATGGGATTTTGTGATCCGGACCTCCGATCGAAGATCCGAGACCGCCTCCTGACTCGTTTCGATGCTCTGGATGCAATGGTGACCTCCGTTCGAGCAAATTCCACTCCGATGAAAATCATCCGGTACCGACTGCACGCGAATCGAGGCGATTCAAACAGCAGTATCGGAGTCCAGAATGACGTTTTCAAGAATGTATGATCTCCAGGAAGCATTCCTAGCCATTCATAGTCACTCGAGGAGCACTACAGAGGATGCTTCGTAGATACAGCGAGATACAACTGGATCTGTTTTGCTTGGAGTTCAAGATCAAGGGAGTATGGAGCTAACGTTAATTGATTCCAGGATTAAGAGACTGTTGATAAGCTTGAAAGGTAGGGATTCTATTACTCATCTTTTGTGAGGTTTTTATAGAATTAAAATTGATTGTTTTGCCGCAATATATATATATCTATGTTGAACTGATATTATATGTGTATCACATATGAAACTATGACATGGACTCGTCTTGTATTGTACGGCGAGGAACATAATGAATTGACACATGTTATAAATTGAGAAGCATGGTTAGGAAAATTAACTCTATTAATAATGATTTAATATAGAGAAATTGTGAGACATGAAAAGGGCGACGGTTACGTCCTTGGGCATGAATACCCTAAAAGGTAAAATAGGGGGAAGGTGATGACGCTTCCTTGAGTTGAAAGTCCCAGAACACACTGTACAGGAATTGATTTGGTGAGGACTTGGGGCTTGATGTCCCCTCACCGGAACACCCTTGGAATGTTTATAGGGTGATCAAGTGCGCCCATTTGGGTTTCGATGAGTTGAGTGATACTCAATTTAACATGGATACCTAGTAACAATGATGATTGGTAATATTTGTATAAATGTGTAATTATGACACTTGGTAATGATTAACTACGGTATCCATAAGATGTGATCATAATAAACCTCATAATCTGGAATATGATGTGACTTACTAACCATGCAGATTTGAATGTGGTAATGATAAAAACCTAAAGGTGAGTAATGGCTTTCTCTACTGAGCATAGTGTTGCTCATTCCCTTATGTTTATATCTTTTCAGGACTCACTAAGTGTGAGGTGGCTACGAGAAATATAGTTGAGGAAGTGATGTAACTATATTACATTGGGACTGCTTCAATCGTTGAGAATGTTCTTCATGATAATGTAAGCATCAATTGTTACTTTCTGTGACTGTATTATAATGTGTTGAGGGTTAAAATGATGATGACAACAGTTTATATTATTAAATTTAAGGTGCTACATTTAAAACTGTGGTTTATTTATCGTTTATATTTTTGTTTTTGAGTTGAGAGTTTTCATTTAAGTCCCGGGCAAATTTTATTTTTAAGGTTTTACTTTTATTATTTATTTTTATTTTATCTCATTAAAAACTGTTAACCCCCATATAGGGGCGTTGCAGCTCTTTGCAAGCCTATGAGGAAAAACAAAAGAAGAAGAAAAATCGAAAGGAGACAATGGAGCAACTACTACAACTCAACTTGAAGGAAGAAAACTTTAGCAATGATAGAAGCCAAAGAAGAGGAGGACGAGGCCAAGGACGTGATCGAGGACGAGGAAGAGACGGCTATAACAAACATTCCAACAATAATTATTCCAACTCTTCCAAGGACTTCAATAATGGAGAAAGGAGTCGAAATCCACAAACAACGAGAGGACGTGGAAGAACTAACTCATGGTCAAGGTATGACAAGTCTCACATTAAATGTCATAATTGCCACAAGTTCGGTCATTATGCTTCGGAGTGTAGATTCCCAAGAAGAGTGGAGGAGAAGACCAACTTTGTAGAAGACAAAGGTGAAGAAGAAGGAACATTGCTGCTAGCTTGCAAAGACAAAGATGGAGGCCAAGAAAAAAGATGGTATCTTGACACCGGCGCAAGCAATCACATGTGTGAACAAAGAAGCATGTTTGTGGAGCTCAATGAAGCGGTAAGAGGAAATGTCTCATTTGGAGATGAGTCAAAGATATCCGTGGAAGGCAAAGGTAAAATTCTCATACGCTTGAAGAACGTAGATCATCAATTCATCTCAAACGTTTACTTTGTGCCCAACATGAAGAACAATATTTTGAGTTTGGGTCAATTGCTAGAGAAAGGCTATGACATTCACTTAAAAGAAAATAATCTTTTCTTAAGAGATGATAGAAATAATTTGATTGCCAAGGTGCCTATGTCAAAGAATAGAATGTTCCTCTTAAATATTCAATGTGATGTTGCAAAGTGTCTAAAGGCTTGTTATAGTAATTCATCATGGCTATGGCATTTACGATTTGGACATCTCAACTTTGGCGGTCTTGAACTTTTATCGAAGAAGGAGATGGTGAGAGGCCTTCCTATCATCAACCAACCGGATCAGCTATGTGAAGGATGCTTACTCGAAAAGCAATCTCGCAAATGCTTTCCAAAGGAGTCAATTTCAAGAGCCACAAAACCTCTCGAGCTTATACACACCGATGTCTGTGGACCCATCAAACCACATTATTTTGGTAAGAGTAAATACTTTCTCCTCTTTATTGATGATTTTTCAAGAAAAACATGGGTGTATTTTTTGAAGGAGAAATCGGAGGTGTTCAAAAATTTCAAGAAGTTCAAAGCCCTTGTTGAGAAAGAAAGTGGTCTTGTTATTAAGGCCATGAGATCAGACCGGGGAGGAGAGTTCACATCAAATGAGTTCCAAAAGTATTGTGAAGATCAAGGGATTCATCGTTCCTTAACGGTGCCAAGATCTCCTCAACAAAACGGAGTGGCAGAAGGGAAGAATCGAACTATTCTCAACATGGCTCGAAGCATGCTCAAAAGTAAGAAGATACCAAAGGAGTTTTGGGCTGAAGCAGTGGCTTGTGCAATCTACCTAGCAAATCGATCCCCAACAAGAAGCGTTCAAGGGAAGACACCTCAAGAAGCATGGAGTGGGAGGAAGCCAGGAATCTCTCACCTGGAAGTCTTTGGAAGCATTGCCTATGTTCATGTGCCCGATGAAAAGAGAACTAAGCTTGACAACAAAAGTGAGAAGTACATATTCGTTGGCTATGACTCAAATTCCAAAGGCTACAAGTTGTATAATCCAATTAGTGGCAAAACTCTCATTAGCCGTGACGTGGAGTTTGATGAAGAAGATGCTTGGGATTGGAACACGCAAGAAGACGAGTATGACTTTCTTCCTTACTTTGAAGAAGAAGAAGAAGAAGAGACAAGAGAAGAACCTCAAGAGCCGAATACTCCACTGATCTCACCAACTGGAAACACACAAGAAGATTTGCCATCAAGCGATAGTTCAAATAAAAAGACGCCACGTTTTAGAAGCTTGCAAGATCTTTATGAGGTAACCGAAAACCAAGATGATATTACTCTTTTTTGTCTTCTTAGTGATTGTGAACCTTTAAGTTATCAAGAAGCGGTAGAAAACAATAAGTGGAAAGATGCCATGGATGAGGAAATCGAGTCAATCATGAAGAATGATACATGGGAGCTTGCCACATTGCCACATGGACACAAGTCGATTGGAGTCAAATGGGTTTACAAGGGGAAGAAGAATGCTAAAGGAGAAATCGAGAGATACAAAGAGAGATTGGTGGCAAAAGGCTATAGTCAAAGACAAGGCATTGACTATGATGAGATATTTGCTCCTGTTGCTCGTCTTGAAACCATTAGACTAATCATTTCTTTGGCAGCCCAGAATAGATGGAAGATCTACCAAATGGATGTAAAGTCTGCTTTCTTAAATGGTTTCCTTGAAGAAGAAGTCTACATCGAGCAACCATTGGGATATGAGGTGAAAGGACATGAAGATAAAGTTTTAAAATTGAAAAAGGCCTTATACGGTCTAAAGCAAGCGCCAAGAGCTTGGAATGTCCGAATTGACAAGTACTTCCAAGACAAGAATTTCACCAAGTGTCCATATGAGCATGTACTTTATACTAAAGTTCAAAAATGAGATATATTGATTGTATGCTTGTATGTAGATGACTTGATTTTCACAAGAAGCAATCCAAGCTTGTTCGAGGAATTCAAGAAGGAAATGGCGAAAGAATTCGAGATGACGGACATTGGGATCATGTCTTATTACCTCAGTATTGAAGTGAAGCAAGAAGACAAATGTATTTTCATAACTCAAGAAGGCTATGCTAAAGAAGTTCTCAAGAAATTCAAGATGGATGATTCTAATCCGGTTGGCACACCAATGGAATGCGGAATCAAGTTGTCAAAGCATGATGAAGGAAAAAAGGTGGATCCAACTCTCTACAGAAACCTTGTTGGAAGCTTACGCTACTTAACTTGTACAAGGCCGGATCTTCTCTATGCTATTGGAGTCATTAGCCGCTACATGGAAGCTCCAACAACAACCCATTTCAAGAGTGCAAAGAGAATACTTCGGTACATCAAAGGTACGACCAACTATGGCTTATTTTATTCATCTTCCAATAGTTATGAGACCGTTGGATATAGTGATAGCGATTAGAGTGGAGACTTGGATGATAGAAAGAGCACCACTGGATTTGTGTTTTTCATGGGAGACACTGCTTTTACTTGGATGTCAAAGAAGCAGCCTATCGTCACACTTTCAACTTGTGAAGCCGAATATGTCGCTTTAACTTCATGTGTCTGTCATGCTATTTGGCTAAGGAACCTATTGAAAGAGTTGAATTTGCCACAACAAGGGCCCACGAAAATTCGTGTTGACAACAAATCAGCACTCGCACTAGCAAAGAATCTAGTTTTCCATGAAAGAAGCAAGCACATCGACACTTGTTATCATTACATACGAGAATGCATTGGAAGAAAAGAAGTGGAGTTGAAGTACGCAAAGTCTCATGACCAAGCAGCAGATATCTTTACCAAGCCACTCAAGCTAGAGACTTTTTTTAAGTTACGAAGCATTCTTGGAGTCACAAATCAAGTTTAAGGGAGGGTGTTGAAAAAATAATAAACTTGATTTATTGGGCGTTTGTTGGTTGTTGAGATAATTAGTCTCTGGAATTTTCTTGCACTATCTAGAGTTAATGTTATGTCTAGAATTATCTATGTTAGATCAAAGTTTGCATTTAATGTTAGTAGTTGAGAAGTTCATTTACTATTGTGTCCAGAACTCTCTATAGTGTGCTATATATAGAGATGTTCTTTCCCATTTGTACTCACTCCATCAAAAGATAAATACCTCTTATCTCTAATATCTTATCAATCTTCTTCTAATTATTCAACAGAAAATAGAGAAGGAGGTGCAGGGAGGGAGGGAGAGAGACGAGAGAAAGGAAAGCATGCAGAGAGGAGAGAGAAAGGGCATTGAGGTGATCTAGGGTTTAATTTAGGTTTAGGAATAATCAGATAAAACAATAGGCAAAATAGTGATTATGCAATTATAATTAACAAAATTTTTTAAGAAAAGCAATTTTGAAAAGCCAAAAAGAAAATGGCATTTTTAATAAGATATGTTTGCAAGAGGTATTTTGTGTAGTTTTTTCTTTTCATTATATTTACATTGGGTCAAATAGATTAATCAAATTTAAATTTTAATCTAATGAATTTTAAGTTTTGTCTTTCTGATGCAGATTATGGAAGCTAATTTTTAAAAGAGTAGTTTTGGCTAATTAACCTTCTGGCGTTAACTTCCGCTTGTTATCTTTTAGTAATTTTTCAATGGGTTTAGTAGTTTTCTTGTTGTTAACTTTGTTATAAATTTTCTCTATTTTTGGCCTTTTTTTTTTTTTGTTATGAACCTTTTGTAATCCTTTTTATTTTCGTCCTTTTTAGTAAAATAAATTGAAGATTGGTGTGTGATGGAAGATTCAAGGAGTGCCAATATAGTTAAGATATCTTGATTCGACTTGATGCTGGTTAATGTTTCTCATCATTTATTAAGCATACACACCCCACCCTAACACATTTTTCAAGTTGCTATATAAGCAACACCTCTTCATTATGTTAATGAGATAGGACAATATGGCATGACACATGCTCCATGTCAGATGACATGGCAACGCCATGTGTCCATCTACGTAATCTTCGATAAGCCAGCGCGTTACCAAATAGCAATTGCCACATGAATTGAAATGTAAGCCTCCTGGTAATGACTTCCACATGAGTAATTTTAGATTGATTTACTGGGTTCCACAGAGTGAACACGTCATCCGTTACGTCAAATTCTACAACAAAAATCCTACATCTTTTTAAAATTATTACGTACACTATTTTTTTTTTTTTTTTTTGCAGACAAACGGATACTTTTACCTACACATAAAAAAAATATGTATTTAAAGACTTTTCTCCACAAAATATTACCTGCACATTTTGACAATTATCTAATGTCTGGGCAAAAGGCTTTCCCCACTGCACACATACACGCACATACATACATGGGTGAACCCCTAAATTTCTTTTAGTGCCAATTGTCGCCAAACTCCAAGTCTTCTATTAGTTCTATTTAATTCGAAGTCTTCGATTCTGGTATTAGTCCTATTTAATTGCAAGTCTTCATCAAATATTATTGTAATAGGTCCCTTATATAGTCTTCATAATAGAAATAACATTCTCACCTAATGGTCTCCAAATTCCAAGTCGCCTATTAGTTCTATTTTAATTCCAAGTCTTCAAATTCTGGTATTTGCACTATCTAATTCCAAGTCTTCATTTTATAGTAGTAGTTCTAATATTATATTCTTCATTGTTGCAATATTAGATCTATTTTAATGTGTGCCCAAAAGTCTCCAAGTCTCCCTGCGCAAATTATTATAGTGTTTAATTAATTAAAATGTTACTAATTAATTTTGATCATTTCCCACATATATGCACGTGACGTCTATAAATACTTTCAAGAGGTTTAAGCGTTTAAGGCAAACACATCAAAACTACATACCCAACATTACTCCATCATCACAACTTATTCACAAAACCATGCATTCTTTCGAATTTGGCAAAAACTATATGGTCTCTAGACCAGAAAAAGCAAGCTTCTTCAAGCTCTTACTCTTTTTATGGTCGGGAGATATAGCACTAGGGAACGAAGCGTTCATACATTTTCCAGAGGGACTTGAAAGCCGGCAGTTCATCAAGAGACGTAAATGGCTCATATTTTTCACCCTTTTAGCACAAAAATTTCTCTCGTGGGTGGCCAAACCGCTGAGAAACTTTGGGCAAAAATTCGAGCACTTCCTAAACGTCGTCGCCAAAAATGGAAACCTGTTTAGGCTCATTCTCAACTTCTTGCAGGGTTAGTCCTCTATAACCTGTATTGTGGTTGCACTTTCATGCATGATAATATATATATATATATATATATATATATATATATTTTGTGTGCACGTGAAATTTATATTTATCTATGTACATTTAAAACCGTTATTTTTTAACTTAACAGAAATAGTGATGCAGTCTAGTCTTTTTTATCGTGGAAAAGACATTTTTTGATGTCATATTTTCTTCAAGAAACAAAATACATCAATTTTGAAAGTAAAATCACAATGCCAATATTTGTGATTTGAAATTAAATTAACGAGGTCATTGTTTCGTTGATGTTTTATTTTTGTAATTAGTTGATATAGTAAATTGATCTTTTTAATATTAATTTTGGCTTAATCTTTAGCTGATCAAAATGTTCCTAAGTTTTTTATATCAATATATTTATTTTTGTTCTATTACTTGAATTTGTATAAAGTTTGTTGTTTTTGTTTATAGGACAGTGATAGTGTGAAACATATATAAGAGATGTTTCTAACATAACACCGTTGTTATAAAGGTATCTATTAATAGAACGAGAGCTAAATTTTCTAGCAATATTACACTCTCCAACGTCAATAATATGTCAGCATTATGTTAAATAAAGATGTATTTATGATTTTTACTCACGGTACAAGTATGGATCATCACAATTATATATATATATATATATATATAAAGAAAGATCTAGTGGATTACTACGTGCTTGTAACCACAAGTCCTTCCTGCCATGCATGCAGGTAAAGTGAAAGAAGCAGATGATATAAACTCTCCAACATTCATGTCGGTCATTGGATTCACAGACAAGCGGGTGAATTTAGATAGCAACATCGAAAGGGAAGATAGCAAATACAACAGGGCACTCGCTGCAATGGCAGCTAAAATAGCCTATGAAAACGAAGCCTTCATTAAGAACACGGTCACAACTCATTGGGAGGTTAATAATATATATATATCTATATATATATATATAACTTGTCTTTTGTTTGTCCAATTATTTTTTAACAAGAAAAATTTAACTATCGTAACTAAAAAGTTTAGAATTATAACATGGGCTGTGCATTAGCATTATTTCAACAAAATGATAACGTGTTTTCCATTAATATGTATTGCAGATGGAACTAATCAAGTACTACAACGACTTTCACAATGGTAGGAAACCAGTACCCGAGAACCCAAAAAAAAAAAAAAAGAAAGAAAACAAAAAAAAAACAAATGATCATATCATATTAACTAATTAATTGTCTGATGAAATATTCGAAATGAACCATGTCATTTTTGTGTTTGTATACACATGATCTTTTATTTTGATGCTAGTTATCCTCTCTCGTTATTTATTTATTTATTTTTAATGTATTGTATTTGTTTTTTACAAGGTTGATAATAAAAAGAGATCCCGAACTTTACCCCTAATTCTACTTTGACTCTTAATTTTTTAAACCGTCATGATCCCATTGTGTCTCAATTCTCAATTTTAGCTCTCAAGTGTTAAAAGAGAACATAAATAGCATCTAATATGTGTGCGTGTCATGCTAGTTGAATGTTAAATGTATATGCTCCATTGTTTCCTCTTTCGACTATATAGCTAAAATTGAAACACACTGTTACATCAGGGTTATATTTAGACGTTTTAAAATCATGGATTAAAGGTAAATTTTAGGTCTATTTTTAGAATCAACTTTCTTTATATGCAAAATTTTAGCGTTCTTACTAAAACATTATATCAATTATTTTCAGTGTTTGATGGGGAGGATAAGGGCTGTAACACCCAAGCCTTCATGTGTCATGACAAAAAGTCGAACCCTAATTTGATAGTAGTGGCCTTTAGAGGCACTGAATTCTTCAATGCGGATGATTGGAGTACTGATATTGACATTTCTTGGTGCGAGCTGGGGAGGAAAATGGGAAAAGTCCATGGAGGTTTCTCGAAAGCACTTGGCTTACAGAAAAAAGATGGTTTTCCAAAGGAGATAAAAGATGCTAATAATGGCCAACTACCTTATTACACTATTAGAGAGAAGCTGAAGGAACTTGTGTTAAAAAACAACAAAACAAAGTTCATAGTGACCGGCCATAGCCTAGGTGGGGCGCTAGCGATTTTGTTCACGTCGATTCTGATGTTGCACAAGGAGAAATTCTTGCTGGAGAGACTTGAGGGAGTCTACACATTTGGCCAGCCCAGGGTTGGGGACAAAGGGTTTCAGGAATTCATGGAAAAAAAGTTGAAGAAAAATGATGTCAAGTATGAGAGAATTGTTTACAGCAATGATTTGGTCCCTAGGGTTCCCTTTGATGACTCACATTTCTTGTTCAAGCACTTTGGGAAGTGTCACTACTATAACAGCTCCTATAAACTTGAGGTATGTATGAGAAATTATAAATTGATCATAAGACTTTTATTTAAATCACAAGACACTCAGAAAAATCACATTTTAAGTCAATACTTATAAGTTCTTGAGAAAATTATAGAGATACCCCTCTATTAGTCAATAAACTTAACGAAATAATGTACGACTGAGAAAGGCTTGCTACATAGAGAAAATACCCCCTCTTGCATTACTTAATGATCACAAATGTATTTGGCTAAAACGACCTTGTTAACCCTAGTTTATTCAACAAAAATGAGTAATCTTCGCACATTCACAATCATAAATTGCACTCTAATGGACATTATCAAGGGCCAAAATTATTCGATTATTCTGGTCATTTTACATCAAAAGCCAAGAAAGTTAAGGTAAGGTGGTGTTGACATAAGATATTCCAGTGGAAAGGTGTCTCTATAATTTAGCCATTGTCAATGTAGTTCTCTTAATGATATATAGACAACTGATCCAAATTTTAAATAAATCTTAACTATTAGAAGATATCATGTTTATTTAATTAATGATATATATTGCAGATACGCAATGAACAACCAAACAAGAACTACTTTAATCCTCTGGAGGTGATTTCCATGTTCCTGAATGCAGTTTTGGAGATAATAAGAGGCTTCATTATTCCGTTCGAAAAGGGGCCAAATTACAAGGAAAGTTGGCTACTCTTTTTCATTAGGATATTTGGACTCATAATGCCAGGATTTACCGCTCATAATCTCCATGATTATGTTAATGCAACCAGGCTTGGATCTACATGATAGTCCTTACGAGTTCAAGATCATTTCATCATAATTTAAATCATGCAATTTGTGTAAAATAAATTATGCTTTAGAGCTGCATCATTATTGAAGCCTCTAGCATGAGTGTGAAAGAATTTTTTTCTTTGTGCATTTATAAAGTGTTTTGTGTGCCTATATGTATAAAGGCTGTCAATCATGAGTCTTTGCGTAAAATTTTTTAAATTATCTCAATGTTTCATTTGTATGATCAAGCTTTTCTTGGAAATAAAATTATGTTGTTTGGTCGTCTCTATTTTTTCTTTTCACTATAATTCTAGAGTAATTGGTACAACAAATTATCAAAGACTATTATATGTTCAATGACGAAGGAAAAAATTTTGTTTAGGTAGACTTGAGTTGAATATGTTTTAGCTAGTTAATAAATACTAAAAATTATCTTCTTTTTTTGCATTTCTATTAATCTATAATTCTTTTTATGTTTCTTTCTTCCAATTTATAAACATAAATAATATGACTATTTTTATTTGAGTTTTCTATTTGAAATTATTGGTTGCAAGCAAAACAATGAAATAAAATAGTATAATTAAAAGTAAAAATGATGAGTGATGAAACTTTAAAACATTTGTGTAAAATTTAAAATTACAAACTTTAATAAGGAAAAAAGAAAGTGCACAAAAAATTAAAAAACTTTAGAAAATATAGGATATTAGAACTACTTTAATTGAGGTGATTTTTAAAGTGAGAAAAAATTAAGGGGTTAAATAAGAAAAAGTGAGAGATGAAATCATAAATCTCAAAAAATACACTATAGACCCCTTGGGCTCAAAGGGCTCACCGTTCTATGAATTAATAAAAATTGTACCAAATAGCACATTTTTCAATCTTAATGTAAGTAAATAACATAACTTTAAAAATATTAAAGTACGTATATTTTTGTAATTTTATCCTCATTTTAAAAACAAAATTTTCAATTTTGTCCCTATCTTGTTCATCTCCTCTAAAAAAACCTAGATCCACTTTCTCTTTTCTCTCCTTTCTCTTTTCTCCTTTTTTCTCTCTAGCCCAGTAGCAACTTCAACAACGCTGTTGTCCTTACTCGACTTCAACTAGTCTTCCCCTCTATAATGACAATGTCTACCTTCGCAACTCCGGCAGCTTCTTTTGGCACAGATCACAGCTTCTTTCAACGCAGCTTCTCCCTCGCAACTCTAGCAGCTTAGCTCGATTTTGGCCTCGTGACTCCAGTAGTTTCTCCAATGCAGATAGTGGCTTCTCCTTCACAACTTCGAAAGCTTTGCTTGAATTCAGCCTCGTGACTTCAGCGCTCCTCCTCGCCCTAATCCAACCGTGAATTCAACAACTTCTCCCTTCGTAGTTCCCCGTGACTTCGACAGCTTCTTCCAGCATAGCTCTTGTGATCTTTGCTCGCGTACTGCTCCAGCAATTTGGTAGAAAAGAGGATGAGAGAGAAACGGGGAGGGAAACAGAGAAAGAAATTGATAGGAAAGAGAGAGAAAGGAAGGAAAAAAAAAGAAAAAAATATAAACATTAATAATTAATTGTTAGTAATTAATTTGGGATATTTTTGTAATTTAACTAGTTAATAATATGTATTTATGTTTTTTGGCCTATTTATTCACTTTTTTTAAGACTTAGGCTATTAATTTTTATTCTCTTATAAGTTTGGCCTATTTCCCTCCTTCTTCCAATTAAGAATTAGTAATAAAACAACGTTATCACATTGTTGAATTAAAGTGATATTGGCCAAGTTATATGTTGTTATCATATTTAGTTAAAGCATCATCTAGATTTTGAAATCTCCACATCCACAATAAGAGTGAAAATATAAGGTAAATTTACCTTAAATATACTCCGTAAATAAATTATTTGCCATAATCTATTAATTACTATAAATTTTTTTTCAATAAATCTATTTAGATCTTTCCCCATTCTTTTTTTATTATTATTTTAGAAGGCTAGTTGAGACTATGGAAAGCGTGTAGACTTTTGAGGTCAACTCTTGGATGAACGGAAGAACAAGAAAAATTTGTTGGGTTTAATCCTCTTTTTTTTGTGTTTTGCTCCAGAATAATCTCTTTAAAGTGAAAATTGCATCTTATGCCATACTTTAATAGTTGTATTTATTTATGCTACACTTAAAAAAGTTTATGTCATACTATTATTCATATTACGTTAAGTTGTGCCACAAATGAATATGTGTAACATTTATAAAAAGTATATAATAGACGGCATATATGACAATTCTCCCTTTTTAAATCGGCATATGATGAGAAGAAAATGTAAATAGCATAGCCCATTTAGGAGCGTTGTTTGAACTGTATTTTTTGGTTCTAACCAAAATTGCTATGATATTTTTTTTACAAAATTTGAACCGAAAGTTAGTCAAAACCATGAAATACAATCCCAACTGCATTCCCAAGTACACTATAAATCTTATGTGCTTAAAAATGGCATAAGTTGCTCCATTTTTCTAAAAGAGCATTCGACAACGCTAATTCAGTTTAACTCATTCCAATTAGAAATGATTTTACTACAGTATTCTCTCATAAAACTTAAATTACTACAATGTTTTCAATTTGAACTAGTGGTCCCAAATGCCCTATAAACTTTGAGTAAATCAGGTGGTATACTACTTTTTTACTATCACTATTGTGTTCCATTAGTTATTTTTTCTTCTCTTGATTCATACCACTTCTAGCCAAAGAGGCTAAAGTACCCTTAAATAATACTTTTTTCCCTAACTCTAAGCTAAAATGATAGTGATCAATTATGTCTTTATAGTCTTTAATAGTAGTATGTTTCAAATTTTTTTATAGAGGTGGTAAGATCGGAAAACAGTGTGGCAGAACTACTATTTTTCAAATTGGCCCATAAACTTCCCTTAAAAAAATTGGGCCAAGGGTTTGGGAGAGCGGGCTCAAAGTCCAAGCCTCTATTGGACCTCCAAAATTGTCCAACACCCTCTCTTTCTTCATAGCCAGAGGCTCTCTTAAAAGAGAGGAGAGAGAGGCCCACTGGTGAGCTGCGTCCATGCGTGAAGGTCCCAAAGACAGCTCGAGCGAGACGACAGAGAGAGAGGAAACAGAGAGAGGTTTGCGATTTGGGGGTTTTTGAAACAAACGAAAATCCAACACAATTCCAAAAAGGTCAGTGATGAATCGAGCGCCTAACTTCCACATAATTTCTTTTTGTCTCTCTTCCTTTTCTTTCTTCTCTCTGTTTCTAACCTCCTTGTGTTTTATCAAAGCAAAAACGAAGGAAAAAAAAAGGACCGAAAATGGTGAGTTTGATTTGGTATTTGACGCTTTTGTGTGAGAAAGAGATCGTGTGCTTATCATGTGCAGGAGTGGTCGAGTGTGTGAGATTTAGAGAGAGAGAGAGAGACCAGAGTGTGGTTAGAGCTTTCAGATTTTTTTTGAGTGTTGGTTAGGGTTTCTTGCTCTTTTCCAGTCTCTTCTCCAACAACAATCTCATGGAGCGCAAGCTTGTGGTTAGTCGAAAAAGTTGCTTCATTTGTTGAATTTGATTTGTTGTTTAAAATGGGTAATTTTTGTTTTGTGTGAATTTTGTAAATTCAATTTTTGGAATTTCTAGGTTTTGGGTATTCCGTGGGATGTTGATACTGAAGGATTGAGAGAGTATATGAGCAAATTTGGGGAATTGGAGGATTGTATTGTTATGAAGGTTAGCTAAATCCTATATTTCTTTCTTCTTTTTTTCTCAAGCTCAGATTTTTTTTTAATCTCTGTATTTATATTCTGTTTTATTATTGTTTTGTTATTCTACATGTTTCTTCTATTTAGGAGCGGTCAACTGGTCGGTCTCGTGGATTTGGGTATGTGACATTTGCTTCAGAAGAAGATGCTAAGGTTAGTGAATTTTTCTTAGAGATTTATTTTAAATTTTTTTTTGGGAAATAAACGAACTTTATTACTGAAAAATAAAAGATGATAGAATGCAAAAACGAGGAAGAGATTTCCTCAAGAACAAACAACAAGGAGGCTTATAAAATAGGAGCCCAACTCCTAAGCCAAAAGCTTTATCCCTATATACCCACAATGAAACTCAGTACTTAAGTTTATGAAGAGGAACATTTGAGGGGCACATTAATAAAATCGCTCAAAAAGTGATAGAAGTAAATGAAAATTCTTCAACTGCAAACGTTTGGGTTAACAGTTGTTAAATGTTTAAAATTCACAGTTCATAATGAGGCAAGGCCGTTTGAGATTGAATCAAAAACTCTTGGTTCAAACTCATTCCGCTACAACGTTGTGCCTCACAAAATTTAAATTGCTACATGACAAACTTAAACTTGTTCAAACCTATTTCCCAAATAGCGTAGTAGTTACATCTTTCGCATGTTATCTGATGCGGAATAACAGGAGAATTTAAATTTGAATTTGTCTAGTCATCTTTTATGGTATATTCTAGCTTTAATTTTTAGTTGAATTATGATTTTATTTATGCAGGATTATTTCAAATGTAGTTTTTTTTTTGTTGGTTGAGATCTCTATACATAACTAAGATTTGTAATTCTCATTCCAAGTTGATTGATGAATGAATATTGATTATTGGTTTTCCTCCTCTTGAGTTCTTGTTTTCTTCCTAGAATTCCTTCTTTTCTTCCTTGTGATCCTATTTCTATCTCTCTCTAGGTTCTGTTTCTCTTCTTTTTTCTGTATATGTCTACATTTTTTCTATCTTAAATTCTATCTTGATCCTGCGTCATTGCTCCTGCAGAGTGCATTATCAGGCGAGCACTTTCTCAGGAACAGAATGTTGGAAGTTAAAGTGGCAACTCCAAAGGTTCACAAAAGCAAAACTCTTATTAGTTTAATTTCATTTCCATATTTTTATAAGAGTGCTATACGTCTGTTAGATAAAATATTGGTATTAAAAGATTGGATTACTGTGGCCGACAATTATGTGAAGCACATTTTTTTGCAGGAGGAAATGAGAGCACCTGCAAAGAAAGTTACCCGAATTTTCGTGGCAAGGATTCCACAATCAGTGACAAAAGCTACTTTCCAGAGGTACTTTTAGTTTTCTTTTGTCTTTATCGATTCATCTTGATTCATGACCCCTGGATTTGTGATGGACCTGATTGTTTTTGCATTGTCTTTCCGCAGTCATTTTGAGAAATATGGCGAGATAACGGATTTATACATGCCAAAGGTGCTCTATCTTATCCCCTTTGTTTATTCACATTTGGAACTTAGATTAACAAATGATAATTGTCTGCATGTGTTGATTACGTGTGTACACGCATCAAAATAAAGGAACATGCATAACTAACCTATCCAAACATGATTACATACAATAATTTACATGTAAGGCTTTTGGAAGCTTGAGTGGAAATACAATAGTTATTATATATTATATAAGTGTTGTAAATGTGGTTCAGGATCAAGGCTCGACTACACATCGTGGAATTGGTTTTATCACCTTTGCAAATGCAGGTCAGGGCATTCGTGTCTTTTTATGGTGAATTTATATCTTCGAATCCTATCTACAACATTGGACCTTAGATTAGTTCATATAGTATCGTATTTTAGGTACAATATTGCCAGTACTGATTACCATCGATAAGTAGATTTTGAGTGATTGATTAGGGATAATTTGGTAAGTACAATTTCTGAGCACATATCAACAAGTAAGCATGTGTCATGTATTTTGCAGAGTCTGTGGATAATTTGATGGCTGAAACTCACGAATTGGGTGGTTCAACGGTCGTTGTTGATCGAGCAACACCCAAGGTAAGTTACAACATAACTAGTTTTGAGTATATTTTTACTTGGGATAAATGTCTTCCTTTTGATTTACAACTGTATTTTTATTGTGAAGAGCTTAATGTTTCAACCTATACATGTTTTGTTAACAGGAAGATGACTTTAGGCCAATTGGCAGAATGCAACAGGGTGGATATGGTGCATACAATGCGTATATCTCTGCAGCAACTAGATATGCAGCGCTTGGTGCTCCTACATTATACGACCATCCAGGATCAATGTATGGAAGTAAGTACCGCTAAAGGTGTATTGCAATTTATGCTAGCAATAATTGTCCACGCAATGAATTTTTCCTTGTTCTGTTGGATTAGGAGGGGAATCCACTCGAGGAATGGGAAAGAAGATTTTTGTTGGCAGGCTTCCGCAGGAGGCAACGGTTGAAGATCTTCGCCAATACTTCGGTAGATTTGGCCGTATCTTAGATGTCTATATTCCCAGGGTAAGATACATTTATCTGTAATGAAAATTTTTAAGGATTTAAACTCTTAAATTTAGTAGGTAACTGATATAAGGTCAATGCATAATGTAGGACCCCAAGAGATCTGGCCACAGAGGTTTTGGATTTGTAACATTTGCTGAAGATGGTGTGGCGGATCGTGTGTCACGAAGATCTCATGAAATATGTGGACAGCAGGTATCAAATTGTATTATAGGCTTGAGTGTCATATTTTTTATGCTGCAACTAAAATTCAGCGTGCTGGCCTACCTATTGAAACTTCTAAATTGTTGCTTTTCCTCTCAGGTCGCAATCGATACTGCTACACCTGTTGATGATGCTGGTACCAGCGGAAATTTTATGGTGAACAATGCAGAAGCCTTTGGGAGCTATGGCATTGGCGGTCCCATGCGCACCTACGGCAGGATGTATGGAAGTCTTGATTTTAATGATGTGAGTATATCTGAAGGCCTTGTGTTGACGATTACCGAAGCTGCTAGATCGTGTGTTTTTTTTTTCTCTTAGCCAAAGGCATTTTATTCATAACATTCACATTGGAAGTTCTGGTTTTGTCTGCAATTCTAAATGCTGTCAAATGCCGACTTTATATTTTTCTAGTCCTTTCTAATACGTTAAATGGTGCATTGCTGCTTTGCAGTGGGGTTACGGAGTTGGCAGCGGGAGACCGTCGAGAGCAGATTGGAGGTACAGGCCATACTAGGGACTTTCTTGGCCCTCTTCTTTTATCTATAAATAATCCTTGTCACAATTTATTGCTGCTTTATCATAGTTCCATTTCTTTCCGAACAGTTTATATTTTATAAATTAAGCGGAATTTTAGCCAGGGAGTAATGTTCATCGAATTCTGTAATAGTAGTAGCCGGCGAGAATTCTCAAGTCAACTGTTACTCCGGGGGTAAGAAAATAGCAGTATTGGGTTGGCTTCTTGGAAAGCCTAGCCATAGGATATTGTATGACATTTGTAATCAATCGAATCTAGTTGACATTCAGTACTACCTTCAGCCGTTTTACCGGTTCAAAAGGTTAACCTCCAAACACAGGTTATGCTTTAGAATGTTGCATACCGCTCTGTTTAGTTATTGTTTCTTGGAACTATCTAGTTTTGTTTGGCAATCTATTTGAAACTAATATGATCCGGCTGTAAAATTTTAAAGCTTTTACATGTTACAGTAAAATTCTAAAGTTTGTTACGGTATAAAGCGAGAACTCTAAAGTTTGTTAGGGTATAAAGCGAGAACGTACTACAGAGTTTTAAGTCTGAGCTTGGATCTTAAACTCTTTTTGGGTTATTAAAATTGTCATTTAGTTTGATGTATTCCCAAAAAAATGTTCCCTACATGCTAACTGGATGTTTGTACTTAATCATGTATGTACAATGAATGTATGTACTTGGGAATATTTGTAACAACTGGAGAAAGGACATTCATCACACAACCAACAAAGCCAACATTGATCGGAAACATCAGCTGTAGAAACGAGAGAAGCAACAGGTAATTGAAGAAACGACAACAACCTTAAAAACGACATTGATAAAACATTAACCCGACAAACGACATTTCTATTAGAGACTATCATTTAAAAGAGCATAAACGAAGAAAAGAGAGAGAGAGTGAGAGAGAAAGAACGTTCATAAGGCATTGACAACTAAGACGACATCAACCTAAATGCAGAGTAAACAACCGACTGAACGACATTGAAGGAAACGACATCTATCGCGTGAAAACGAGGATAATAGCATTAAATGACAAGGATAGTGGAGATGAAATAAATGCGGTAAGCGACAATAAAACTAAAAATAAGACATTAATTTGACGAACTACATCTACTGGCATTGGATAAAAGACAATGGCCTCATTTAGACGAAGCACAAAACACTGTATCACCTAAAAACGACAATGACCTGAAAGGTGACATAGATTGTGATAGCAACAATAACGTCAAAACCAAAAATAGATAACTTGCAAAGAGGACAACGAATTGAAAGTAACATTGATCTAAAGAAGCGACATGAAACGACAAACGACAGTGAATCCAGAAAACGGCATCGAATGTTAAAAAAAAATAAACAAACAAATATGTACGAATGTAAATGAAAACGACATTCGTCAGGTAACTGCATGACTAGGGTCGATGACACCAACTGCAGAAACAAAAACAAATAACAATGATCGCAACAAACGGTATTCATTGGGAAAACAACTCAACCTGAAAACTAAAAAACGACGCTGACTCGACAAACGACAATAAAGTCAAAAATAATGTTAAAAAGAACTTCAATTTTTGGTGCAAAAACTACATCTATCAATAACTTAAAAATATAAATAAATAAATAAATAAAATTTTGAGAAAATAAATTTTCTTATAGAATTAAGACGGCAATTACGTGTAGAGTACAAGTAAAATCTATTGTTCGTGAATACATGGATCCACTTTCTCTATTAGACTGAATCTGACTGATCCTATTAATCCAAAAACAATTAACCTTTGTTTTCTTTTTCTTTTCTTACAATACAATGCATAAAGGCTGAGACAATTGCATGACACAAGACCATTTCCGCAAGCTGATTAAAATCTTTTCATTTTGGTCCTCGTGGAAATCTCGGAAGAATTCAAAAACAAAGGAATAGCTTAGAAGAGAGAAGGCAAAAGAAGCCAATTCACTTTGACATTATCAAAAAATAAAAATTAACTCCATGTTTGTTACTAGTTAGCTGGGGGAGAGAACAGAGTGGCTGAGGAAGTACTAGAAAGCGCGGCACGCGAAGAAGAAGCGGCTGAGCGATCCAACCCGAAATTTTCGGAATGAGAAGAACTTAGGTGCAGTCCTGGGAACCTCCTGATCATGCCGATCATGGTTGTCAATGTCATGGTGATCATCCGACGACAGCTTGCTTCTCATTTTGTGGGCTTTGAGCTGTGCCTTTCTGAGCTTGTCTATGATATTATCCATTGTCTCAGACCTCTTCTTTTCATGTTTCATCTGAACACACAAGTAAAGTGCTGCATAATCAAAGTCCATTTCTAATCCATTCGATACTTGCCAATATAAGAAAAGTACGTATCTGTTTGACATCTCGGTTGGAATTAATTATTCCAATCAGCAAAAGACGTAAAGCTCTCAACAGCTACAGTAAAAAGCAAAAAGTTGCTACAATGTAAAACTCTAACATGCTACAATTTTCAAACCAACATTTTCAGTTCTAACCACTCTCCCAAATATCCTATAATTATTCAATTAGCATGGATTGTTAATTTTTAAGCATTATTTTCTTAATTTTTAAGTACAATGTAGCAATATACACATCATTAAAAATTTAATAGGACAAGCATTTTGGGCCATACCGATAAGTTCCGTTATTTTAACCGTTGGATTTATTTTTCAACGGTTTAATATACAACTATTTATGTTAAAAATCTTATAGCACATAAGTAGATATAATCGTTGAAAAATTAATCTCACGGTCAAAATAACAATATTAACCGTTTGGTCAAAATACATGTCCTACCGTAAGTTTAGCCTAAAAGTTTATTACGTAACATGCCAAAATTCAGTAGATTTTATAAAACTGAAATGATTGTTTTGCCCCAATTTTTTCTTTTAATCCTTGACAATTTTTATTCTAGTTTCACAATGTGTTATGAAATTATTTATCATGTTGTCTAGTATTTTTCTTGAATAATATATAATGAGCGTTAGCAAACTTTGGTGAAAAAGAAATGTACCTCAAGTTTTCGAATTGCTGCTTCGGCCTTTGCCTTCTGTAAATTCTCCCACGCTGTAATTTTAGCTTCCTCTCTTTGCCACCTGCGCATTACACCTTTAATTTTCAACTTGTGGGAAAATTTTCTATATTTTTAGTTGTGTGTATCTAAGTAGAATGGTAGAATAATAAATCTTCAAGCAAATTTTTAATTTTATAAATTCTCTATAATAAATTTTCTAAATTCTCTCTATATACATGGATTACAAGCAAATTTCTATTTTCATGATTCTTACGAACTGTTACTTCTATATCTTTAAAATCATCTCCAATATAAATTCTAATGCTAAGTTATATTTGACAAAAAAGACATATTTTACTATAATTTTATTTTGTGCTCGTATGCATAATATTAATTTAAATATTACATGTATTTCTTATTACAAATTTTATGGTTTGGAGCTTACAAAAGGAGGTATATCATATAAAAAAAATTCATACTAAGTATGTCATTTTGACATCTGACATAGAAATTTGAATTTCTAAGCTGTTGAAAGTTAAAATGACCGAACAGAAAAATAATGCTGAAAAATCTGAAGCAAACATACTTAGAGTTTTCCATGGCTGCCTCAGAAACATCAAAAGAAGAAGATGACACTCCCATAGCCTTTTCACCAAAGTCATTAGCACCAGACTGATCTTTCTTACTCATTCGGATTCCGCGCTTTTTAGTCCACCGGATCATGGTGGCTCTTTTGTCAACCTGCACATCTCTGACTTCTAACTTAGCAGAGTGATCACTCTGCTGCTCCGTTATAGAAAGGAGAGCCGGCGGAGAGGAAGCGAATGAAGACCTCCCTATGGTGGAGGAAATGCTGCACCTGCAGCATTCCTTAGGGCTCATTTGGGTCGCCATGTCTCGGTGCGAAACGGCACGAGAAACCGAGGTCTGCTCATTCTTCTCTTCCCCAAAGTTCCTCACCTGCAACATTCTATCCGCGGTGACAAGCTAACATATATAAAATCAACATTTTGAAAATTTATACAACATAATTAAAAGAGGAGTTTCTTTTTGAGGGTTTGTTTGGGGTTCATGTCTTGGTAGGAGGGAAAAGTGGAAGGATGGATAGAGGTGAGACGATTATTGGAAGGATTTCATGACTTATGCTTGTTCAAATGGAAGAAAAAGAGTAGAAAATGGATTGAATAAGAAATTTTTAAATTTTTTTAAAGACTCTGATTTAAATCTCTCTTAATATGGAGGATTAAAATAGGTAATCTATACCAAACACAATAAGAGGAAACGTCAAATTTCTTTCATTTCTATTTTCTCTCTTACCAAAGACAGGGTTGAGATATTTTGGCATATCACAAAAAAGGAAAAGCAAAGGAGGGAGGTACTAAAACATTTTAGCCTAGTACTAAAAACACAATTCAAGCAATCCTTGGACATAGAAGAGCATTTTTTACCTTGGGAGAAGGGCAACCGTTACTCTCCCTTATTTCTGGCCATCCAGGTATATTACTAGCCAAGCTACTCAGCAGTCCTCCTCCGCCGCCGCCATACAAGCTTTCGGCGGCCAAAACTCCGGTGGAAAAAGGCGAATGATAACTGGAGTAATAGGCAGCACTGGCATTACTACTACTCCTCCCAGTTTGCATAATTGGACCGCTCTTGGACTTTGGCCTCTTCTGAGGCTGAGAATTCAAGCTCTTACTATTAGTATTAGTACTAATTCCATAACCGGATAGAGGGCTGCAAATCCACCTCTCCGCGTCTTCCCACTTGGACGGCAATGTCCTTCCACTGCTGAACATCATACCAATTTGCCGCCCTCCGGCAGCAGTCAGCGGTAGCGGCACGCGTTCCGAGGCCCAACCCTTTTGGCATCCGATGTTGCTTCCCCGGTATTGTGGAGCTCCAGGGCTTGGGAATGTGCCAAGATCATGGGAAGCAGAACGTTTCCTCATTGCTTAATTTGCTCCACCACAAGACTAGTTCTTTGTGTTACTTGGTTATTATGTGAAAAGCAATACATAAACATGTATATATATATATATATATATATTTGTTGTGAGAGGGAAAATCTTTATTGGAGTTTCAGTTTCTGTGTTATTTTCTACCATCTTATACAGCTGTAAGGGCTTAGCCAGTTTGCAAGTTTTGGCCTTGTTTTCAAGTTTTTTGGTCTCTGTTTGATTTGATTGGACCACTTGGAATTAGGATATCAGTTTAAGTTTGTAATGAGCAATGGATTTTTAGCTTCATGCCAAGTTTGGGATTGGACAGAAATTGTTTAAGCCTTGTGAAGAAGACAAACTTGGGCATTAAAGACGTACGGTTTAAGGGCAGGGAGTGTAATAGCAAAGTTGATAACTATTGGTTTTACTTTGCTTTTTACTTTCAACCTTTGTCGTACAGGGAATTATGCTGTGATAAGTTTTGGACTTTCTCGCAAATGTGTATCACTGACTAAGGGTTCGTTTGGAGCATAGTTCAGCACAGTATGATTTAAAATTTTGTGGTTTTAATTGTGAGTTTTGTGTGGTTTAAATGGTTATTTTAAACTGATGTTTAAAATGTAATGTTTAAAACCGGAATAAAACATTATATCAAATTTCAAACAAGAACCCGTGTTTTAAAAATTATGGTTTATGAAAAAAATAAAATAGAAAGAGTTTTTACTGTAGAAAATTGTTTAAAACGGTTAGAACTATAAGGGGGATCAACTTCTTAAAATTGATAGTTTAGCCTATTTTAACCGATCGTCACTGTTTTGAACGATTTGCAACTTGTGCCTATCAAATGCATGTTCTTTTAGGCCCATAAGTTCAAAATGATTAAAATATTTTAAATACGTGCAACAAACGACATATAAGATTCATGTTTTAATTCTCCTAATATTATAGTATTTAGGAGAACAGTTAAAACTTTGTAGTTGAAACCACATACTACAACATAAAAGCTTTACATTATAGTAAAACTTTGTTTAATATTATAACATGTGAGAGTTTTATACTACTTGTGATTGAAATTGTGTAATTAAAACACAACCTCAAATTCCGCTTTAATTTTGAGGCAGGGCATTACTTGAACACAAGGATGTGCCTATGGGGTCGTGGATCTTGAACAATAGGGACTATTATTTTTAAAATTTATTATGCATGATGCAATATTATTTTTAACTATATAAATTAAATTATTAAGGAGTTAGTTCAATGATTAAAATAATAATTGTTATTGGTAAAAAAAGAAGAAGATAGTTTTGCTGTACGACTTCTCAATTAATTAATTGTATTGCTTGGACTGGTCAACGACGCAAGGGGTTCAGAGTCAAAGATGGGGAAAGGTCGCAATTAGATGTTCATGTACAATTGACAGTGGACTGTGAATTCTAATACAATGCTATTCTTTTGTCTTCCAATAAAAGAGACTCTTTTATTATCCTTTCTTATGAGGAGACACTGTTATTTTACTTCCATATGATAGGAAATGTTGACATGAATGCTTTCTTACCAAAATAAAAGATAAAAATAAAAAAATAAAGCTTTGTTTGGTAATCTCTTCCAACTATATAGTTTTAATTGTTTTAATACAAAGCTTTTATATGTTACACTGTAAAACTCTCACATAATACTGTAAATTCATTCTAATTTTGTGCTTCAATTATGTTGCCAAACACACTTAAAAAATGAAATCAAGACTTCGTTTGACAATCTAATTGAAACTTATTAGTTTCAACTGTTATAGTGTAAAGCATAAATTTATTACAACATGAAATTCTCATATGCTATAATATTTTAATTTTAAATTGTAGTTTTAACTATGTTTTCAAACATGTTTAGTAACAAATTGCGCTATCCTTGAAAGTAATAGATAAGTACAAACTATTAGGTTGTTTGGCAAAATAGTTAGACTTATTGATTAAAACTATTTTTTACTGTAGCATGTGAAAGCTTTATACTATAGCGATTTTTTTATTATTACTATAACTTGTAAAAGTTTTACACTATTTATAACCCAAAAAGTGATCCAGACGCATGGCAAACACCCCTTATATGTACATTGGGGGATTTTTTTTATGACAAAAGGCCATAGAAAAGAGGAAATTTTGAGAGGACAGGAAGGAAAGGTTGAAATTTTAAAGCCTATTTTTTTTTTTTTGAGCCTTTTCAACTTTTGAGTGGGTGGAGAAAAAATATTTAACAAAACAAATAGTATCGTTTGGTATTATTTTTAAAATAAGTGAAAATATTTTTGTTTTAGAAAATAAAAATTTTTTAAGAATTGTGTTGAGAATGTTTTTAAAATTTTTGTCTCGATGAGTGTGCAAAATATTTTCAAAAATTCTAAGAACAAAAGCAAACGGGGATCTTTCTTATTATACTAAAATGAGATTTTTATGATAGTGTATCTCTACCTATACAAGTGTATTTATGTAGATTAAATGTCAAATTTTTGAAACTTTTTGAAGTAAATATCATATGTTAAAAATATATATAGTAAATATTCAGATTTACAATGTAAACAACTAATTTTCTATGTAAATAATATTTTCATTTTAAATAAGACCAAAATACATTATTCGTATCATAAACTTATTTGTTGTGTAAATGAAAATTATATACACTACAAATTAAAAAGTATATAAATTATTTATATCATGAAGTAGACATCTACTATAAATATTTTCAAAACTTAACACTTACTACAATCAGCTTTGAAAAAAATGAAATTTTTGGCAATTTCTATAATTTCTAATAAAAAAAACATTGAAATAATAAATATTCTAGGGTTGCATAATAGGAATATATACATATATATAATATTAATAGAAACTAACAAAAATATGAAAGTTCAAACATTAATTAATTGCTAAGATATTTTTTTAACACACTACCAAATTCTCATCAGCGTAAAATATATAACATAAAAAGATTGTTTAACATCTCAGTAAAAACCAACAAACAACGTAAAGCTCTAGCAGTCATAATAAAAAACAAAAGGTTGCTACAATATAAAGTTTATACATGTTTTTCAAACCAATATTTTCAATTGTAACCGTTCTCTCAAACATCTTGAAAAGAGATCCACATGCCAAACGCTACAAAATCTATCTCGTTCCTTTTTGTTTTCTTATTCTTGCTTTTTTGACATTCCGTCCTTGTTATAAAATATAAGAGGGTGTTTGGTAGTGGTTTCTACTACTCAGTTTTCAGTACAAACTCAGTTATAAATAGTATAAAGTTTTATATACTACAGTGACAATAAAAAAATACTATAATATAAAACTATCAGTTACGATAAAAATAGTTCCTATCATTAATTTCTATCACTTTTCAAATACTTTATAAATAATTTTAGAACATGAACCGATCAGTTTCAGTTGGATGTTAAGCTTTCACTGGAGGACATTGATTTCGTAATAGTTTGAGGTGGAACCCACCGAGGTCTCCCTTTGCACAGGCAGGAAGTGTTGAGAGATCAGTGTCTTTTTGTATTCTATGATTGCCCAAGACAGTGTATATAATGCAGGTTCAATGCTTGGCTTGGGGCAGTGACTCTTTCTCTCTCTCTGTTTTTTTTTTATTTGAATTTTTCGCTTATTTACTTTTACATTAATAATTGGTTATTACGAGGCACTTCTAATTGGCGGTGAAATTTTTATATTTTTTATTTTTTATATAAGAGGATGAAATTTTTAATGGTCACCCCACCACCCCATCTTCTCATGAGCTGGCCATTGGCCCATCATTAATGTGGCCTAGGAGTTCTCGAACTGTCAATATTCAGTAATATATATTCTTAAATTGGGGATAAATTATACTATACCTATGTGTTTAACAAAAATTATAACACCAGGAATTAAAACTAAATACACTAACATCTCTTTATTTTAACTCTGTTAATTTTTTTTGTATGAAATAACAAAAACACTATTTTAATCGAAATTTAAGAACACCAAATCACTACCATTTGATCTTTAACCACAAAAAAAAAAAAAAAAAAATCCTAAATCACAGGCCAAAAACCCAAAAAAAACCCCCCTCCCCCAACACTAGCCATTGTGCCCCTCTCCCATCACCTTCCTCACCCCGTTGCGGCCCCCTTGACCGATGCCCTATCCACTGGCTCCCCAAATCAAGAGAGAGATAGAGATAGATAAATAGACAGAAAGACTAAAGGAAAAGTTTTTTTTATAATTTTAAAATTTTTGAAATTTATATTTGTGCTTTATTTTTTAAGAAAGTGTCTATTTAATTTTTTAAAATTTTGTTAAAATTTTAAATTTTTAAGACAAATAAAAATTTAGATAGTAATAGCTAATTTAGTGAGATGATATAATGCTACTTTGTTTGATATAATTTTATTTTTTATACTGTTGTAGTGGATTGATAACATTTCTACATGTTACAAATGTAAATCATCCAATAATATTACAATTAAAAATAGATTTTTGAAGAAAAAATAAACTTATTTTTAGAGTGAAATTTATAGTCTCAAATATGTAAAAGCTAATTAAACTCATTCTCTATGTTAAGTAAGAGCAAAGACGCCATTTCTAACATCATAATTAATTTAAAAACATTTTTGGCCAGATATAGGGCCATTTTGAGCATTTTAAACAAAAAGGATGGTCAAATAACAGTCAATTTGTCACAACCCGTCTTTTTTGAGCTGTGATAAAATACTTTTCTTGCTTATGTATTGATAAAAACTTGGGAATATTTTTTTAAAATATATTACACATGCAGATTTAAACAACCCTCAAAATACAGGTAAATACCTATTTTTACTTAAACAAACCTTCTTTTACAATACTATTTGTTAAATATTTTCGAAAGAGGTTTTGTCTTATTTAAGTATACTACAACTTTCATACTTCTAGTTTCAAAATATCTTAAAATATTAAATAGCGGAAACATAACTGCGGTGGTTTCCATACCTCGTTTTGCACATTACGCATATTCCTCCGCCAGCTCAACAGTAAATTCATTCTGACCTCTTTATAGAAATTCCTACCGTATGAAACACTAAGTGAGCTTACACCCAATAAATCCAAACACGGCCCACATGCAATGTTCACTAAAATGCATGATCTAGTTTTGCTTTCTTATGAGCATTCTTTATCCTTATCATGTCTTATCTTTAGCTAAGGCCTAAGTATTGGTATCATTATGCACATAGGTCTATGTGACACCAAGACCATACCATAACCTTGAACTCCCCTTGAGTCAGGAGTCGGTACGACACTCATTTTATTTTTGAAGGTGTATTTACCAGTCCAATTATTATGGTTATCATAGCATGCATGAGGTCATATTCACAAATATACATAAAACATAAATACTCTTTTACTATATAGTATACATAAGTACATATTTTATATACTTACAGGTACATATTAATATACACACAGGTATATGACATAGTATACGCACATGTACTTATTTTATATACTCACAGGTGCACATATCAATATACACACAGGTATACATCATAATATACACATAGGTACATATATTATTGTACAGACACATGTATATATCTTGATATACACACAGGTACATAATTATGTATATATATCATATTTTATACCTACAATTTCATATTGTAGGTGAGATTGGTACTTACTTGTCTAGGCTGCTGTGCTAGTCAATCTCAGTCCTCTTTTTCTAATCTTCTAGGGTCCTGTTTGGCTAATTATAACACTATTAGTCATATTTCTACTATTTCATCTTATGTGTCAATACAAAACATTCTTTAATCAATAGACTGGTTATATATCTGTCTATAGCTCTAATGATCTAGAATTTTCTTTCCCTTATCTTATTCTACCTTATCGTTTCTAACTAAGGGCAGAAGTCTTATTAATACTCGCTTTTCCTATTTAAAACGTTTCGGAGCAGTTTGGGACACTTGTGGGAAAATGATAATTTTGCTCTCAGTGGGTCTTTCTAAATTTTTCGAGCTTGATTTTGCTATTTTAGTGAAAATTATTGCTTATTAATTTAAAAATAATACCCTAGGGTGTCGAGTTTCCTTATTTTATATCAATGCCCCATTTTAATTAAACTTTATAATTTTGTCCCTTATTTGAAAATTTTGACAATTTTATCCCCAAAACTAAAAATAATCTCTTTAAACCATAATTTTTCATTTTTCATAAGGATCATATTTGCTCAAAATACCATACCCAAAATCCTTTTGCAAGATGATATTTTAGCCCTTTAAAATTTTTTTCAATTCTAACAAATTTTGTAAAATCCATAACTCATAAATGAACGTGATTTTTGATGAATCGTCAGCGCTTTCTAACGGTTTCGTCGAGATTTACAACTATATGTTTTAACTTTTTTGAAATTTTCACCGTATAGGAGTGTTTTTGGTCATTTTTTAAATCTGCCAAGAAAAACTTTTTCTTTGCAATTTAGTCCCTGGGCGTTTTTTGTAAATATCAACTCTAAAACAGCATTCAAGCCACTGTGAAGGCAGATTCAACATTTCCTAAAACCATTTTCATGCCCAAGTCACTATTCTTTTCAAAACTACCTCAAAGTTCACAAAACTATCCTTTTTTGCTCCAAATACCATTTTTCAACCACAACTTCAACATAAACAATGAAATTAAGAAAATCAAATCATAACTTACATACAAAATCACATGCCTTTTTCAAACAACAAACTAAAACATAAAAGCAAATAAACTCTACATTTTTAAAAAATTAAACTTACCAAAAGAAGGATTTTGTGAACCAAAACTTTTCAAGGCCTTCTTTGAAATTCCTAAGCATGTTTTACATGAGAAAATCTTAGGTCACATTTCCCCCTTAAACCAAGTAAAAATCCTTGAAAAACTTAAGAAAAGTTTACGTTTTCACCTTGGAAAGTTTGAAAAACTTGAACCTTACTCTTGATCTTGACTTAAACCTTGCTTGGAAATGTGTTTTTATGAGAAATTGCTTTGAAAATTTTTTTTGAGAGAGTGATACTTGGGCTGCCGAATATGGATGGAGAAAAAAAAAAAAGATGGTTTGATGTTTTAAGCCTTTAATGCATCCTTTTTTTGTTGCATTTAAAAGGAAAAAAAAAAAAGAGTGGTGAGTCATCAAGTAATCAAATGGGTGACTAATGTGGCTAATTGTGATTGGGCCACCTTTTATGGCATGGTGGCCCAATAAGATTCCAATGGGTGTCCACTTGATAGGCCCCAAAACTTTACATAGTATAATTTTTCACCACATAGTATTTTTCTTTTATTGTCGCGGTAAAACCGGTGAAAAACGTATTCTTAGACTACAGAAGATATTCTACTTTGCCTTTGGTTTACTTTTGGAAGCCAAATATAGCATTTCTTATATTTGTGTTTTTACTTAGCAATATACTTATATTGCATTAGCCACTTTTTCACTGTTCTAGGGTTTTGGTAGATTTTTTATCTTATTTATACCTTAATTATCCATCCATTTATATCACAATTCTATAATTAATTGTGATATAAAATTTATTTATGGATATTATTTACAAATTTCTGAGTATTTAAACTCACAAAATTTGTATTTGTTAATATCTAGTATCGTAACAAATTTACAATGGAACTTCCTATTAACACTGTATTTTATATTTTATCGTAATTTTTACAAAAATATGATTTATGAGGGTAAATTCATTAATCAAATCTAATTAAATATTAGGTTTTATTAATGAATTTTTCCTTGGTCATTGCACAACTATTATGGTCAACTAACAGATGGGGGTCTCTTTGTGATTTTTTTTTAAAAGTCAAGGAGTGTTAGTATAATTAGTATTGGTCAATGAGGCATCTTTGTAATTTTAGTAAAACTTTCGGTGTAATTTATCCTAAACTAGGAATTTTTTATCTAGTCTTTTACTTGGCCATAATTTATATTGAATTATATATAGTGAGAAAGAGAATGAGAGAGTTATTAACATCAATGATCCTTAAACTTTAAGATCTCCCTTATTTTTTCTCGTAATATTTAAAAATCACCACTTTATTCTCTTAACTTTCAAAGCTTCTCACTTTACTCCTGAACTTTAAAAATCATCACTTTGTTATCTGAACTTTTTATGCTCCATACTTTGTCCTTAAACTTGTAATTTTATTTTCAAATAGACAAAATTAAACCCACATGATTCACACATGAGTTACTTGTAAAGGCAAAAACTAAGGTTTTATCTATTATTCCTACAATTATCCATCTCCTCATCTTTGAACGAAAAAGTGGAAGTTTATAAAGCAAAGTGAGGAGCTTTAAAAGGCCAAGGGGCAAAGTAGTAATTTTAACAAGTTTAAGGGATAAAACGAGAAACTTTGAAAGTTCAAGGGATAAAGCGGTAATTTTAAAGTTCACGAGGCAAAGTACAAAAGACCTTAAAGTTTAGAAGCCATTGACGTTAATAACTCATATATATATATATATATATATATATATATATTGTCTTGAACGAAAACGTAATTTAAAGAGAAAATTAAAACAAAAAAAAGACCATGGTGACCTTTTTAATTAAATAGACAAATTGCTTATTATTATTTTTTTTTTGACATGTGATCAATTTTTTAAAAAATTAAAGAATTATAACCGTTTTTATACTACATTGTATTATCAATTAACTCCAGTACATCACTTGTTGATATCTATATATTATTGATTAATTAATAATTTATCATTGATAAATCTGTAAATTATTGAGTGAATTTGGTTAATGACTCTTCACGGCATGTCATGTTTATGGGGAGAACAGCCAAAAAGAAATCAATCTTCTTTTTTTTTTCTTTTTTCCTTTTTCTTTATAGATGGAATTAGCCTCCTATTGAAGCATCCATGTTTTTAGGGGGCCTACTCAAGTGGTCTAGGATTAAACCATTGTGATAGATTCATGCAATGTAACATTGATTTGAGGAACTTATAATCCGTTTGGACACATAGTTCTGAACCAATCAATTAGACCGTAAAATACTGTAATAATTTAAATTTTGTGAGAAAAATATTATAACAAAATTAGTTTAAACTAAGTTTTTTTTAGTTCAAACTAAGTTGCCTAACAAGCTTTAAGTAAGATTTTATGTTCAAAAAAATATTTTTTTTAGACTTAAAAAAGTTATGACAGCCTCCATTTGGTAGTTTTAATCGTCCACAATATAAATTATTTGTAGCTACAGTGTAAAGTAAAGTAAAAAAAAAACATGCTATAATGTAAAGCTTTCAACAGCTACAATATAAAGTATAAGCAACTATAGTGTAAAGTTTTCAACAGCTACAATATCTTAAACTAATCTCAGTTGTAATCAACGGTTTCAACCACTCTTTCAAACAATCTATTAGTACATTATGAACAAGTGATTGATACATTATGAACAATTACACAATCACTAGTTAGTCTGAATTGGCTAAAGTTTTGTAATAGTAAAAAGTGGAATGCATTATTCGAAAAATTTTCCATTTCTATCATTAAAAAAGCTCCAAGAGGAGTGCTAAACGGTATCATCTTTATTTCAAACTCTTTTTCATATATCACCTTATACTTTTAGTACATGTCATTTTTTATTTTTATTATTCAAACGCATATATTAACAAGTCGCTTTTTTCAATCATAAATACAAGAGTGTCTCATTTCTCTTTAAACCAAAATTTACACTTTTTTCTCGGGGGGAAAAATACACCTTGAAATCCATTATTCAAGAAATATTCCACTTTTATGAAAAAGAAAACTTGAAAAATCTAATGAAAGGATAACGAATGGTGTAAGTGGAGTGTTGCGTGTTTAATTCTTAGTCAGAAACTTGTCGAAGAAGGTCGGACTAGATTTTTTTGTTTGAAAAGGAGAGTCTTTTGGATCCCATCAAAAAAATAAAAGCATCACATTCATCATTAAATATTTCCATTTACTCAAGCGCATGAATTTAATGATCATAATTAAAATCATTTTTTGATATTTCAATTGATAGTGATTTGAAGGAACGACAAAGTAAAGAAAAAAAATCTAAAACCATTTTGTGGTGAGGGCAGTTTGCTTCCCAAATTTTTTAAGTTTGTTACTTGTGTCAACTTACAACTTTAACCTTAAAATTCCAAAATTTATAAGAAATATACCCTATTTATGATTTTAGAATAAAATAAATGATGTTACTAAAATAATCACTATATAAACATGCAGTACAAAATACGACAATATTGTGATATGTACTATGTAATTATAATTATTTTAAAAATATTCTAAAAATTGGGTTAAATTTTAATTTCATCATAATAATTTTACAATTTTTTTTAGAAAGCTGTGAAAAATTTCATAAATGCAGTCTTTTAGAACTTATCTTTTATAAATATTATACATATTTAAATGTGATATAATTTAAACATGCAATATGAGTGGTAGTTTGATATAACTTTTTTAAATACGATATGAGTAAACACATTTTTTTAATGAGAAAATTACACCTCATGCCACTTTTTTGTCTATCTATGTCCCTTAGAGATACATAACAAGCGTGTAGCATAAGAACTTTTATAATTTAATTGCATAAATTAAAATTAAGTTTATAAAAGTCACATTTATGTGAATTGCTTTTTTTAAAGTGTGGATATCACGTAATTTGACGGAGGATAGTTGGCTTCGAATGAAAACTGAGGGTAAAAATTACATATTTTAGCCAATTTAAGTACCTTAATGAATAGCTTGATCTTATATAATTGTCAATAATGGCTAAGTGAATCATTAAATTTTTTTCATCCTGTCAAATCTGCTCCTACTTACAAGAGCAACACTATATGGCCGAAGTAGACCATAGCCCGGGCCTCTCACATGCCCGGGCCTCTCACATGCCCGGGTCCCATCGCATGGGTCCCATGTGGGTCCCACAATGATGGGGCTCGGGCCTTTAAGCCTGGGCTGTGACTCTTTTGGGTCAAAAAGATTTTTTCTATTTACAATGTACAAATTTCAAATTTGTGTGATAAAAAAAAAATTCAAGTACGTCCTTGTATTAGTTCCACATTAATTCACTGATGACAACTGTTACGTCCTTTGCCGGTTAATCTTATTTTTTTTTATATATTTTACTTGATGACTTGATCATTAAAACATGTTCCAATGACTGCATTTTTGTATGCTTTAACTTTTATGTATGATATAATTCTATAATGACTAGCTAATGAGTTTATAACCAGAAAACGTGGTCACTAAAACAATTTTTACAATTCTTAATCATTAAAGCATATTTCTAATAATTTAATCATTAAAACGTATTTCTAATGACTATATTTATATGCTTTAATTTTTATACATAATATAATTTTATAATGACTATCTAAAAAGTTTATAACTAAAAAAATGTAGTTATTAAAACAATTATTACGATAACTTAATCATTAAAATATATATTATACTAGAATGTTTACTTGAAGATATAAATTATTAGAAGAATTAGAGGACATAGACGTAGCCATTTCAATTTATACTTGCGATGTTCAATTGCTAGTTTATATTCCTAGTGATGTCGTTCAAATTAGTAAACATATTCACTAAGTTGGCAAAGATCTTTTTTTTCCTTCGTAGATTATTCTTACTTTTTACGCTTTGTTTTTGTGAACATCTAGAGACAAAACATTTAATAATTTTAATTCTAAGATTTCAAAATAATGGGATTTGTAAGCTTTTTGTGACAGAAAATAACCCAAATAAGTGTTACTCATAACCACCTAGTTGTTACCATCGAATTATCAGGTAATAACATCAAAAGTCTTGAAAAACCTTTGAGTTAGACATAAATAAGGTTATTATTGTCTAAAATTGGCCACTATTGAATTTAATTTTATAAGAGGACATTTAATTTTGAGAGAATGAGAGAATTATCCGTCATTAATTGGGAATAAAAATGAATAGATCAAAATATAATAGTATTTAATAAATAGCCTATTTAGATCAAAATAAAATTTATTTTTATATAGAATGACGTAAAGAGAAACAGAAAACAATAGCGAGATAACAAAAAATAAAAATAAAAACGAAAAGAAAAAGAAGAAGAAATAAGAAAAAAATAGAAAATAAAATTAAAAATTTAAGTGCTTAAAAAAATTACAAAATTCTAAAAATGTTATTCACTTTAATATTTTATAAAATATACTATTAACTTGCAATAAAAATTAAAACTATACTGTTAAGTACGATTTTCCCTTATTGTTCAAACGATCTACATTATATATGTTCATTTCTCCAACTGAGGTCTAAGTGCAGGCCCATCTAATTATTTTCAAAAAACAGTAGTGACACGTGTAACATCGAAACCACCACCGTTTTGGAGATGTGCGGCCAGGATGTTCTACAATCCACGTCCACCAAAACCTGTTCACGTGTTGAACAAGACAAAAGGTGGGGTCAATGGTGGTGGGGCCTCTCTGGGCACTTGAACCACTGAACATTGTCCTCATGCCCTTTATTGGGTGGGTAAATACGTTACAGGAACTGTATGTGCTCCAATGTCAAATGCACATAAAAATAAACTTTAGTGGAAATCGCACCACCGCCCTTTACCTGAGTTTTGATTGTTTTGTTATCTTTTTTCCATCATTTTTGGTCACCCAATAGTCAAATAACGAAGTTAAGTGAGGCCCTCAAGTCACGCCACCGCCCAGTTGGATAGGAATTTCAAAAAAAAAAAAGAAAAAAAAATAATGATGATGATATAATCATTCATCACACTAACAGCATATTTAAAAACTATAATTAGAAATTAAAAATATTATAATATAGAAGAGCTTTATATTATAGTAATTTTTTTTACTTTTTATAATAGCTATGAAGTGCTTTACACTGTTTGTTAGTTAGAACCAATTAGTTCTAACTGAAAATCATACACCTTAAATTTTAATTAAAAAAAATACTGCGAAGGCACTTGACAACGTTGATTTAAACTAATAAGTTCAAACAAAGCATGTGAAAACTATAACGTACTTATATTTTACTAAGGTGTTTGGGAGCATTGGTTAGAACCAATTTTAGTCGAAAACACTGTAGCAGTGAAAGCTTTACACTGTAACAATCAAAAGTTTTAATTTTAACTCATATTATCAAACACCACATACACTATAGCATGTGAGAGTTTTATATTTTTTGAGTTTGAACTCATGAGTTTAAACAAAAATTGCCAAAACTTATAAAATTGTAACATTGGTGTTACTTTCCTTTATAATGTAACTGTTTTTGGAATTTAAATTTAGAATCTTCCCCTCATTCTACCTCACCTATATCAATTGAATAAGCATTAATTGATATGTTGGTGCAAAATTTCAGTTCTACCATGAAATGTTGTCAATGTAATATAATTTTAGGATTTGGGGATGGATGACGTTTTTTTAAAACTTTTTTTAAATGGTTGAAGTTTTTAAATTAGAAAAAGGATTATTTTTAAACATTGATGATGTACTGATGTACATTAATGATATATAAATGCAAATCGTTTTATCAATGATGTACTCATGTATATTAATAATATATTGATTTGTAGTTTATCACTAATTATTTTGGTGATTTACTCACTAAATGATTTACTGATTTCTCAACAAAATAAACTAATTTATTAATGATAAACTATAGTTATTTAATGATGTATTAATGTTAATCATCAATATGTACATCAACGAGGCACTAGTGTTTATTAATGATGTATAGCTATCTAGAAAAAAGGCAACTTTATCTTAATTTTTATAAAGTTTTGTCATTTTCTTAATTTTTAAAAAGTTTGATTATTAATTTAAAAAAATGTAACAAAAAATAAATCACTTGTCTAATTTTTTTCTTTTATTTAAGTTCCGACCCTACTCTCATTTTTCATTTCACCTTTCCCTAGGCTTATATGTAGAACTTATTGATTTTCCTTTTTGCTCGACTCTTAAAATCTAAGCCCCCTTATAAATGGTGAAACTTTTGAAAATGAAATATGACCAAAAAAACAAAAAGGATCTTCCCCTAAATCCCTTGCATTTTTTAAGAATTTTTCTTCGCAGACACTTGCGATTATTTATTGAAAAATAAAAAAATTAATAATATATTTATTTTATAATTTAAATCATAATTTTAATTATTTTATTATAATATTTTTTTTCATAAAAATTTAAATCTTTTCTCAAATACTTGAAAAAAAAGCTTGAAGTCTATTGTCTTAATTGGTCGCCATGGTCAAAACGTGCATGAAATAATCCAATCCATACTAAGATCTTGAATTTTTTTTTGGTTTTATATTTTTTTTAAAAAATCCAATCTAAGATTTACTCTTTATTAACTCTCACCCGGCAAAGTTACTTTAACTGTACTTTTGTCAATGTAACTCCAACTGTACGACATCAACCACCGCCACAGAAACCTCAAACGCCTGATTTCAGACAGTCCAAGATTTTTTTTATTATTATTTCTCTCTTTTTTTTCCACTACACAGAATTTTCATTTGGGACGCCACCACATCGCCACATGGCACAAGAATCTCCATGATTGGTGAAGCACAATTCTTCTTTGTTCTTCCCAACTCACTCATGGACTGCCTGACAATTTATATACGGTCGTACATATATTACTCTCCACCGTTTCTCTCTCCTCTCTCTAACTTCCCTCTCCTTAACTGGAAAGAAAACTTAAAAAGAGAAAGAAAGAGAGAGAAAGAGACCAGTGATTCAAAGAAAGAGCTTTTTTTTTTTTTCTTTTTTCTTTTACAAAAATGGTTTCCGGTCTTTGTTACAGCTCCATGAGCCTCTCAACTCCAGTTTTCTCGAGAACCCAGTTCCCGAATCCCTCGTCCAAGGACTTTTCCCTAGATTTCTCGCCGTGTTTTCGCCATTGGAGCAGATGGGCAAGCAGCAGTTCTCCTAGTCAGAAGAAAAGCAGTACTCTTGGAGAGATTAAGGCCGCTTTGGCGGCGGCTCCGGCGGCGGAGAGAGGCGGGAGGCCGGCGGAGAAGAAGCTCCGGGTGTTGATCGCGGGCGGCGGGATAGGAGGGCTGGTTTTGGCGTTGGCGGTGAAGAAGAGAGGTTTTGAGGTTTTGGTGTTTGAGAAGGATTTGAGCGCGATAAGAGGAGAAGGACAGTACAGAGGTCCGATTCAGATACAGAGTAACGCTTTGGCGGCTCTGGAAGCCGTTGATATGGAAGTTGCTGAGGAGGTTATGAGAGTTGGTTGTGTTACTGGTGACAGGATTAATGGATTGGTTGATGGGGTTTCTGGTACTTGGTAAGTTGTTTCAAGATTTTCATAAATGCTCCCTCAACTATGTACCTTAATTTAATCGAATTTTGAAGAAGGTTCATTTCATCTAGGAAGTATGGAACGCAGTTTAAAACACCCCCTGAACTAATACAGTTTCAATATAAGTTGTTAGGGACAAATTGTATTAAATTTAATAATTCGGAGGGAATTTGTAAAATTATAAGTAGTGTTACGTCATTAATTAAAAGATATTTTGAACTAGAGTTCATAATTTGTTTCCAGCATGTTGAACTAGGTACATAGTTTGAAAATATTTATGAGAATAAATTCTTACTCTATGTCGTTTCAGAAAAAAAAGAAAGAAAGAAAGAAAGAAAATTCCTCTCTTTGTTTGTTGGGTTTTCAATTAGAGACAGCGTGTGCCAAATATGTTTGTTCTATCTATTAATCTCTTGGGCATGGTATGTAGAATGTAGTAATGGTTTTAGGGTCAAGCACTTTGGACTTTGAAAAGGTTAGATCTGTTTAATTTAGCTGATGTAAACTTTGAAAAAAGAAAAATTATGGATAAGATACGGATTTAAACCGACAAATCACGCTAGAATCACATTAAATTGAAAAGTAAAAAAGAAAAAAGAAAAAATGCATTACAATTTCACGGAATTTTGTAAATTTTATAGTGGCTGTTGTTGTTGTTGTTGTTGTCGTCGTTGGAATATATATATATATTTAACACTGCCTAAGAATTCTTCTGTTATTCAACTGAAAAGCAGACGCCCTTGGAAAAATCAAAAAACTTTGACACAGACTAGTGTGAACTTTTATGGCTGGATTTAATGAAAAATGTTAGAAAGGACTGGTGGGAAACTTTTTAACAAGATTGGGGACTCTGGCTGTTGGTTTAGGTACTTAAAATGAAACTTTTGTCTTAGTTTAGGAACCTACAAAATATTAATCCAATGTTTAAAAGTTTAAACCTATGTTTTTTTTTTTTCAAATTTTTTATAGACTTTGCGACCTGTGGAGCATGTCTGGAATTGCCAATTTACTTTTATTATTTTCCTTTCAATGCTTGTTTCTATTTGGTAGAAAGGATAAAAAGGATGGACCTGAATAATATTACTTTGGCATTTAACAAAAGAAATGAGTCAAAATTGGTTGGCAATTCTAAATAGTAATGAATTTGATAATACAAATTCCAAGCTGACAGAAATTCCATGCTTCCATATGATTTTATTGTTATGTAGAGATTTTCTCCATTGGAAAATGTTGAATTTTGAACACCTAGTGGCATAGAGTAATCTTTAGTTGGTTATCAGGTACGTCAAGTTTGACACCTTCACTCCTGCAGCGGAACGAGGGCTTCCGGTTACGAGAGTGATAAGTCGAATGTCCTTGCAACAAATCCTCGCTCGTGCTGTTGGTGAAGATATAATAATGAATGAAAGTAATGTTGTTGATTTTGAGGATCATGGGGACAAGGTAATAATGTGGTATGGTGATGTAACATAGGTCGAAGCTTTCCTTTTTTGTTCAGCTACTTATGGACTGTGTATCTTGATGCTTTCTAGACATTTATTTGTTTGTTTATTTGCGGTTTCACGAGCTTAGGTCACTGTAATCCTTGAGAATGGACAACGCTATGAAGGCGATCTTCTGGTTGGAGCTGATGGTATATGGTCAAAGGTAAAATTCTGTACCCTAAATACAGGGCTTTTTCCATATAACTCCAAGTTATATTGCAAAGATGCATAGTTTTACTTCTTTAATTTGAAAAAAAAAAGGACAAACAATGCTACAGAAGACCCTTGAAGGCCAAAAAATGACCTTCTTGGTATTTTTTTTTTAACGAATAGAACTTTAGATGAAAATTTTCTTTTTGGCGCTCCTTTGATAGGTGAGGAAAAACTTGCTTGGTCCAACGGAAGCTGTTTACTCGGATTATACATGTTACACTGGTATTGCTGATTTTGTGCCTGCTGACATTGAAACTGTAGGGTGTGTATGGCTCATCTCATTTACTGGCATTGGATTGTATTGTTTATACATAGTCCTTGTGTATCAATCTGGAGACTAAAGTTCTTTTTTTTTGAAAGGTATCGAGTATTCTTGGGACACAAGCAATATTTTGTTTCTTCGGACGTGGGTGCGGGGAAGATGCAGTGGTATGCATTTCACAAGGAACCACCTGGTGGTGCTGATAGCCCCCGTGGTATATACCATCAATTTATATTGCTCAAAGTTTTCGGATTTATTCATGCAGACCACCGTAAACTCTCATTGATTTTGTATAACTATTAAAAGAGTTTTATACAAAGGCTGGTTTTCCAAGTTCAGTTCGCAACTGTATCTGAAACCTTAGTTTTCGTAGTCATTTCATCTGTTGACCTTGAGTTCACTTGGCAGGTAAAAAGGAAAGGTTGCTCAAAATATTTGAGGGTTGGTGTGACAATGTGATAGATCTAATACTTGCCACGGACGAAGATGTGATTCTTCGAAGAGACATATATGATAGAACACCTACTTTAACTTGGGGAAAGGGGCGTGTGACCTTACTTGGCGATTCCATCCATGCTATGCAGCCAAATATGGGGCAAGGAGGTTGCATGGCCATTGAGGCATGTCTTTGTTTCCTTTGTCAATTTTGAACTGTTTGTTCTTCCTATAGGCTAACTAAAAGTTTCAAGTGATTATTTGGTAAAGATTTTCTGGATGCTACGCACATTTTCACACAACTCTGACAAAAAAATTTCAATCATTGTTATTCTGCAAAGATTTACTGGTAGTCATGCACATTTTCGATCTTGTGGACTTTGACCAGGCAGGTTTTTTGGCGGAAATTTCTTTTGCCTCTTTTTGTACATGTTCAAAAGGACAATTGGTTTCAGATCCAACCCCTTGAAGAATTGAAATTCATTTTTCTGCCAATGATTTCATCATTACAGGACAGTTATCAGCTTGCTTTGGAGCTTGATAAGGCATGGGAAGAAAGCATCAAATCAGGAGCTCCTGTAAACATTGTTTCTTCTCTAAAAAGGTACTATAGAAGCTAAGTAACATTTTGTACTCGGACGAATTCATTGTTGTATAGTTCATTTGTTCATTTTTTTTTTCTAATTTTTTTTCCTCAATAATGCTCCAGATACGAGAAAGCCAGAAGATTGCGAGTTGCTATTATTCATGGAATGGCTAGAATGGCTGCACTTATGGCTTCAACCTACAAAGCTTATCTGGGTGTAGGACTTGGTCCGCTATCGGTACGACCACTTGTCAGTTCCGTTCTATTCACAATACAAACACGAAAGGAACTTGTTTACATAGTGTATGAGTTATGCTCATGATGTTTTGCATCTCTCTTTGCAGTTTTTGACAAAGTTCAGAATACCGCATCCAGGAAGAGTTGGTGGGAGATTCTTCATTGACCTGGCAATGCCCTTGATGTTAAATTGGGTCTTAGGTGGTAATAGGTAAGTAAGACTAATAAGTCCTATATTCTACTATATAGATGTTGTCTTATTCTCTGATATTTCTTTAAACTTATTTTTCTTCTCCCTCAATTTTTAACATCAAATTTTTAATCTTTTTTTCCAGCTCAAAACTCGAAGGGAGGCCACAAAGTTGCAGGCTCTCAGACAAAGTATGTTGCTCTAATTACTGTTCTAAAAATAGTTTATGTCACCTGCTAGAATATAAAACTGTGGTTTGCCCTCCTCCTAATAGCTTAGGCTTTCGGGAGAATTGATAAATGAACATACTATCAAAGTAGGAAGTCCTAAGTTCAAACCCCTGGCGATCTAATTGCCACAAGTTGTCAATATTCTATGTAGGCAAGCGACCAGCTACAGAGATGGTTCAAGGATGATGATGCATTGGAACGTGCTATCAAGGGAGAGTAAGTCTTTAATTAAGCCTTATATCTTAATTTTTTTCAACCATAATCGTTTCATGTGTTCTAATCAAATATTAACACGATGTTATCAATCTTCTTTTGATGTGAAACTCTCTCTCTCTCTCTCTCTCTCTCTCTCTCTAGGTGGTTTCTTTTGCCCCAGGGAAGTGCCTCTGGGACTTCGCAGCCTATCCGTTTGAATAGGGATGAGAACAAGCCCTCAATAGTTGGGTACGTGCATAAGATAAATTTTTCCTAGTTATTGATAAAATGTAATGACATGACTCAAGTACTAGTTCTTGATTATTTTGGCTAAATTGTGATGTAATAATTTTTGTACATGAAATCCTCAATGCAAGATTAATATCTTCTGACATGTCATTGTCGTTTCAGGAGCGTACAACATGATGACTCTTCGGAAACGCCAATTACACTTCCTTTGCCACAGGTGAACTGGCCTCTATTGTTAGATGCAACTTCTACTAACTGGTTAAAAACCAGTAATCTCTTTTGTTGTCTTAATCTAAACAATGAAGTTGGTCTCCTTTCCTCAGGTTTCGAATAGGCATGCTAGTATCAGTTACAAGGATGGCGCCTTTTTCGTGACTGATTTGGGAAGCAAACATGGCACCTGGATCACTGAGTAAGTTGACGAAGTCTCTGCCTTTTGTCTGCCATGTGAATCAACTTCTCTTTTTCTTTTCTCTTTGTTCTCCTTCCCCTTAAATTTCTACCTAAAATGTGCAGTAATAAGGGTAGGCGGTGGATACCTCCAAATTTTCCCACCCGTTTCCGTCCATCTGATGTTCTAGAGTTCGGTTCTGACAAGAAGGTGACTACAACATCCTTACACTTTAGCTTGTCGCATGAATCTTAATGTTGTCCATGTTATGTTTGGTGAATCTCACATGTCCATGTCTTCTACTTGAGCAAAGGTTAAAAACTAAAAGAAGCTCTCTTAACTAATACACTTGTGACTAAGATCAAGGACAAAGTCAAAAAATAAGTGAGGAGGGTGGACATATAATTTTATATTATGAGGGGGTGAATTACAAATTTTAACAAAAGACACGTTCAAAATTACAAGGAAAAAAAAGTTCATGTAGGACAGCTGCCGACTTTCGTCTATATGTGGCACCGTCCTTCGTTAGGGTGCCTTTGTTAGAAAAGCAAGTTCCATTTAAAGCCCTTTTCTTACTCTCAAGTAAATAATGAAATAATGCAGGCAGCATTTCGGGTCAAGGTGATAAGGTCTTCTTCTCCAGCAACTGTTGCACAAAAGGAAGAAAGTGAACTTCTCCAAACGGCATGAAATTCTTGAAAACGACTGAGATTCAATACATATAATTTAACAGGAATTGTACAGCATTTATTCAGGGAAGTGAATTTGGAACGTTAAAACCTTGTGTCATTCTTTTATGAAGAATGCCTTTTACATGTATGCATCACATACGTATCCGATTAATGTAAAATGTTCCAGTCTTTTTGCCTTCACTTATAACCACTCCTTCTCATGTTACATCACATTATAAGAAAAATAAAATACTTTAATATTATAAAAGTGTCCTCTCCGTAAGATATAGATTTTTTTTTTTAAAACCAAAATTTAATACTTTTCGAGATAAGGAAAGTGTTTAGAAACTAAATTAAAACTTAAACATTGTAACATATAAGTGGTAATTTATATTGTAATAGTTGAAACTTAGTTCTTCAGTATTCAGAGCAAATGGCTCTTGCAAGCTTAAAAAAAATTAAAATAAGTAAACAAATAAAAATAGTCAACTTGCAAGTTATTAATGGTTGGCTGTTTGACTAATTGACCTTATGGCATAGAAGTAGTTAGCGTCTTTAACAAAATTTAGGTGATCTTTGTTCCTCCATCTTTGGTGGGTCTGAACTAAATTTCATTTAAAGACTGTTTGGTTAAGTGTTAGAAATCTTCATTTAAAGGTTATTTGGCTGAACACGGTTTTCATTATAAATTTAGTTATGAACAGTATAAAGCTCTCACATGTTACAGTAATAATAATAACAAATTGCTACAGTGTAAAGCTATTATATGCTACAGTAAAAGTGGTTCTAACCAACGATTCCTATTACTCTTCTAAATACCACATTAGTTTTTATTCGTTTTTTTAAGGAATATTATTCCTTTCTCTTGGGGGCACAAAATGACTCGAGAATATTGATTATTGATTCAACATTTTTTATAAACTAGACGAAAAGCACGCGCAGGCGTGTATGTATTAAACATGTTAATAAAAAAATAAAAATTAAAAAAAGATAAATATATATATAAAAAGGCAAAGAAGTGAAAAAAAAAAAAACAAATATATATATATATATAAAGATAAGAATGGAAAGAAAAAAAGAAAAAAGAAAAAGAGAGAAAAGAGATACCAAAAACAATAAGCAAGGAACACATCGGCATTTCTTGCATCAAAGAGAATAGTGAAAAACGGATTCTCTATTTTAAGATTAGATTAAATAAATGATTCTTCTTCATTAAACATATAATCTTCCTTAACACCCTCCTTGATTGTTGGTGAACTGCCTCATCAGATGGTTAATGATGAAATTGACCACTAACCTTTTTGACCTTTCTCTTAAAAATGAATTGTGACAATGTAATTGCTTAATAAGTTGGCTGGTCATGCCAAGCTTTAAAGCAAGTCTTCTGCGGTGTTCGGGTAAGTTTCCAATAATCTAATTATGTCCTTTGGGTGGGGTCCATCATGCAATCGGTAGGCTTTTTAGAGACTATTAATGCACTCCTAAAGGCCTAAGAGGGACCCACTGTAACGACAAATATTGCAAAAACAGTGCTCGTTTCACTCTCCCGGTCGCTTTCCTTATTTCTTCGTTTATTTAGGTATGGAGGAATTCTTTATTGGTGAAATACGTTGTTGGTAAAGCTAAATTATTGTCTAAAACAGGTCCTGATCTAGTGGTTAGGATACCTCTACTAGATATCTTTTTTTTTTTTTTGTTCATCTAAGTTTGAATTTTTGTCTTCCGGAAAATTCCCGCTCCAACCTTGGCTGTTAAAGTATTGTGTTGGCGAGTGCATGTGGTAGGCTTTGAGTCGTCGGATAAGAGAAACTGGTATAAGGTCATGATTACTCTTTCGGTGGTCTCGAGAATGCTTAAAATGCCGAAGGGGATAAGAACGGAAGGAGGACCACCTGATCTCTTTTTTCCACTAAAAAAACTAAATTATTGTCTTAATGCAAAGATGGTACGTAGATCAACTTTGTAATTTAGGGATTTTTCACTTATAAATTTGGTTGTTTTATTTATTTATTTATTTTACAAAAGGGGATGTTGTATTTAAGATTAAGTAAAAACGTTAGAGAAAACACAAAAAAGTTGAGAGATATGTAATTTTTTTGAACTTTTTTTTTCATTATAATAAATTGCTATAGTGGTTGGAAGTAGATGCAACTCTCACATTAAAAATGAATAGTTATAAATCTTGCGTGTTCTTATTTTTACTGTCTTTTTGCAATTTTACCGTTCTCAATAGTATAAAATTATAGCACCTAATTCTTAACAAGACTCAAAATTTTGAACTGTTAAATTTTTATCTGATTTTATTAAAGTGTCATTGTTTTTAAATTTTAAGATTTAAAACCCGATATTACCGCTGGAATTTCTTTTCATACCAGTGTTGTCCCAATGTATAAACCAAGATGAAGAAACAGTGACGTCTATGATGTAGCAATCTTTGTGAACATCTTTAAGTTGGGGTGCAACATTCTTTTCTTGGGTAGTAATTAATCTTTTTCCTTTCGGTGGTCAGGGCGTCAAAATCGCTAGGCTTATAACAAAACTAGCATGAGGGGCCAACTGAGTGACAAATACTTGCCAAACAGCGCCCATTCAAGCCGGTGGTCTTCCTTTAGAAAGTAGCTATTTATCAATAATAGGAGATTACTGAGGTAGGGTCTGAAAAAATAACTGTCGGTAGGCTTTTTTTTTTACAGTCTTTAAATAAATATTATAAACTGTCTGTTCTACGTACTATTTTTTTTTAAAAAATTTAACTAAATTTAACAGTTAAAAATGTACACTATCCGTATAAGATCCTCCGTGTAAAATCTTACAGGGACTCTTATCAATATCTACAGAATTTGCAAAGCAATTCATCATCTACAATAAGAAAGCTGAGAAAAGGCTATTCATAATCTAATCTAAGCCTATAAAAGAAGCAAAAAGGGTCGTTTTCTCAATCAATTCACAGATTTACAGCTCACCCAACATAGCTAAAGCAATGAAAAATGTATGAAACATATGATCATGAAAAATATATTTTTGCAAAGAATGACAAAAATTTTGGGGTGAGGGCCCACCCATTTGGTCTCACAAGTGAAATTATTCAGCATTGTCCATACTTTCATATAATCAACAAGGTTGCTTTGGATTATCTATACACATGCCATGGCACACATGGAACCATTGAAAAAATTGCAACATTCTGACCCTACAAAATTCACAAATAATCACTTCAAAAAATAAATTCACAAATAATGTACCATGCATTGAAGCTTCCTAATACCTATATCAGCAAACAATTGGCACAACGGTCCAACGCACGCCCTATTCATTCATTCAGTCTTCGGTCTTTCTTTCGTGCACTGGCAAAGGCATATGTATTTGAGTAGAGTAACATAATTAATATTTTATCCTAAAAAATTTTTAAAAATTTTAAACATATCGTGCCCTTATTAAAGATTTTATTTTATCCTTATTTAATAAAAGAAATTATAATTGTGTCCCCATTCAATGATAAAAATATATAACTACATATCTATTCAATAAAATATTATGTATATATTTTTTTTACAGTAGTGCTCTAGTAAAAAAATTTTCCAGTTCCGCCGCTGCTTTCATGTCAACGGCATATTTATTAGGGAATGAAACTGTGGTGCGAGCAGTTATTTCCTGGTCGTATTGTTACAACACATTTTCAGTCGTTCGATAATTTAAAAGCAGCTCAAATTTCAACAATTTATAGATCGGTGAATAGTATCATAGTTTTGGCCACATTGACTTAGACCAAGTCCTCTAATTCTTGAGTTATTTATTTGTTTATTTATTTTTCTGACATACATTTATTCCGGGCTTCAAATTTTCAATCAGTTCCAACTAATGCAGTCAAAATCCATCAACCTATATGGCTTCATTTTGCAATTATGAAAGCTCAAAAGTGGGTAGTTGTGTTAGCTGTTAAGGAATGTTATTGTTGTTATTATTTATCTTCACTCATTCAAACACATAAGAACACAATAATTTATCACATATATTTCTGTGAAATAGTTACTATTTCTGTCTCCATCCGGAAATTGCAAATAATTGAGTGACCACCCCTATGATAAATTCAACCACACATATGTAACAGCACCGCATATTTCAGTGATGTTTGTGTCTCATTTCTCTCTCTCAATTTTTTCTCTTTTGCTGTTTCTTTTTGGGCTTTATTTGGTTGAGTGGACAGATGTCACAGATCCGTCACCCTCTCAGACATGGTTGTTGTGTCACAAGATCTGCAGACACCAAACTGGGTACACCTTCTAGGCCCATATCGCCACCTTATTAAATCCACCATGGCCCATTTACGTCCATTGATATGCTTTGATCACTTCACAACTTTCTTCCTTTTTTTTTTTTTTTTTTTAATTTGAATTGATACTAATTGACAAGACTTATTATCAAGAGCAGAGACTCGTAAAGGATGGTAGATGGTCAGCCCTTTAAATTTTTTTTTTCTTATAATTATTTATATAAAATTTTATGTAAATTGTATTTTATTCTCCTAAAATCACATTTTGTTTTCTCTGAAATTGTATTTTTCCCGTTCTAAAATCAATTTTATCTTTCATCTCATTAGTTTAGTCATACTTTTAGCCATTTCATTAATTTTTTTTTGGCTATGACCTGCTTACTATTTAAACTCCCTTGGATATTGTCCATATTGATTTTTTTTTCACACTTAAAAAAACCATAGATTATGGAATAGATGTTGAAGTCTTAAATAGGAATTTTAATTTTTTGCCTGGCATTTGAATGTTTAGAAAATGAATTTGTTCAAATCTCCTCACCATAATTGGTAAGACTAATAAGGTGTTTGATAAAATGGTTCGAACTTAAAAACTAAGTTTAAATATCATAGCATATAAGAGTTTTACATAGTAATATATATTTGTTTTACATGCTAGCATGTAAAATTTTTATATGGCAAACCGTTTAAACTCACATCAAACACCAAAGAATTGGAATCCAAAATCTATTAGAAAAAAATAGACATAAATGTCGTCAGTGTTTCATATTTGAGTTAGTTGTACACCTTACAAAAAAATTATGTTAAATACAACATCTAAATAGCTTTTTACTCAAGTGTATTTATCTATTTTTTTTTTGCATATATGAGGATTTTTCTTTCATTGAATTTTTGTGTAGAGATGATTGTACGCATGTGAACAGAAGGTGGGCATGTGAAGAAGGTAAAGAAAGGCGGTGGAAATGCACGTGACAGAGCAACGGTCCGTTCAGTTGGTGGTGGCAGTGACCGTTGGAGCATTTATTATTTTTCTGTCTAATTTTCTTTTCTTTTTTTTTCCTTCGACTTAATTCCAATTTAACCTTTTTTGCAGGTTTCTTAAGACTTTCCAATGTCAAATGTTCGTATTTTCGTACTCCGCGTTGGGCTTCTGTTAATTATAATTTCTTGACATGGTATTTATTGTTTCCGTATTAATTTCTTTCCCATATTTCAATATTTTGTTTCTTTCCCAAAAAAGATAAAAAAAGTCTTGTTTGATTTTTGTCAAAATCCTACTGTTTCTCTCATGAAGGAGTTATGGAAATTATTCTATCATATGCGATTCATATACTATACATGCAACTGGCAAGAAAATAATTTCTAATTACTTAACGAAAACCCTTTTGAAATTTTTGTTCACATTGTCACTCTCATTATTAATAAGGTATTTGGCAGGGTGGTTAAAACCATTAGTTAAAACTATTTTTTGCTGTAACATATAAAAGCTTTTACATTGTAGTAACTTTTTATTATTTCTGTAACACGTGAGAGTTTTACAATGCTCATAACTGAGATTATGGTTAAGATCATGTAACGCCCCTATATGGGGGTTAACAGTTTTTAATGAGATAAAATAAAAATAAATAATAAAAGTAAAACCTTAAAAATAAAATTTGCCCGGGACTTAAATGAAAACTCTCAACTCAAAAATAAAAATATAAACGATAAATAAACCACAGTTTTAATGTAACACCTTAAATTTAATAATATAAACTGTTGTCATCATCATTTTAACCCTCAACACATTGTAATACAGTCACAGAAAGTAACAATTGATGCTTACATTATCATGAAGAACATTCTCAACGATTGAAGCAGTTCCAATGTAATATAGCTACATCACTTCCTCAACTATATTTCTCGTAGCCACCTTACACTTAGTGAGTCCTGAAAAGATATAAACATAAGGGAATGAGCAACACTATGCTCAGTAGAGAAAGCCATTACTCACCTCTATCATTACCACATTAAAATCTGCATGGTTAGTAAGTCACATCATATTTCAGATTATGAGGTTTATTATGATCACATCTTATGGATACCGTAGTTAATCATTACCAAGTGTCATAATTACACATTTATACAAATATTACCAATCATCATTGTTCCTAGGTATCCATGTTAAATTGAGTATCACTCAACTCATCGAAACCCAAATGGGCGCACTTGATCACCCTATAAACATTCCAAGGGTGTTCCGGTGAGGGGACATCAAGCCCCGAGTCCTCACCAAATCGATTCCTGTACAGTGTGTTCTGGGACTTTCAACCCAAGGAAGCGTCATCACCTTCCCCCTATTTTTCCTTTTAGGGTATTCGTGCCCAAGGACGTAACCGTCGCCCTTTTTACATCTCACTATTCCTTTGTATTCAATTTATATTTATAGAGTCAATTTCCTAACCATGCTTCTCAATTTATAACATATGTCAAATCATTATATTTATCGCTATACAATATACATATTTTACAATATAAAACAATCAAATTTAATTTACCAAAACCTCACAAAAGATGAGTAATAGAATCCCTACCTTTCAAGCTTATCAACAATCTTTTAATCCTGGAATCAGTTAACGTTAGCTCCATACTCCCTTGATCCTAAGGCGTGCATAAGGACAATTAAAACTAAAGCACAACATACAACTACATTCATAAATAAATCATGTGTAAACCTATCTTACTAGTATGCCATTAAAGCTTTTATATAAATCTCTTTCGAATACCACAGTAAACAATTTTTGTCTTAACACAATATAAAATGTGAACAAGTAATCTATATGTTTTAGTCCCTAATAAGATTCATCAATCACTTAGGATAATATTGGAAAGGTTGCAAGACATTAAAGAATTAGGTGGTGAGCAAAGATGGGTTCTTGGTTCAGGTTAGCAGCTGGTATACCATAACAAACTGGCAGATTTACTAGTTTCCAATACAAAAATTAAATAATTCTTAGAAAATAAAATACAACTCCGATTTAGGTTTATGATAGCTCGTTAGAAAGCCTAGGATGCTACTTTTCAAATATGCAAACCAATTCATAAAATTCATTTTAATTTAATCTTAGAATTTCAAGAAATAACCACTGCCCATAGAGGTATTACAAAGTTTAACAATATAAATTTTCTGTCTAGGGCATATACACTTAGACTTCATACATATGCTCCAAAATAGCAACAAACATATACTTAGGTTTAAGAACGCAAATTTGAATAATCCTTTAGTATAAAAGAAAATTTATAAATGAAAGACTAAATTTGTTCATAAGATTCTAACCTCGGATTATGGTTAGTTGGAAGCTTGAAATGGCTTCAAAACAGGTTCCTTTACTTCGGTATGACTGAAATTCTTGCTCAAATGGAGGTGATGGTAGCTGATTTTTATGGCTGCCTTGAAGAAGTTCTCTAAGTATTTTGCTTTAGCAAAGAAATGAGAAGAAGAGTGTGGGAACCGTGGAAGAGAAAGGAAGAAAAGATGAAGTCTTTGAAGAGAAGTGATAGAAACAATTATAGAGGAGACATGTTGAAGCATGTCACGGAGGAAATAAAGAAAATGAGGGTCAAGAGTAGTTGGAAAAGATATCCTTATGTCTCATCTAAAGACTTTAACACACATAATGCCAATATGACATTTTTGAGATTTATTAGAAGTTGTAAGGCTTTTTAGTAATCATACTAAATAAATATAGGAGAATTTTAGAAAATTTAAAAATAGATAAAAATAAATATTATAAAATAAATTTAAATGAAGCAATTTTTTTTTTATACACTAAAAATTAATTTAATTACCTCAATACCCGTTAGGAGAATAACGGGTGTCACAGCTCTACCCCCCTTAAAGAAATTTCGTCCTCGAAATTTCAATTCTAGTAATACTAGTAAAAATTATGATTCCACTATGATTCCAATTCTGAGTCTAAACCGTTAATGTTCTTTGTCCTCCAAATTTAAGTTATCGTAACTCCACTTATTTACTTGCATAATAAATCTTACTCTAAATTCTAAATCCCTCAATGAGAGTATTTCTGACAAGTTTCAACTTGTAACACCGTATAATAGTCTAAGAATCTGATCAGGCATACATATTGACCATATCATGATTCCAGTCCTTCATTGTCCATGGACTGTGATTTACAATCACATTTAAGGAGATTGCTAGAGAAATTTTATATACTTCATCTTTAGCTTCCTTTTCCTTTTTGAGTAAGGAAAAGTCAAATATATTTGATTTCATACCTCAACTAATAAACTAAAACATAATCATAAAACATATATCACAAACACTTTTATTCAAAACTATACATTAAACTTATTCATAGAGATATTAAACGGAATCTCAGAGTTGCAAACATACCCGACATATTTTTCATTAAACAGCTATCCTCATGACACAAACATTCAATCCAAATAATATACTCATATTTCATATGGAATATCCCCATAACTGACTCTGGTACTTCCACATAATATTAACAGAATATTACACATTACAAACATAATACGGATACGTTTCGAGAGTACAAGGCACTCCGTATACCAGCTATCCATATCATGCATGCTTAGAGGATACAAAAACATCGATAAACAAAAGATCGGACCTTAAGAAGGATGCGTTTCGAGAGCATCAAGTACTCCGTATCCAGCCATCCCGGCATTAGGCTCAATGAATCTAAAAGATTGAACAACGACGTACCACAAGAAACGCAGAATACAAGGCAAACGGTTATTCGTAACACACGAAATACGGACACACATGCCTACATGCCAAAGATAAAACAAAAAGATTACAGATGGAGATTCAAATCAATTGGCCGCTCCCGGCTTTCCCTTTCCCATTCAAGCTTGGATGTTGCAGTGTCGGATTCTGGATGTATGATTTGCATTTTATCTATCAATTCCTCAGCTGTTGAAGCAGTGACAAAGATTTGTCTCTCCGATTCTGTAGTGATGTTTTCTTCCACAGCGTAATCTAGAAATTTCAAAAGACCGTCATAAAAACCCTTTACATTCAGCAGTCCCAAAGGTTTGGAATAAAAGCCCAACAATTGCCCACAAGCAACTATAAATATTTCCTCAAGAGTACCTAGACCACCAGGTAATGCTATAAAAGCATCAGAATTATAGATTATGTCTTTAAAATTTCTAGGGATACTCCTGACTCCTTCTCCCTTACCTATGGCTTCCTTACAAAGGTTTCCTTCAACTGGAATATGAGGCCAAATTCTTACATCAGTAGCGTCGCTAGACCTAGCTGCTAGTGCCATATTTACCATCATTTTTATACTACCACCCCCATAGATTATGTTAATCTTCTTGCGTGCTAGGACTTGCCCTAAGTGATTTGCAGCTTCTAAATAAGCTTTATCTTTTCCAAGGCTGGAACCACAAAAGACACAGACATTCTTTATTTTCTTCGTGGACTGGGAGGTAGACATATTTGGTTTATAGAAGTGGTTGCTTAATGTCTGCTCCACTTAGACTTCGGTTTCTACATAAGTTTTTAAAGATGAGAAATATACAAAAAGGGCTAAAGAGATAGACGAGTAGGTAATGAAAAGGTAATCCAAAGATTTAAACAAAATCTTGTGCGGATAAGAAAGTAAGATAAGGTGATTGATAGTTTACAAAAAATCTGATTCACTTTTTGAAAAAGATTAGACTCTAATTGTATAACTTTTGACAATTGAGAACAATTCGACAGAAGACCCTCTTGACACAACTGTAGACTTTTTGACAAATATACACCAAGTCTAGAAATTTAATATAAACGACAAATACTGTAGAACTTTTGAAATTTGAGACACAATTCTTGAAATATCTGGATAAGTTTTTCAAAATTCAAACATATTACTGTACCGTATGTAACGTGTCTGATAAGATAATATATTTTATTATATATATATTTAAGAAAATCATAAATTAAATAAGATATTAACACTTACTGTATCAATCTAATAATCACAATTATTTCAAACACAAAAGCAAATATTCTGAGTAAAAGAAAAACACAAACTGTTGAACATCAGCTAAAACTGCTTCAAATAAGCAAAGACTAAATAACCTTTATAGTGCGATGACTTATTCCCCATCCAGTTTTCTTATGGCTTGGCAAACAGGATCTAGAAATACCATATTCCTGAGGCGTTGTCTTTCTGTATAAAATTTAGGCCAGAGTTTAAAAATAGCTCCTTGAACATATCCACTAGGGTGACCGTGGAGAGGAGGATGGATACTATCCAAGTTCTCCTTTGAAAGTCCATTCCTACAAAACCTTATTTTATCCTCTCTATTCGTAGACATATAACCAGGTGAAGTACATTTACCGTTACAATTTTGTCTTCCACATTTGTTACAAGTGACCACGATGGCACGAGCTCTTCTTTTCATTGCACTACGACTGGTACCTGTTCCTGGTAAACCGACATCTTGACTAAAGTCACTCGGACGGATTTTCCCCTCTATCAACATTCTCACATCACAAGGGATACCAAAACGCATAAGAATCCACAACCGAGTAATTCTAGCCTTGTATTTCTTTCTGAGAATCTTTTGGGAGAGTGATGGGAAATACTTTCTCAGGTGTAGGTACTTTGGGTCCATGATGAGATGAAAGAAGAGTAAATAGAAAGGAAAAATTAAGATAGTAAATTGCAGAATCCTAGAATTCCTTCTTCTTTTTGAGGAAAAGAAGAATTTTTAATGAAAAAGAAGAGGATTTGCGATTTAGAGAGAAAATAACAAATTAAGAGAGAAAAAGTGAACTCGGAGAAATAAGCTCTTATGCACAGTAAACGTATTTGTAAACAATAATTAAACCACTGTATATGACACGTATAGAGACCACGTGGGAGAGACAGTGTGCATCAAACTGATTTAGGATTTGAACTAGGCCCAAATGTTCTTAGTTGAAAATGGTCAAGTTGTTTCGGGCCTTAACACATTTGGAACGAGTTAAATAACAAACATAAAATTGAAAACCAATTTGTATAAATCTTAAACCCAATTCAAAGCCCACTATAGATAAAGTTAACTATAAACAACAAATCTAATTTAACGACAACAAGGATCTTCCTGAATGATATTTAAAATCATTTCATAACAACATAATCTTCCAACAACTCAAATAATTTTGTTTTAATCAAAACCTTATTGAACAATACATACACCCATATGTTATTCATAATACTTAACATCTATCAATGGATTCATCATCATTACTACTAAGGGTTTAGAATGCGACTAACCTTGAAATCAATACGATTTACGTCTTCCAACATAGACCATATCAATGAGCAAAGACACTAGATGTTACTACTTAAGAACATCTACAATCCCCACAATTCTACTTATACAATATATAATTTCCTCATATAACAAAACCTTAGGTAACCAAAAGATTCACTGATACACTTAAATACAATGTACGTAACAAAATATTCCAATTTTGAGATTCATGCATTCTAGACTTTACACAGTCTCAACAGACCAAAAGTCTAACATTTATCTCTCTCAAGATTCAATACCATGATTCCCAACTTATATCATATTCCTCAAATATATAGAACTTTTAAGAAAAGACATTAACACTTATGTGCTCCATCGAATCCACACATAATCATTACTTAGGTTTGAATCAATTACGAAAAATTTGGCATATCTATGTCAAACTTTAAAATCAATAAATCAAGCCTTATATTTCTCATTGTTTTTCACGAGACAAAAGGCTTTTAAATCCTCTTATCTATACGAATTTCTCATCGTTTATACGAATTAGATATGCTTATAGATCCAAATATTATACGAATCTCTCATAAGCAATCTACTTATAAACTCATTCCATATAATTATCATTCCCTCATAACTATTAATACTTTCCTTCTATAAAATTATTGTACTCATATAACCATTAGTATTTTCATTCTATGGCCTTTCCATGTTACATCCTTCTAAACTGTATAAATCAATGTGAAAGTTCATTTTGATGATGACAATGAAAATTCAGCTTCAAAACCATCTCAAAAATATATTTTTTTAAAGTGGTGCTACACTCCCTAGGTTAACCGAACCTAGGCTCTGATACCAAAAATTCTGTAACGCCCCTATATGGGGGTTAACAGTTTTTAATGAGATAAAATAAAAATAAATAATAAAAGTAAAACCTTAAAAATAAAATTTGCCCGGGACTTAAATGAAAACTCTCAACTCAAAAATAAAAATATAAACGATAAATAAACCACAGTTTTAATGTAACACCTTAAATTTAATAATATAAACTGTTGTCATCATCATTTTAACCCTCAACACATTGTAATACAGTCACAGAAAGTAACAATTGATGCTTACATTATCATGAAGAACATTCTCAACGATTGAAGCAGTTCCAATGTAATATAGCTACATCACTTCCTCAACTATATTTCTCGTAGCCACCTTACACTTAGTGAGTCCTGAAAAGATATAAACATAAGGGAATGAGCAACACTATGCTCAGTAGAGAAAGCCATTACTCACCTCTATCATTACCACATTAAAATCTGCATGGTTAGTAAGTCACATCATATTTCAGATTATGAGGTTTATTATGATCACATCTTATGGATACCGTAGTTAATCATTACCAAGTGTCATAATTACACATTTATACAAATATTACCAATCATCATTGTTCCTAGGTATCCATGTTAAATTGAGTATCACTCAACTCATCGAAACCCAAATGGGCGCACTTGATCACCCTATAAACATTCCAAGGGTGTTCCGGTGAGGGGACATCAAGCCCCGAGTCCTCACCAAATCGATTCCTGTACAGTGTGTTCTGGGACTTTCAACCCAAGGAAGCGTCATCACCTTCCCCCTATTTTTCCTTTTAGGGTATTCGTGCCCAAGGACGTAACCGTCGCCCTTTTTACATCTCACTATTCCTTTGTATTCAATTTATATTTATAGAGTCAATTTCCTAACCATGCTTCTCAATTTATAACATATGTCAAATCATTATATTTATCGCTATACAATATACATATTTTACAATATAAAACAATCAAATTTAATTTACCAAAACCTCACAAAAGATGAGTAATAGAATCCCTACCTTTCAAGCTTATCAACAATCTTTTAATCCTGGAATCAGTTAACGTTAGCTCCATACTCCCTTGATCCTAAGGCGTGCATAAGGACAATTAAAACTAAAGCACAACATACAACTACATTCATAAATAAATCATGTGTAAACCTATCTTACTAGTATGCCATTAAAGCTTTTATATAAATCTCTTTCGAATACCACAGTAAACAATTTTTGTCTTAACACAATATAAAATGTGAACAAGTAATCTATATGTTTTAGTCCCTAATAAGATTCATCAATCACTTAGGATAATATTGGAAAGGTTGCAAGACATTAAAGAATTAGGTGGTGAGCAAAGATGGGTTCTTGGTTCAGGTTAGCAGCTGGTATACCATAACAAACTGGCAGATTTACTAGTTTCCAATACAAAAATTAAATAATTCTTAGAAAATAAAATACAACTCCGATTTAGGTTTATGATAGCTCGTTAGAAAGCCTAGGATGCTACTTTTCAAATATGCAAACCAATTCATAAAATTCATTTTAATTTAATCTTAGAATTTCAAGAAATAACCACTGCCCATAGAGGTATTACAAAGTTTAACAATATAAATTTTCTGTCTAGGGCATATACACTTAGACTTCATACATATGCTCCAAAATAGCAACAAACATATACTTAGGTTTAAGAACGCAAATTTGAATAATCCTTTAGTATAAAAGAAAATTTATAAATGAAAGACTAAATTTGTTCATAAGATTCTAACCTCGGATTATGGTTAGTTGGAAGCTTGAAATGGCTTCAAAACAGGTTCCTTTACTTCGGTATGACTGAAATTCTTGCTCAAATGGAGGTGATGGTAGCTGATTTTTATGGCTGCCTTGAAGAAGTTCTCTAAGTATTTTGCTTTAGCAAAGAAATGAGAAGAAGAGTGTGGGAACCGTGGAAGAGAAAGGAAGAAAAGATGAAGTCTTTGAAGAGAAGTGATAGAAACAATTATAGAGGAGACATGTTGAAGCATGTCACGGAGGAAATAAAGAAAATGAGGGTCAAGAGTAGTTGGAAAAGATATCCTTATGTCTCATCTAAAGACTTTAACACACATAATGCCAATATGACATTTTTGAGATTTATTAGAAGTTGTAAGGCTTTTTAGTAATCATACTAAATAAATATAGGAGAATTTTAGAAAATTTAAAAATAGATAAAAATAAATATTATAAAATAAATTTAAATGAAGCAATTTTTTTTTTATACACTAAAAATTAATTTAATTACCTCAATACCCGTTAGGAGAATAACGGGTGTCACAGATCAGCTTACCAAACAGGACATAAGTATTAGGAAAGCAATAGTGCAATTATTATTTAGTACTATAAATCCAATATTTGATCCGAGGCACAAATGAAAGTATACAGAGTCTTTAGCTTTAATTCTAATTAGTACTAGAAATTGGTTATTAGTCGTTGTTTCTTAACACTTGGGACAATAATTTTACGTGCATGGAGCATAAACGTGATCGACAAGCTTGTTGCCTCCGAGATTAATGCTTAACATGTAAGTATCATGCTTTCACAAGTGTTGTTGTAAGGAAAAGGTCATATGTACGTGAGCCAATATATACACGTTTAGTAACGTGGCTCAAACCAAGAATTGGAACTAAAATTGTTTTAACACTAAAATTTTACAAGAGAAAATGTTTATCAAAATTGATATGAACCACAGTTTTGTAATTTAAACTACGTTGTCAAATACATTATTATATAACTCCGATGTAGTTTTATAAAGTGTTTGACAGTTATGGTTTAAATAATTTTTTTAATTATGAATAATATAAAGCTCTTATATAATACAATAATAATAAAAAAATTACTATAATATAAAACTCTTATATGTTACAATAAAAATAATCTTAACTAACAGTTTTAATTATCTTGTCAAACACATTATTAGAAAAATGCTTTACAACACCACGGGGACAAAAGGGGGAGGCCCTCGTTTTGCACCTTCCTCTGACTATCCCATCTCATGTACGGACCCTGAATTGGACCCCATATCACGTGGTCCCTCCTTTTTTCTTCCAAAAATGCCCTTCCGTTCTCCCCAGAATTACAGAGACCTTTAACAAGTGCCATCTTTTTTCACATCCCGCTAAATCGAAAACTGATCAGACTCACAAATCATACGTATCCAAAAACGCTCTTTCCCCAGCCTTAAAAAAACAAATCAAAACGATAGGGAAGAACACGCGCACACCTCGTAGTTCTGTCTCTTAAAAGCTTAGCGGTGAGAACTGAAGTGGTTTCTGTGTCAGTTTTTTTTTTTTTTCTTTTTCTTTTTCATCTCACTTTTTCTATCAGGTAGAAAATTGGAAATCCATCCCCCTCGTTATCTCTTTTTCCCAAATTCAAAGGAATAAGGAAAAACAAAAATTACATCCTTCTCTCTCTATCTCTTCTCTATCTCTTATCTCTGTGTTGAATGATTTTCTTAAAAGTAGAGATTTTATTTTTACTCAGACGACACAACTTCCCCTCTTCCTTCACCTGGCAGCATTTGCCACTTGCTACTATTAAAAAATTAAAAATAAATAAATCAATTTGAAAGCTAAAAAAGGTTTTTTCCGGTAAAAATCTTATCGTTAAATTGTTAAGTCTGATTGAAAAAAAAAAACTCCTAAATTTAATCAATTTTTTTTTCTACAGACTGAAAAACACACATCTATCAATAGGTATTTGTTCAATTCTCATATGAGAAATTGTAAAAAAAAGCAAATGTTTATGAAATGTCTTGAGAAAATAATTGAAATTAAAAATATTAGTTTAAAACCCATAAATGTGAGAATAACTGCTAAGAGCTTGTAATGTTGGTTGGAACTAAACAAAGGCTTTAAAGAGTGTTTAAAACTTCAATTTTAACTTATCATTATCAATTACAACTGTAAAAAAAATATAAAATATTTAACAATTATAGTAAAAAATAAAAAATTACTACAAATATCATAACTCTTAAATTTAAAATGTCAACTGCAAATTACGACAATGAAAATGGTGCGCTGTCCCACACCGGCACAGCAGAGCAAACTTCTGATTGGGGAAGGCTCAGCTTCCAAAACGCGGGACTCCAAAACGGCATTTTGAAGTTTCAAAAAAACATCCCACCCGTGCGCTGGTGGGCAATTTCGGAATCTGAGCCCTTTTTTTTACGTAAATTACTGATAACATTATTATTTAGTTGTAGACATAATTAATAACAAAAATATAAAATAAATAATTAATGAAATTCCATTAAAGACATAAGAACAGAAATTGGGTAATTCAACCAAAAAAGAGAACAGAAATTAGGTAGCAAAATTAATTTTATTAATTATTTATATCATATATTACTTGTAATTTTAACCCTTTGGATCTTTTTTTTTTCTTTTCAATTTGTTATAATACATTTTCGGTTTCGTAGTACATCCCGTTCCCTCGTGTATTCAATATTTTTAACCAAACGGAAAAAAAAAAAGAAAAAAAAGTGCAAGCCCAAGGCTTATTTAAATTTTAAAAAAATTAAAAAAGAAAAGAAAAGAAAATCGACACTGGCATCATGACCGGGAAACGGACTCGGCCAGTTTCCCGATTCGTTCGACAAGCTCCGGCGACAGTTTCTTAACCGGTTTCTTCCCCTTTTCGGGTCGGAAATCGAAACCGAAAGCGTCGGAGACTTCCTCGGAGCTCCACCCAGCCTTTCGGAGCGAGTCCGATAACCGATCCGCTTTGACAAGAAGGGCGTCGAGAACCGCTTGATTGTCTAACAAAACCATCTCTCCTTCGAAGAATCCAGAAGCAGAGACATGCACGATTTCGGATATGTCCGATTCGCTCCACCCACCCCGCCGCAAAACGGATCCTATTTGCTTGACGTACTCGTCCACCCATTTCGGAGCCTCCGATCTCGGCATGTCGAAGAATCTCTCCGGCGACGAGCAGGAGGAGGAGGAGGAGTACCTACGGCGGCGATCGACGGCGGCGTCGCTCCAGAACTCCACCCACCTTGGCGTCCTGGCTCCGGTGTCGAGGCTGCGTCGGGAGAAGTTGGAAGACGAGCCGGCGGATTTCTCGCTGACGGATCGTTGCTTCTTAAGGAGGTGGAGATCGGAGTCGGAGTTGCGGAAGAGGGACTCGCGGTCGAAAAAATCGGAGAGATCTAGGCCGCAGCAGAAGATCCGATTCTCGTCGACGAAGAAGATAGGGTTGCCGGCGAGGGAAGGATTGCAAGGGATGTAGCAATGGTTGAAGATCGGAATCAGGAGTGGAGCTCTCTTGAGAGCATTTCTCGCGACTTTCAGAGCCTTCTCTGGATCAGACGGTCTCGGACCCCAAGACTTGGACCAGAGAGTGTTCCGAGCTATCTGGAACGAAATCGCAGCGATCGGGAGGTCGAGAGAGGCGCGGAGATGGAAGCGAGCGCCGGGGGAGCGCCAGTCGGGGAAGCCGGCGCCGACCGGGAGGCCGGCGGAGAGGACGGCGCGGTGGTCGGGAGGGAAGGCGAAGCCAAACTCGGCCTCGGCGCGGGCAAACTCGGCGTCGGAGAGGCCTGACTGGACCCGGACGCCGGAGCTCCGGAGATGCGTTATCACCTTCTCCGCCAAGGATGAGAACGAGAGGAGGCCGTTTCGCGACGGAACGGATGACGTGGCTGCCAAGCCGCTTACTGGCGCAGCGGCGGCTCGGGCCGAAAGCCGCCGGAGTCCGGCTACGTGAGCCGGGTTCAGACCGGTCATTCTCCGGTCCACGTCGACCATTTTGAATCAGAAACGAATTGTCTTCTTTCTCTCTCCTTGACTCTCTCTCTCTCTAAAAACAGGTTTGTATGAGAGTGAAGTGAAAACTGAAAATGGCGAAGCAGAAGAAGCTGGAGTGAGAGATGACACACGGTGATTTTTCTGTGGAGAGAGGGAGAGAGAGGGAGACTCTGTCGTGCACATAAAGCTTTGGAATTTATAGCTGTTAAAGCGTAGGTCCCACTACGAGATTTTTGGTAATATAAAATCATTCTTTTAATTTCACTAAATTGCCCTTCTATTTTCTTGATAATGACTAACTTGATTATATATTTCATTAAATTAATCTTAATCCCACTATTTACTGTTCTTTTGGGAGCTTAACGGTTCTTTTTAGTAAATAAAGTGTTGGATTTGGGGGGGTGATTATGTTGGGAGAGCCTGTCCACTTTTCTTAACGGTACTTTATTTTAGTACCAACGTAAAAAAGCATGTCTTATTTACTTATTTATTTATTTTCATTCATTTATTTTTTTGATGGAGCGTTAAGATTTTCCCGCTGTAATCGATTAGACTTTTGTTGATGTTAATTTAGGTTGTATAATATTACAGATATTTTGGTTCTATCAGTGTTATCAGTGTAGGTTGCAGTAAATTTTTAACATGTAACATATTTATAAGGTATTAAGTTGTGTGGTTAGAATTATTGGTTAAAATTGTTTTTATTATAGCGTTTGAGAGTTTTATACTGTAACGATTTTTTTTTATTGTTACTGTAGCATAAGAAGCTTTACACTGTTTATAACTGAGAAAGTGATCTAGATTATTTTCTATCAAGCACCTTATCATACAATTAAAAAGTTAATCTGACAGTTAAAAAATAGGATCTATCGATAGGGTTAAAATGCATAAGTTTTTAAAATTTCTTATTAACTTTTTTTCCCCTTAACTTTGTTGTTTTATTCTTGGTAACTTTGTTGTTTTATTCTAGGCTCTGGTATGACCATTCTATGGCCCATAAGTAATGATGGATTTTGTTAGGCAACAAAGATAAAGGAGGAAGCACACAATCATCATAAGTCCACATTGTTGTACACTAACTTCAATTCATAAAACATTACTTTGTGCTAATTTCTTTACAAATCAGAAAGATAAAACATTAATAAAAGCTGTTTTTGTTGATAAATCTAATAAGCTAATCATTGGTTATAACTTATAAGCATAAGATTAAGTTAGAAGATGTTCCATTGTTCATCAAGGCGAGGGCATTCTCTGTCCATTCATTATGTTCCATAGTACACTCTCCCGATTAATGTGATTTTATCTCTTTTTTATTTATTTTGTGTGTTTATTCCATCCTGGTTGAAAGTTACCACTCAACTTACAACCCAAAATGAAAAAAAAATTCAAAGTAGTACATAGGAATTAATGGAAATACCCTTAAAAAAAATGAATTAATGCAAGTAAATATTATATTGTACGTACTTTTTTATTATAGACCACAAATTAAAGAAGGGGGAAAAATTGGATCAATAATTTTACAATAGAATAAAAAGGTACTTTTAATAGTATTGACTTTGATTTTTTTTTCTTTAAATTGTCACAAGTAATTTTTTAACAAAATAGTTGACATTGTCAGTATCTATTTTCAAAATTAATGTCAATAATTAAATTTTTTATTAGATTTTTATAAAAAAAAAATTTAACTAAAAATTTCTACAGCATATTTAAGAATAATTACTAATTATTGTTAAATACAGGGAAGAAAAGATGTTTATTTCACAACTGTGCAAATTACTCCTTTTTTTTTCTTCTTTCTTCAATATCTTTTTAGCACTAGAATTCAAATCAAAGTAACACTAGATTAACCAAATTACTTACTCTTGATTGTCATAACATATAAAATGAGATCAATTAATAAAACTTGGTGAAGATGGTTTAGACTGGTAAAATCAATACAAGTTACTATATAACACTGCCAGGGATGGTACAGGAAAAAAAAAAAGGGGGAGAGAGAGAGAGAATTTTGTAAGTAATTTTAATTCTAACAGGTAACAGCGGCCGATGCCAGCATTCTATGCATTATGGCCAACTTCCCATGCAGCCATTATTCCCTGTTCCTGTCTTGCTCGGATTAGATTGATTCTCTAAATTACTTTTCTTTAACGTTTGTAATTTTTTTTTTCCTTTTCTTTTCTTTTTCTCAGTTGATTGTTCAACAACCTTTTAGCCACTTTGAAAAACTCCATTTTTCACTGCAGGCTCCCTTCTGATAGTAAAGATTCCACCCCTTTGATTGATTGTCCCAAGCCTTTCCTAAAAGTATGTGTCTCTTGTAATTTAATTTACTGCCCCTCCAATCATCTATCATATTACAATTCTAGAAATTTCTGTTTTACCATCTTTTAAATTACAAAAGCTTGACGTAATTCCAAATTTTCAACATCAAATCAAGCGGTTCAGTTGTTTGTCTTGATTTGATTTGCTGAACCCGTTTGGTTTGAGTATTTGAATAGAGTATTTGAATGAAGATTTAAATTTTTGTAAGAAAAAAATAATATAGCACAATAATTCAAACCGTGATTTGAACTACGAAATAAACGTACCCTTAGAAAGTAACGCAATATTATGTCGTTTGTGTCCTATTGCGAATATATTTTTCATACTTTATTATAAAATTCTTCATTTATTTATTTATCACGATATTTTTTGAAAGGAAAAATATTATTCCAAGAAGCAATGATATTAAAACAAATAAGGGTGACTATAAAGACCCAAAACAATAGCTAGATCTACTATTAAATCTTAAGAAGAGCAATGGAAATCCAACATATATGCCAAGATCCAACAATAGAAATCCATATCGAGACACAAGATATCAAGATGACGGTGAGATTTGAAAGTTTGCCACTTGCTATCATTCTTCTTCTTATTATTTTTTGGGCGTTTGTATATGTCTAATTATTCTTGCTCACTTGCCTATTGCAATCTTGACAAATTTTCTTCGAAACATGGTTTGAACAAAATCTTTAAACTAAAAATACTACGACAATTTAAATTTTACAGGAGAAAACATTATAACAAAATTAATTTGAGTCAAAACTTTTTTATTTGAACTGGTAGTTTCCAAAAGTACTCATGTTCTTTTTTTAAAAGAAATTAAGAAAGAGCTGTAATTGTAGTTTAGAAGGGCAATTTAAAGAAGAACTGAGAACAAAATTTGTTTTGAGTGTGTCTGACAATACAATTAAAACTAATAGAGTGTTTGACAATTATGATAAAACCATAGTTGTAGTAACCAAGTAATGTAATGTTCTCACATGCTACGGTAAAAATAAAAAAGTTGTTACAATGTAAAACTTTTACATTGTATAATATTTAAAACCACAACTATGATTTTAATCATATCTTTTAAAAATCTTATAAAAGTAAAACTATTTTACTGTTATATAAAAGAATTCTATACTATAATTTATTTTTATTTTAACTATAACATATAAAAATTTTACACTATAATAGTTTAACTATGCATTTAAAACGAGGTTGTTCAAGCTATATTTCTCTCGTATAAACGTAAAAGTAGTAACCAATTAAAATCAAGGGTCCATGTCGAATATCTGAATATGAGAACCCATTTCTTGGGAAAATACCGCGTGGATGTGATAAGAGTAGGCCTGCAATCCTACGCAAATAATAACCAAATTGCATTCTTTTGTCAACCTGACTTGAAAACTGCGCGTCAAATTGTCGATGAAGATTGCAGAAAACAGCGTCTTCTTATCCTTTTTTTTTTCTCTCAACTGCAAAAATTTTCTTTAAATTAAGAATACTATTCAATATTAACGGCCACTTTTTCAGGTTGAGCACGTGGTAGAAGCACTAATATTCCCCCTAGAAAAGACCAAAACGTTATGTCTTAAAAATGCTTGGGCTTTTGCGGCAGCATCAGCTCAGAGAAGTTTTATACACAACTTCGATCAATTGACTTTAAAGAATCTAACATGTGAGATTGGCCTTGAGTTTCGTTCTTTGATAAATCAAAATATGTTGAGTTTTTTTTTTTTGGTCATTATAATAGTTAGGTCGGTAAAGATTGTAACTGGTCAACGGTTTTATTAGCTTAAAGAGTTAATTCGCTCATATTATATATAATCCCATTGTTAATTATGCAAAGCTCAATTTGCCTAAAACCCAATTTAACCCCAATTAGCAAATATCCACTTGCAACTTCTTAGTTTGGAAGTTACTTCATTGCCACTCATAACAAACCTTATAACGTGAGGCTATTAAACTTCTTTATATAGTTGTTGTCGTACCTTTTCTTGAGATTTGCATGGGCCATATGAATATGGAATGGAAACCTTATTAAGCAAATGAAGTACACCCTTTTGAAAACACTAAAATAAAAACAAAAAGATTTTTTATGGGAAAAAAAAAGTAATCAAAATTTTCTTGAAAACAAGGATCTTTGGGGGGAAGGGTAGGGAAGTTTTGGCTTAGATATGTGGGACTTTTAGAGAGACCAAATAGTGTGGTCTCTTAAACTAGCAACATGAAATAGAAAGCTTAGATTTGATTTGTAGGGCGTCTAAGGGGTGAATGGACAAAATAGCATGGCCAATATATGGACCATATTATATGCTAAAATTAACAAAAGTCCATAAAAGGGTCGTCAATGGTTGTGTGAATATGGAACAAAATTGCACTCTTTCAACAAGTAAATGGAGCTTGTCATTGTCTTGTTCATGGAATTAGTAGGCATTGTGAGGGTCCATATTGGACAAAAAATTGCTTAATCAAATACCCATTTGTGTGGACGTAGTGGGCAACGTCTCTCACTTGTCTTCTTCACTCTCAAATCATGTACCCAAATGAATATTATGACTATTATTCAATCTATCATTCTTCTTCCTTTGGATTTATGTTTAGATATGTAAAGGTTAAGCATGACAGTGTCCACATATTCGCATATGAATGGAAGTTTTCAAGATTTATACACTTAGTATGTGTGTATATATGTGTTTGTGTGTGTGTGTGCATATGTTAATGAAAGAAGCTAGCTAGCAGAAAACTATTGGTGGATGGAAAATATTTTATTAATTAAATTAAGTGTTTGAAAACTATGCATATGTTACGTCCATGTCACTTATGCATCCTCTTCGTTTAAAAGGGACAAAACATATCTACATAATTAAAATGTTAATTAATAGCTATAATTCATGGATGTTAGTGGAAAATGCATAGAAATAATGTTTGATCCTATTTGAGGGAATCCTAAAGCAAAAGTGTCTCCTTCTTTAACAATAAAACTAATGTCTAAAATCTTAGGAAAGAAAAAGTAAGAGTATTGACTTTAGTAGACACTCTTAACTCAAAATATACAAAACACATTTCGTGATCACCGTTCGTGTAATATCATTTCCAATATAAATGCTTAACCTAATGCTTGTTTGACACAAAAAGAGTATGAAAATAACATGCTTAATATGTTATTCTATTTTGTACTTCAATAAATAATGTTGGTTCAAATGTTGTATCTCTCTTCTTGTTCTAATTACTAAGCCTAAAAACTCATAAAAATAACCCTTTTTAATTTTAAATAATTTTAAATGACAATATTGTAATTACTAAATGAACAAAAACAAATGACAACATCAACAAATAACAATCAAATGTTAAATTATGGTATATGCTACACTTGATGTCAAGTATAGTGAAAAAAAAACTCGAATTAGGGAGTAATTTTTCTACTCAAATCTCGAAATTTTACATTAATAAATAAATTTGGCACCGTATAAAAAAATCTAACACAACTAGATAACTAAGTGAAAGCCACATGCATAAAATCCAGCTACATGCATTGGTAAATATGGTGATGTCACTGTGATGTTAGATAATACATATATAGCATTTAATTTTTAAAAAATAAAAACGAAAAGAGGATTGTATTTTCATCGTAATATTGTAATCCAAGTTGGAGCCTCAAACATAGACTAGGACAAAAGATAGAAAATAGTTTAGTGGCTTGTCGTTTATGATGATAATTGTACAATATCAATGCCATTATAACGAAGATGGGGAATGCATGCTTGGAAGAATAAAATCATTTCGTAGGGTAGGATTTAACCTACAAAATAATCCTAATAATTTATACGATCGATCACGTTGCAATAATTGTTACATTCATTTGAAACAAAAAATAATAAAAAATGTTTAATTACTTCAACAGAGATACACGATCCCATGTGCTTCACTAACCATGCAGACATATATTTAATTTTAAAGGGTGGAAACAATTAAGAAATGGGTGTCTTTGGCTAAGATTTGTGCAGGAAACATGAGTAGTTAAAGCTTAATACATGTGGGAATTTCTCAAAAAAAAAAAATGAAATTTCATATAATTTTACTATAACTGAAGTTTTAAGTTAAGAATTGTAGGATGCAAGAGCTTTAGACTGTAGCAATTTTTTGCTTTTTACTGTAGTTGTTGAAAGCTTTATACTGTTCACAGATAGAACTGATGAATTAAAACTAAAGTGGTCGAACATTCAAAGTGTTAAAGACTCAAAAAGAATAAACAAATCAATAAATTAACAAGGCTAAAAGGAGATCACAATCAATTCATGGAGGTTCTCTTTTAACAACAATTAAAAAAAAAGAGACTTGTACTGCTAGAAGGATTGTAGTACTTTTCAGATCAGTAAGAATAGAGCAAGAAATTGATGTTCTCCCTACTTCATATTTTGTGCAGCATCTTTCTGCCAAAGTGAAACTAGACATATAAATAAAATAGTGACCCCTCGTGTGGGGATCCAAATTTCCCAACATTATTTTATGTGTGAAAAACTTTTTTTCCTCTCTAGAAATCAAGTAGCTGGGCAGGCACGAGAAAAGGTGTGAGAATGAGTTAAAAGCTGAAAAAGGGCATCTACTAATTTCATTGTAAAATAAGATTCGTGCGTGTGATAAGGATGGAATAAAGTTGAAAACTTGAGGGTTCTAAGTATTATAGGTCTTTCTGTTCTCAACTATATATAATTCAGGTCTTTATAGGCTATTAGACATTTTAGTTATAACTAAAATTTTAAGTTTAAAAATTATAGCATGTGAGAGCTTTATATTGTATCAATTTTGTACGTTTTACTGTAGTTGTTAAGAGTTTTACACTATCATAATTAAAATAATAAGTTAAAACTAAAGTGTCAAACGACCTATTGCCGCCCTTTCTTTACCTTTTGTCTAGCTAGAGCTTAGAAGATATCCCGTGTTGCTCACGGGAAGCAAAAAGGGAGGCAAAAGATTAAAAGGCCCCAGCATGAATAAGGTGTATCCATAGCAACTTGGGTTTCCATCCACTTTGCTTTCTTTTTGGTTTTCATTTGATCTTTTTCACAGTCCATTTTCATCATCAATTGCTTTCATGATCAGTTTCCATGGGGGAAGAAAAGAATCTCTTAACTAAGTTGAAGTTTTGATTAGAAGTTTGGTGGAAAAAGTTGTTTGGACCAATAATAAAATAATATTATGTACATGCATAGAATTAGGCTGATCAAATACTATGAAAACCAGCTTCAAATTGTGCCTAGGTTGCTTCTCCTACAATAAACTTGAGTTGACAAGGTTTTCCTTTTTTTTTTTTCCATTTTCTTTGGTGGGTTAAAAGCTTGGAGAGGGTTTCTGGATGTCACAACTGAAACCAATGATTACTCAAGCTCCCAAGTGATGTATAGATCAGGTAGGAAATAAAAAGCCCACTAATGCTCAATGGAATTAGGATGGCTTTAGGAAATCAAAACCCTCCTTGTAATACGTGTTTTGAAATCGTTAAATTTAGTCAAAATTATTATTATTTTTATTGTTTTTAGATCTATCGATTGAAAACAAATATTAGTATCTTTTTTTTTTCCTGTTAGAGAAATTGCCTGGTGAAGTCTCAAGATGTTCAGTTTTAAGGTTCCCAATAGGACCGGTAGTAAAGTGCCCACATGCACTCTTGTTTTGGCTTCACAACCCAATCTCGAAATTGATTTAGGGCATGTTTGTTTTAGATATTTTTTAGACCTAATAGACTCAAATTTAGATTTGAGTATCAATAATACTTTGGATACGTGTTTGTTTCCTTCAAATTTTGAATCAAATGAGTATCAAGAATCCGAGTTTTTAAAGTTCTGACTCCCCCTTAAACTTTTGATACTCGAATATCTTTGCTATAGTAAAAGCTAAAATTCTCTCTTCTATATTTTGGAAAAAAAAATTTTAATTTCTTTATTTGATATCTAATTGAGATTATTCTTTTCTTATTGTGTTCTTAGTGAAGAGAAAAATACATTAAGATCTATATTACATATTTTTAGGATCATTGACATTAAGATTTTATTAGATTTGTTAATAAATTAAAAAACTTTTTTCACTATCTCTTCAACTACAAATTTCAATTTTATTCCATATTCAGTGTTGAGGGTGAGCTCGACGCCACCGCCGAGGAGACAAACTTCGGTGGTCAGCTAAACAGCTCTACAGACCTTCTAGGGAGCAAGCTACCGACCCCGATGGCAACGTGCCTTCCGTCTGAAGCGCTTCTCAGGGCCCCCGAGGCCGCAACCTAAGCAGGCTGCAACCTCGGACCATGTACTAGCTCGGGTCAGATTAACCTCACTCACAAGCAAACTGCTACTCGCCACCACAAGCCAACAAACGACAAATAACTCACCGTCTGATGGGATCCAATCCATCGACGGGGGGACGTGACACTTGTCACCTACTGACTTACATGCCTTGATGTGACACCCAGGTTGTGGGCAAAACCCACCCAACACCCGGTCCAAGTAGTAGCCTATAAATAGGATGCACTTATTGCATTCAAGATGGATACTCTTTTCCACCTAACAAGCTCCCGTCCTTTGCCGAGCAACCCCTTCCTTGAGCATCGAAGAGCCTTTGTCCATTGATTGACACCTTACTCTCACCTCTGAAGCGTCCCTCCTCTTGTTGCAGGCACGCCCGACCAGGCAGAGGAGGTCCGGGAAGAGCTAGACCGTGTGCAGCCGCACGTGGTGTTGATCCGACGCCGAAACACGGTAAGCATCAACATTTTGGCGCTAGAAAGAAGGGCGCCTATGCCTTAACTCAGACATCAGCCACCTTACCTCCGAGACCCGAGATGGTGACTCGAGGAAACGCTAGAGACGATGCTGCCCGACATGAGGGGTCGGGAGATGCAAGAAATCGACAACCGAACACGGGTAGGCCTCGGGGCCGCCCCCAGGCCACAAGATCCCGGTTCAGGGGGTAGGGAAGCACAGCCAGGGCCGAATAGACGAAAGATCTGGTTGCTCAGGATCCAATCCGAGAGCTCATGAATGCAGTTCAGATCCTAACTCAGCAGCTCACGCAACAGGCTCAACGCCATGCAGCATCTGCCCTGCCACCTCCAGCCCCGGTTGACCACGCCGGAGGTCGAGTAGGACGAGACGCGGTTGACCGTGAAGAGACCGATTCTGAGCCCTCGAGAGGATCCACGCGTGGTGCCTCAGCCAATAACCGATTGATCCAAGAAGGCCGTCTCGGCCCACAAGTAGCACGGGTTCCGTCTCCTCAAGGTTCCCAAGCTTCAGTATTTGACCGGCTCGGACACCAAGGGAAAGCATGTCGAAATCGCTAGCTTGGGGCCGGTGACCACATCAAGGGTGGAGTACCCTACAGGGTCGAACTGCCTGAAGACACAAACAGTCGTCAGTTTCAGGCGCTGCAGCACCAAATCGACGAAATCCGAAACAACCGCTTCGGCCTAGACGAGGTAGGGGCCTTAGATCCACCTTTCTCGGACAATATAATGCGAGCACCTAGGTCGCCTAAGTTTAAAGTTCCACAGATCAAGGCTAATGATGGGACCACAGATGCGGATGAGCACATTGAACTATTCCGAGGACACATGCTCCTCCAGAATGCCAGCGACACAACAATGTGCAAAGCCTTTTTGCTGACCCTAACCGAACCTGCTCGGCAATGGTTCCAGAGGCTCGAACCATCCTCCATCTCTTCTTTTCGATAGCAGGCCGACTCCTTCTCGTCGGCGTTTTCTACAACCAAAACACAGAGAGAAGAAATTACATATATGTATGCCGTCAAGTAAGGAGACGGCAACGTCTAAGACTACATTAACTGGTTTACCCGGGCAGCATTAGAGGTCAAACACGTCGAAGACGAGACCCTCAAGCACATTTTTGTAGGGGGCCTCCAAGACGAAAAACTTACCTGGTCATTGGCCTTCGAGCAACCGAGTACGTTTTCACAGAGGCTCGGCTATGCCCAAAGGTATGTCGACGCCGTGGAGTACATGAAAAGCTGCAAGGAGGAGGCCGGCCCAAACGGAACAAAGAAGGACAGGAAGAAAAAGAAGGCGCCGGAGCATAACAATGCCGAGCAAAGCAAGAAGCAGAAGAAGGAGAATAGATCCGAGAAGCCAAAGGTGCCGACCGGTAAATTTCAAAACTACACGCCGCTAGTGGCGACCATCGAAGAGGTGCTCGCCTAGGTAGGTTGTAGGAATCTGTTGGTACCACCACCCAAGCTTAGGGACAGCAAGGTGAAGCGGGATTAAGCAAGGTATTGCGAATTCCACAAGGATGTGGGGCACAACACCCATGAATGCATCCAGCTGAAGGACCAGATTGAAAGGTTGGTCTGAGAAGGACATTTGTGAGAATTTGTTGAGCGAGTCATAACCCCAGGAAGAAATGATTCGCTGAGCCGAGATGTACCGAACCGCTCAAGAATCAACGCTGGGAACACCTCGGAATCCCCGAACATCGTCCACACGATCTTCGGCGGGCCTGTCACCGGGGACACGTCGAGCAGGCGACGGTCGTACATCAGAGAAGCTCGGCTGATCAAGCCAGGTGAATTCATAAACATGTCCGAGCATGATAACAAGATATGCCGCAAACAAGATGTCCCGATCACGTTCACCGAGGAGGAAGCAGACCGGCTAATCCATCCACCTGTCCCTCGGTTAATCCGCGCGACCTCTCATCTCACCCCTCTTCGGAGCGCCGCTTGGTCTTCTTTCTTTCAGCCTACCTCACCCAAGCGGCGTAGTCCACCCGGCGGGATACCGACCAAGTGAACTGGGGGGCTAATGTTGAGGGTGAGCTCGGCGCCACCGCCGAGGAGACAAACTTTGGTGGTCGGCTAAATAGCTCGGCAGAGCTTCCAAAGAGCAAGCTACCGACCCCGATGGTGACGTGCGTTCCATTCGAGGTGCTTCTTAGGGCCCCCAAGGCCGCACCCTAAGCAGGCTGCCATCTTGGACCATGTACTAACTCGAGTCTAATTAACCTCACTCACAGGCAGACTGCTACTCGCCACCATAGGCCAACCAACGGCAAATAACTCATCGTCTGATGAGATCCAATCCATCGACGGGGGGACGTGACACTTGTCACCTATTGCCTGACATGCCTTGATGTGACACCCGGGTTATGGACAAAACCCACCCGACACTCGGTCCAAGTAGTAGCCTATAAATATGATGCATTTATTGCATTCTAGAGGGAGACTGCTTCCCACTTAAAAAGCTCCTGTCCTCTGTCGAGCAACCCCTGCCTTGAGCATCGGAGAACCCTTGTCCATTGACTGACACCTTCCTCTCACCTCCGAAGCGTCCCTCTTCTTGTTGCAGGCACGCCTGACCAGGCAGAGGTGGTCCGGGAAGAGCTAGACCGTGCGTAGCCGCATGTGTGTTGATCCAACGCCAGAACACGATAAGCATCAACATTCAGATTAAAACTTTAATGCATGTCTAAATATTAATTCAAATAATAATTCAAATTACTAATTCAAAATCCTAATTCAAATCACACAATTCAAATCAAATCACTAATTTAAATTTATTTACCAAACAGACCCTTAGTATACTATCTCTAGATTCTCAAAACATCTCGTCTCCTTTTTGAATCAAAGACCTCTCAAGAACAACAAGAACCAGAGAATAGCCGTAAAGTCACTCAATCCAAATTTTATCCTTGACAACCGACAGGCGGCATACATGTCTCCACCATCTTCAATATTGGAAATGGACCAAATTTTACAAGCAATCGTCTTTAGACTCATGTTCACTTCTTATAAGCAATGAATTTGTACAACAATGTCAATCAAATCAACAACAGAGATGCTTATCCTGGGTTTTGCCGGTCCCCCTATAAGCAGAGACATAATGAGATATGGGAATGACTGGGACCCACGCAGACGCATCAACCAAGCTAGGGTCTCAACTCTTCTATTATGCACACCATGGACTAGAAGCAGAAAGACCAATTATTATTCCTTATCAAACTGGTGATTTTGACTTGTGAATTGTTGGACTCTTGTTAAAAACAGTATCTGATAAAATCAATTATAACCAAAATTTTTAGTTGTTGTAACATAAAACTCTCACATGCTACGATAATTAAAAAAAAAGTTATAATATAAAGCCTTTAAATGCTATAATTTTCAGTTCAAAAATTTCAGTATTAACCATACTTCCTAAACACTTTACAAGACTCACGAATCACTTCAATAGTCTCTTTTTTTTCCCCTTTCTTTTCTTGGCCCATATCTCCCATTCTGTCATACATAGTTCAATATGTGTAAACCTTGTTCTTGAAAAGGGGAAACACTCTAGGGCCGTTTGTTTAATAAACTGGAATCCAAATTTTAAACTCAAAAGTATTAAAAATAGCCGAATGCAACTTTGATAAAGCTAAAATTTAAATGCTACTTGGAGTATTTCAAATCTAATGAATAGCCATTTTCAATTTCCCTCTAAATTTTTAGGATTTGATAAGATTTTTACATTAAAGATGCCCCAAATTTATTCTCTTATATTTTTAGAAAAGAAAAAATAACTTTTTTCTTTTTATATCCGTTTAAGACGATTCTTTTTTTCCCATGTTTATAGTAAAAAGAAGAATAAATTAAAATCTATAGTACATATTTAAATGTCATCAAGTAATAGGTTTTGTAAGATTTTATTGGTAAATCAAAAACTTTTTCCACAATCTATTCAAACACAAATTTTAATTTTATTTCTTATTCAGATTTAACATTTTAGGGGTGCGTTTGGTACAACTATTTGAGTAGAGTATTTGAATGAAGATTTAAATTTTTGTGAGAGAAATTACTGTAGCAAAATGATTCGAACCGTAATTTGAAAACTCAAACAAACGCACCCATGCACATCCAAACGTCAATTCGGATATAATTCAAATCATACAATTCAAAAACACAACTCAAATCAAAACAATCCAAATCAACACAATTCAAATAAATTTACACACGGACCCCTAATTTCTTTCTTAATTACATATACAAAGCAGTCATATCGTTCAATACCAAACAGAGATTAGAGGGAATTCGTAATAAAGCAATTCTATATATATATATATATATATAATAAATAAAACAAAGTGAAAATACTAATCTCAGGCGTATGTTTGATTGATTCACTGCTACGTTTTCGAAGACTGGAAACACGACATGATTGGCGTCATAAGCTTTTGGATCATCAGTATCTCGATCGACTTCTTCTGCAATTCCAGCTCTCTGAATTAGTCTCCCCAAAGTGTACAAAAAGTAATTTAAATCATATCCAGGCGACAAAAGGGGGAAGGAAAATGGTGGTCACCTTGGTGAGCGGAAGTAAGAACGGGAACGAGAACAGGAATGAGTCCGGGTACAAGAGCGAGAGGGAGAGCGTGACCAGGAACGAGAACGGGAACGCGAATTATATTTTTGGGAACTCCTGCTTCTACTACGTCTGTACCTTCTATAAATGCACGTTATTCATCCAGAGAAATTTGTCGTACTAATAATTTTTAACCGGAAGGAAGAAACGTAATACTGCTAATACAAGGCCATTGTTACAAAAGCAATGTTAAGCACCAATGTCATCCACCAAACATATAATTCCAGACCGAAAAATATTATTAAGAGTGCATTAAGACAACATATATCCCCATTAAAAGAACACAACAAATACAAAACAGACAAATCAACTTCATCTCTATAACGTGTTTATGTGGAAATTAGCAAATACGCCAGTAGCTACTATGAGAAAACATTCATGGCTTGCAGGATTTATATAACCCTACACCAATTAATGCAATAGAAACACAAAGAACTGCCACTATTTTTGGAACTAATAAAAACTTGAGCACATTTTGCAAACTGCAGGTATCAAGGACAAACCAAAAGGACCTACCTTGGCGGGGAACGGCTGTAGCTCCTGCTACGACTACGGTGCCTATATCGACTCACTCGGTTTGTTTCTGCAAGTTTTTCTAACCTCTGGTGCTCCTGCTCCCTTTTTTTAGCCATTTCTTTTTTTAGCCATTTCTGCGGCTGTATCTTTCTTAACTGAAAAGGCAGCAAATTGAACAATAGATATCAATGAATCAGACCACATTGACCAGTCACTCCATTATAGCAGACAAAGTAAACAATCTATCCTATAATGAAAGAAAAGAAGAGGAAGGCATTGCTCATAACAAAAGGCAATTACAAAGTTGGAAATTTTTTGATTTACTGCTTGCCTTAAAGATGCACAAGTTTTTTTTTTTTTTTTTTTTTAAAAACTAATTTTCAAGTTGAGAGGCATACTTTGTTTATTTAGCTGCCTGCTCATGATCCTCTTAAAGTCTTTCTTGAGGAGTTTCTTTTTTCTCTCCTTCTTGCTGTTTCAGTGAGCCCCCAAAAGTACCCGCCTTAGTTAACTTTGCTAATGCTGAAGACGTGCTGCAAAGGAAGAAAAGAAATTTAGAAAGGGGTATTTCAACTGCACTTCATAACAAACAACAAAATCCATTAACCACACAACACAAATTTGCAGAAAGATCAAGAAAACTTCCAACCTGTGCACATTTGAGAACATAATCTTGACAAGATTAAATGGACAAAAAGTAAAATAGCCTCAAAATTGCGGCATACCTTACTGATGGTTTCAACACTTTAGTGCCCTTGTCCTTATTTAAAGATACACCAGACGCAGGGTCAACATGCAGTGCTTCAAGTATCTGACCAGATGGTGGCCTGCATGAAAGAGAAGTATTAGAGAGACCCTTTCCATGTTTCAGTGCAAGACACAATGCTTTTAGAAAGTCCATTTTAAGGGGGAAAAAAGAGAAATGAGCTTCAGAAAGGAAGCCTTCTCCCCTCTTCCTCTTGGCAGTTATGCTGATAATCCTAGGCCTGATCTTTCTAAACCACAAAAGTTTTCCTCAGGCAACAAAATGTGGAAAAGCTGCAGCAGTGTAAACATTGTCCAATCTATCTTTGCAAGAATTAAAGGTCAAGTGCTCTGACCGATTTAACACATCAGCTTGAGATGGAGGAGAAGACGGCGGAGAAAATCCTTTGAGCTTTGTTTCACTACCACCAAAGCCAGAGCCACCAAATTCAGTAATGTATTCTATTTTAGGAGTCGTTGGTTTGGTTCGATGTACATCGTCAGAATGCCGACCACGAGGATAATGCCTAGAGTATGACGGCGAGTACGATCTCGATCGTCATCTGAGCACATCAAAGGCAACAAAACAAAGCTTCAACAACTCCATCAAGTTCCATTTCTAAGAAGTCAATCCTTTACAAAACAAGGATGTAGAGAATGTACCTTCTTGAACAAGAATAGGCTTCGTATGTTGGACTTCGTCTTATTTCACTACATTAAATATATAGCGAGACAAACTTTTGTGAATAAAAATGCTATATGTCAAAAACTACAAATTGCAATATGATCAATCATTTACTAGTTATAAGTTTGGAAAAATCTGTAATCTCATACCGGTAGGGATCATGATGCAGGACACGATTTCCAGTCATCCGTGCAGCGTCCCTTTCTCTCTCCCTTTCTATTTGAGAAACTTTCCTTCTCTCCTTGCGACTAAGCTTCCTCTACAAAAAAGTAGTATGCTACTTAAATGCTGATGGCCAATTAAAACAAGTGTTAACCACCCAAAATTGAAAGGACTTACAATTGCAGGATCGCCTTTGATTACTTCTTTCTGCCTTTTCTCTTCCTCCTTGGCTTTCTTGTCCATGTAAACAAGCCAACCATACCGTCTTACTCCAAAATCCTTTGCTATTTTAGACATTCCTTCATCATTGCTATCATCACTATTGAAATCATCATCATCATCTTCATCATCATTATCATCGTTGTCATCCTGCTCATCAATATCCTCATGGTCTGAAACATGAGTTTCCTCTTTTCCATCCCCTTCATAAGAGAATCCAACCTGTGAATAAGAACCTTTGGTTGCAGGAGGCTGTGCCACCTGAGATCTGCAAAATATCCATGAAAATGTTAAAAAAATTGAACCTACAAAACGTCTCATAGTTGCATATAGTACAAATTCTGTGCATACAGGGATAGAGAGAGTTTTAAACTCAAATGATCTCACAAACTTGATGAATATATGAGTTTAAAATAATTAAGCAGAACCATTAACCCCAAAACTTTATCTTACGAAAAACGAAAAAAGAAAATTAAAGAAAAAAGAAAGACCTTTGTTGTGCAAATGCGGCAATAACCTTTGCCTCAAGCTCTTGATCGACATGTTGCAAGCCCTCCTCATCAGTAACTGTTGACATACAACTCAGTTTGTAACACAAATACAACTGAACCTTCACTGTATGGTTGAAATGAAAAGTCCTTTGACCTTTCCGTAGTTTTCTCAAAGATAGGAGATGAACAAGGATGATAAGATTTGAATCGTTAATTTAATGGGACATCAAAAAATTAAAAAAAGTACCGACATCCTCTACGCCGATGCTTTAATTAAATCCCAATAACGCTCAAAATTAACAAACTCTTCTAATTCTTCCTCCTCTTCAGACTTTTCTTGGGCTCGGAAATGTCGAGACCCAGGTTCCCGAATGAAATCAAGAAGCGCACGCCCATCGAATCTGCTCACATAGACAAAACCGTCCCTCAATCTCACCAATAGATCAAAATAGTGGAACAAAACCACATGAAATATAGAAACTTTTACAAGATCATACCGGTCAATTAAAACATCTTGTTTCCACGGAATCCTGAAATGACAGTTACAGATTAGCACAAATCCAAGCAATACAAACGTTAAGCAATCAGCAATAGCAATGCCCCATATATTAAAAGCAAAATGTTCTTCGAATACAGCAACCATTAGAAATTCAAGGGGGCACTAAATAAAAATCACACTTATTTGCAGCTTATAAGCGTGAAAGAAGAAATTTGGACCTAAAAGAACAAGCATATTCTATATAAAACCAAATGTAACTGATCATCCAATACGAATTTGCAGAAAATATTGAAAATTTGGACTTAAAAGTACAAGTATATTCTACTATAAAAAAAGAGATGAAATTGATTGAATACTGATTAGCAGAAAATTTTGGAAAAAAAAAAGTTATTTGATCATTTAAAAATCATTTACTGGCTGGCCAACCTCAATTTTTGATAAAGGGCTAATAATGTGCAAATACTAAGATTAATTAGACAATCAAATACGCGAAACCTAAAAGAAAAATGACGAGGCTTTAAAAAATTCATCATTTAGCCCTAAATTCAAGTACTCACTCCAAAATCAACGGTTTTTCCAGCAAATTTTGTTAAAATTTGATATCAAAAACTGAAATTCAAAAAGCAAAAAAACTTACATCAATTACAGTAAGAATAAATTAAACGCTAATTAAACTTTAAAAAGATATGAAATTAAGAAGAAGAAGACGAAGAAGAAGAAGAAGAAACATACAGGCCTTGCTGGTCCTCGGTGGCTTGGTAGAGGCCATCGTCGCGGTACAAACGACAACGAGTTCCGATTAGCTGGATGGACTGCTGGGGATCGCCGCGGCGCCTGGCGAGGAAGAGGGCTCGCCTCTGGGCTCGCTTCCGCGCCGCGTCCATCATGTCGTGGACCTTCCGCTCCGATCGCCTCGCCTCGTGCCACATGATCGATGCTGGCTCGAATCCCGACCGGGGTTCTGCGAATTGGGAGGGAAACGCAAATCTAAAAACCCTAACCTTCCTGGTTTCTGCTTTCTGCTTTCTATGCCCGGAGATGCGATGCGAGATAGTCGATGATGGCGAACAATCGAGGATAGAAGAGAGAGATTGACAAGGTTTCTCTGTTTCGGCTTTTTCAGAACGGGTTAATAAGACAATTTTATTAAATTAAAACATGACTTTAATTTGTAAAAATTTTACAAATGCCTCGTAATAATATCATTAAAATTATTTATATATAATTATATAGTATAATATATAATATTATTAAAATAATTACTATATTATTAAAAATATTTTTAAGATATTTTAAATATTATGTTAGATTTTAATTTTATAACAATAATTTAAACACATATTATAATTTTTTCTTTTCAGAACTTTATGGCCCATGAGAACCTGTCGGCCCATAGATTTTTGTGTGGGGTTGTTTACACAAATGTGTTAAATAGAACATGGATTGATCGTACGCCCAAAAAAAAAATATTTACCGATAATGTCACATTAGGAGTCTATTTGGTTCAAGTATTTAAATAGAATATTTGAATAAAGATTTAAATTTTTGTAAAAGAAAATATTGTAGCAAAATAATTTAAACTGTGATTCAAACCACAGACCTTGTATTAACATTTTATATTTGGTATTCTAAATATATCTCAACTAGTATATTGTATCCACCATAATTACTATCAATATCTGCATAATTTCCAATTGATCACCACCAAAATTGGCCAGTAGCCGCTACCATAGCCACTATTTCTGGCAGCTGCCACAATAAAATATATAAAAAATACACAAAAAATTCTAAAATTACTGAAATTATTTGTTAATGCACAAAAACCAAAAAAAGGTAAAGATTCTTCCAAATTAAAATATCCAAATAAAGGAATTTTTGCAGGAGAAAAAAGATAAGTGTCGAATCCGTCAACTGCGGTGCAGAATCTGCTAACTTTGGCGTTGGATCTGTTGCGGGAGGAGCACCAAATCTGTCATAGGGATGCAAGGCCTACGACGGCGCCAGATCCACCACGGGAGGAGGTGTTGTCGTAAATATGGTCGTCCGATTTCGGACATTTTGACGGCCACGTTGGCACGACAGAGATCATGGACGAGCGAACGACCAAAGCAAGCCATGGTTGGTCCGTGCTCGTCGCGCGGCTCCATGCTAGTCGTGCGGCTCCCAAAGTTGGCTATGGTTGCTCCATACTCGTCGCGCGGCTCCCAAAGTCAGCCATGGCTAGTCCGTTCTCGTGGCACAATTGTTTCTGCTGCCGATGTAAACAATCGGACAGGGGAGGAAAGTTACAAGGGCAGCTGGAGAGAAGAAATAAATGACAGGGAAGAGGGAAGAAAAAAGGGGAAAGTGAGGAAGATAAAGAAAAAAAAAAAAAACCTAATCTAAAAAGGAGGGCATATTAGTCTTTTTGTTCTAATGTTTATTCTGCATGTGGCATAAAATCAAATAGTTTTATCAGTTGTAGCAGATTTCAATGCAAGGGAGAAGTCGGTGGCACGAGGCATTATAATCTATTTTGTGTAATTATCCACAAAAAATTAGCAATATTACTACATTTTCAACAAATCTAATCAACTAATCTAATCTTTTATGCTAAAAATTGTAAAACGTAAAGATTTTTATGCCACAAATTTTGATATGTTCTAATCCTCATTTATTTCCTCCATCTCTCTCTTTCTCTTCTCACTCTTTCCCTCTCCTTGTTTATCTCTCCTACCTTCACTACTCTTTCTTCACATCTCTCTCTCTCTCTCCTCTCTTTCTCTAATATGAAAGAACCACCACGGCTAAAGAGTGTCCAACCTTTGACGATCTCTAGCGGTTTGGTTCTGATTTGTGACAAAGCTCTAGCAAAGCTCGACCTCAATTATGCGTCGCAATCTCTCATGAAGCGCAGCGATGATGTGATCTTTTAATCTTTGAACAGAGTCATGTAGTTTAAATCGGTTTGCTCCATGGCAGCACAAACCTGGCTCACTCTATAATGTTGTACTCACCAATGCCGTTTGGTTTCCAACGGTTCCAGATCCCAATCCTTGTGGACGAAAAGTACGAAGTAGGGTTGTTCAAAAAAATCAAAAATTGAGAATCAACTGCCAAACTAACCAAAAAAAAAAAAATAGTTCTGATAGCAAAATCATTCAATTCATTGGGAGAATCGACCGCCTATAAAGTGAGCAGTTTGTTTTCAGAAGAGATGATTTAACTGACCGACCAAGCTTCTCTTTTAAATAATATAAATATAGATTACAGTAATATATTTTATATTAAACACCATAACATGTTTCAACTTTTAAAACTTTAGACTTTATTATTAAATGATAAATTTTTTTGTTAATTTGCTTGGTTTTTATTATTTACTTTATCATTATTGTTCTCAAAATGTTAGAGATTTTTAAATCATCTAACACGTTATATTATGGGACAAAAACAAACAAATGAGTAGAAACAAGTGGATTATTGATGAATTACTATCCGTAGTCTAGCTGGTTACAATTGTCTAAAACCGATCGTCACAAACCAACTATCCTTGGTCGAAAACCGATCAAACCTCTCTTATAGTTGTTCGGTGTTTGGTTTGCATTTATCAAAATTAACCACCATCAGTCAAAAATTGACCGACTAAAAACCAATCGATAAACACCCCTACTCTGGAGTCAAAGATGTTGTTTGGGACATAACACCCCTAGTCTGGAGTCAAAGATGTTGTTTGGGACTAGGCTCGATCACATCATCAGGGACAGAGGAATCGCATGAGAAAATCCATCGTCGGGGTCGTCTCTTGCCAATTCATCCTCGTTGTAGATCGACTTGTTCCCTTGTCGATTAGCCCATCATCATCGCACGCAGCAAGCTGTTGATCACTGCAGATCTTCTCGGAGTCAGATCCGACGATGACAAATACGGGTTACTATATTTAGCTTTTTTTTGCCATTGAATAAACTAAAAACGAGGCAGTGGTGAAGAGGAGAGAGGAGGAAATAGAGAGTAGGGCTATGCAAAAAAAAAAAAAAAAACCGTCAAACCAGACTTGTCCAATGGTGACCAGACTATTTGAGGACCGTTAAAAAAAAGGGCCCAAACCGGATCATACCATTTATCTAAAAGTTATAAATATATATAATGTTTTATGCCTCTTAATAGCATCCTCTAAGATGACACAGTTTATATATATATACACACACTTTATGTTTATTTAGCATTTGGAGTTTTTATAACTATATTATTTATATTTTGCTTTAGATTTTTTTATGTCATGTTTTACTTTTGTTACTTGGTATTTTTTTTCTTTTCTTTTCTTTTCAGAACGTTGTTTTTAGTTTCTTAGTTATTTAGTTTTGAAAGAATAAATCCACTATCAAAAAATCACAAAAAGCAATCGAAACGTTCTCAATTGTGGTTCAAATCAAACCGGACCATTCCAAAATGGTCAAGTTCGGTCCCAAATGTTAAACAATCCAATCCAGTCTTATTTTTCCCAAATCGCGAAAAAGGTTCGGTTCTAAAAACCTAACGGTTTGGGATTGGACCACACCGTGCACAACCCTAATAGAGAGGAAAAGGAAAAGAGAGAGAGAGAATATGTCCCAAAGGAAAATGGCAGCATGAACCTTAATAAGCGGAGTATACAACTTTATGATATAAAGAATGAGAATAGAAGTGAATATAAGTTAGGAAAGGTTGGTACTGGGTAATGTTTATATCTACAATATGTGTAAATAAGATCTTTATCATAAAATTCAACTTTATGATTATTTTTACCGTCATAATCAACGAAATCAGACTATAGAAACTCCATCATAAATTCCTAAAAAAATGAAGATTGCAATTTCGGATAATGAATTAAAAAGTTTGACAATGTTTGTGCATAACGTACAAACATATACGAGATTTTGTCGTTTTTCAAAAATGTATGTTAGTCACATTAAGGGGTTTTGTCGTTTTGGAGTTTTTTGGTCGTTTGTAAGGGGGTTATGGTTTCCAAAAGTTTCTGCCATTTGCCCTTTACAATATATATACGAGTTCTTGACGTTTCCTTAAAAGTTTTGTAGCCGTTTTTCAAATTTATTATCGTTTACTTAAACGTTGTGGGTTTTGTAGTTCTCTACTTTATTTATTATTATTATCATCATTATTCAAATTCAAAGATAGTAGATTTGAGCTCTACACTTTGTGTAAATGTGAAATTAAACGTTAGTCTATGTCTGTAATAATGTAACTATCTTGTTTATCAAAGAGGATGTCTCCTTTTTTTTAAAGGAAACAATGTCGTTTCCGTACTTTTCTGTTTATAGAGCTGTCGTCTTCTAGCTATAACTATAAAGTACTTTTTTGAGAAATTTCCCCAGGAAGTTAAATTTCATATGGCGAACCTGTTTCTGTCTGAAAATGAAATCAATTTAGTTGAATATGCGAGCAAAAAAAGCTCTCGACCCTAAATCAAATTTGATAAATTGATTTAAAAAAAAAAAACTCTTGAAAGAAAGGTACTGGATATAAAGTTGTAGACAATTCAACATGTAAAGAATTTGTTTACATATCACTTATTTAAGCTGAAAGGCTGGAAATAGTCTTCCTCACACATGCCTTAGAAATTGGGTCTCAAACAAAGTTACAATTAAACCATGAAACCTGCTCAGCAATTTGAAGTGGAACAACTTTAGCCAAAGCTCAATAATTGGAACAATTATAGTAGTTTCTTGCAGCCGTGGAAAGCTTCTCTTGATCATCGGTCGTAGTCATGTAAAACAAGGGCTAAATATGGTCTTGCCAGGAGTTTCAAATCTTTGTGTTGCGCCTGCGCCGTCGAAAGTGTCGGAGAATGAAAGCGTCGGCGAAGAGAGGGTATTTCTTCCTGATCAAGCCCTTTATGCATTTCCAGTATGAGAAATCAATCATTTCACCATCCTTCCTGACAATGAACAAACACCTTGTTCCTTTGAACTCTGTATGAAAACCAACCTGCATTGGTCATCAATATCCCAAAAATAAGGATATTAACTACTATCTTCATGCCTTCTTTAAAAAAAAAAAAACTTTTGATACAACCAATATTGTATATTTGAATAAATTGTTGGAAGGAATCAAAATTAAATACAAAAACAAACAAATTCTCTTTCTTAGAAAAAAAAGGTCCCCGGATTGGTCGATGGAAGTGAACATCATTGAAGTTATTCAAAGTATCTTTTTTGAAGCTCGTTGTGGTTCTGTTTGTTACACCTCTCAAGAGAGGAATGATGTAGCTCATTATGCTCTGTTAGTTTCAGTTAATTTCTTTTTGACAATATTTTATGTCTCGGTTTATTAGTCGCCCTGTATTACATGACTTGTTGAGTGACTAATGATGTTTACGAGTTTGTCCCTTCAAAAGAAAAGAAACAAAAAAAAAAAAAAAAGGTGCCCAAATGGCCAATGTGATCCAAAAAATGTGGAAGGGTTTTTGTTACCGTGACCGACTCAACTCCACAGCCAATCTTTTCTTCATATGCTGGATGATAAGGAAGCAGCCTTTCAAGAATTATATTCTGATGCTCGGGCCTTAGTCTGTCCCCAATCTTATACCTGCAAAAGTAGCCCAATATTTTCAATACAGTTGAAGTAGCAATTTGGTATCGATAAGGAATCAATTGTAATAGCTCTCTGCTTCTACATTTGCGCCACCCAAAGATGTCCATAAAAGATATTGACTCTTGTTTTGTCGGTTTAAATCATAGCTTGAACCATTTTGTTATCTCTCATAAAAATTTAATTTTTTATAAATATTTAAATTTTTATAAATTTTTTATTCAAACCTATAAACCAAACAGACTGATACATGTATATCTATAGCACATAAATTTAGGGAAATTATGTTGTAAGCTGTCAGCTAAAAGAAACACTAGACCCTTATAGATTTTACTTTGTTAAATTTACATGCTAGAAAATATTAATAAAAAATATATATAAGAAGGAACATCGAGATATACTTATATAGCAATATCAAAATCAATATGGTATTAAGAACTAAAAATTCAAAGGCCCTAATTACACCACTTAAGGGCAATAACAAAACACGAAAAATAACAAAAATAAACAAAACACGTACAAAAATATTTATAGTAGTTCATCTTGTCAAATCAGCTTATCATGGTAAAAAAGTATAAAGCACGATCGACTATCAAAATGTCTTTCTCACTCTCTTTCTTTCTCTCTACAGGAAAAAAAAAATGATTCCCTAAAAAAAAAATGCCTTACATGACTCAAGCCGTAAGAAAAACACAAATGAACGTGTAAATGACTCACACAAAACCAATCAATCATAAGAATTAAGATGGGTGAATTAGAGAAATACAACCTTTAGGGGGTCGGAATTCAAATATCTCATTTTTTTTGTTTTAAAAAATTGAGCCTAACTTTTCAAAAATGATCATAACTAGGACTTCAATTTCCCCGTTTGGCTGGTTTTTACTATTTTTTTTTAGTTATAAACAGTATAAAGCCTCACATGCTACAGTAATATTAAAAAAAATCGCTACAATATAAAGCTTTCATATGCTACAGTGAAAGTGGTTCTAATCAACGGTTTCTTCCAAACACCTTATTAATAGTTTAATTTTAATTAAAAACAAGAGAGGCAAAATTAATATGCATAGTTGAAGTGGCAAATTAATTACTTTCCGGAGTGAAGGACAGTTCTAACAAAGCCAACAAGAGGCACAGTTTCTTCCAAGATCCGGTCCTCCCAATTCTCCCATCGATCATCAGAGTCTTTCTCAGCCGCCGGTTCCGCCTTGTCGTCGTATTCATCGCCGCCGCAGCTTTGGCCATTAATCACAGTCACCACTGGCTTTCGAAGCAGACTCGGACCATCATGATCATACGACTGATCGTCTTGGCTAATTCCATTTCCACTCACTGATGCTCTGCCTCCCTCCCACGACGCCGTTTTCAGTACGCACACGACCGGAGCTCTATACGACGACGCGTTGCGTGATCGGAATAATTGTTGAAGAGTTGGCCCCGTCGTCGACTGAGACACTGTCGTTGCCATGCCTAAAATAAAACTAGCAAAAACTACTCTTGCTTTTAATGGTTTTTTTTTTTGGTGCTTTTGAATTTTAGTGTTTTATTTTTATTTTAAGTTGATAGAGGGAAATCTTAAGTGGATAGATGGCAACCAATGGGAAATGGAGAAATTGCCATGTCCAAGAATCAATGTGATTTTTGTGGGCTTGAATATAAAAGAACAAATTGGTGTCTGAGTTGGGGAATGTGATGTGGAAAAAGTGGTGGGGCCATTGGCATGGGGAGGCCCATACCTATTGCAAATTATAACGTGTAAATATTTGACCATGTTAGAAGAAAAATAAAAAATGAATATACAAACCCGTATTTAATGAGATTGTGTGGACATATTTATTTCAGCTCATACAAGCCAATATTAACAATAAAAGAAATATAAATATGTGGGGAATATGGTACTCAATTAGTTGAAACCACGCAGTTAGAATTAAGATTAACGACGGTGTTTCGGAGGAAAAATTAAAGTAACAAAGATTTATTTAAAACGAGCTAGGCAGTAGTTAAAAGATGTGTCACGTCTAAAAATAGATCGGATAGTTTATAACGAATAAAACTCATCAAACAGTCTAAAAAGGAAAGAAAACTAAATCCGACCAGGGATCAATGTTTAAAAATTGGAAACTTGGCGGGATGAAAAGGAATTTTTAGAACACTTGGAAGAATTCTAGAAAAAGATTCTAGAGAGAAACTCCCAAACCTAAGAGAAAGATACTCCCCCTCCTAAATTAGACTTTCAAGAGTCCTAGAACTAGTTTCTTTGATTTGTTTGGAAGATTAGAAATTCACCCAAACAAAATATATTTGCTTTCTTTTTCTTTATTTTTTTTCAGATGAATACATATTTATGGTTTTAGGCAATTCGGCCTCCTTTCTAGTTCTAGTTCATGTTCAATAGAGATTTTCATTAACTGACAATCACAATTTTAGCACAACATTATAAATATAAATTTCAATCTTCTCAAAAAGTATATATAAATGTCAAGAGAAAATAAGCTAAATCGTGTTATAAGAATTAAGAACAATTCTAAATGGACAAATATGCAGAAAAAATAACGTGTTTTAAGGGCTTTTTTCGGCTTGTGAAAATAGTTATTTCAGGAACATGGTTTTTTAATAAATCCTCTACAATTGATATAAATATTTGATCTACCGAGATCGAGAAGCTCATAGCACAAAAGCCATACCCAACACCGCAAAGACACAAGCCTAGTGACCAACCTATTGTTAAGAAACAAGATAAAAACACCAACAAAGTGGGGTAAGAACTACCATTATTACATTAAAAAAAAACACAACAAACTACAGGATAGACCAAGCACCACCATCAAAAGACTCCAGCTAGGAGACAATCAACCAATTGTCGATTGGGAAAGATAAAAAGATTTCAAGAAACTAGTGGCAAAGTCGAAAAAATGTCGTCGTAATAGCTTCACTTAGACTTCTCGCACCAGTACAGCCACCGATACCTCCGTTGGAGGAGTAAACCTGGTCGCCGCAAGAAGCCCACTGCTACGGGAAACAAAACCCCTAATCAGAATGCCAGCTATGTTTTTGAAAAATAGTTCTCATTCATATTTCTCCTCATTTTAATACGTGTCACCTTTTTTCAAAGCTTAATGTTATTATTTTTTTTATGTTGTAGTAAAATTGTGACTAGTTAAAATTCTAAGAAAGTTAATAGTCAATTTTACTATATTAATTTAATTTTTCACATGTAAAGATTTATTGAAATTATGTCTAAATTGACCAAATTAATTAAACCGATTATACATAGTTTGGTTTGATCTTGCCTTCACTTTAAAATTTCAAATTGAAAAATGTTTGATCTTGCTTTTAGCTTAAAATTTTAAATCGAAAAACTAACCGAAAAATATTAACATTTTCTTGTTTGGCAAGTAGTTTTTCCTTCAAATCATGAATTAAAATCTGCATTGAATATGTTTATGGCAGCAGATAGTAGTATAAAACTCATCCCAATAATTTTTTTAAAAAAAGTAGTTTATGGTAGCGAATAGTAGTACAAAACCCATCCCAATATATATATTTTTTTAATAAAATGCTATCCACCGTGGGGTCTTATATTAAGAGTGTACATTTCTAACTGTTAAATTTGGTTGAAATTACACCCAGATGAAAAAATATATAGAACGTGTGGTTTCAAGTACACATCTGACTATTAAGAAGAGAAATAGAACCCCCATTAATATGTATTTTTTCAATTCCGATTGCAGAAATCTCTTTAAAGAAAAAAAAAAGAAGAAAGAAGGCAAAAAAAAAAGTAGCATACATCATTACTTAGACGGCAGACAAATAAAATAGTCCAATGTAGTGGGTGCTCCACGCCAACACCAACGAGGTTTTATGCCTGAGTGCCGACTGTAAATAATGGTGCTCAACATCAAATGCATAGAGAAAACAATGGGCCACGTAACATGATTACCACTTCCATGCACCAATTCTATTATTAATATTCATGCGATCAAATTGAGTGGTTCATAATGTCGCTCTTTCCCATCTATACTATCAAAAAGGAAGAAACCAATGTTATTAAGTAAACATGAGAGAGAGCGGGGAGAGAGAGAGAGAGAACCAAATAATGTTGTAATGCATAATATATACAAACGTGGGACAGAAAAAAGCAAGCCATTTGCACCCTTGTATTACGTTTGTTCAAACTTTTTCATAGATTTGACATTGAAAATTTGGCTCTCGTAGGCCCCATATATGTATATATGTATACGTATATATATATATATATATATGACATAAGGCCACTTTTTTAACAGATCTTTGGCTGAATAATTTTTAATTTTGTGAGAAGCAATTGTTAAAAATTTCTCATGGTTGACGAGAAGAATGTTGAAAACTATGGCCGCGGGCAAATTAGGGCAAGAAAAATTAGAAGACAGTCTGGCCTTTCCTAAGACCTTGAAACAAAATAGTGATACACTTGGAAGTTGTAAAAATAATTAAAAATAAATAAAATAAGGGGAAAAAAAAGGACATTACTTTTTTTTTTTCCGAAGAAGAATGATTAGTGGTCTATTGCTTGGCCAACACCTCAGATTGCCATATCAAGCAAGCAACTGCTTACTTCGTTTCCTTAAACAAGCAAAAAAAAAAAAAAAAACAAAAACAAAAGCCAGCAATCACGCATCAAATAACTCTCAAGAAACCTTGTGTCCGCGGTTGAAGAAAGTGCTTTGGATGAACCCCCAATTATTTGTGTAGCAATAAAGAGACGGAGTATTAGAAACATCGGTTTTTAAGCGTTAGATTTGATCAAACATTATATTGGAACTAAAAAAATGGCCAAAATGCTAAAATCCAATAAAAATATAATGGTTCAAATTAACGTGATTCTGATAGATAGATCATTTATTTAGGGTGTTTGGGAGAGTGGAGTTCAAACCATAAATAAAACTCTTATATGTTATAATATAAAATAAAAATATGTTACATTATAAAGATTTTACATGCTACAGTGTAGGGTTTAAACTTTAGAGTTTGAACTCTTCTCTCAAACATGCTATATAAGGCACTAGGGAATGCAATTGAAACTTCACCAATTTTTTATTAAAATTTTGTAAAAAATATCATTATAGTAAATGTTGGGTGGAATTATATTTTGTAGTTTTAACAGTATTCTTAAACACCCAATTATCTTTGTGAAGAATTCTAATAAAATGACGCAGACCCTTTTCCAATTTTTGTTTTATAGTTTGACAAGTTGTTTATGGCTGCAAAATCCTATTTTTCGCGGGAGAAAAAAGAAAAATAAATAAAGGGTCCAAAATAGCTAAAACGTTGTATTTGATAATTGATATAAAGCTTTGCTTATGTTGCAGATGTAGGGCCAAATCAAGTCAATACTCTAACAAAAAGGAAGAAAAAAAAGGAGAAACGCAGAGCTTGTGAGGTAGAGAGGCAGCGCCGCAGCTCTGCCAGGAGAGCGCCACGACGCTAGAACAAGAGCGCCCAGGCGCCAGTTGAAGAGCGCCTAGGCTCTGGCTGCAAAGAGCCTAGGTGCTGGGTGTTGGGCGCCTAGGCTCCAGGTGAATGGCGCCTAGGCTCCGGGTGTATGGCACCTAAGCGCTATGTTGTGCGATATTTTTTGAGTCAGAGTCGAACTTAAACGCCCTAAAAACAGGAAACTACTAGGGTTTATCATTAGTTGTTATTTTTCTCTTCCTTTGGGTATAAATAGACATAAGGTGTCTATGGTTGAGTGTGTATGAGATTGAGAGTGACATTATTTTTATGTAAGGCATATTTTGAGAGCTCCATCATTGAGAGAGAAAAAATTCTCATAGGGTGCTAAGTAGAAGAGAGTTTTGGTAAGCACAAAAATTCTCATAGGGTGCTAGGTAGAAGAGAGTTTTGGTAAACATAATTTGAGAGTGTATAAGAAGCTTCTCTTGTAATCTATAATCTCCTTCATCATAGTGGAATCTGCAAGCGGTAGAAACAGGATGTAGTCTCAATTTTGGACGAACCTGTATAAAATTTGGTGTCTCTCTTTTCTTCTCTTCTTCAATTTATTTTCTACAATTATTCGTTCTTGCGATCCTTGGAATTAAGAGTCACCTAATTCCCCAAAAAGTGGTATCAGAGAGGAGGTTTTGATCAAGAACGATGACAAGAGTATAAGGTTTGGCAGCCGGTATCACCAAATTTGATGGTTCAGATTTTTCCTATTGGAGGATGCAAGTGGAAGACTACCTCTACAACAAGAAACTACACTTGCCCTTGGGTAACAAGCCTGAAGGCATGAAGGATGAGGAGTGGAATCTCCTTGATAGACAAGTGTTGGGTGTGATCCATGTGACCCTGTCAAAGAACATTGTCCACAATGTTGCAAAGGAGAATATCACAGCAAGGATGATAAAGGCTCTGTCAGAGATGTATGAGAAGCCCTCAGCCAATAACAAGGTACATCTCATGAAGAAGCTTTTTAATTTAAAAATGCCTGAAGGTGCCTCGGTTGTTGAGCATCTGAACAGTTTCAACACAGTCTTGAACCAATTGATCTCGGTAGAGATTAAGTTCGATGATGAGATTAATGCCCTAATCCTCTTGGCCTCGTTACCAAGCAGTTGGGAACCTATGAGGGTGACCATTACAAATTCGCTGGGGAATGCAAAATTGAAGTTTGTTGATGTCAGAAACTCTATTCTGGTGGAAGAAGTTCGTAGGAAGGATTCAGGTGAAGCCTCGACACCAAACACGGCCCTAAATGTTGATAATAGGGGCAGGAAACTTGATAGGCATTCCAACAGGGATAATGGCAAGAGAGGCAAGTCGAGGAATGGGAGAAGTAAGTCGAGAAACGGTAGGACTATGGAGTGTTGGAATTGTGGGAAGAAGGGCCACTTGAAGAAGAACTGCAGGACTCTAAGGAAGAATGAAGACAAGAATAATAACGCAGCTAACGCCGTCACTGAAGAGCAATAGGATGCCTTAATCTTGTCAGTTGGCAGTTCTTTTGATTCGTGGGTGATAGGTTTAGGAGCATCATTCTACACCACTGCACACTGTCATGTCCTGGAGAATTATGTTGCTGGAAATCATGGTAAGGTTTATCTTGCTGACGGAGAACCTTTGGATATTGTTGGCATTAGAGATGTCAATTTGAAAATGCCTAATAGGTCTATATGGAAGATTCATAAGGTGAGACATGTTCACAAACTAATACGCAACTTGATTTCGGTTGGGGAACTGGATGACGAATGACAAAAAGTGACCTTCAATTGTGGAGGTTGAAAAGTCACGAAGGGAACAATGGTTGTTGCTTAGGGAAGTAAGGCTGAAACTTTCTACATGAACTCTAGTTGTCGAGATACCATAGCAGTTGCTAATTCTGCTGCCAATACCGAGTTATGGCATTATAGGCTCGGTCACATGAGTGAGAAGGGTATGAAAGTGCTTCACTGCAAAGGAAAACTATCGGGTTTGAAAACTGTTGATCACAGTTTGTGTGAAGCTTGCATCTTTGGTAAACAGAAGAGAGTTAGTTTCTCAAAGATGGGTAGAGAGCCTAGGTCCAGAAAATTGGAGCTAGTTCACACTAATGTGTGGGGGCTTGCGTCGGTGACTTCCTTTGCTGGCGCAAATTACTATGTGACGTTCATAGATGACTCAAGCAGGAAGGTATGGGTTTACTTTCTGAAAAACAAATATGATGTCTTTGATGCTTCAAGAGATGAAAAGCCATGGTGGAGAATGAGACAGATTTAAAGGTGAAGTGCTTGCAATCTGACAATGGGGGAGAATATTTAGATAATGACTTCAGACGGTACTGTGTTGAGAATGGAATAAAGATGAAGAAAACCATTACAGGGAAACTACAACAGAATGGGGTAGCTGAGAGGATGAACATGACTTTAAACGAGCGTGCTAGAAGCATGAGGTTGCATGCGGGGTTGCCAAAGACGTTTTGGGCTAAGGTAATTAATACAGCTGCTCATCTGATCAACAAAAATCTATCCACACCGCTAAAGTTCAAGCTACCGGAAGAAGTCTAGAGCCGTAAAAAGGTTGATCTCTCTTACTTGAGAGTATTTAGGTGTGTTTTCTATGTTCACATTGATTCTGCTGCTAGAAGTAAGCTTGATGCCAAGTCAAAGCAGTGTTTTCTGGTTGGCTATGGTGGACTTGAGTTTGGTTATTGTCTTTGGGATGACCAAAATCGGAAGATTATTCTATACAAGGATGTGATCTTCAATGAAGGTGTTCTATACAAGGACAGAGACAACACTGACTCCAAGGGTTCAGGTTCTGAAGACAAGAAGCCTGAGGTGATTCCATTAAAGGATCTTCCTGAAGTAGAAGTGGAAAATCCAAAGGTTGAAGACCAAGAAAATGTCGCTCTAGAAGGAAACCAGAGGACTCTTGCTACACCAGTCAGCATGTCTAGCAGGACCATCAGACCGCCACAGAGATACTCATCTTCTCTGCATTACATCTTGTTGACCGATAAAGGAGAGCCAGTGAGCTATGATGAAGCCGTGGAGGTTGAAGATTCGATCAAGTGGGAGTTAGCCATGAGGGATAAGATGGATTCTTTAATGTCCAATCAAACATGGCAATTGACAAAGTTACCACAAGGCAAAAAGGCCTTGTACAACAAGTGGGTATACCGGATTAAAGATGAAAGTGATGGCAGCAAACAGTATAAGGCAAGGCTGGTAGTAAAAGGCTTTCAGCAGAAAGAAGGCATCGACTTTAACGAGATTTTTTCTCCGGTGGTGAAATTAACCACGATCAGGACGGTACTTACACTAGTGGCAAATGAGACTTATTCTTGGAACAGTTGGATGTCAAGACAACTTTTCTCCATGGTGATTTGGAGGAGGAGATCTACATGAAGCAGCCACAAGGTTTCGAAGTACCGAGTAAGGAGAACTTAGTGTGCAAACTTCAGAAGAGCTTGTATAGCCTCAAACAAGCTCCCAGGCAGTGGTACAAGAAGTTTGACAGTTTTATGTGCAGCATTGGTTTCTTGAGGTGTCAGGGAGATCACTGTTGTTATATGAAGAATTTTGATGACTCCTACATCATATTGTTGCTATATGTCGATGACATGCTGATAGCAGGAGGTTGCAAGCATGAGATTGACAAGCTAAAGAAGGAGCTGTCTAAGGAGTTTGCAATGAAGGACTTGGGTGCTGCAAAACAAATCCTTGGGATGAGAATAACGAGGAACCGTAATGGTCTAAAACTATCATAGGAAGAATATGTTGAAAAGGTGCTTAGCAGATTTAACATAGGTAATGCGAAGCCTGTGAATACTCCTCTGGCCAATCACTTCAAGTTATTAAAGGAGCAATCACCGACCACGGAGTAGGAACGAGACCACATGGCCAAGGTGCCTTATGCTTCCACTATAGGCAGTCTCATGTATGCCATGGTTTGTACCAGACTAGAGATTGCACATGCAGTGGGAGTTGTGAGTAGGTACATGAGCAATCCAAGAAAGCAGCATTGAGAGGCAGTGAAGTGGATTCTTAGATATCTGAGAGGTACTGCGGGTTTAGCACTGTGTTTTAAGAAGTCAGACTTGGGACTATAGGGCTATGCTGATGCTGATATGGCTGGAGACATTGATGGTAGAAAGAGTACCACCGGTTATGTCTACACTTTAGGTGGCACAACAGTTAGTTAGGTTTCAAAGCTACAAAAGATAGTTGCACTCTTTACAACAGAAGCAGAGTATGTGGCAATGACAGAAGCGAGCAAGGAGATGATTTGGTTGCGGTCGTTTCTAGAAGAACTAGGTCACAAGCAGGAAAGGAGAAAAATCCCACATTTCATACTAGGACGAAGCATATACAATTGCGATATCACTTCATCAGGTAGGCTTTGGAAGATGGAGTGTTGAAGCTTGAGAAGATTCTTGGGAGTCAGAATCTAGCAAATATGCTCACCAAGATTGCTCCGATCAAGAAACTGAAGTTGTGCACAACTTCAGTTGGATTTCTCCATGAGGCGTGAGAAGTTATTGCCGCTGTAGTTGGAGACGTGATGATTGATTAGTCTCCAAGTGGAATATTGTTGCAGATGTGGAGCCAAATCAAGTCAACACTCTAGCAAAAATGAAGAAAAAAAAGAAGAAACGCAGCGCTCGTGAGGCAGAGAGGTAGTGCCGTGGCTCTGCCAGGAGAGCGTCGCGGCGTTGGAATAAGAGTGCCTAGGTGCTGGCTGCAAAGAGCCTAGGCGCTAGGTGTTGGGTGCCTAGGCTTCGGGTGAATGGCGCCTAGGCTCCACGTGTATGGCGCCTAGGCGCTGCAGGGAGCACCGCAGCGCTCATTTCGAGCACCGCGGCGCTGTGTTGTGCGATATTTTTTGAGTTATAGTCGAACTCAAACGCCCTAAAAACAGGAAACTACTAGGGTTTCTCATTAGTTGTTATTTTTCTCTTCCTTTGGGTATAAATAGACATAAGGTGGCTAGGGTTGAGTGTGTGTGACATTGAGAGTAGCATTATTTTTGTATGAGACATATTTTGAGAGCTCCATCCTTGAGAGAGAAAAAATTCCCATAAGGTGCTAGGTAGAAGAGAGTTTTGGTAAGCACAATTTGAGAGTGTGTGAGAAACTTCTCTTATAATCTGTAATCTCTTTCATCATAGTGGAATCTACAAGCGGCAGAAACAGGACGTAGTCTCAATTTTGGACGAACCTGTATAAAATTTGGTGTCTCTCTTTTCTTCTCTTCTTCAATTTATTTTCTGTAATTTTTTGTTCTTATGATCTTTAAAATTAAGAGTCACTTAATTCTTAAACAGCTTATTAGTTGGGACGTTGGGTTTAGTAAAAGATAAGGCAAAAATCGTGACATCCTGGCGATATTTTTAAAGCATCTTTATGGCATATGCGAAGATTTATGGAGTAAGTTGGACCATAAATGCAAATCCAAATAGCAAAATTATGCAAGGATGACGTTTTGTTACTGATAACCACTATATAAAGTGGCACTTACATTTTAAAATATAATATATATATATATATATATATATATATATATTATTAGAGTCAGTCTTCTTTTTTCATACTTATCGTTTAATTTAAAAGTATTCAAGCGTGGACAAATTGACGGAGTTAATAATTTTGTAGACAATTTAGTATCGGAATATGGATGTAATGTATACTTGGAGTCATTGTCCATATTCATCTTCTAGTAAGACTCCGAAGCGAGCCATTTTTGACTAAAACACAATTGAATTTGAAGTAGATTTGGAATGTTCTAGCAAGTACAAATTATCAACTTAGATAACATGGCTCAATTCTTCAAACTTAAGACTTGTTGATATGTGTATTTTTACAAATGTGATGGTGTTTGGTTGAAGAATTAGAACATAAAGTTGCAATTAGAAGTTTTTTATCATAGCAAACCTTTATTTTTATACTATAATATGCGATTAAAATCATAACTTCAAACACCTAATATATATATACGATGGTGGTTTTAATGATTACATTTTTAATAGCTACTTTGTTATTGGCAAACTGATAAAAATCTAATAGTTATAGTAAAATAAATAATTAATTAAAAATTTTGAATTCTTATATAACATATTATTAATAGTTGTTAAAATATATATATATATATATATTAAAAATATAACCGTTAAAAAATAACTATTAAAATAAGATTCATGTATATATATAATTGTATCACACTATCTAGCAAGTGACTGGAAAAGTTAAGTGGGCACTGGACAGGTAAACATCATTGATTGTTGATGGCTATAGATGACCAGTTTGAAAGTTGCGTTTTTAGAGAGTTAATATGGTATTTTAAATTTAAAAAATGGTATCGACAATCTCGAATTATTTTCCTTTCCGTTGGGTTATGGTAAACCGATTCACACACCATAATTGGTAGGGTGTGGGAATAAATTAGAATTCCTAAAGATTATGGTTCATTCAAAAGTTATTGATGCTCAAATAGAGTGGGGAGTTAGGACCATTTTGCAAAGATTCAACTTCTGTAGCCGGTCAGTAATAAAATAAAATAAAACAAAACTGTAAGTTTTCAATAATTGTCAAATCTTATTTTTTAAAAAAGCTTAAACAAGACAATATTGATTTCAGAATTTTCTAATAAGTAATAAGAATGCTCAAACGAAGTTCATTTGAACTTTAGGTACAAAATTTATTTAGAATAATATTTTTTGGTTTTACCAAAAAGGTCTATTGACTTCTATAGAACCAAAACACTTCTAACAAAGCATTTAAATATCTTTTGGTTTGAGAAAGCCAAAAATAGCTTTAGGAAACTATGCCAAATTGATCCTTATAATTAAGATTTTTTTGGAGGTAATCCTATAATTACAATTAAGAAAACTAATGATCATTAGGCTACCATTCATATGCATTTCCATTCTTTAAATACGGCAAAAAAAAAAAAACAATATTATCGATCTTTCTTAATGACTAAACAAGATTAAGATGTAACACAAAGGATAAATATAGTTATAATTTTTCTAGAACAATCTTTTAAAACAAACAAAAAAAGACAAACTCCCCCAGTTTCTATGTAATACAGTAAATAAAATCATTATTGCACTGCTTAGTGTTTACTAAAGGAGATCTCAATTATCAAACCTTGTGTTTGTTTATATTTTTATTAGAAAAAGATGATAAGTACATAACAAATTTAATTTTTATTTTTTGCTGTAAAATTAGTAAATAAAAAACGATTGTGTGCATGATCTAATAATAAATATTTTTATTTTGCGGTATATAGTTTAAATCCTTTATTTTTTTTTCTTCTTTTTATTCTTTTTCTTTTAAGAATAGAAATGAAAATAATTACAAACACCACCGGTGTCCAACTTCGTGGGAATCAAAGTGCGTTACACCAATTTCTCGATTATTTATTTATTTATTTATATATAAGCCCCAACATCAATTCCTCATTAAAAAGCCAACTAGATACAAAAGGTGGGTGGGTGTAACCGTGGACCCAACAACAGTCCTAATGTCATAAAGCGTGACCGACTTTAAACCAAATCCAAATCCAAAATCAAAACCCAAACGCCCTTTCGACACGGCCATTGGTTTAATTAAGTTTAAACATCTCTAATACAATATTAAGCTGACATATCAATGACAAACTTAAGATTTGAAGTTTATAGGTAGTTTAAAACTTCAGTTTTGACTATAGCATACAATATCTTTATATTATAGTAATTTATTATATTATATTATATTAAAGTTTTATATTGTTCATTAATTGAAACCATGATTGTAACTAGGTTTTCAAATCTCTTATAATAAAAACTCTCCATTTTAGTGCTAAATTTATTAGATGTTAACTTTGGTGATAAATTTACAATAAAGTTCAACAAATAACAAATTTGATATTTGTTTTTTATTGATTGATAGATTGAATTATTTGCTTTAATAATTACAGCATGCTCTTTTTTATTTATTTTAATATTAAAGTTTTTTTTATAAGTTTTAAGTTTAATAATTATGATAAAATAATATAACATTTCAAATAATATAAAATAAAATGACATATTAATTATGTTATTTTTATATTTTTTTTGACAAATATAATCTTAATATTAGTATTTACCTTGGAATTGTCTCGAGGACACTAAACTTAGCACGCACGGCATTAATCAATGTTCATTGAACTCAACCAATGATTCCTTTCACTGTTCTGAGATTTTCTCGGCAAGCAAACGTCAAATATCTATGAAATTTGCCTTGGGAACAATTTTTTTAAAAAAGGGAAGGGAAAAAAAAAAAAAAAGGAAGAATAGACGACAGGTCATCATGACACGTACCAACCAAAGCAAAGTCTCCCTGGGCCCACCACCCCAACTTTCTTCCTTTCCCTTTGTGTCTCCTCCTTCGTTCGCCCATTTATAAACACCTTCTCTTTTTAATTAAAATCACTTCAGAAAAAAACCACCCAAAAAAAAAAAAGCCCACAGCGCTGGAGAACACCCCAGCGCGTGAGGTCCTCCGACCTCCGCACGCCGCCTGCGAGTCCCCTCCGCCGGCCGTGCCAGTCGAGGTCTCCCCCTTCCCCTCCCCCTCTATCATGTCCGACCCCCACGCGCTTCCCTTTCCGTTGGCACAAGGTCCACAGGCGCCGCCGCTGTGCAAGCAGCGATCGTGGTCTCCGGACGCGTACCGCGAGGAGGCGTGGCTCCGGAGGAAGAAGAACAGCGGCAGAAGCAACGGCGCCATCGGTGGCGGCGGCGTTGGAGGGAGGAAGTCGAGGCAGCGGAGCAAGAGCGTGACGGACGAGGACCTGGACGAGCTGAAGGCTTGCATCGAGCTCGGCTTCGGCTTCGACTCGCCGGAGCCAGCCGACCAGCGCCTCTCGGACACCTTGCCGGCTTTGGAGCTTTACTACGCCGTCAACAAGAACTACAACGACTCCCTCAATCATCTCTGTTCCAAACCTACAACTCTCAATACGACGTCGTCTTCCTCCACCCCCACCGCCGCCTCCACCTCCGACTGCGACACCCTCTCCCCCTCGGACAGCCCCCATACCATGTTCTGTCCCGGTACGTATTTTGTTACCATTTTTTTAATAAATAAATCACGTGATTAATTTACGTGTAACAATCCGAATTTTTTCAGGGGATACGCCACAAACGGTGAAGACGAGGCTGAGGCAGTGGGCGCAGGTGGTTGCTTGTTCGGTGAGGCAATGCTCAAGTTGAGGATAGCTTCGATATTGAAATGATATGACATGATGATGATATTCCAATCCAGGGTGATGAAGATCATGATCGGAGGTTAACGTTAAAGGCTAACTCATTACCAAAAATATTGTTCCATATAGTACTATTCCCATATCTATCTAGATAGGAATGGAGGAGAATGAGAATGAAAAATCCAACCCCCCAAGAAAAAAATAGTAGTATTAATGGGAACCAAAAACTGTTTTTGTTTTTGGGTTTTTTTTTTTTTTGCTTTAATTAGTAATTTTGGTTTTTTTTTTTTTTTTTTTTAGTTTTTGTTTTTCTATATGTGTTTGTTCTATCTTTGTCACTTTGAGTTAGAAGAATATTGCTAGATTTTGTGTCTGAATCCTGATATAAAAAAAAGTCAAAGATATGTACTGTCTGATTGGTGAATTAGGTTCTGTAATTTTTTTTTTTTTCACTTTGAAAAGCTGCTGGTGTTTTGAAAAAAAAAAAAGGGTAACAACAGAAAAAAGATAGATCTTCCCTGTATATAGCTAATTAAATACAGCTTTGATTTCTTTGACGACTGATAACTGATTATATTCTTTCGTGAAAAGGAAGGCATTTGAGTTTGAACTTTTGAAGGTACATTTGGCTTCGTACAATTGCCAGCCAAAGAAAAAAAAAAATACCAGTTTGACATGTATATATAGAGATTTCATTCTATTTATTTATTTGTTTTTCTTTTTTCATATTTTGCCACGAGACATGTACATACAGTTGTTGCTGTTCATTGTGATTGAGATTACGGCTAGAACCATAAATAATATAAAAAAAAGTTTGCTCTAATGTAATGTTTTTACATTCTAAGTATACAATTTGAACTTTTCTCCCAAACATTCAGATTGGAACGAGAACAATACTAACATTAGTTTTTTAGGCTGTAGCTTATGGAGAAAGGGAACAACCCATGTAGTTGGGGTAGTTCCTTTGTTGTATCATTTGATATTAATCATTTTCTTTCAAAGTTTTAACACTGAATTTTATGCTTCTGGTTCCTTGGTATCAATCAAAGCCTAATTATATTTACTCGTGTTACTTTGTTACGTGTAAATAAAACTTAATTTTATCCACAGGAATAGTGTATTTCGAATATTAACTCTTTAAAATTACTGTTTTTCTAATTCATTCTTAATCATATTCTTTATAGGTCTAAAATATGGTAGGGTAACAAATAAGGACAACATTGGAGCGGGTAAAGATGTGACGGCTGTGCTTTTCCTATCCCTCATGCCCACTCCTCCCCTAGTTGTTTTGGTCTAGGACTGGGTTTGGGAATCCCATCGAAGGGATTTTCCATACTTGCCTAAACCATTAAAAGTGAAAACTCCAAAGCAAATTCTATCAAATTGAACCTAGAATCTAACAAAGTTTCATATCAAAGTGTCCAAACCAAATTCAACCAATAATAACAAACCAAAATCTCAAAAGGAAATCCAAACTCTAAATATATGAAAAGGCATCTAAAATTCATTCCAAGAATATTTAAAGAAAAAACTAGAATTTCAAAACCAAAACATACACAAGGGGCTTTAACAATATTAGATCGTGGTTGGGGCGTGGTACTGCCTTTGTCCCTCGTCCAATAACATTAAGGGCTTCTTCGAGGCATTAACTTTAAACATGTTTACTAATCATAAAAGAATATAATGTGAAGCATAGTAAGATTGAAAAGAGAAGTAAACTTATAAGTATACACTTATCGATTTCTTTTCTGATGTTTACTTATCAAATTTGATGATAGAGTGGGAAACGACCCAATTTTCTTTCTTAAGTTTTTACTAAACGGGGTGATGAGATTGTTATTAATTTAATTACTAAATTGTCCTTACACATAACTAAAGGACCATTTGGTTCATGAATTTGATCGGAAATTCAAATTTTTATAATATAAAACACCATAATGAAAAGATTTAAACTGTGGTTTACAATATAGCATATTCATAGGCCTATAATATTAAACTTAGTAAGGGTTTAATAAATTTGTCATTCATCCCTTTAACTAGAAAATCAATATTAAGGTATATCATTCTCTATCAACTATCAATACACTTGTCGTCACTAGCATTCTGAAACAATGTAGTGCAAAAGAGCTAGCATTATCTTAAACAACATCTATTGACATATTGATTATCAAAAACACATATATTGACATATGAGTCTGTTGTCAAAGCTTAAAAGGGGTGTTTTGCAAGTCAGTTGGAACCTCCAACCAATTACAGTGCAAAACTTTAAGCAGTTATAATAAAAAGCAAAAAGCAAAAAATTATTATAGTGTAAAATTCTTATATGTTACAGTTTTTAAACCAAAATTTTAGTTCAAACATAAAGCACCCTATTACAATGCATCTGCCTTGAAGCCATTGCCCTCTGTAGTTGGTTTCAAAAACTTTTTGCCTATTGACATAAATATCAACTTACTAAGGTTTAACTCCCCATAATCAAAATATCAGCTGCGGCTAGGGCTATTTTCCAACAAATATCTTCACCCTCTTTCCACTTAATTCAATCTAGATTGGAGGATTTTCGTGAACCTTTTATCATATCACCTCCCCACCATCACAAGTATCTCAATGGGTCTTGGAGTGTGAGAAAGCTCCTTTTTTTCACTTTTATTAATAGCTTTGTAGAATTTTTACAGTTAAAACAATTCCTTTTCACTTAGAAATAGTTGAAAGCCTTTTGATTTATCAATATGCATGTTAAAAATTAACAATATGAGACACAAAATTACTCCAATTTAAAAATTTGACAGTTAAAAAATTAATCCAACGGTTACAATAATAATATGGATATTGAAAAAAGACAGTACCTACATTAAAATTTCTTATAGCTTTATTGTTCATGTGAAAATGTGCATGTGACAATATTGCTGTTTTCTATCAAAGCATCAAATTCAATGGATGTGTAATATGAAGGACAGCAGGCTCGAACAAGCACCACTAAGCTTGGTTTTTCTTCATGATTGCAAACAAGGACTCTTCTTAACTCGGCATGTTGATATTGACTTTTGTGCTCATTGATTGAGGAACAGGTTCTACTGTTTACTTTAATAGAATGAATTTTGATTTCAGATATCCATGTGTGGTACATCCAAGGCGGAGAGGAAAAATAAGACAGGAAGATGGAGTATATATTAACATTGTAAAAAAAAAAATAAATAAATAAAGGAGACCTAAAATTTTAGGAGAAAAGGAGGGGGCAAAATATTATTTCAAAAAGAATAGAATATAATTTTTATAAAATTATATATACAATACTGAAAGAAAAAGAAGTTTAAAGGTGATAGCCGCCTATCATTGTCCACGTGTAGTTCTGCCCCTGGGTATAACTAATGATTTTTTAAATTATTATGAATGTACATATATCAAAAGTCTTTTAGGTCTTATTAATAGGGCTTTTGGAATGGTGGTTCAAACTATTTTTTGTTTAAAACACTATAGCTGCTGAGAGTTTTATAATGTAGTTGTTTTTTGCTTCACACTGTAGCTGCTGAGAGTTTTTTACTATGAAAAGTTCGAACTGGTTTACCAAAGAGAAGGAAAGTGAATTGTCCTCGCTTTTTCCCCTTAACAACTTGTATTCAAAGCTCATATTTCATATTATAAAACGAAACTATTATCATCTATCTCATATGGGTATTTTCACCAAGAATGTATATTTTTTAGCCAATAGTTCTATTTAAAATCATGTTTTAATGCAGATCTGACAGTTGAAAACAAATAAATTCCTAATGGTACGTTGCTGTTTTTAGTACCTACTGAAAAAATCTTCAACTATTTTCATGGATTGCATCATATTTTTATGGCGTATGATATGATCATCACCAATTGATGTGAAACATCCTATCCTTGATAGATTAAAAAATAAAAACCTATTGATAGATTACTTTTTAAACACCTAGTGAAAATCCAACAATTTTTCATGGATCGTGTTGTCGGGTCATCGAGTTGGGCCTGGTCAGGTATTGGGCCCAGAAAGGCCCTAGGTTGATCTCAGCCCATATTGCCTCGGTGTGTTTTAGAAGCTTCTTTTCAGATGATACCCGAGAATGGTAAATGGTCTATTTGCTTTCGTATTTAATTTAAAAGATCTCCAAGATGCCGATAAGCATTCAATTTGATTATGATCTATTGAATATAAGACACTCATAAAGGATAAGTCTTGTAAAAAATCACGGTGATAAGATCTAGCCACTAGGAGATGAGATTATCTTATATTTGAATTTAAATTAGGCTAAGGGGTAAGGCACTGACCATCCCCATAAACTATAAATAGGGGCTAGTTCTGAAGAACGGCCTAAGTCTAATTCTTGGCAACAAATCTTTTGTATTCATGTTTCTCATAGTGAAACCCTACCACGCGAGAGAACCTATAATAGACGTAGCCTTTAATTGAAATGAACTACTCTAAATTCTTGTGTTCATATTATTATTTATTCTCTGTTTTATTTACTTCGTTTGTGAGTGATTATTTTGGTGAAAGATTTGAAAGAATTTTGTTAAACGAGTTTTATCCGTCAACAAATTGTATGATATTTTATACATATGATGTGACTACCACCAACTGATGAGACACATTCTATCCCTGGTGCCAGTGGATCAAAACCCCACTCAGAAAATTGTATCTGACAACTGTTAGTGGCCCTCCAAGAATACTAATCCAACCCATCTTTGTCTGTTAAAGGCCGGTAAGTACCCGGTTTTTTGGCCTAAGAAAGTTCTGATTCTTGGTTTAGCTCTATCAGAAATGGGCCTAAGACCATCAATTTAATCCATACCCGCATTGTGGGCTAGAACTTATCATTATCCAACTCCAAGTTCACGTATTGTAGGGAAGTTCGTTTAGCTGAAATTGGGATAGTGACCGGGAAAAACCCAAAATTTCAATATTGTTCAACCTTTTATTTATTTATTTATTTTGGTGAAAAAAAAGGAGATAAATTGAAATATGTGTGTCAAACTACAAACTTTTTATCAATTAAAGGTAACAAATACATAATAAACATAAATAAATATATCCATATATAAATTGTAGTTACTACTATCTCAACAATATTTTTTCTTAAATATTATAATATTTTTAGTACTCTCAGTTTTAACATATTTTCCACAAGATTAATTTAGTTTGAACTATTAAACATTGTTGATCGCTTGAAACACACATACATGCATGCATCGATTGTTGAGAAACTAATCAAATTTGGACGTATTTTTTTATCTTAATCAATTTTGTGAACTACTTATGGACAAAATAAAGAATCTTGTCTTTTGTTGTGTTTTTTTTCCCCGTTGTTTCTGGATTATTTTTAATGTTCTAGATTCAAGACCAATTCAAGATAGACAAAATGTTGTACAAAATAAGTCTCGCTCTTTGGTTGAAAGTGCAAAACTGCAAATATCATATTTGACCAGATATAATTCCATCACTGACATATATGTACGAGAGAGTACAACCGGTAGCAATTATAATGATAGCAAATAAATCATTCAAAAAATTATTGGTAAATTATATTAAAGAATGGATATATTCTCTGAGGTCATCAGCTGACAACGTTAAGCTCCTGGCCTCTTGTCTCCAAGTACTCGTGAACTTAACGGTTACTTTTTGAGAGGAAAGTTGAAATCATTTTTTGTTTAAATTTTACGAGAGAAAATATTAAAACAAAAATTGTTAGAACTGTGATTACCAAATATAAGCTTAGTTGATATAATTCTAAATAATAGCATCAAATTATTTTGATTCGATAGTTTGATCCAAGTTATGATTTATCTTCATAGACATTGATAAGATTCTTTCTTTCAACAATTGCACCTTGGAGGATGACATAACTTGAAAATCAAAAGGTGAGGTTCAAATGAGAAAGGGCTTACAGTGGATACCTAGACTTGTCCATAGATAAGAAAGGGTGTAATTATAACCCACAAAATGCTTCCGGGATAGTTACTATGCTACAATTGTCTTTTGAAGATGTGTCTAATTAACCATGTTTTAGGGGAAAAAATTAGGATTTTTATGGTAAGGCTTGAAAAAAGCAAAAGGAACGATCCATTTATAGGTTCCTGTTTTATAGTCATCACATCTATATCAAAATCTATATATTTTATGGATTTTTTATTTTGACATGATTTTAATCAGATCCAAAGATTCCTAAATGAGATGCAAAATTATGCCGTTGATTTTTACGTACAGTTCCCCAAAGATTCCTCCCACTTGCTATATATCTCGTGTGTATAATTCATGTTCTTGTAAAATTCTTTGACGAAGTAAAACAAATTAGAAAATACTGAAAGAAGGCAAGGCGAGGACTAATCTCTCAGCCGAAAAATATAAGAAAGCAACGTGCTCGTTCTCTTTTTGTTTTAATTAACTGTTTTCTTTTGCTGACTTTACACACATATACATATATAATATACATGTATGTTATTTGCATTAAAAATATCAAATCATGTCAATTGGTCCACTCCAGAGTTTGGAAAAACTATCTCTCTGTCGCTCTCTCAAGGGTACAATTGGTCAAAATATTCGTACCTCTTGTTTTCTATTTAACTCCCAAAGAACAAGTTTATTGATTTTAAAGTATTTGGTATAATGGTTAAAATTATTGGTTAAGGCTATAAATATTATAACATATGAAAGTTTTATACGATAGTAATTTTTGCTATTTTTATTGTAACATGTGAGAGTTTTATATTATTTCTATTGAAAAATTAGTTAAAACTAACTGATCTCAAATAGGCTATTTGTATTGACTTTATTTAGCCCCATGATTTTATTATTGTGATACAACGAAAATTTCAACACGTTTTAGAGGGGTTGATCGTAGACTAGTAAGTACGTTTTTGATACTCTAAAACTTTAATGCTGTCATCAATTCTTTTCAAAAAAAAAAAAAAATCCTTGCAAATTCTAATAATCTTATCGTTTCGTACCCCCCTTTTTTTATTTAGTTTACATATAAAAAAAATATTTGAGATGGTTGCACTAAAAAAAGTTTATTTAGGGGTATATTTGAATGGACAATAACAGAAAAATATTTATGATGGCTACGTTTGGAAGAAAAAATATTGACCATAAGAAAAAGAAATGTTTAGGTGTGTTAGGTGCTCACACGTTTAAAAAAAAGTTATTTTACCAACCATAGATTAGTAAAAAAAAAAAATGGTTTAATGAGGTGCATTTAGAACCATAAGATTTTAAAACAAACAAAAAAGGATCAAAGTGTATCTTTAAACTAGTGTTTGACTGTGAACAGTGTAAATCTCTCACATATTATAGTTCTCAAACCCAAACGGATGGTTTAGACTACTCTACCAACTGTGCTTTAGTTAAAGCAAGTTTTGGTTTAATGTGTATGCGTGGGAAGAAAAGTAATTTAGTAAGACAATTGAAAAAAGAAGTGGTTATAAATATAACATCCAATAAAATCATATTTTAAATGATGTAAAAAAAATAGCAACTGCATATTCGAGAAAAATATAAAATGATTGAGGCAAATTAAAAGAAATGATATAAGATTGTAAAAGAGAAAAATAGCAAATTAGATATATGGGGAAAAATGCAGGTTGGTATGAAGGAATAAATGAAAAGAAAAATAAAAACAACAAAAAAGCAAGGAAACAAAAACAAAGAATGAAACACCAAACACGCAAAGAGAGCACATATAAAGTATACCTTTTTTCTAACTTTCATATAGGTTAAATAAGGGAAAAAAACAAGAAGGGAAAAAAAATGATAAAAAGGAAGATAAAGAAAAGAAAAGAAGGAAAGATTTCTTCTTAAAATAATATATTTTAATGATACACATTCTAAAATAAAAGTATAAGATTGTACAAGAAGAGAAAAAGCAAGAATACATGAAGGAAAAAAAAAAGTTGGGGGAGAAAACATAAACAAAACTCAACACAAAAGCAAGAAAGTGGGAAAAAAAAACGTCAAAAGCAAATATCAAGTGCACTTTTCGTTAAAAATTGACGATTAAAGATAGACGACAATTACTTTTGTAAAGATGATTTTTCATTCGGCTGAAACAATATATTTGTCTCTTTCTCCATCAAATTTTATTAAATTGTGATATACATAATATATAGATATATTTAAATATAAGTTTATAATTGTATGAAGCAAATATATATGTATGTGTATATATATAAACAACAAGTTCAACTCATTTCCATTCGATCTACTTTTACAATTAAATTAATACAGTTTCAATGTTTCTAGTTCGACTTTTTAAAACCGACGATCCAACATATCCCTTGTAAGTTTTTACCACAATCTTCTCCTTTTGTTAGTTTTTACCCTACAAACAGAAGTCATAGGATTAGAAGAAAATTGCAATATGATGAAAACCACAAAACTTAGCACTTCACCGAGGCCAATTTGAAAAGTGTACAATTGAAAAGTGTACAAAGACACATAGACTATATATATAATAGCTGAAATTGACTTCCATTAATAAAAATTTCAAAGATTTTATTTTTGAAAGAGGGCAGTTTTCTTGACGTAGGCAGTCCATTTTCAATGATCAATATCTTGTGCATGCACGTTTGTAGAGTAACGGACGCGGATTCGTGTACCGTAATATTGGACTTAATCATGATAATGAAATTTCAGATTGTTACACTTATTTTATTTTTATAATCATCAGTTAATTTCTTTTCATCCATAACATATATTGCTAGAAAGTTTCAGCCCCGGTCGTCTTGGATGGTTTATTTTATGCCTAGATATGCAAAATTACAAGGTTGACTCGGTTGCCTATAATCTTATCACAGGTATACGTGTGTTTCTATATATATATATATATATGTATGTATGAAAGCCAGTACATGTATTAATTATGAGATGTGCTATACTATATAATTTAATTATAATTTATTGCAACTGTCTAGTTCATGTATATTACATGTTAAAATAATAACACCTTTCAATGTATAAATATCAAAGTAACCACTAAAATTACACCCATATATATATTGTCTGAAATATAATAATAATGTTATCATAATTTGGGCCCTTTCCACTCCTTGGTGATTCCCTAGATTGTTAATGTATCGAAGAGGGTGGAAGAGTGAGATACACCACTTGATTTCTTTTTTTTTCTCGAGCAATAATAATAATAATAATAATAATAATAATAATGTTATCCTAAGAAACATACACTCGAATCAACATATAAATATGTACGTGTTCACATATGGGGACATAACAAACGCACATATGCTTTCCTCTGCTAAAAATTTTCGTGAAACCCTAATTGCCCGTGTGTTTCACGTTGGGAAGTTCTAACAGAATTCACAGCCATCTGGCCTTTGTATTATTGCATTATTTTCAACAATGATCATAACCTTAATTAATTAACATGAAATTGTTGTTTTTTGACAAATTTGTTGGCTTAAATGCGGCCGTCTTTTATATAAGTATGTTTGAAAACATAGTTAAAAGTATAGTTGAAAAATATTGTAGCATATAAGAGTTTTATACTATAAAATATTTTTATTTATACTGTAATATATTTTTACTTTATATTATAGTAGTTAATACTAATAGGTTCTAAGAACGTTGCCAAATAAAGTCTATATACGTGCGAAAGAGTGCTTACACTGTATAGAGTAGTTAAGAGTATAGTGCTTGATGTTTGGATTTTATTCCAAAGACCACATAATTTAATCTCTCTCTTATATGCTCCATAAAGTGCCTCAACCTTTTCTTTCCCCTCCTCTTTCTTTTTTTTTTTTTTCCCAAAATCATTTTCCTGTATTTCTTAGCCTCAAAATTGTTTTTTAAACATTGCCGCTTTTTTTTTTTCCATCAAAATAGAGTTGTTTTATTTTTATCTTCAACCCATCATTTCAAAGAAGAGTTGTTTTTACCCTAAAATAGTACAACTTTCACGGCAAATTTTATCTTATCTCCCACGTATAACTTCAAATCTTACTGTAAGAAGAATATTCCCTTTATTTTCTATTTTTTAATTCCCAACAATCAACTTACATCACCAATTATCTTATTATATAGCACTTAACATATTATTCCATGATATATTTGACTATTTAACCAACCTTTAAAAATAATAAATTAATAAAGAAAAGGATAAGAAAGGATGAAATTTATTATTAAATAGTATATAATTGGGGTAAAATAGAAACTATAAAAATACAAAAGGATAATTTTTTTTTATAAAACTCTAAATAAAACTTTACAATTTAAAATGGCATATGAACAATGAAACACTAGATATAGCGCCACACTGCTGACAACTCCAAATTGTTGGCGCTCAGTTAGAGCTTTTCACTCTATATTGGCATTTTGCTCCAATATAAAATACGGTAGCAGATTTTCTTAAAGTGCCTCAACTTAAAAAAAAAAATATATATTTTCCCTCTATTTATTAGCCTGCATAATATATTTTTTTTTTTGAGGGGAAAATATGGCCACTTTGTTTTCCTGCTAGGAAACCTTAAAAGCTCTTCTTCACCGGTAATAATAACTTTTCTTTCTCAAACAACTTTTTTGTCAGAAGGGATTATATATTTTTCAAGGAATTTAACTATAAGAACTGAACTTAAAAAAAAAAAACTATAAATACTGAGATTTATGAAGAACATCATCTTTTCCTTCAAAAAAGATCATGTAAACCCTTAAAAAAAAATACAAGTGTATCTTCCTTGAAAAGAAAATTAGAGACTCGATTGTGGATCGAGAGAGATTTAGTTTGAACATTGGTTTAATTATTTATTTATTTATTTATTTATTTTGAAGGAAGTTCAAACACTTTTTACTAATTTCACGTTTTCAACACACTGATTGATCGTTCCCTAAAATTCCCAACACATCTTTATCTCAAAAGATTGTAATAACTATTAAATAGATAGTTTTCTACGCAACTAGGAAAACTTGATAGTAAAGTATGGAAAAAAAAAAAACTCTATTAAAAACAGTTCTCTATTTTTCATTACATAATAATCACGTTAGAATTCTCTGTCTCTCTCTCTCTCTCCCTCTGCTAGGATTTTATGGTGGCAGCCGATTTTCTGGCTTGGGCGTAGGAGTGTGACACATAGTTTCGGTGTTTATCGTGGAGAATTACGGTTGGGGGATGTCCGTCGAGGGGAGGGTGGCTTGTAGTGTGGGCTCCTTAGCCTTTATGGGCTAGGATCACGGAGACCGGTTGTTGTACTCTTCTTTGTTCGCCAAGGGAGATTGTTAAGTGGTGGTGACAGTGGGCATGATTCTTGGATCGTGGTTTTATCTTTGTTTGTTTAGTCGGGTTCTAACAAAGGTGATGCTGCTTGCTTTCGAAATGTTTAATTATTGTTTTGTAATAACGAAGATAGTCTTCGCACATTTTGAATTTGTTTGTGAATCACACTCATTTGAGGCACTCATCAGTGCTGTGTGTTCGTTTTCGTTCAAATTTTACTATATCATACTATTTATATCTTTGGTATTTAAGATTTGGAATCGGTCAACTAATTTTATCCATTAATTATAGTAGCTCTTTATATTGAGATTTGGTCGTACTTAGTTTTTGTGAGAAGTGGACTTTTTTATGTTAGATCTCGACACTTGTAATTTGTCCAGTGTTTCACCTGTTTTCAATGGTGGATCCTATTAAATGTTTGAACTCTAATCCTCCTGTAACAGGTGGTCATTAGCAATTGCGTTTGAGTATATATTATGTTTAGTTCTTCAAATAAAAACAATAACAATTTAATAAAAAAAACAACAGAGATTTAAAAGTCCAAAGTCGTGTTTTACGAAAAGGGAATTTTCACACTACCACAAAATTCTCTCTCAAAAAATATAAATAAATAAAGAGAAGGAAAAGTCAATATGATAAATATTCTACCAGCCGCTAAGATATATGAGATATTTCACATGAAAGTCTTGGCTTCCCTTTTTCATAATTCTTTTTAAAATAAAAGGCTTCGTTCGGTGCACGTTACCAAAGGTAAATATGATTGTTGAGGTCCAGGAAAATGAAAGCCAAGCTACTGACGACAGTTACATATTACTGTTCTGGCAAAACGACAGCTTTAATCATGCGTTGCTTTCACACCAAAAATTCTAACTACATACGGTTCATTGTCACGAATTAAATACATGTATATCTAATTTTGATAGGAAGAATGATTTTCGTTTTCTAATATTCAGACGACACTAGCTAAAACACTGTCTTGCAGTGTGTCTAGATACACTAGTTCTCGGGGGAAAAGACTTTGAGCGATTTACGAGACTTTTAAACAGGTTTATACTTTATAGATATTTTACTTTTCAAATAATTTTTTTCTAACCTTTTAGTAAAATACGGTGACAACAACAATCTAATTGAATGTAACGGACTATTGAAGTGTCTAATATTTTCAGTCCCAACTAAAATTTTTAATTATTAGAGTATAAAGCTCTTATACGTCACAGTGTAAAGAATAAAAAAAGTAAAATACAGTGTAAAGTTCTTTTATGCTACAGTGATTTTAGCTAAGCTTTAGTATTAAGCTTTGCACAGTTACAATCTTTTAAACTAATATTAGTTCTAACCAATGATTCTAACAGCTCTCTCCAATGTTTATAATAATGCTCTCAAACATCTAAGTTTTATTGAGATTAAGTTTAAACAAATTGAGTGTTACGTAAACGTATAAACGATACAATAACGATGAATAAAAAATTTTACAAGTGCAAGATTGGTCTAGCCACCAAACTGGACACACATACACGTGTGTATATATGGTCTAGACTTTCAACAATTTTGCATATTAGTTGATATCTATATTAGTTCAATTTCCAGCATTTGACTGTTCAAAAACGAACCTCTATCCAAAAAATCGCATTAGTTGTGAAGGAATTAAGTGTCAATATTGCATATTACTCAATCCGCTGAAAGAGAGAGGAATTAATAAGTATCGATTGGCGTTAAAGAACCTACCGAAGACTATTTTCTGGGTAGCGACGGCTACATGATGTATCATCTAACAGCTGAGAAACTCAACAATTTAGGTACGACTACATTTAAAAAATGGGAGAACTTATTTAACGTTTTAAATCCCAAAACTTAAAATTTTTTTAAACAATCTGAAAATAATATTGTTTCAAAAAATGCCAAAATAATAAAAGTAGCAGGTACATCCTAGAGGTAAAATCACACTCGACTCCATTTGAAGGTGAAGAATTTAAATTCTCCCGCCTAACTTTAATAAACTCGAATTTAAGATTATATGTTGAGGTTGCTTTTTATTTGGTGCTAATCATGGGGTTGTATAAATTAACATATACCGATGCATTGCAGTCAAATAAACCTACCAAATAATACAAGTAAGTCTCCAATCACTTTCCTTTATTTGTGGAAACATCTTCGGAATGCAACTTATCTCATAAGATCTCAACGAAATTTATCTTAATTCCAAAATTCATATTTTGTTAAATGTTAATTTATTAATAATTTTTTTAAATGATTTATCAATCAATTAGTCAACTAATTAATTAATCAATTATATATTTGTGATTTATATCTCTTTACAGTACAAAGTAGAAGAAAAACATGAAATTAATATGTAGAACCTAGCTGAGATATTGTTTTCTTTCCTTTTATGTGGCAAAAAGAATTAGAACCGTTTTTATAGTTAACGAGATTTCAATCTATAGCAATAAAACGATGACCATGACGAAAAATAAAGAAGACTCTCTGTATTCTTCGTTCTTCTATTCATCTCAGACGTTCTTTTCATCTTAGAGATAATCTTTTTGGTGGGATTTTTCCTTTTTTTTTTTTACAAATATTTTATAATTTGAATTCTTATATTACAAAAAAAAATTATGTGTCTATTTAGATATTAATCCATATAATGATGTGTTTTTCTATTTTAAATTTTGATCTAATTATGGTTTTGTTTATTTTGTTTTGCCATTTTTGGGCGAACAAAGATTGACATCACCTAGAGAGCCAAAGATTATTTTTTGTGGAGCTTAATTTTGTCTCTGGAAAAAAAAGTTAGGCGCACAAAATTAAAAAAAAAAAAGGAAAAAAACCCTTCATATTCTTTAGTTGAATCAATATTAATTGTTTTAGTTTATTATGATGAGTATATTATTATATCGTTATTGAAATTTCCAACAAATTTACATGGTGTGTTTGTTCTGGTTGAATGAACATTGGTCACTATTTGAATATATATAATAAGAAGACTTAAGGGTGTTTGGTAGCTTGGTCTCGACCATAGTTTATACTTTTTTTAGTTATAAACAGTGTAAAACTCTCATATATTACAACAATAATAAAAAAATCGTTACAATATAAAATTTTTATATATTACAATTTTTATTATTTTATTAAACACTTTATTAAAAAATAAATAAAAATAAAAAGTCAAGGAGAATGACCCAAAAAACAAAAAAAAAAAAAAAGGAGCAAAGGGTAACGATGGAAAGAAGCAAATTTAAGTTGGAAAGTGTTAGGTGAGCACAGAAAAGGGTCCTCAGCGGCCACCCCAAAAGCTTTCTTCTCCTCCTTCTTCCTTCCTTAATTTTCTTCTTATCATATCTTTTGTTTATTATAATTAAATGCCCACTATTTTCTTTTCTTTACTCCACTTTCTTTCATGAGCTTCTTTCAACATTTGACAAATATCTGGAATAGACCGTTAAAGAAAGCCACGTGTCCCATAAAACCAAATACTAAAAATCACTCCGCCACCATTTTTCTTCCCTTTAGAAAATGCATCAGAAGCTTCCCTCGAAGAAACGACCAAGAAAAAAACTATAAACTTAATTTTCCCATTAAAATACCAAAAAAAAAAAAAAAAACAGAAGCAAAACTAAAACCAAACCTTCCCTCTCCCACCTCTTTTTCTCTCTCATCATTTTCGTCAAGAAAGAAAAAAGCGTGTTCTTTTTTCAATTTTTTCTTTTGTCTCTTCTCTCTTCTTTCTTTCCCTCTTATCTCTTGCCTTCCCTCGCCTTCGAAAGACGACTTGAAGATGTATAAAAATATATATATATTAAATAAGCGAGTGGGTTTTATTTAATTAATTAATAAAACGTTTGATAAAATTAATTAAAAATAAATTTTTAATTAATAATAATATAAAATTTTAACTTACTATAAAAAAAAAAATACTATAATATCAAACTTTTATATAATATAATATTTAAAAAAAAAAATATCTCAAACCGCCTTTGAAAACATCCCATAAATAAATTAAAAGGGGGAGAAGAGTTTCTCAAAAATTCTAGAACCCACGTCACTATCTCTTATCTTTCTCTCTCTTCTCATTCTGGCTTCTTCCTCATTACTTTATATAAGCCCACCTAGAGAAATCCTCAAGAAATGCTTATGATAATTTTAGTTTAGGAATATACATACACAAAAAAAAAAAAAAAAAAGGAAAGAAGAAAAGAAAAAGAAGAAGAAAATCAAATGAAGTTATGGTCTTTGGGGGGTTGTGGTTTGGAAGAAGTGATCAATCATTAGGAAATCGCCATGGAAGCTGGTAGGTCTAAGCCTCGTAGCAACCTCGTAAACCGCGCTCGCTTCTCTCTCTCTGGATTCTACTGCTGGGGCTGGGAATTCCTCACCGCTCTCCTTCTCTTTAGTTGTTAGAAAATTACCCAAAAAATAAAAAATAAAAACCCATAAATAATAATATTATATCCATCAAACTCTAGAATAGTTTTTCTATTTTTTTTTTTTGTGCAGAGGGGGTTGGTGAGGGGTAAATTGGGAATATTGTAAGAATGGCGCAAAGGTCGGTGCCGGCGCCGTTTCTGACGAAGACGTACCAGCTGGTGGAGGATCCGAGCACAAACGACGTGATATCGTGGAATGAAGCCGGTACGAGCTTTGTCGTTTGGAAGACGGCGGACTTCGCCAGGGACTTGTTGCCAAAGTATTTCAAGCACAATAACTTCTCTAGCTTCGTCCGCCAACTCAATACCTACGTAAGTTTTTTTTTTTTTTTCTCTTTTCTTGTCATTATTATTATTATTGTTTGTTTGTTTGTATTTGTTGATCTTGTTTGTTTAGGTTCTGATTGTTGTGATAACGTAGTAGGGGTTAGATGATTTTTGTTTTCTCGATAATTCTTTTAAAATTTTTAGAGCCGATTTGTTTTGATATTAAATCACAGTTTAAATTATTTTACTATAATATTTTTTTATAAAAATTTAAATTTTTATTTAAATATTTTGTTTAAATACATAAACCAAACGTACTTAATATACTGATTGTATTAGATTAGTTGTTTAGCTTTCTTCGTGGAGATAAAACTGTGAAATTTGTTTCTTCAAAGAGGAAGAAAAATATTTAAAAAAAAAAGAACAAAAGAAGCGAAAAAAATTTATTATGAAATTCCTTGCGTAAAAAAACCGAGAATTCTTTGGTAGCAAAGATAATTTTGTACCATAAATAGAGCAGTTCAAAAGCAATATTTTATCGTGGCCAATAAATTTTTAATGTTTAACATTTCCCTATTAGATTGTTAATTTTTTTTTTTGAAAATAGATTGTTAAAATTTTAACAGTTGAAACTTCTTTTTCTATCAGTAGTGTGAAATTAATTTTTGTTACCATAAGCTAAAAACCTTTATAAACTTTTTTTTCTCGAGGAAAAAAAAATTTTGTTTCCATGTTTTGGTGAAAACGACTATTTCCCCTTCACGTAGAACCGGGGGGAAGAGAACCGATGGTAAACTATAATTAAAATAATCAGAACAAAAACTTTGTTAGACTCTTTTACCCTCGTTTTAGTTATAATTTAGGGGTAGTTGAAGGCTAAATATGTCTTTTGATCTGTGAAATTCTTCAGTTCTGCACCAGATATGCTTCTGTCATAAGCTAAAATCTCATATACAGCTATTTTGCTGACGACCGTCAAACCTGTGGTCCCCACGACAAAAATTTCTCCTCTTTGATAATGAAATTTAATCTCTACCGTCCATTTTTGGTGTTAGATCGCAAATCATCCTCACCGTCCATTCTGACAAGAACCTTTTTGTCTTTTTCCCCCAAAATTCCAGGGCTTTCGCAAGGTCGTCCCTGACAAATGGGAGTTCGCGAACGAGAATTTCCGGCGAGGACAGAAGGAGCTCCTCGCGGAAATCCGCCGCCGGAAAACAGCGACAGCAAACACGCCTGGAGGAAAGAACGCCGGCGGCGGCGAGGGATCCTTGGCCCCATCGTCGAACTCCGGCGAGGACCTCGGGTCGACCTCGACGTCGTTGCCGGAGTCGAAGAATCCGGAATCGGTGGAGACGATGACCGTACAGTTCGCCGACCTGTCGGACGAGAACGAGAAGCTGAAGAAGGACAACGAGGTCCTGACGTCGGAGCTGGCGCAGACGAAGAAGCAGTGCGACGAGCTGGTCTCCTTCCTGACCATGTACATGAAGGTGGGGCCCGATCAGATCAACCGCATCATGAGGCAAGAGATGAAGATCGACGGCGTCGAGGATCGTACTGATGACGACGAAAACGAGGCTGATGATCAGGATCATGATCATGATGGTGATGAAGGAGGAGGTCTGAAGCTGTTTGGTGTTTGGCTGAAGGGAAAAGACAGCGAGAAAGATCAGAAAAAGAACAACAACAACAAGAGGAGGAGGATCCGTGGGGAAGAAACGGTGTTCGCTGGGCCCCACGCGAAGGAGATGAAGGGCGTGGACTTCCACGCGCCTTCTTTGATGCAGAGCGGCAAGGTCTGCATCTGATCATCATCAAGTCATCACCATCATCATCATCATCGTCATGATCCTAAGTGATCGTCTGCGAGGATGCGTAACCTAAAATCGGTGCACCCTCGCTTATGCTTTTGGGTTTGTAGGGTCTACATATGAATATTCTAGACTTTAATTTAGCTTCTTTTTTTTTTTTTTTTTTTTACACAAGAGGGGAAAACAATTTATATGACTCTCTGCAGATATATCTTTTTTTATTTTATTTTATTTTTTATTTTTATGTTGTTTTGAAGTTCAGTGGGTAAATGATTGTAATAAGTTTGGATGGTTGGTAAACTTCTCTAATGAGAAAAATAGGTCTAGGACCAATGTAATCTTAGATTTGGAATGGAAGCAAAAGAGGGATCAAAGGCAAATGGGTCTCTAATCTTCCATTTACTAGAAAGCATTATGACTTATTATGTAAAGAATGCATTTTCGGAGAAAGACTTCAATAATATATGTAAATGCATCTTTTAATGGCTTTTCTGGATTCTTGTTTTACCAAATGACAAACAATATGATTAATTTCTAGTTTAGGTGGCGGTTAGACCATGACGATGGCCTTATGATTGGAATAATATAAGATGTTTGGGACGAAGAGTAGGGGCCATAAAGTTTAAATTGCATATTATAATATGCAAAAAAAATTTTGCAGCATATTTTTGTTTTATATTAACATACGAAAATTTTACATTATTTACGGTTCGATTTAGATTTGAACTACTTTCGTAAATAATCTTGACTTGTTCATACAAAAATATACTTCATAGTACTGCATGATTTTGAATTTTCATCTAGCCCCTGTGGGATCTCTTCTTTTTTTTTTTTCTTTCTTTGTAATTCTAATATGATTCTATTGGTTGCAATAATGAAATAATAACTAATGGAAGTGGGAATGAATATAGTATAAGGGCAAAGTTTTTTTATTAATACTATCAAAGTTTTTTTCTCTTTAAAAATTTTATGTTTTATGGAATATATTTATATTATATTATTTTTTATTTCATTAATATATATAACTTTTAAAATTTTAAAATACTTTTTGGGTGTGAAAAAAATAAAATTTTGAAGAAAATTGTGTTATATGAAAAAAAAATTCCAATAGTATAATAGTTTTTATTATTTTTTTAATCATTAATAAAAATTATTTTTATTATAGTTTCAATTTTAATAGTTATTTTTGTAACCAAGATTACTTAAATACCCTTAAGTTTATAATCATTTATCAATTTCAGTTAAAATTCTAACAAAAAAACCACTTTTGTTAACGGTTCATACTTCAGGATGAACGGATGTTATGTTTTGAAGCTTGGAGGGCAAAGTGTTACAAAGGCAATAATTTAAGAGGAATTTTTGTGATTAATCCTTAAATTTATAGATGTCTAAATTTAAATTTAAATGTTACTATTTAATAGCTATTCAATTATATAACAATGATATTTTAGTATTTATATTGAATAAGATCCCCACTCTTAATAGATAGGGTGTTTGGTATGGTGGTTAGAACTATAAAAACTGTAGCATGTGAGAGCTTTACACTATAGTAACTTGTTTTGCTTTTTACTGTAGCATGTGAGAGCTTTATACTATTACTAACTGAAAAGTTGATCAGAACCAACTAAGCTAAACAGGCTAAGAGTAAACACTATAAAGGGAACAAGATTGATTACCATTAAACCATCAAATAGACCAATATATAAAAAAAAATGAATAATTGATTCTTATTCTTATTACTTTACTTTTCTTTTAAATTACATTACCTTCTTTATTGCATTCCTTTATGATTTAATAAACACATCTTAAATGTAGTGCAGAACAAATTGCTTCTTTTGTTTAGTTGACTATAGAATTTGTTGCAGTAAAAGCTTGTCCAACTCCTTTTCAATGTCATTGAATAAGAGATTAAAACTAAACAAGTAAATTAGTTAACAACGTTAAGTAAAACTTAAAGGATATTAAAAAAAAACTTAACAACAACAAATAAAAATAAAAAATCGGTAAAATTGTCTTAAGGTTGTATAGTGACTGTAGTGGTTTTTAATAACGAATTTTAGTCGTGCTCAAGTTTTATGTTAAGCGAGTTTTTTTTTTTATTATTATTATGTCTCTTTACTTGTTATTTGTCCTTATGCTTCATCTTTTTTTCTTTTTTGTAGATCGAGTCAAACATCTGGGGGTCTTATATCTCTTGTAATGGATCAATTTTTACGACTATATTTGAGTATGTATTCTGTTTAGTTTGAAATAGATTTTTTTCTTTAAAAAAACATACGTAATATTTTCTCCCAATTTGAGGATATTTATAACATATTACAACCGAAGGAGTTTAATCTTCCTCATAATACAAAGAAATCCTTTAACATAATGCGTTAACTCTTAATGCTTAATAAGATAAGTGATAACTATTGTTGTTTATGGTGTCCCTTGAGCTTTTCCTATTTTGAAAAGTCATTGCGATAAAAATATCCTCCTATAGAATTGAATAGAGTTAATTATCTTTTGATAAATTTTTTGAAATGATTTTATACTTAAGAAAAAATAATCTAAATTATCTTCAATAATTTATACTAACAATTATTTTAAATGTCAGTTAATTGATAAATTAGTAAATTTTATCATTAGAAGTTTTTAAAAAAGTAGGAAAAAAAAATTAATCCATCAATCCTTTTTTCGTTCAGCCATTCACGATAAATGAAAAACTTGCAAACTCATAAAGAACCAATTAACCAAGCCGGAGTTGCCGAAGATTGGCGGAGCTCAGGGAGACGACACAAACAAACAATTGGCCCATTTGGTTTAGAGCTTGAACAAAATTGCTAGAGAAAACAGTGTAGCAAAAAAAAAAAAAAAAGAGTTGAATTTCAAGACAAGAAAAGTGGGAAAAAGAGTAGTTTGGAAGGAAACCCTTATGGTGAAAAATGCTATTTTACCCTATTAATGAGCATAGTGTTTTAGCTGTGAGCAATATTATTTGTTTTTATGGAGCTATAACTCACCTCTCTCTCACAAGAGATGGGTCCCATAGATGAGGTCCACCTCCTATAAGAGAGTGAGACTATAATTTTATGGAGTTATACAATTTTTTTTGAATGACTTTTCAACGGTTTGACTTGTGATTGTCTACATTGTAAATTTGTTATGCATGATACGAAACTACGTTAATCAAACGGCTAAAAACACTTTGCTTCGCCGATGGGGTAAAATAGTCTTCTCTACCAATAAAAATTCCGATTTTGAAAAAATCAAAATGAGGTGGCTGGAGATTTTTTTTCTTTTTTTTTGCATTATTACTATTTTGGTTATTAATGCTAATGTTCTATAAACTTTAAGGTCTTTTTCACTCTGCCTCCTAAACTTTAAAAATCACCACTTTACCCTATGAACTTTAAAAACTCTCCACTTTGCCCCCTAAATTTTAAAATCCCTATTTTGCTATTGTTTTATATCTTCTCATTTGGTCTCTTATTTTTTTATTTTCTGTTCAAAATTAAATTGTAACACCCCTAAGTGGGGGTTAACAGTTTTTAATAAATAAAATAAAGATTAGAAATTAAAAATTAAACATTAAAAGAAATTTGCCCGGGACTTAAATGAAAACTCTCAAATCAAAATAAAAATAAAAATAACAATTGAACTATAGTTTAATAAAGCATCTTTAGCTTAATAATATAAAACTGTCATCATCATCATTCAAACCCTTAACATATCTCAATACAGTCACAGAAAGTAACATACTATGCTTACATTATCATGAAGAACATTCTTTAAAAAATGAAGCAATTCTAATGTAATACAGCTACATAGCTTCTTCAACTATGTTTCTTGTCACCACCTCATATATTGTGAGTCCTGAAAAGATAAAAATTTAGGGGAATGAGCGACAATATGCTCAGCAGGGAAAACATTACTCACCTTTAGGTTTTTATTATTACCACATCAAAACCTGCATGATTAGTTAATTCTCATTCATTATTCATCAATATTATCATGTTCAATTATGGTGGATACCTTATGATTATTCTGACCAAGTTCCATACACACACACACACACACACACACATATACACATTAATTCAGGATTCAATTATGCTCATCTATATCTACCGTGCAATAGAATATCATATCACTCAACTTAACGAAGCCCAAATGGGCGTGCTTGACCAGCCTACAATCATTCCAGGGGTGTTCGATGGGGGGGACAACAAGCCCCAGATCCTCACCAAGTTGATTTCTGTACAGTGCGTTCTAGGACTTTCGATCCAAAGGAACATCATCACCTCCTCCTATTTTACCTTTTAGGATATTGATGCCCAAGGACGTAACCGCCGTCCTCTTTATGTCTTACTATTCCTCTATAATCATTTATTATTTATAGAGTTAGTATTCCTAACTATAATTCTCAATTTACTACAACATATGTCAAATTAATATATTTCTCGTTGTACAATACAGGATGAGCTCATATCATTGTCTCATATGTGATACTCATATAACAGCAGTTCAGCATACATATATATATCTTGCAATAAAACAACCAATATTAATTTTATAAAAACATCACAAAAGATGAGTACTAAATTGCCTACCTCTTGGTGAATACCTTGCTAATAACTTCCAGCTTACAATACCAAGTTTACCATGTAAGCTCTAAGAATTTCGTTATCCTACGACGTATAAAATAGACATACTTTAACATAATTCCTATTCTATAATCATGTTAATTTACCATCTATTTTTATTAGTATGCTATAATCACTAATATGAAATCCTTGGAACATTTCGTAACATAGAACAATGAAAAACAAGTGTGTTTAGAATGACCGATCGGCCCACAAATCAACTATTTCCAGCCTTCCTAACAAAACTATTATTTTTGGACCCTTTGTCGGCCTCCCAGTCTCAACGTTTAGCCTGCTGGTATTGTTCAGCCATTGGCCTGTCAAACTCAACAATTCGGCTTGCCGATGTTCGGAGTTCCGAACTCCTCAGTTCGGCCTACCGAACCTATCGGTTGTTTCGACTTGCCGATTCAACTTAGTGCGGTCGACTGCACTATACTATATGTGGCCGACTGCGTCCTACTAGAATTGGGTTTTACCCAGTTCGTCCCAAGGTGGACAGATTATGTTTTAAAATAATTTTTCTACTCCAAATCAGTTTTTAATGCATAAAACTCATTTAAAACACTTTGAAAACATGCTAAGATGTTGATAAACAAACTTCCTTGAATTTCCATACCTAAATCACAATCAAAGGTCACAAATTCAAAGTTCATTTAGAACCAAAACCAAAACATGCTTATAACAAACTTTTTCATTTAAAACCATGAAAATCACTTCCGTGCATCAAGCTAATCTGTGATAAACTTTTGAAATATGTTTTCAATGTTCATATGAAATTAAATTGACAATATAACCTCTGTTGTAGACATATAAACTCATATTTTCTACACATACACTATAGGAACAACAAGATAGGTGTATGTCAATATGTCATGAAAACTCAATTATGCAGCAAATTAAATGAGTAAATTTGGAGTGAAGATGGTAGATAAAAACAGATTCATTTTCTAAAAATATTACCTTAAAATCTCATTGAAAACTTTAAGTCATCAAATCAAGGGATTAAGCTCATGTTCAACCTTGGCATGGAGACTTTCGAACAACATAGAGTTGGATTTCTTAGACTTAGAGAGCAGAAGAATGAAGAAGAAGAGAGTAAGAGGGAGACGTTTCAAAGAGGAAGAGGAAGAGCAAGAGCAAGAGCTCAGTGTTTCACGAAGAAAAGAAAAGAAAGGCGTGCTTCTCTTTGTTAGAGGGCCTGGTTGAAGAAAGAAAAGATTAGAGAATGGGAGACAAGCAGGTGAGAGTTAGGTGCGTTATGTCTCATTCGAAGACTTTAGCTCATATAATGTCAAATGGAATTTTTGTAATTAATTAGAAGTTTTAAGGACATTTTGGTAAATATACTAAATAGGTATATGAAATTTTAGAAAAATTTAAAAATAGGTAGAAATAAATATTGTGAAATAGATTGTTAAATGAAACAATTTTTAATTGGCACACTAATAATTAATTTAATTATAATTATACCCGTTAGGAAAATAACGGGTGTCACAGCTCTACCTTCTTAAAGAAATTTCATCCTCAAAATTTCAAATCTAATAATACTAGTAAAAATCACAATTCTATTATGATTCTGTTTTTGTCTCTACACATCAGTGTTATTTGCCTCCAAATATGGGTTACCGTATCTTCATTCATTTGCTTAGATATCAACCTTACTCTAAATACTAAATCTCTCAACATGAGTATTTCTAGTAGGCTCCAAATTTACAACACCGGGTTATGGTCTTGGAGTTTAATTAGAGAAGTACACATGCTAATCATACCATTTTCCTAGTCCTTCACTGTCTATGGACCGTGATTTACAATTACATTAATGAGATTGCTAGAGAAATTATGTATACTTCATCTTTGGGTTCCTTTTCCTTTCTAAGTAAGGAAAAGTCGAGGATGGTTGACTTCATATTCCAATTAATAAACTAAAACATAATCATAAAATATATAACACAAGCGCTTTTATTCAAAATCATACATTAAACTCATACATAGAGATATTAGAAAGAATATCGAGTTGTAAGCAACCTCTACAAATTATTCATTAAACAACTACTCTCATGATATAAACATTCAACTCAAATAACATACTCATATTTTCTACGGAGTATTTCCACAATTGATTTTGATACTTCCATAAACATTAACAGAATACTACATATTACAAACATAATACAAATACATTTTAAGAGTACAAAACACTCCGTATATCCAGCTACCCATATCATGCATGCTTAAAGAATACAAAAAATTGATAAATAAAAGATCAGACCTTAAGTGAGATGCGTTTCGAGAGCATCAAGTACTCTGTATCACCAACCATCTAGGCATTAGGGTCAATGAATCTAAAAGTCTTAACACAACATACCACAAGAAATACTGAGCATGGGGAAAACGGTTATTCATGACACATGAGATACGGACATACATGCCATAGATAAAACCAAAAGATTACATATAGAGATTCAAATCAAATGGCCGCTCCCGGCTTTCCTTCTCCCATTCAAGCTTAGATGTTATAGTGTCGGACTCCAAATGGATGATTTGCATATTATCTCGCAATTCTTCAGCTGTTAAAGCAATAGCAAAGATTTGTCTCCCCGATTCTATAATGAAGTTTTCTTTCACAGCGCAATCTAGAAATTTTAAAATACTATCATAAAAACCATTTATATTTAAAAGTTCCAAGGGTTTGGAGTGAATGCCCAATAAATTTCTACCAACAACCACAAATAGAGTACCTAGACCACTAGGTAATGCTATAAAAGCATCAAAATTATCAATCATAGTTTTATGACATTCACGGGGTGTCTAAAACTCTTTACTCCATATCTATTGTTTTCCCATAAAGGTTCCCTTCAGTTAAGAGTCGAGGAATAATCCCAAAGACTTCGACACCACCAGACTTAGCTGCTGCTGCCACATTCCCCATTAATCCTAAACTACCACCCCTATTGGTCAGGTTAATCTTCCTACGTGCTAAGACTTACTCTAAGTATTTTGCAGCTTCTAGATAGACCTTATCTTTTCTAAGGCTAGAACCACAAAAGACACAAACATTCTTTATTTTCTTGGTAGACTAGGAGGTAGACATATTTGGTTTGTATGAGTGATTGCTTTATGTCTGCTCTATTTAGACTCAAGGTTCTACATGAGATTTTAAAGATGAAGAATACGCAAAAGGGCTAAAGAGATAGATGAGTAGGTAACGAAACACAAATCTGAAGGTCTAAACAAAATATTGTACAAGTAAGAAAGTAAGAAAAGCGGTTGACAGTTTATGGAAAGTTTGATTTTTTTTTTAAAAAGGTTAGACGCGAACTGTATAACTTTTGACAATTGAGAATTGCTTGACATAAAACACTCTGACACAACTGTAGTCTAACACAACTGTAGACCTTTTGACAATTATACACCAAATTTAGAAAATCAATATAAATGACAAATACTATAAAACTTTTGAAATTTGAGACATAAATCTTAAAATATCTGGACAAGTTTCAAAAATTCAAACATGTTGCAGCACTGTATGTGATGTGTCTGACATGATAATATATTTTATTATATATATATATATATATTAAAGAAAAACATAAATTAAATGAGATACTAACACTTACTGCGTCAATCTAATAATCACAATTATTTTAAACACAAAGGCAAATATTTTGAGTACAAAACAGTTTTTACTGAGGAGAGACACAGATTATTGAATACCAACTTAAATGATTTCAAACAAGCAAAGACTAAACAACCTTTATAGAACGATAACTTATTCCCTATCCAGTTTTCTTACAGCTTGGCAAACAGGATCTTGAAATACCATATTCCTAAAACGTCATCTTTTCGCATGGAATTTAGGCTATAATTTAAAAATAGCTATTTGAACATATTCACTAGGATGATCTTGAAGAGAAGGATGGAGGTTATCCAAGTTCTCCTTAGAAAGTTCATCCCTGCAAAACTTTATTTTATCATCTCTATTTATAGATACATAACTAGGTGAAATACATTAATCGTTACAATTTTGTCGTCCACATTTGTTACAAGTGACCGCGATGGCGTGAGCTTTTCTTTTCATTGCACTATAACTGGTACCCATACTTGGTAAATCAACATCTTGAATAAGGTCACTCGGATGGATCTTCCCCTCTATCAAGATCCTCACATCACCAGGGATGCCAAAACGTATAAGAATCTACAACCGAGTGATCCTAGTCTTGTATTTCTTTCTGAGAATCTTCTAGGAAAGTGATGGAAAATACTTTCTCAGGTGTTGGTACTTTGATTCCATGATGAGATGAAAAAAGAGTAAAAGTTGTAGAATTCTGGAATAGCTTCTTGTTTTAGAAAGTGAAAGAAGAAGTTCTAGAGAGAAGGGAGAGGATTTACGATTTAGAGAGAGAATGACAAGTTTAAAGAGAGAGTGAGCTCGAAGAAATGAGATTTTATGCACAATACACGTATATGTAGACAATGATTGAACCACTGTAGATGACATGTATAGACACCATATACGAGAGATAGTGTGGATCGACTGATTCAGGATTTAGACTAGGCCTAGATGTTCTAAGCTGAAATGGGTCAGGTTGTTTCAGGCCTTAACACATTTGAAACAAGTTAAATAACAAGCATAAAATTGAAACCCAACTTGTACAGATCTTAAGCCCAATTCGAAGCTCACTTAAGACAGTATTGTCTAAAATAAATGGCAAAACCCAATTTGATAAAAATTAGAAGTTTCCCTGAATGTTATCCAAATCGTTCCATAATAACAAAATCCTCTTGTAACTTAAATAATTTGTTTTTAATCAAAACCTTGTTAAACAATACATAAACTCCTATCTTATCCTAGATACTCAGTATCTGTTAATATATATTCACCATTAACACTACCAAGGGTTTGAATGTGACTAACCTTGAAAGCAGTATACTTTTTGTCTTCCAAGTTAGACCACATCAATGATCAGAGGCCATTTATGTTACTACTTCAGGGCATCTACTATCCTCACAACCTCACTTATACGATCTTTAATTTTCTCATATAACAAAGCCTCAAGTAATCGAGAGATTCACATCTAAACATCTAAAAGTCAAACTTTTTATTGTAAAGGTCTAAAATCATTATAGATGCCTTAAGTATTATGATTTACTTTAGGTAACTTCCATTGAACATTTTCACATTATATTTATTCATAAGGACTAATATTATCACTTAAATACAATGTACGCAACAAAAACATTCCAACCTTGAAATTCATAAATATTTTGCCTTTGCACAGTCTCAACAGGCCAAAAGACTAATGTTTATCTCTCTCAGGGTCCAATACCATAGATTCCTAGCTTATCTCATATTCCTCAAGTGAATGGAACTTTTAAGAAAAGTTATGGACACTTAAGAACTCCATCGAGTCTACATATAATCACTGCATAGGTTTGAATCAATTATGAAGAATTTGACACATCTATACTAAACTTTGAAATCAATAACTCAAGCCTTATATTTCGTATTATTTTTTACGAGATAAAAGGCTCTTGACTCCTTGTATCTATAAGAATCTCTCAATCAATCTACGCATAAATTCATTCCATATAATTATAGTTCCTACATAACCATTAATACTTTCATTTTAGGGTCTTTCCATGTTACATCCTCCTGGACTGTATAAATCAACCTGAAGGTTCATTTTGATGATGACATTGAAAATTCAACTTTAAACCATTTCAAAAATAGATTTTTAAAGTGGTGTTACATTTTCTAGGTTAACTGAACCTAGGCTCTAATACTAAAAATCTGTAACGCCCCTAAGTGGGGGTTAACAATTTTTAATAAATAAAATAAGATCAGAAATTAGAAATAAAACATCAATAGATATTTGCTCGGGACTTAAATGAAAACTCTCAAATCAAAATAAAAATATAAAGAACAATTGAACCACAGTTGAATGTAGCACCTTTAGCTTAATAATATAAAACTATCATCATCATCATTCCAACCCTCATCAAATCTCAATACAATCGCAGAAAGTAACATATGATGCTTACATTATCATGAAGAACATTCTTTAACAAATTAAGCAATTCCAACGTAACACAGCTACAGAACTTCCTTAACTATGTTTCTTGTCACCACTGCATACATTGTGAGTCCTAAAAAGATGAAAATTTAGGGGAATGAGCGACAACATGCTCAGTAAGGAAAACATTACTCACCTTTAAGTTTTTACCATTATCACATTAAAACCTGCATGGTTAATTAATTCTCATTCATTATTCATCAATATTATCATGTTCAATTTCAGTGGATACCTTATAATTATTCTTACCAAGTTCCATACACATGTATATACATATTAATTTAGGATTCGATTATGCTAATCTATATCCACTGTGCAATAGAATATCATATCACTCAACTCAATGAAACCCAAATGGTCGCGCTTGACTACCATACAATCATTCCAAGGGTGTTCCAGTGAGGGGACAACAAGCCTTGGATCCTCACCAAGTCGATTCCTGTACAGTGTGTTTTAGGACTTTCGACCCATGGGAGCGTCATCACCTCCTCTATTTTACCTTTTAGGGTATTCGTGCCCAAGGACGTAACCGCCATCCTCTTTACATCTTACCATTCCTCTATAATTATTTATTATTTATAGAGTTAGTATTCCTAACCATGCTTCTCAATTTACAACAACATATGTCAAATCAATATATTCCTCGTTGTACAATACAAGACAAGTTCATATCATTGTCTCATATGTAATACTCATATAATAGCAGTTCAACATACACACACACACACACACACACGTATATATATATATATATATCTTGTAACAAAACAACCAATTTTAATTCCATAAAAATCTAACAAAAGATGAGTAATAGATTTCCTACCTCTTAGCGAATACTATGCTAATAACTTCCAGCTCACAATACCAAGTTTACCATGTAAGCTCAAAGTACTTTGTTATCCTACAACGTAGAAAATAGTCATACTTTAACTTAATTCCTATTCTATAATCATGTTAATTTACCATATATTTTTATTAGTATGCCATAATCATTAATATGAAATCCTTGAAACATTTTGTAACATAGAAAGATGAAAAATAGGTGCATTTGGACTGACCAATCAGCCTAACAATCAACTATTTCTGGTCTTCTAAGCAAAACTGCTATTTTTAGACCCTCTGCTGACCTGTCAGTCTCAAAGTTTGGCCTACTAGTACTGTTCAACGATTGGCTTGTCGAACTTCCTAGTTCGGCTTGTCAAACCTATCGGCTATTTCGACTTGCCGATTCTGCTTAGTGTGGTTGACTGCACTATACTATACGCAGTCGACTGCGTCCTACCAGAATTGGGTTTTACCCAATTCGTCCCAAGGTGGACAGATTATGTTTTAAAATAATTTTTCTATTCCAAATCAGTTTTTAATGCATAAAACTCGTTTAAAACACTTTGAAAACATGCTAAGATGTTGATAAACAAACTTCCTTGAATTTTCATATCTAAATCACAATCAAAGGTTACAAATTCAAAGTTCATTTAGAACCAAAACCAAAACCAAAACATGCTTATAACAAACCTTTTCATTTAAAATCATGGAAATCACTTCTGTGCATCAAGCAAATCCGTTATAAACCTTTGAAATATGTTTTCAATGTTCATATGAAATTAAATTGACAATATAACCTCTGTTGTAGACATATAAACTCATATGTTCTACACATACGCTATAGGAACAACAAGATAGGTGTATGTCAATATCTCATGAAAACTCAATTATGTAGCACATTAAATGAGTAAATTTGGAGTGAAGATGGTTGATAAAACCAGATTCATTCTCTAAAAATCTTACCTTAAAATCCCATTGAAAACTTTAAGTCATCAAATCAAGGGATTAAGCTCATGTTCAACTTTGGCATGGAGACTTTCGAACAACATAAAGTTGGATTTCTCAGACTTAGAGAGCAGAAGAAAGAAGAAGAAGAGAGTGAGAGGGAGACGTTTCAAAGAGGAAGAGAAAGAGCTGAGTGTTTCACAAAGAAAAGAAAAGAAAGGCATACTTCTCTTTGTTGGAGGGCCGGTTGAAGAAAGAAAAGATTAGAGAATGGGAGACAAGCATGTGAAAGTTAGGTGCATTATGTCTTCTTCGAAGACTTTAGCTCATATAATGCCAAATGACAAAAAGGGTCGTATGTACATTTCTTCTCAATTTTATTCACCGATATCTATTTATCTTTAATGCGTGACTCATTTTCTTTAGCATTCAAATTTAGATATTGGCAAATAATTTCAACTTATTAAATGAGTTACACATTAAAAATAAGAAGAAATATATAGGCAAACCCTTCTAAATAAAAGTTCATATAAAAAACAAAAGCGTCATATAAGAGTGTAAAAGTGAAACAAAACTTAGGAGTAATAAAATTTCATTTTTGCCATTATAGGTGATCCATGTACGAATCACATGAGCTTAACTTCGTCTATTTGAACAAAAAATAGAAAATGAGATAAAGTGAGAAGTTTTAAAAGTTCAGGGGTAAAATATGACTTTTAAAATTCAAGGGGTAAAATAAAAAGTTTTAAAAGTTCACGAGGTAAAGTAATAATTTTAAAAATTTAGAGACAAAGTAAAGAACTCTCAAATTTAGAGACTATTAGTATTAATTATAGCTTTTTGTGATCAAGTTAGTGTTGAATCTCGTGAGAGAGAAAACCAAGCCAATGAAGGCACGGCACTGAAATGAATGAATGGCTGTCATCTGCTGCCACTATTTCCACTCTCTCTCTCCTTCTTCTCCTTCTTCCTCTTCTTCACTAATTCCTGCTTCTCTACACTCCGCATCAAGGCCTCTGATCATTTTAGCCTCATCACCGGTGCCCTTTCACATGGACCCACACAACCAAGGTCGTGAAAAGTTAATGGAGTTTCCTTACGTCTCAGCCCCACACAAGAGACTCATGGTGGATCTTGTATCAACGGTGGAGACCTGCCTCGATTCGCAGCTCCTTCACTGCACCATTTTGCACGATGTTCAGTCCTATCAGAACCAAAGTGAGACCTCCCACTCCTCCCTCCATATTCGATCCGGCCCCAAGTCATCCTCTTAAGTTTCCCCTCTCTCTTTTTATTAACGTTTACAATTTCGGAAAATGATTTGTGCTTATATCATAACTATAATTTTTGTTTTTTACTATTATTTTTTTTCATATTTGGTTTTTGATATGAAGCTTCCGTTTAGGAATAATGAATGGAGATTTTTGTTTGTTTAGTGGTATTGACTTATTACGTGTGGTTAATTTTGTGTGTTTTAGCTTGTTAGTCAAAGCATTTAATTTTTCTTAGTGCTTGTCATGGATAGGATGGGATAGGGTAGAAATTTTTGGTTTCAAAACACCAATGGCCCGTGTGGTTCGAGTATTTGAACAGAGTATTTAAATGAAGATTTAAATTTTTGTGATAGAAAATACTGTAGCAAAATGATTCAAACCTTGATTCGAGTATCGAAACAAACGGACCCTAAAGTCATGATTTGATAGATGATAAATATCCATAACTTAGAAGAACAATAAATTAAGCTCTAGACTTCAGCTTTGCGTTGTTTTTCATGTGTCTATAAAGTTTTTCTTTATATTTATTTATTGGGCAAATCCAACTACTATATTTTTCTCAAAAAAAAAAAAAAAAAACTACTAAATAGCCTGTCTTAGGACATTTTATTATGGGCATTTCTTATTTAGACTTCTAATGGTCAATTGGTCATACTCTTGTTGAGGTGCACTGAATGGTGCTGAGATTTTTCGTCCAATCATAACATACATACATTCATTCATTCTCCCCAACTGTCCTTGTTCTTTCTTTGGTTTTTCTAATATAAGGTGGTTTTGGAATTGTGTGGGAAGTGTAGTTAGAACCGAAACTCTTAAACTGAAAATTGCAACATGTGAAAACTTTATGTTGTAGCTTACTTTTTTCTGATCATTATAAAATACGAGAGTTTTATATTGTAGCAACTAAAAGTTTTGGTTAGAAATGATTTTGCCAAACACCACGTTAACATTCTGTCTTCTATAAAAAGAACATCCACCTATAAGGGAGAAATTTCAAACCTGAAAGAGATTTTAAGCTTTATAAAGTAGCTTTTCCCCCTACCTACCAAAATTGCATTTTTGTTCCTATATATTGAATGTTTTACAACATGATGAGACTAAAACTGCCCTTTTCTGGCCAGGGCTCCTTATTGCAGAGGAGGCAAAGAGATCTCATTTAGTTCCACAACATAAAGCTTCTATATCTATATAAATATTTTTTATATATACACACACAAATAACATATTGTTTGCTCCTTATTTCCAATGAAAAAACATCATAAGACAAAGTCCCAAGGAGGAATAAAAATGTGAATTAGTAATTTAGTAATACGAACTCTCAAGTTGTGCTTATTGGTTTTATTTGGTTTTGTCAGATTGATTTCTTGTTAGGAGGCTGGATCCACTGCGAGCTGCCAACAGGAGGTGCATTAAACATAACAAGTTTCTCAACCTATTTGAACAACTCCACAGACGCGCCAAATTTCTTAATTGAGTTCATCAGAAACAGCCCCACATTGCTCATCCTTATCCTCGATTTACCGCCTCGAAAAGACCTCGTCCTCAATCCAGGCTGCCTCAAGACATCCTATGAAGACGCCAAGTTGGAAGATCAAAGGCAATTGCTTGAAAAAGTCCCCGAGGTTAAGCCCTACTTCTCTTCGTCGCTCTACGTCTGATCTTTCGTCTCTCCTACGTCAATTCTGGTCCAAATAGAAGCGGAGGAAGTTGAAAGATTGGAGGAGATTATATAAGACCATGTTGATCCCATTACAAAGGAAGTGGTGAGGATTTGGTTGGAGCAATGTGCTTGTGTGAAGAGAAGTTTGTGATGAGGATGAAAAGGACTACCTTGAAAAGAGGGACTAGTTTGTGAAGACCAAAACTGTTGAGATTGATTTGGCTTCGACTTTGCCGAGACTGTTTGGTCCAAAAACTGCAGACCGAGTAATGGCTGCCGTGCAAGAATATTGCTCCTAATGATGTGATGATTTGTATTTTATACAACAAGCATAAAAAAACTTATGATGGCTACAAATAAATGGTGTGTAAAGCAGTTTAAAAATTAATTCTTTTTTTGAGGGCGCGAGGAAAAATATTGCAAGGGACAGAGAACTTTATGATCTTTGTTTAGCACAACTGGTTTAAAACACAATTTCATGGTTTGTACTGTATAATTCTTTAGGGTTATTAACACTAATGCCCCTAAAGTTTAAGGTCTCCTTCATTTTGCCTATAAACTTAAAAAACACTTTACCCCTGAACTTTCAAAACTCCCCACTTTACCCCTTGAATTTTAAAAATCACTATTTTTTCCTTGTTTCAAAACTCCTCATTTTGTCTTATATTTTTAGATTTTCCGTTCAAATAGATAGAATTAATACTCAATAATTCATACATAGATCATCTGTAAAAGCAAAATAGAGATTTATCGCTCTCAGGTCTTGTTTCACATTTATACTTTCATTTAACATTTTTTTATCTGCTCATTTAAGAATGATATGTATGTACATTTTTTTCAATATTGTTTGCTGATATTTCCCTATCTTTAATGTATAACTCATCTTCTTTATATTTAAATTTAAATATTTACCAACAATATCGACTTATTAAATAAGTTACTCATTAAAAATGAGAAAAAAATATATAGGAAAACCCTTTTTAAATGAGAGTTTAGAGAAAAAAAATAAAGGCGTCAAGTAAGAGTGTAAATGTAAAAAAATAAAAAATAAAAACTTAAAAATAAAAAAATCTCATTTTCCATCATAGGTGACCCATGTATAAATTATGTGGGCTTAATTCTATCTATTTGAATAGAAAATCAAAAATTTAGGAGGCAAAGTGATGAGTTTTAAAAATTCAAAAGAAAAATGATGATTTTTAAAAATCAAAAGGCAAAGTGAGGAGTTTTGAATGTTCAGAAGATAAAGTAACGATTTTTAAAGTTTAGAGAGCAAAATGAGTGAGACAGTAAAGTTTAGAGACCATTAGTGCTAATAACCTAATTCTTCATGTCTAAAGAAGTCATTCTATCTGCACAAGTATTAATTTCTACATACGCATTGGAGTAGTCTTAGGATCCGTTTGATAAATGGATTCAAACTGTGCTAATTTGGATTATTTTGATTTGAATTATATGATTTGAATTGCTATCCAAATTGACATTTGAATGTGTATTTAAAGTGTTAATCTGAAGAGAGAATAAAATTGAAATTTATGTTTGAACACATAGTGGAAAGAGTTTTTGATCTATTAACAAATCTAAAAAAATCTTAATGTTCATAATATTAAAAAATATGCAATATGGATTTTAATTTATTCTTCTTTTCAGTAGGAATGCAATGAAAGAAGAATCATAACCAAATATAAAATGAAAAAGTTATGATTTTTTTTTTTTTACAAATATAGGAAAGAGAATATAGGATTTTACTGTAGCAACTGATCCAAGTCCAAAAAGTTCAAGAGGGAGTAGAACTCAAAAAACTTGAATTCAAAGAATTCATTTGGTTTGAATTTTGAAAGAAACAAACATATATTTAAATGATTTTTTAGACTGAGTGTAAAGAGTTAACTCAATGCGCCAAAAAAAGGGTTCTTAAGCCTTATGATCACCGGAGGAAAAAAAACCTCTTTTAAAGTCAATGGAGTTTAGGAGAAAGAAAGGGGAGGTATGTGTACAGTATACTCGAATTCAAGTTTCTTTGAGGAGAAGACAAGCACATTAATAACTCAACCTGTTAGAACAAAAGAGAATATTTGGTATTCTGATGTCAAGTTTGTTATTCTATTGAAGCTTGACAAATGTGTGAGACCGGTCAATGCTTTATTGGTTAATAAAGTTGCTCCAAACTCTTAGCCAAAAAACAAAGCAGCTCCACACAATCCTTACATTTATGTGAGGATATAAATCTTCAATGACATGATACTATAATTATATAGAGGAATTTAAATCCCAATGCTATATGTCTTTTTTCTCCACTTACTAAAAGCAATTTTGGTCATGATTTTGCCCTTTTCTTTTCTGCATTATAGTGACATTGAATGTGCCTGCCATCTTTGCTATAGTGGACTTGATATAATTTCATGTGAATTGATACAATTAACTATTCTTTCAAGGAACAGTTCATAGTTAATAAAAAGTTAAAAGAGAAAAGAAATTCATATGTACAATAAAAACTGATAAATATATATAAAAAAAGGACGAGTAAAATCATACATGTTCTCATATATTTTTCTTTTGCTAATAAATTCCTCATATGATTGAAAGCAAATCAAAGCTGAATAAAAAAAACAACTTCAAAGAAAGAGAACTAATAAGAAAGCTCCTTGCATGGATATGCTGTTTGGCAAATAATTTTAAACTCAAAAAATAAGTTTAAACACTATAATATATAAGAGCTTTATCCTGTTACATATTTTTATTTTATACTGTAGCATATGAGAGCTTTAAACCATAGACATTCAAACTCATGAGTTTAAACTCATTTGTCAAACATAAGAGAAATTTTACCATTAAAATTATGCTATCTGTTCCGTGACCTATGTTGCTAGTACAGTTGTTAATTTGTTATAATCAATACAAAATGACATAATCTTACAACTAGTTATAGTTATACTTCTCCACTATCTTGGACTAATTGCCCTATTGGCTATCACCACCAAAAGTGATCTAGTATGGAGTATTGATCCAAAAAGTGTGTTGATGTAGCAGTAAGGATATATTTCTTTTTTTTTCTTCTTCTTCTAAGATGTGTTTAGACTTTGCTATTCCACCGTCTCACTTTAGGACCTTTTACCTGACCAATGGGTGTGTAGTGACGTGATGAAAACTAGATCCATCCGTTGAGTAGAATTAAGCAAGGTCTTTTTCGTTTCATTAATTCATTTCGTTGGTGGGTCCAAGATTTCTAAAATGATAAAGAAGATGGGGAACAAGATATGATCCTTTAACCAAAAAAAAATAAAAATTCAAAAGCCTTTTACCAAAATAAAAGGGAATTTTCATAAATATAATCATTTAAGATTTTCTATTTTAAATATCATTAATTTAAATTTATTTGTGACACAACTTAATATATAAATAATAATATGGTATATTTATTATGACATTAACAAAGACAATTTTTAAACTTAATTATGGTATATTTATTATGACATTAACAAAGATAATATAAATAATAATATGAAATAATAACATATAATTTTCTCAAACTTAATTATGGGCCAAAATTTTCTTCCCCAAATGGTCCAACCACAAACAAACAAACAACAATGAAAGTGGCATTTCCCCAGTTCCCATAAACGCACCATATGAAAACCAAGAGTCTAGGCAACGACTCAAAAAGCAAACCAACAATTATTATGGCAACCATCTTCTTCCATTGTTTAAGCTCTTCTTATCTCTCCTTTTCTCCTCCTTTGCTACAGTTACCAAGGCTCTCAAGCAGAAGCAAAACTAGACCTCGATTTTCGGCCTCAACGATGCCGTCTGACCGCATGGCTGAAGAACGACGTGCGAATAGGAGTGCGTGCATGGAGTTTCCCTACTCGTCGGACCCGCACAGGAACCTGATAGTAGATCTTCTATCTACGGCTGAGACACGCCTTGGTTCCCATCTCTTACCCTGTACCCTTCTGGAAAACGTTCGGTACTTTGAGAACCAGAGTGGGACCACCCATGCCACCCTAGTAGTTTTAAGCTACTTCACCTTCCTTTTTCTGAGTTTTTATTTTAAAAAAAGAAAAGAAAAGAAAAGAAATCTATTCTTTGCTGATTCTGATCATGCATGTGAAACGGACAAAGGGTAATTCTTTATCATAAGTTTAAGCTTCAAATCTTAATCTCGTATCGGAATATAAGTTTGAATCAACTTGTTTGAGAATATAAGTTTGAATTGATTCAAACCAAAATTATTATAACATTTTCTCTCCTAATCTTTATGATGTTATCAGTTTAATCTTTTGATTAAAATTTATTTAGTAGGTTATGTTTCCAAACAAGCTATATTAAGGCAGATGAATTTGCCTGATGGGGATATAATTGAACTATGATCGTACTACTTGCTATTTTCCCAATATAGCAAAAATCATGAACCGCACACACACACATGAAGTACCAAAGAATTTCCACTTTAATTTGTGGTGTCATATTTATAATAATGGTATATAATATTAGCTTTAAATTTGAGGGTAATCCAAAAATGGTTCCCGAACTAGATCAAATTTACTTTTGTTCCTCTATAATCTTTAAAACGTCTCAAAATTGATCCTCATGTGGCAAGATAATACTGTCAAATGACTACTAAAAAAGACGGATTATTAAGTCATGTATGGTGGGCAGTTGGATTATTAAAATTGGTGTAAATGCCGTTAATTATAAAGCCCTATCATACATTATAACTTTTACATGCATTTGGAGGGAAAGGCATACAGATTATACCATAAAATACTGAAAAAGTCATTTTAACATGTCAAATTTTTTTTGATACAAGGAAAGAAGAAATGCCATCACTTTCAAGTGGGGCTCAACGTGACTTAAACTCTCAACCTATAGTTGGTGTGAGTTAGAGGGATTTATAAATAACTAGGCTACCCTCACTCGTCTTGATATGTCAATTTTACCCTTACTTGAATGGCATGAGGAGAACACATGATCTATTTCATCAACACTCTGTATGCAAATATAAAGAAACGACTAATTTAATCACATCAAAATAGGTAGGAGCTTTGAATATTTTAAACATCCAAAAGTCAAGAAGGATTTGGTGTACAGTTGGGGACTATTTTTAAGAGTAATCCTAACTTTCAACCCATGAAGTTTTCCTGAGCCGTGACCCAAGGCCTAGGGATCAAAATTACTGATCAAGAAAGAAAAATGAAAAAAAAAAAGAAAAGCATGAATAATTCGCAACTTACATGAGCCAAGAATAATGAGTTCATGTTAACTTTCTCAAATGAGCAAAAAATGCTAAATACCTCCTATTTCTTTAAAAGGGGAATTTCTCAGATAGGACCTTGGAAAAAAAAAAACCTACTGATAAGACTATTTTCCAGGTTCCAGGTTTGTATTAAAAATATAATATGAAAGAAAAAACATACACTATCGTTGGGAACCATATCGGAGAAGGATTCTTTTTCTTAACTTCCATAATGAAGTATGTGTATTTTTTTGTAACAATCTATACGCCTTATAATCGATATGTGATATATAATTAACATAAATCATTGACAATGCTTGATAATTAATCCCACTCTTAGCACACATGAATCTTTGGTTTTAAGTTAATCATGTCTGGCCAGGGACCACTTGATTTTCTGCTTCAAATTTCTGAAGTTTGACACGTGTGGTGTGTGTATGTGTGTGTCTATATATATATATATAAGATTGACTTCCTTTCAGGAATTTGGATCAACAGCGAGCTACCATGCAGATCAGGAGAACTGAACAGAACAAGTCTCGCAATGGAGCTCAACTCTTCCACAGATGCACCAAATTTCACAATATGGACCTTATCTTGAGCAGCCCCACATCCCTAATTCTCTACGTCAACTTGCTTCCACGTAAGGACCTTGTCCTTTATCCAGACTACCTCAACACATTCTACCATAACACCAATTTGGAAGATCAAAGGTGGCCATTGTTCGACGGAATCCCCGAGGCTAGGCCCTACTTCTCTCCGTTCCTTTACGTCCGATCTCTTCTTTCTCCGCCTTCAATCATGGCCCGAATCGAAGCGGAAGCGGCAGAGCGGATGGAGGAGATCATAATAGAATATGTTCATCCAATTGCAAAGGAAGTGCTTCGGGTTTGGTTGGAGCAGTGTGCTTTTGTGAAGAAAGAGGTTTCGGAGACGGAGAGAGATTGCTTTCAAAGGTGGGATGAGATTGTGAAGGTGAACACCATTGAGGCGGATATGGCTTCGAGCTTTCGTAGGATGTTTGGAGATGAAACCGCCGACGGAGTACAAGCCGCCATGCCATGCGTGCGGTGTATTTCTCTGCATGATTTGCATGTCCAGAGAAGAAACCTACATAAGAATGATGATAAGGATATATCACAACTCTAATGCCGACTTTGCTGTGAGGTTATTTTCTCTTGCAAAATTTTAACTTTAAATTAACATTGGTTCAAATTTTAGGTTTTGAACTACGTTCTAAAAGATAATACTCATACTAGTTATATATCTGACCTATTAAAATGTGACAAATTTAGTGTGCCACATTAATATTTTATAAGATGTTTAGTATGATAGTTAAAACTATTAATTAGAACTGTTTTTACTGTAGTATACGAGAATTTTACACTATAACAATTTTTTTCCCTTCTTCTTTCCTTACTATAGCATATGAGAGCTTTACACTGTTTATAACTGAGATAATGGTTAAGGCCGCCCATTGCCAAACAGGCTATTAGTTTGCAGCTGCCGTATATATACTTGCCACGTGACAAGCAAGTTCTTGGAGTTCAAGATAATTTATGCAAATACGGGACGCAAAAATGAGGAGACAAGAGCTCTATCATTATATAAGTGCTTTGTTGTGTGGTAAGTAATTTTGTTACGGGGAAACATTAGCAAAACTCTACAAATCTTTGTGTAAGAGAATGCAATTTGATGGTTTCTAAGAATCAATGCAATTTTATGGTTTGTAAGAATCACTTCCTGAATTAGAAACTGATGTTGCATTAAAATTAAATAGATTTACTAATTAGTTCCAAAATCTAAATGGAAAAAATAAAATAAAAGATTGAGCTAAGGAACCCAATAATAAAAGTATTAGTCTTCTCTTTAGTGGTTGGATCACGAAGTCCTTTATTTCACTTATTCTTTAGTTTTGTTCCCTTCTTTTATAATTTTTGTCTTCTTAGGTTCATATATAAAGCGAGACATTGAAAGTAGAAACTTATATAGCGTTTAAGACGTATCTTTATGCCCTTTCACTAAGGGAACGTTATATTTTCCTCAAGGATTTATGCATATACTATTAGACATTGTACAATACACTACGCTTAAGAAATGACGGTTTCTTAAAAATAGTCGTATTAAGCAGGAAAAACACGTGGGAATATGCGTAAAATACGAAAACCGTCATGGTAATAAATGGAAGATTCTACAATGGTTTTTACGAAAAACCGTCATGGTAGGAGGCATATTATATGATAATTTTTATTAAAAACCGTCGTATAATAAACGAGAGATTTCACTATGAAAAACCGTTGTGGCAGGGGGCATATTAAATGATGGTTTTTATTAAAAACCATTGTAAAAGATGGTTAGTTAAAATTAAAAAGCCCGTCCTTATCACAATTAGCGAAATTTTAAAAGGCCCGCTCTCTCTCTTTCTTATTTGAATTAGCACTCAAACTCAAATCTTTTTCTCTCTAAACCCAATCCTACCTCTCTCTCTACTACCACCGTCGCCATTGTCATCTTTGCCTCAATCCAACGTGTTGCTGTTAGCCTCGAGGCCTCCACAATATGCGAGCTCGTCACTATCCCTCGTTTGTGAAGGTTCTCTTCAAGTGTGTTCTTTTTGAGCTCACCGCCTCCAAGACCCCACCATTGCCCACGTCCAATCGCCGTTTGGTAACATTTTGTTTCTTTTTTAAAAAAAAATTATTAGTTATATAGTTTTAGTTTTAATTATTTATGGTTTGTGTAAATTAATTAGTTTTAGTTGTTTTGTTATAATTTTAGTTTTAGCTTTAATTACCTTCTATGCATTTGTATATGTATTTATATATGTGATGCCCACTACATGTTTGATGAACTCTCTAAGTGTTCTTCTCTTCAAGCTCATTGCCTCCATGACCTTGCCGTTGCCCGCCTCCAACTGCTATTTGATAACTTTCCATTTCTTTTTTAATTGTTTAGTTTTTCTAATTTTTAGTTATATTGTTTTAGTTTTAATTATTTTATGGTTTATGTGAACTAATTTGTTTTAGTTGTTTAGTTCTAATTTTAGTTTTAGTTTGAGTTTTAATTACTTTCTATGTATTTGTGTATGTGTTTGTATATATAATGCCCGCTACACATTTGATGAAAATCCTCTATGACCATCATAGCAATTATTTATATTTTTTGTTGCTCAAAACTCACTAACAATAATTTAAGGTTTGTGTGAATTAATTATTTTTAGTTATGTAGTTTGCTAGTTAGATTGGAACTTAGTTTTGTTAGTTTTTGTTTTTGTTTTTGTTTTTTTCGTGTTCTTTATATTAACATTTGTTATTTAGTTAATGTTTGTATGTGTTTGTGTAAATTACAATGTATTTGTGTTTGTGTAAATATATGATTTTGTAATTAGGACCTTGTATTAGTGGATAACATATGGGACTGATCATCCTATAAGAAATTTAAAATTTTGGTTTTTTTTTTTTTGCTGATGACTGATCTTTTACGACAATTTTTAGTAAAAACTATCGTTACTAAAAACCATCATGGAAACTATACCTTACACGATGGTATTTGCCAAAAACTGTCGTGGAAGGTAAAAAATTAACCAAGACAAAAACAAAACTGTCGTGTGATCTACATATTCCACAAAGGTTTTTTCTCAAAACCGTCATGGTAGCCTCCTATAGAACATGCTTAATACCCGTTATTAATGGCATTCCACGATGGTAAAAAACCGTCGTAAAAAGTCTCTTTGGTACCACGATGGATGATTTCACGACGGTCTTTTGACAGTCGTGCATGCTTTACCCAATGCTTTTAAACCGTCGTGTAATCCTTAATTTTTACTGGTGCCATTGAAAAGATTAATTTTTTAACTGCATATTCACCTTTTTTTTTCTAATTTTCCTTAAAAAACAAGCTTGTAACCATACATGATTAAAACGGTTAGAAAATTAACGCTTAATAAAAAAAGCACAAAATTTGTACCTTATTATAAGTTTAGAAAAAGTTTTATGTTATTCTAAGTTGTAAGAAAAAGTAAGATAATTTCCATCTTTTAGGGTCAAATTTAAAATTAACTCAATATTTTAACAAAATTATTGATATTGTACTCTAATTTTTTATAATTTTATTTTTGGATATATATAAGGTAATACTTTCATGTATTACAAAATGTAATACATGTTTTTATAATTTTTTATAAATTTATAATTACAAAATGTACTCTAATTTTTTATAATTTTTTTTTTCATTATAGTTTTGAAGCAAAATGTAAAACAATTCAAGGAAGTTTCAATTTAGATCAAAACTACTATTTGACAAGTCATAAATAAAAGGGATAGTACGAACAATCCAAATCATCATTTCCTCATTTCAAACTAATTTGCTATAACAAAACTCCTTTTTTCCTTTCTCTCTTCTAACTAAAGCTTACAAAGGTTATAACTTTTTTTTATTTCAACTTTGATTAAGATAATTTCTCTTCCTACACGTCCAAAATGAAGAAATAAACAAATATTGAGCAAGAAAGTACTATCAATTCAAATGTTCAGATGTCTAGAAAAATAATTCAGATTAATAGTTTAAATTTTTTTTAGTTCAATGTTTAAATGTTTGGAAGAATACTTCATACTAATAATTTGAACTTTTTTTAGTTCACCACCTAGAGCTTTACAATATAACCACTGAATGCTTAACACAGTAAAGTGTAAGCCGATATGCCAAACAAAATGCAAATATTTTCTATTTTAATAACAATTCAACTCATTTCAATTCAAACTCGCCTTTTAAAAACTAATCCAAACACCACTTCCAATTTTCCCAATCTGGCTGTTCAAACGGTCCAAACGCGTTTCCTTTACCGGCAAAATCTCATCGTTTTTTTTTTTTTTTTTTGATTTTTCAAATTTATTGATTTTTTTTTTGGACTTTTTATATCCTTCGTGTATTGCTAAAATAAATATGACTGTACAATAAAAACTTCTTTAATATCAACCCTTCGATCTCATAATACCAAATCTCAGCCCTCCGTTCATTCTTCTTCTCATTTTAAAAAAAAAAAAGGCAAAAAAGCACTGTAGATCTTTCTCCAATCGCCACCAGCGACCACCGCAAGATCCACGAACCGCCCAGCCCCGACGCCCTACCTCCGTGCCGGCGAGGCCCCCGACGGCGTCCACCGAGCTTCTTCCACTCCGTCCGGCGAAAATGGTGAGTTTTTGTTTTGTCATGTTTTCTTTTTTTCGGCTACACTGCTTTTGTTGTAAACTTAGTTTGTTGTAAATGGAATTTGTGAGATTAGCTTGGTTTTGTTGGAATTGTTTTGTGTGATTAGCTTGTTTTTGAAAATTGATTTGTTTGATATAGTTGTAAGTGTGGAATTTGTTTGAAGTTTTAATTTATGAGTTATACGAATATTTGAGGAGTTTTTTCGATTGATTTTATGGAGTCATGAAGTTTTTTTTTTTTTTTTTTTTTTTGAAGCTTGGCATTCTTTCATGAGTTTGACGTTTCTGATGTGAGTTATGTGCTGTTGTTATTATTGTGGTTTTTGTTTCTTCAACAAAAACTTTGTTTCCTGAGATCATTGAAATAGTTTTGGATCAAAAAAGTTCCGATAAGCAGAATTCCAAGTTTTATTGTTTAATTTACAGAGATGTTGTTTTGGTTCTTTTTCCCGTAAGTCTTTGAAATTTCTTCTACAAAATTAATATTTTTGTGAAACACAAAACAAAATGGACCAATAAATCTCAGGAAACCAACAAATTTATTCATATTTAGGGTGATCGACAACATCCCGGAATCAATTTCCAATCTTTTTATCAAAACCATGTAGTCAAAGCATACTGATCATATGGACCAGCAAGTTCAAGCTTATCTGTGAGAACGAATTAAGACAGCTTGAAAACTTGTGTTTAGTTCGTATGCCATGGATGGTAGTCAATTCAAATAAAATTGTTCTTGTTTTCTAAGTGTATAAGGCCCTATTTTTTATGCTCTTCCTCTAAACCTGGCTTATTTGTTTTCTCTGTCCGACTTTCTTTCGTTACCTGTTAAGGTTTATGTAAGGTTGGGTCAAAATCTAAGTTCATTGATTATTATGCCAAAATCATCGACCTCATGGATTTTCATGTTTTTTTAACGACAAAGAAATTAGAAAGAGAACTATGGAAGATATGGAGCCCCAAGGGCTGTTATTTTACATATTTTGTGTAGAGTTTTTTAGTTGGACATCAAAAAAACCATACTAGTAGGATACAAGTTTTACAATTTTTAACCGTGAGATCATTAAGAGTTCCATCATATTTTATTTATTATGATTTTATTTTAACATGATCTAAAGTTTAAAAGCAGTGTGCAATGCTAAGGCATTCATACCCTACCATAAAATCTCTTAATGATTTATATGTGCATTCTTTGACTTAGTGGGTTTTTTTTTTAAAAACGTTGTACTAGGTTAATTGGGTCAAGAATGGGTTGGCCTTGGTCATGAATGTGTTCGTGAAGATGTGAATGATTTTTCTAGAAGAAAAATGTATATTGATTGTTCTGAAATGGGTTTTCATTTTATGGTGGAAATAGATGCTTGAATTGTTCCTAATCTGTTTAAGGTACTGAACACGCTAATGCGTGCTGTTGCAAGTTCCGTGCTAATTGACTCTGATTTGCATTGTCTATAATAGGCAAGCCTTTATAGAGGAAAATCTAGAAAGGACAAGCATAGACCACACTTAACTTCACAGAAGAGGCAGGAGATTAAGGAAGCTTTTGAGTTATTTGACACTGATGGCTCAGGTATTAATTGTTTTTGTTATTGTCATGTTTCACTCAGTGCAACGTGTATATGCCAATTTGAATATTGAACATTGATTCATCTGATCTTGCTGTTTAGGTACTATTGATGCGAAGGAGCTGAATGTTGCCATGAGGTATGAAATAGTTTCACTTTTCTTGAGATTCAATTTAGTTGATTACTCTTTGAATAATCTTAAAACTGAAGCTGTGTTATGACAGGGCTCTTGGTTTTGAGATGACAGAAGAGGTAATTTCATTTCCTATTTTTAATTAGTACCAAGTCTATGTTCTTCCATTAGGGGGAACTCACCCTTGCAAAACCAACTTGATCTCATGGTTCTTACTTGTTAGTTCACTTGATGGCCTTTTTTTTTTTTTTTTTTTTTTTTTATTATCTCTTTGAGAACTTCTTTTATTGTTCCTTTTTTTTTTTGCTCTTTTCAAATTTATTAAATACTATTAATCCAGTGTTTCAATTTAGTTTTAGCCATTATTATCACCTTCTCTTTTCTTATCTTTATCTCTCTCTACTTAAGGAATTTCATGCCGTGGCTAACATACAGCTGTGTTGGTTCATCCTAGCAAATAAATCAAATGATTGCAGATGTTGACAAGGATGGAAGTGGTGCGATTGATTTCGAGGAATTTGCACACATGATGACGGCCAAAATCGGAGAAAGAGACTCTAAGGAGGAACTCATGAAGGCATTCCAGATCATTGACCAAGACAACAATGTGAGGTTCCATTCCTCTGTTGGTTCTTTTATTACCCCTTTCAACGCCTAATTTTCTGTTCTGTTTGAGTTTAGGGGAAAATATCTCCTGCAGACATTAAGCGGATTGCAAAGGATCTGGGTGAGAACTTCACTGATGAAGAGATACATGATATGGTCGAGGAGGCCGACCGAGACCGTGAGTCAGCCTACTATTTTCACAGCGCTTTTCCCTTTTGTTTTGTTGATTTTTACATCTTGCTTTGCTAATCTTTACTACCATTTTGTTTATGTTCCACCGTTCACATGCAATTTCGAAATATATCTGCTCTGCAATCTTAAATTTTGCACTTGGAGCACCAATAAAGTTTGCCTATTTATGTTTCCATGAATAAAAAGAAAAAAAATAAAAATTCTTCGCATAGCGTATTAATTTGTCAATTTTTCTTTTTTTCCCCCTTAATATTTTAGATTTTTTGCCTGGTCTATTTATTTTACTAATCATGGAACAATGGCTCTTGATTAACAGGTGATGGAGAAGTTAGTGTTGATGAGTTTTTTAGGATGATGAAGAGAACAGCCTATGGGTATTAGAATTCAACTATGAAATTCTTCCTCGTGTTGGAGGTCTGATAAATTTAAGGTTATGTTTTGTGTGTGGTATGTAGTTTTTATATAAGTAGGATGGGAGATTTAAAAGATTTATGGTCTAAATGAATTATGGTTGTGACCTGTGTTTGGCCATATATCATGTGTCTTATTTTGACAGATATGAAGTAGATGTGAAGTTGATTAAGCTGATTATTTCCTCTAATGTTTTGGATTATCAAGGAACTAGTTGATGATAGTTGTACATGCTGCATAGTGCTTAACTGCAATTGCATTAATAAAAAAAAAAAACAAAAAACAAAACCTGCAATTTACCTTTGGCGAAAATTGAAAAAAGAGGAAAAGGATTTTATGCAGCTCTCTGTCTCTATGAATTTGAATAAGAAAACAAATAGTGTAAAACCAAGTTTTTGGTTACTAAATAGGGTAAAATTGGTTCACATGTTTTAGTGTTTTCAACCAAAAAAATTGGTAACTATGTTTACCAAACACTTTAAAAACGTTTAGTTGTTATAGTGTAAAATTTTTAATACTGCAATATTAAGAAAAAGTGAGCTACAATGCAAAGCTCTTATATAGTATAGTATAGTGTTTTTAACTAAAATTGGTTCAAATCATTGGTTTCAACTATAGTCCCAAAATAGCCTAAAAGCCTACCTTCACGAGACAAGGGGCCGTCTCTTTGCCTCATGCACGAAGTTGTTGTTATTAGGAAACATACCCAAACATCTTCTAAAGAGACTAAACTTTTTTGAAAAACCAAAATTACCATTCATAATCATCACTAAATACAGTTTGAAAAATTATTAAACTAAATACTAAATAAAATCAATTTTTAAAAGTTAAAAACTCTTAAAATAATTGAAGTATTTGCTTAGTTGAAATATTTATTTGAACTTTTAAATTAATTTTTTTAAATTTTTAAGTCAAGTCATATTTAAAATATTTAATATATACTAGGAAGAATAATCTTAAAATCTTCAAAAAATTAATTGCTTTAGGGATATTTTGAATATGATTTTATAAACATATGGAGTGTTTAAGCATTTCAATAATAAGAGAACAAAAGTGGTATTCAGACAAAATACAGAGGGTATTTCAGGTATTTTTTATTTATGTTATTATTATTGCATAGTTTATACCGGCATGTCCCAACGTTTGCAAAGTCCCTAAAATAAAAATGCCATGGTTTCAGATTCTAGACACTTGAGTTCTCAACTTTGTATTTTGCATTTTATAATTTGATGTTACTAATTGTTCAAAAGAGTATAATTATAACGTATAATTTGAGTTAAGGGAGCTGATTCCTTAGTTTTATCAACAAATAATTTGCTAAATATGCATATGATTCATTCAAGAGTAATATTAGGACACCCACTTTTATCCAAACTATTAAGTTGTCATTAATTTATTGATAGTTGTAATCTAGAGTTCTCGCTTATTCATTGATAGTTCTAATATAATGATGTGACAAAAATATATCAATGAAAACATGATAACTAACAAATTAATATACAAGTTGAAATTAAAATTGATATTCTTAGCTTTTTTTTTTCGTTCAACTATAAGTCATTTGTAGTCCTAACTTTTAAACCGTTAGATTTCTGCATATATGTTCAAAAAAACAAAAGAAAAAAAAATTCTGTATATGGGTTGATTTTTTTTATTTGTCACGTACTTATTATAATAAGAATACAGTTTTCCCTCGCAAATTTTACTTAAATGATACGAGAGTAAATTTACAATAGTTTGTTCATTCAGTTTTTGAGCTTCTAAATTCTTCTATTTCAAAATAAATTACAAGAAAAAAAATTATTTAACACCAATTGTTAAGTAAATTACAAGAAAAAAATTTCAAAAAAAAAAAAAACAATGAAGAAATTCTTCAAACGTGACCAAGTTTAAAAGGTCTCTTTCCCCTTTATGCGCACGTGAAGGACCAAATGTTGACCATTAATGGCATTCCTCCCTCGTCTCTTCCCCATTCTCAATCCTTCCTCAACGCTCTCTCCTCTCAAACACAGCCGCCATAATCATTCCTCTACAAATTCCGGAACCTTCGACTTTCTCCATCTTCTAAACCTCTGTCGCTCTAGCGTTGACTTGAAGCCTCTCTACGCTCTTCTCACAGTTTACGGTCTCGACCGGAACGAGCTTCTGCTAAGAAAGTTTTTCGCTTCTTGTTTTCAACTGGGTCTTCCTTATTTTGCTCTCCACGCTTTTGAACGAATCGAAAAGTCGAGCTTGGGATTTCAGAATTTGATTATCAGATGTCTCTGCAACTATGGTTTATACGACGACATTTTACGTTTCTAATTCCCATTGTCTTTACGATGTTCTTCCAAGGACTTCACGTTTCCGTATGTAATCAAGGCATGTGCGGCTCTGAGAGATACAAGAGCTGGACCGGAGATTCATTGTGTTGTTTTGAGAACCGGGTTTGAGAAGAATGCTTTTATAATGACTACTTTACTTGATTTCTACGCGTAATGTGGTCGTTTAAGGAACGCGCGTAATGTGGTTGATGAAATTCTTGAACCAGAATTAATTTCTTGGAATGCGTTGGTTTCTGGTTATTCATTAAATGGACTTGATTGGGTATGGATTTGAAGCCAAATGTGAGCACTTTGGCTAATGTTATTCCCGTTTGCTCTCGTCTTGGATGGTTTGAAATCGGTAAATCTCCCCATGGGTTTGCTGTGAAATGTGGGTATTTGGGGAGTGAATGTGATTTTCTAGTTTCCACTCTTGTTTCGATGTATGCTGGGGAAACGGACTTGTGTAGTGCTAGAAATTTGTTTGGTTTTGTGTTGCAGAGAAATGTTGCTCTTTGGAATGCTATGTTTTATGCTTATGGACAGATGGAAATGCCGATTGAGGCCTTTGTTATGTTTCGGACAATGCTCCAAAAAGGCGCACGGCCTAACTTGATCACTTCCATTTCCGTTATTCCTTCCTGTGAGAATTTCACTTTCAATAATAGCAAGTCTTTAGGCGAGTCTCTTCATGCCTCAGCAATTAGACACGGATCGGAAACCAACTTCCTGTGTCGGCAGCGCTTCTGTCAATGTATGCCAAGCTTGGTGATGTCAGTTCAGCGAGTTATATTTTCTTTCACATGCTAAATAGAAACCAACTGTCGTGGAATTCGTTGATTTCTGGGTATGTTTATAATTGCCTGTGGGAATTAAGTTTGAGCACCTTTAGTGAAATGCAGTCCGCGGGATTTGTTCCAGATGAAATTTTCGTTGTCAGCATTATCTCTGCTTGCTCCAAACTAGAGGCTCTTTCACTTGGCAAGTCAGTGCACGCGTTTACTTTAAGAAAAGGTTTTGAGTTGAATCTCATTGTGCCAAATTCATTTTTGGCATTTTACGCCGGTTTTCATCAGCTTTCCTTTTGTTTTAAGTTATTTCATGAAATGCCTATAAGAAGCAACATTTTGTGTAATACTTTAATATCCTGATGTGTACGCAACAATGAACTGGAAATGACAGCCAAGTTTCTTCGCCAGATGCAGAAAGAGGGCCTCGATCTGGATCCTGTGACAGTGATGAGCATACTCCCTATTTTCACTGAGAACAAGAACAATGCTTGAAGGAATGGCTATTCATTGCTACGCCGTCAAATCCGGGTTTGCACTAGACATTTCTTTGGTTAATGCGCTTGTAAGCATGTATTGCCACTGCAGAGATCTTCATGCTGGGAAGTTTCTTTTGGAAGACAAGCCTTAAAAGAGCTTGGTGTCATGGCACGCTATGATAACTGGCTTTCGATGTTGTAGTTTACATAACGATGGAACAGTCTTGTTTTGTAGAATGATGATGGATGGAAAGAGGCCAAATCATGTAAGCTTATTGAACATATTGCCGGCGTGCTACAGCCCATTACAAGGGAAGTCTATCCATGCTTTTGCTATTAGAACAGAAGTTGCACCAGAAACTCCCTTTCTTACTTCTCTGATAATCATGTATGCTAGATTCGATAACATTAGATTATGTTATTTACTATTTCAGACGGGGAGAAAAGAGGAAATCTCCTTGTGGAATGCCCTCATGTTTGTACATAGACAAAAGAACCCCATAAAGGCAATTGCCTTGTTTTCCAACCTGCTTTGAATCAGATTAGAACCCGACAATATTACCATCCTGAGCTTAATTTCTGCCTGCATTGAACTAAATTGGCTAAAGCTTGCCAATTCCATGACGGCTTACTTGATATGCACAGGATTTGACAAAGAAGCGACCATCAATAATGCCCTTATAGATTTGTATGCAAAATGTAGGAAAATTTCAACTGCAAGAAAACTATTTGATCGAATGAAGGGAAAGGATGGCGTCTCATGGAGTTTGATGATTGATGGATACGGTTAAATGGGCATGGTAAAGCCACTCTTGATCTTTTCAACGGACGAAAATTTTGGGCATAAAACCAGATGGCATTACTTATTTAACTCTTTTATCAGCCTGCAGCCACTCTGGCTTAGCCGAGGAAGGCCACAGGGTCTTCAACTCCATGGTGGAGGACGGGATATCTCCTGGAGGGGAGCACTACGCTTGCTTAGTTGACCTTCTTGCGAGAATGGGCAATTTGCAAGAGGCTTGTGACATTGTTAAGGGACTACTACCCTGCAAACCATCCTTAAGCCCACTTGAATCTCTTTTGGGTGCTTGTAGCATTTGCGGCAATGTTGAACTCAAAGAGAAAATTAGTCGGACGCTCTTCAATTTGGAGCCGGAAAACTCGAGATCATATGTGATCCTTCACAATATCTATGCAGCTGCTGGGAGGTGGGCAGATACCGAGAGAGTAAGGTCCGAGATCGAAATGAGACGATTAAGAAAAGTACCTGGTTTTAGTCTTTTAGTTGGGGATGGAGTTAATCACAAGGAATTTAGTTAAGTAGGATTTGGAGATTAAGCAAATACAAGGATCATACTCACACATCAGTTTCTCCTATCAGCAAACACAAGTTCTCAGCATCGATGAATCATATATAGGGTGTTTGGAAAGGTGGTGGGAACCAGTGGTGGGAACCACTTTTACTGTAGCATGTGAGAGTTTTACACTGTAGCATATTTTTTTATTTTTATTGTAGCATTTGAGAGCTTTACACTGTTCATAACTGAGATTGTGGTGGGAACTGAGTGGTTCTTTGTTGGGTTCTATTTTAAACTGTAAAACATGTATCAATTTTGTTAGGGTTGTATTTAATTTTCACCAAATTTTAGGTACCCAAACATAAATTAAGTGTAGCTACCCATACGGTAGAAAGCTCTAGCATGTAATTGTACAAAGCTTTTGTAAGGAAAATTCCAACCTACTAATAAAAATTGAAAGTTGTAAACAAACTTGATAAAAGTGTACCAAGTTACAAACAACAAAACTTCTAAATGGATGTTTTATGCAACGAATATACTGGTTTTCTGGGTCTGTACAAATTGGCATTACAAATAATTCTCTTAAAATGTAAATAGTTTATTTTTACCATTAACTTGCGCAGGTCCAACATGGGTTTCAATCATATCTTTTTTCAGACTTTTGTTCTTGTTGTAAGATATTCTATTTATAAAATATTCCAAATATTTACATTAATATTTCATAAATTTTTTTTAAATGCCTAACTTTCCCTACGTTGTCGGCATTTGGGAGACATTATTAGGACAGAAGAACAAACATATGTTTCCTATGTCGGTAAAGATGGTGATGATCATTGGACCATTGGAACATAATCATCATTGACCAGTGACGTTGACTTTCTCATTTGAAAATCAAAATGTGGGTTATTTAGTCACATATTGGTCAACCCCGCCTTGTTTTCCACGCTCTGAAAAAGTCAGCCCTGTTTCAATCATTAGTTGGGCTCTTTCTTTTTCCATTCTCTTCTTAAAAAGGTTCGTTAACATTACGAGGTAGCCCACATTGCACCCACGCAACTACATATGTCATCATCTATCTTCAACGTGTGCACGTCCCTTCCTCTCTATTTTAATCCGTTGACTCCTTAGTGCCAAAATTACCAACTTTGGTCTAACCAGAGACAACCTAGTATTACTATATTACAATCCGCAACTAAATTAGAGTCGGGTTGAAATCGGTGGTGGAGCAAGAAAATTTGTTAATGGAGCACTACAAAAAAAATAGATAGAAATATTTCATTGAACGGATATATGCTTGCGTGTTTTCATCATTGAGTGAGGCACAATTATAATTTCTTTTGTAAAATAGGGACATCAATTATTTAGTAGGGGATGATAAGGATCTATTCGAAATTTTCAAAATTTTTTGGGGGTAAAAGACTAATTTTAAAAAAATCATCCCTGTTGAAATTCATGTGCCTCCTGAAATTAAAAAATTTGATTCAAACCAATTTTATTATAGTATTTTCTTTTATAAAATTTGATTTACTACAGATGTTTTAATTTCAAACGTTTGGTTCAAATTTATATTTCAAAATGAGCTATAAAAATCTGCTTCCATAGCCAGATTACTAATAACAATGTGTTCTTTTAGCACTTATCAAAACGATAATACATTACAAACCCCCTCCCAGCCACGAAGGAAAAAAAAAAGGGCTTTTGGCTCTTCTTTCTCTTAAATATTAAGTTAATGGGCAAGTTATCCACTGAATTTTAGTAAATTCTGTTTTCAAATTTATTAGAACGTCGCAGAGTGTCCTTAAATTGTCTGATGATATTAAATTTTTTATTAAAAAAAAAACCATTCTATACACATAATATGACATGCTCCGTCATCATTTAAAAAAACCGTTCTATGCATACACATAATATGACATCTCCCATTATCAGTATTTTTGCTTAAAGGAACTCACATAATGTGTAGGAGTAAATTGAGATTAAAAAAATGTAGAGTAAATTTTAATTGTTGTCAATCATTTAATTGAAAAAGAAAATGTGAGATACAGATACCAAAATTAAAAATTTAGGAATGTGTTGCAAAACAGTGAAAAGTTTAGGGGAAAAAACTACTTGCCAAAAACAAATTTAAAAAGCCAGGATTATAAAAGAATATGTATTTTTTTCCTATTAGTAGGCGCTACTATTTTGTTGTTAGATTAAGTTCTAAAGAATCCCTTGTAATGGTAAACAGTTTTTATTGTTTGGTATAAAATTTTAGCGTAGAAACTCGTAAATTAGACCGTTGAAAAAATATATAATGATTGAAATAATAGGATGTAGGATAAAAGAACATTCTTATTTAATTCAATGGGGTTAAAACTCCTATACTCATAAAACAGTAAGTTCTAGTCTAAAAAATACACCATAAACTAGATTAGATCTCATTGTTTTGTGAGTAGTGGATTTTAACCCTGTGTAGATGAAAAGGATTTTTAGGACAAAAATACTTATTGGGTGTTTCAGAACATAGATTAGAACCAATTTTAGTTGAAAATACTTTAGCATATAAAAGTTTTACATTATAATATATTTTTTTGACATTATAATATATAAAAATTTTATACTATAACAACTAAAAGTTTTAATTTCAAGTTATCAAACACCGCACTAGTTTTATCCGACTATAAGAGCTCCTAATTAAAAACATTTGCCGAAAAATAATGGCAGAAAGGTGGCTTGGGGGAAAAATGCACAGGCGGTGGAAGGTGATAGGGAAAAGAGCCGTCAATGAAACCAAGAAAGCCTCGGTGGAAAGCTCCTCAATTGCCACGAAAACAAAAATAGATTCATCCAGTCTCTAATAAGAGGCTTCCTGAAGCCACGTGTCAAATGCATACGCAAGTGAGAATCTCACCACATGACGTGGCAATTCTCACGCCAGCTATGCCGTAACCTTACCCGAACAATTTTTTGCCACGAAAGAAACAATAGATACATCCAAAGCGCTCTCCAAAAAGCAACTAGAGTTTCTAATAATAAGCTTCCAGAGCCACGTGTCAAATGCATACGTAAGTGAGAATCTCACCGCCTGACGTGGCAATTCACACGGGAGGTATGCCATGACCTTACCCCAACAATAGACCCCATGTGGCTCCCCCACTTGCCAAAAAAGGAACCCTTCCTCCAATCCAAGTCTCCCAATCCTTGCGTGGACGCTCTTGTCTCCGACACGTGGACCCCCACTGTCCCTTTTTCTCTCTCTCTCCTACTATTTTTTGCTCTGGCCTCTCTCTCCTACTATAAAACCACATCATCTGATTTTTCCCAATCCATTTTTTCATTTCTTTTCTTATGTTGAACGAAGAAAGACTCCCATCTTCAAACCAAAACAAACTGTTTTTGTTTTTTAGTTTTTAAATTTCATGTTTCATGTTTTTAGTTCGTTTCGGTTCCAATGTCTGACATTTTCTTTTCCCCGGAGCCCCACGGGAAACGACACGGCGCTTCGACAAACATGTCGTTTGGGCCCAACAGACGCGTGCCGGCAGAGGTGGAGCACTCCATTATGGTCTCGGCGCTGAAGCACGTAATCTCCGGAGAAGGCGGCGGCGGCGGCGAAACCGAATACGGCATCGCCACGTCATCATGTTTTTTCTCGACGAGCATGACCAACTACAACGATAATAATAAGGCCGTGTTGTCGCTTCTCGAAAACGACACGTGTAGGTTCTGCAAGATAAAGGGCTGCCTGGGGTGCAACTTTTTCCCGCCTCAAGAAGACGACGGTGTTTTGGCAAAAAGGACTGCGAGAAGGGCTTCAAACGACAGTAAAAGTTGTGGTGATGGTAGTGGGAGTAAGAGCCAGAGGCAGACGCAGGGGAAGAAGAAGAACTTCAGGGGAGTTAGGCAGAGGCCGTGGGGGAAGTGGGCGGCGGAGATAAGGGACCCGAGGAGGGCGGCACGGGTGTGGCTGGGGACTTTCGAGACGGCGGAGCAAGCAGCTAGGGCGTACGACAGAGCCGCAATAGAGTTCCGTGGAGCCAAGGCCAAGCTCAACTTTCCCATGTCCGACTATGAAGTAGTTGACAACAACAACAACAACAACAACAACGACAATAGTACAAACGACAACCAAATCCCAGCAAGAGATAATAACGAATCGGAGAGTATGAAATTGGGTCAAGAAAACGACAATCGGATTGGGCAAGAGGATGACGGGTTTTGGGAGATGGACAGAGATTGAATGACGTTGATGGATGGTTTGACAAGCAAAAACGACGAAGATAGATAGAAACGACAGTCATTATTAGAGTATTTGTTGTAGTGGGATTTTAGGCTTCGGCGTTCAGATGTGTTCAGACTTTGGAGCTACATACGATTCTTATTCGCTCTGTTCCTGGCTCCAATGTATGAGTTTTCCACGCGTCTTTGTTTATTTTCCACCTTTTGTTTCTTTTAAGAAAACTATTTATAAGAGGTAACAATTTTCAACCCCAATTGTGAAAATAAAAGACTGACATAATTAATAGTCAGAGAATTAGAATATCAAAAAATCGTGAAAAATGATGGCCAAAAAAAGGGTCAAAAGAGAGAGATCGCTAAAGTCAAAGGGTAGACCAGTTTGGAGTGAAACATCAAGACATCTGGAGATGGTCCCCTCAAAAAAAATATATATATATGGAGATGGGGTCACCGCGTTAGGATAGCAAACCAAATGGGGTCAAAAGGTAAATGTCAACTTTGACACTGCCGATCCCAAATGGCCGCATTTCTCATGATGTTACAGAGTTTGGCAACTTAGCATTTAGCAATTGAAACAGAGAAACTTACGGGCAGTGCTAGCGTTTTATGTTTTCTTTTTTTTCTCGGGACATGTCTATGATGAGGGGCCCTTTTTCCCCTCACTGGTGGAGTATAATTTGAAACTCTTTGAAATCCTTCGACGTATATCAAAAGGTCAAAAAAAGATAATGGCCTACCAAGCAAAACTAAAAACTCCCACACTTAATTATTCTAAAAACATACCTAAAAAAATACTACAGAAAAAAAAAAAAAAAACCATATCAGCATTCTCAAATTTCGCCCGCCACCACCATGGGGTCATGACTTCTCTGCCGCCCTCCTTGGGTTGAGATTCCACCACCCTCTCATCATGGTTGAGATTCCGTCCTTGTTCTCAGATCTTGTTCTACTTCAACCCTGGCAATGTAAAACATCTAGTGTGCGATGACAATGGCGAAGCCAAAAGTTTTTATCAGCGACGGCACTATATGAAAGAAAAATTATTGATAATTTTTTGCATATGAACATAGCTATATGTTTTAATTATTAAATGTGGGCATAAATCATAATTATTTTAAAAAAATAAGGGCACAATGAAATGTTTTAATTTCTTAGTGGAGGCACAACTATAAATTTTCATACAAAACAATGGTACAACTAAATTGTTTGAAAATTTTGTGAATGAAAAATCAATACCTCAAAAGTTGAATGAGGGTACATGTCCCTACTCAACTCTAAGCGACTCCGCCACTAAGCGCGATCTAGTTTTGTTTTGTTTTTTTTTTTTTTTTTTTTTTGGGGGCTGCAATCTGATTTTCTTTTCTTTAATTGGATGTGAAAGATTATTTTAATTTGACGTCCCTCCTTGTTTTCTTAAAATCAGATTTTGATCTAATGGTTTTAATGAATTTACATCACCGGTGAGAGAAAAAGCCCCCCACACCACCGACCTGCCCTTTTTTTTAATGTCTTCCCAGATGTTTTAGTTGAAAATAATTATGATATCGTGTTTTGTTTTTGTTTTTGTTTTTGTTTTTTGCTTGGGACAGAAATGGAAAAAAAAAAAAATCGTACATTCTGATCAGAAAATAAGACGATGTTTTAGAGCCATTTTCCTTTGCCAGGCTCATTTTAAGCACTCAAACATATATTTTCAAAGAAAATAATCACGTGCTGATTCCCTTTTTGTTTCTACTCAACACAATCTCTCCAGACACTAACTAAATTAATAAATAAATAAATAAATAAGAGCTTAAACACAATCTCATAAACAACTCTAACACCAAACATTATCATGGGGAACATTTTGACAACGTGCATTTTCATATTTCATTTTTTGGTAGCATTCTTTTGGGCAAGGAGCATTTTCATATTTCTGCACACATATAAATGTAGCTAATAAAAAGACGGTTTGTACATGAATAGAGAACAATAATTTCAACAGAAAGTGAAAATATTGCAGAAGTATACTAACGCTTTTTATGTATTCTTATAAACAAAAAGTGGAAGCAACAATTCCAAGAGGAGGCTTTGGACTGCCTACAGTTGGATGACTAATGACTGGCTTTTTTCTGGGAAAAAAACAGTTTTTCTTTCACGAATAACAAAGATGAGAAGAACGAAAACAGTTCATGAATAACATTTCCTTATGCCACATTTATCATTACTAAAATTGGGGGAAACAAATCTTACCAGAATAAATTTCTAGTTCATCAATCTTTCATAAATCAAGAGTTTGATGGTGCAGCGAACAAACAGCACCAACTAAATCACACAACAAAGCGCTGCCCATCAGTCCGAACGAGCACGTAAAACCCGACCTCCTTTTTATCACTCGTACACTAGGTGGGCTGAAAACTACTCTCACCAGCCAGTTCTGCAACCTTAATTGGGATAAACTATCATTGTATCTATGGATTCTAGTCAAGAAAAAGCCAAATCTCAAAAACTAAACATACCTAAACCAATGCGATTAGGTGCTGCAAAAAATGACCAAAATTTTGTTTATTTCTGAACAAATGCTTCGACCTCAAGCAATCCATTCAAATCCAGGGAACTCGTTTTTCAGGCTTATCACGATGCTGTTGATGACCCAGTTGAGGTCTGTTTAGCCACATATATTTGCTTCATTTTTGAAGAATGATAACCTTTTTCTCCACCCATAGACTGATTCCTTCCTTGGAAACCCGTTCTTCGATGGGCCCATTCACCAGTGGAGTTATTTCTTTGAGAAGCACCACCGCCTCTATGATAACTATAACCAGAGGAATGACCATACTGCTGGCTCGAGATATTATTCTTATGCTGCGAAGGCTGAGTCTTCCCATTGGAACTAGGATTCTGGCCACTAACATTGCCACTAACATTTTGAGCAACAACATCAGACTTGCCAGTGTCTGAACTCATGCTTACAGACGAAATCTTCGGGACAACATCGTGTGTGGAAACCCCACTATTGGTGGAATTAGAAGGGTCTACTAACCCTAGTTCATCCGGCAACTGAGTCACAGTGGCATCTGTTGTCACAGGATAACTTCGATTCTTATCAGACGGGGAAGAATTTTGAGAGTCAGGAAACCTGTTGGCAGTTAATGATTGGTCAATGGGAGAAGCGTGGCTAAGTTTAGAAGGCAGTAAATCATCTGCTGCTTGTTGCAAAGGCATCGACAAAGGAACGGATTGGAGAGACGATGCAGGGGCAGGGGGCCAACGAGCCTGAACAGACATGTCAGGAGAGGACTACAAACAATAATACAGAACTGTTAGTAATGCTAGAAAAAAAATTTGGCCATGACAACTCAAACCAAATAGCAATTGGAATTCTAAGCATTTTTTTTCTCTAATTTTATAATCAAACCATTTCAATATGCATCAACGACAAATTCTAATCACGAAGTACCATCTCTACTTTGCAAGGAATATCCCCTCCAATCGACCTCCACCCCTAACCCCACCCCAAAAGCAAAAAATAAAAATAAAAAAGAAAGATGCATGTGGAAGTGAGAGATGTGACAATGGAGAGATAAATTGACAATCATTTAGCAACTACGTTGCCTAAAATTTCATACCAACAGACTGGATGTTTACCTGGTATGAAGAAACATCAAACATAGCTAAAGGAGAAGCCATGGGAAGAAGTGGTGATCCTGGGGCCAAATGCTGGATTGGAGCGGGCATGTTTGTGGGATTGCGCTGCCCAGAAACCATATTCAAATTGTTAATCTCCCCCTCGCCAACAACCATGGCAGAAGATACAGGGCCGTGCTTCCAATCAGGCTGCTTCCCAGATGGAATGTAGGTGGTACCCATGAAACTCAGGCCAACTTGGCCAAACTGTCCAACTGGTGTAAAATGGTTATAGACAACCATGTGTGGGGGGCCTTGGACCCCTGGGATGCCCCCAGGTGGACTAATGAAAGGGCCGGTGAATCCTGCAGGAGGACCATAAAACGAATCTACACCAGAATGGCAATGCTGCCAGGCTCCTACCGATGCTGAAGATGGTGTGGTGCTCTTTTGGGGCTGTGACTGGTTAGTAGATGCAGATTCATCGTGCGGTCCAAAAGCAAAGACAGGACCCCCCAACATGGGATTCATCTCGTAGAAGGGAAAATGAGAAGGTGGGCCACCAGGGAAATGTGAAAGCAGTTGGCTTGAAGAATTGTGTGGACTTGGTAAGGGTGGCCATAAGGAAATTGGTGGAGTCTCAACAGATAAATCTGCTGGGAGAGATACACTGAGAGACTCTTCACCCCTCGACTGACACGTAAATCGCTGATCATTAGCCCCACCTGCCAAAGAATGAAAATGCCACCTTGAAGAATATTTAAAAATGAAAATACTTGTGCTCATAGTAAGAATGCAGAAAAATTCCTACCTGTTGTTATTCCATCAATACCAGTGCCCCCAAAAGTCTTGGTATCAGAAACAGAGACGGAGCAAGTACCCAGCCCATTACCAACAATTTCATCATTACTAATTACTGAAACAGCAACAGCTGAAGCAGCTGCTTCAGCTTCAGCTTCAGCTTCAGAGTCTTCAAGATGAACACATGATTTTGTAGCGTGTTTCTCTTTTTCAAAGAGAAGATCGCAATCATTTTCAGCTCCACCAAGATTGTGGGAAAGTTGCACTTCAGACCTACACGGACCTGGGGGACCAATTCCATGTGAAGCAACACGGCTGCTATGAGGGAGAATTGTTGGAGATGTGACTGCACCTGAACGAAAACAGAATATATTTATGGAAAATCAGTGACACAAAAATTAGGTAAAATTTCATTTTTTCAGCAATGTCCAACGACTCCAATCATTGCTCACCAAACTGAATCTTTTCCCCGGCAAGCAGGGAATTGATTGGACTTGCAGTAGAAGGAAATGACTTGTCCTTTGTCAAGATGGAAGATGATGCCACACTGGAATCACTAACCGAGCTAGACTGATTCCCAACAGAAGCACGAGAATCAAATTGCCCAGGTTTCATAGCCTCATCAAGTTGGGTCTGCGTCAGGGCCATAACCTACCAGATAGTCTGTAAGTTTAACACTCCTAGCAGTTTAAGAGACAATAGCTACTACATATATGTGAACTTCTACATAAACCAGTTGAGAAAAAAATTGAAATCCCAGGGGGAAAAGAGTACGGAAGATTCACACCGTGAAACTAGTGTATTGAAAGAAATATAAATAAATTAACATTTCGTAAGGGAAAAGCTTGACTATAGTGTATGAGACATCAAGGTATATACATTAAAAAAAGATCACATGGACGCACCTGTTGATTAATTCGTGAATTACTCCAAGCGCTCAAAGATGTTTGAACATTATCAAGAACCTTAGTTTTGTTGTCAAATGCCAAGCCTGGCCCATTACTTTTTGCAGCAGCAGATACAAAAGTCTGGGAGCTTGTCTGGACTGACCTGCTAAGTAAAAGATAATGTAGGCCTGAATATATAAATGGTTTTTCAGTGAGATAAGTGTTCCTGAAGAGAGCAACTACCTGTTTGTTTGGGAATCACTTTTCACAGCAGGAGTGCCAATAGGAGCCAATGGCTGAGATACTAAGCTGGTGTTAAATCCAGTTGACAATTCAATATTTGCCAATCCACGCCCCTCAGTGGCAACAAAATCAGGGCGAACGTTGTTTGCTGCTTCTCCACCAGATGATGCCAAAGCTTTACCCAAGTTTGCTAAGGAAGTGCTTTTTGGAGTAGAAAGAGATTTTCGAGGCACCTGCTATGATTAAAAAAATCTTTAATTAAGCAACTTGCTATTTACGGTAATATTAAGCAAAAACAAGAATGGAACTGGATGGAAGCACAACCTTTGAGATCCGAGACTTAGCCTTGATTTCCTTCTCTCTTTGTTCACGCCGATCATTCAGCATTTGCCTCTTTGACCTCACTTCAATAAAATTATCTTCATCACTTGGGGCTTCTATCCCAGGTTGCTGAAAAACGCGGACGACGCCACTTTGTAAAGGAGCGTCAACATCCCCTTCAGAGACATTCCTATTAAGCTTCCCCTCTCCAGACTGAGGAACATTTTGAACTTTTGAGGAGGATTCTTTTCCAGATCCCTTTTCAACCCTGCTTGAAGAATCTATTTGCCATGAATTTAGTGGAGCGGAGCTTGATATCTCTGATTCTAATGTCTGCTTTGACACTTTATGTGACAAAACAACCTTCCGGGGCCCTATTTTAGCAGAAACTCCTGTAGCCCTACCAGTGGCATTTGACTTCTCATCCAACCCAGGATCACCAGACGAAACCAAACCAGTAGATTGTCTCTTATCAACACTTTGCCTAACCCGAAACTCAGTTCGTGGAATGTTGCGCCGAGGCCTCCTTTGATATCCACTAGCTTCAGCACGGGTCGACTCAGAAGCAGAATATGATCTGGAGCCCGAATTTTTTACCGCAAATATGTATCTTTTCCCTCTGCCACTAGATACCGAGCCATGGACCTTTGGCCCACTTTGATCCTTATCTTTCATCACCGGCTGAGAAAGTGCAGTTCCAGTCTGTGGCTGGCCTTCTGATTCTCGGGTAACAGGCAAAGCACTGTAGCTTTTCACCCCTTCGTCTCCTACCTGGACACCTGACTCAGACCTGGAATTATTATCACCTAAATAGGATATCTCTGATCGACCCCGCTGCACCAAAACAGGGGCTTCAGTATTCTCTCTGGCGGGTAATGAATTATTCTCTTTCAGATTCCCTTGAGACACATCTAACTGCTTTGGAACAATGCCGGCTTTGTTATCCACTGACATAAACGTAACATCAGTCTTTGCAAGACTCTGGGAAGAATCTTGACCAGGCTGAATAGGCAGTTGACCTCCTGGTGTTTGATTGAAAGAAAAGCTAGATGGAACATTGGGCTGAACGAACGACATTGATTGATGAGCCAATGGGACAACCCCTTGGGAAATAGGAGATGTATACCTTAGCTGACCAAACTGGAAGAGAGGGGGCTGTGATGGGTGCATATGCGTGAAAGAAGGGCCAACTTGAGGATGCAGATGAAGAGGCATCTGTATGGAACCAATCTGTATAGCTGGGACTGGAGATGGTATCAAGGACGGACCTGAAAACAGCCCAAACTGAAGCTTAACAGGTACCTCAGCCTGATTCGGAATGGCAGATACATTAGATATAACAGCCTGACCGGAAGAATGGGAGGCAAGGTTCACTGGAGAAATAACTGGATGCTGAGACGACGGACCAGAACTACCAGACGCATCTGCATGATCCAAAAGTTTAGATTCTGCTGTCATATGAGGAGCATTATTTTGCTGAATGACCAAATCCTGCATTGCCTTCTCAGTTTCCCGGAACATTCTAGAGGAATTATCAATAGTAACTTTAGAAGAACCATCCAGGGGTTGAAGTGTTTCTGCATGACCATGAATTCCGCCAAATGACTTCTGTTCTTCAACAATGCTAGAAGAAACTTGAGTTACTGCAAATGGACTTTCGTTGTTCCTTGAACCTCTTTCGAGGTCTTCATTAGGCATCCCGACTTCAACGCCCTCGTTGAAGCCTAGAACCAAATTTTCCATCATGTCAGGCGGCCTGTTTTCCTCCAAGCGCATGTCTTCGAACTCCTGGGATAGATCAATATTCTCATCATCTCCTTCATGAACCTCATCTTCTTCCTGATATCCGTCTTCGTCTTCATCATATTCTTCTTGCTCCTGCAGCTGTTCATCGTTGTCAACAGCCCATTCTTCATCCTCATCTACACAGTTTCCAGCAGTCAAGATATTCTCTTTCCCAACATTTGACACTAAAACAACCGGTTCATTCTCCAGTCCTGATAAAGAACCATCTTTGCCAGCTCCTTCATCTGACAACGCTGAAGATTCTCTCGATTCATCCAAGTCATCATGAGAGAGATGAGTTGGAGAACTGGGAGGGCTTGAGACTGAAAGTGAGGATTGTGAGTCGCACCTTGGTGTTGATTTACCATCCAATTTCTGCTCATTTTCTTGCTGGGCATTAATCATTTCAGGTTGTCTACGATTCTCAAGATGAATGCTCTCATAAGTTGTCTGCACAGCAGGTTCGCTTCTTGTTGCATGATTGTACTGCATCTCACCGTCTATAAAAGTTGAAGGGCCAGGACGTTCAATCTCACCCCTATAGGAGGCTTTGTGCATAGCAGCTAGAGATGGAGGGGGAAGAACACGAGGTTGTCTCATGGAATACCGTGACCTGCCAAAAGAATAAGGCCCATCTACCTCGGAATTTGGGTATCCTCGATCGGAATATTGAGAATAAGAATTACCACGTGTCCGGCCCTGTCCCCAACCGTCAACAAAGTGATCATGAATTTCAGAGTCCATTTCTGCTTTTCTGGTATAGTGCTCTCCATCTCCAGGAAGGTTCCACCTCTGCCCTTTTAGATTATTGAAATCATCCATTTGAGTTTCAGAAATTCCTCCTTTATGGAAAGACCTTGATGGCATAAATCCAGCACCTCCATAGAACTCTTTCCTAGAATATGCTCTCCCACTAACAGATGCATCACGTATGGGACTGTGATGTCCAATGTCGTGATCTTGTAACTGTATAGTTGAGTTGTTTCCATTTTCATATGCCTCCCTTCTCCATGAATTAACGGGTTTTCCACGGTCCACAAAAGTAGAATTATCTCTAGAAAATTGAGATCTAGAACCCATATCCAAGGGCCTGTTCAAACCCGATGAATCAGAGGACGCTGAAGTTGTAACCCTCTCCACCATTCTTTCACCCTCTTCCCAATCACCCACCTCCGCTGTCCTGGAGAAATCTTGTTCTTTCACCACCAGAGACGACCTCTCCTCCGCAAGGGCAGAAGAACTAGTCCCACCCTTCGTTTCCTCAGACCGCCTCTTAGCCATCCTTTCCTCCAATTCTAAAAGCTTTTGCTTAGCAGCCTGTTTCCTCCTTTCTTCTTCCATGAAAATCCTTCTTTTTTCCTCTTCCCTAGCTATTCTCTGCTCTTCAGCTCTTCGCATAGCTTCCAGCTGTTCTTGTTCGGCTCTCCATGCTGCTTCTCTAGCCTCTTCTTCCAATCTTCTCTGTCTATCTTCTTGTTCCCTAGCCAGCCTTGCTCTTTCCTCTTCTTCTCTTCGAGCCATTTCTAAAGCTCTTTCTTGTTCTTCAATGATCCGCCGCCTCTCTTGTTCTTGCATTTTCTGAACTCTTTCAAGTTCAGCCTCAAAAGATTCTCTAACAGGATCATGAAAATCAGTCTGTTTCTGCGCATCTTTCTTTCTCTTGACCACTCCTAGAAGACTACCAGAAAACGGATCTCGGCCATCAAGCCCTGTTGATCCAAAAGGGTCCTCTACATAAGGCTTTTCACTCTTCGAGAAAAGTCGCTTCTCCTTGCCAAAGTTGAGCATTGGATCATTTATAAACATCCCTCTGCCATTCAAGGCGTACAATGGCTTAGATACTGAGCTATTATGTAAAACACTATCTTTAAATCTGTTGTGTTGTTCACTTCCATAGCGCTCTCGTGAATTCCGGTCAAACCCTTGGGCACCAAGTGAGTCCGTATTGTTGTGCCATGACTGTTTCCCTCCCTGTCCACACCCTACATCCCTCCTTCCAAAATCATCGGGAACATTTTCTCGAAATAGTAAAGAGGTATACTTATCTTCTTTATGCATTTCTCTGTTTAAACTAGATGGCCCAGAACCAACTTCTGAAGCACTTGAATCATCTTTTGGAAGATTTGAACTTTTCCAGGAGATTCCTTCCCGCCCTTCTCTACTTGGTGCTCTAACATCTCTGCTGTAAGGGTCTCCTTTAGGGACTTCACTGGAAGTAATCTTTCCAGTTTCATCGTCACGCTGACCCCACTTCTCAGAAGTATTATAAGCTAGTTTGTGTGGTAAAACACTAACTCTGGGCATATCAAAATCTCTATCCCAGTAAGCTTCACTCTTTGAAAAACCATGGTCCCTTCCCCGATTAGTCAGACCATGACTTGTATCACGCTCATCATCAGCCCAATCTGATCTGGGCTTCAAACGAACCAGCGGTAATGGACCTGGAAAATACTCTTCTTGCTTCCGAACTTGCTCTGTTGCTCGAGAACCACCCACACTATTGGTGTCAGCATTTTCACTCGTTCCATTGCCGATACCGTGGCAAGATGAGTGCGACTGAGGGCGCATATCAACAGGAGTTCTCAAATGGTTCCCGTTCCTCTGCCCATTAAATGGTTCATCATTAACTATCTGCTTCTGTTTCTGATTAAAACCATCCTTCTGCTTCTGTGCAGGCCCAGAAGCAGAAGGTAAAGCAGCCCGCAAAGAAGGGAAATCCTCGCCCCTCAACACTGGTGCCTTCTCTGAAGGCAGAAAGGCAGGAGTAGAAGCCGGAGCAGAGGAACCAACTGCACCAGATCGAGCCGAAGGAGGCATGTACACGCTACTTCCCTTGGTCACCCCATCAACACCATTCAAACCCTTGTCATTCCCATCAGCTCCTTGATGATCAATCCCGAACCCTTCTTTCTCCTGCAAAGCAATTGCACTGGGCTTCGTCCACCCCATACCTGACGAAGTCGGCCTTGAACCGCCACCGGAAACCCCTCCACCAGCCGGTCCGCCACCCGAGCCCAATGAATCAAATTTCTCGTGCTCCTTCCGCAGCGAGGGAAGGTTCAAGGGGGGTGGAACAGAAAGCTTCGACCCAGCCTTCTGTGAACTGCGCGGCCGCGAAAGGACCACCATTCCTCCTCCACCGCCGCCGCCGCCGGAGCCATAACCACCGACTCTGCTCCGATTAGATCCGTAAGAGCTGGAATTATGAGCATGGTGGTGATGGCGGTTGTGATTATTCGAAGGCTGACCATACGATTTGTTCAGATTCACCGACACAAACTTGGTCCCGACTCCGGGATTAGCCATCTCACGGCCCCAACCCAAACTCTAGTCCCGGCGGATTCCGATTCCCGCCAAAGCATCAAAATCAAACACGAAGAAAACCAAACTTAACCCTAGATTTCTCCCCAAAAAAACCCCAAACTTTCGATTAGCGGATTATTCACACCGGTGGATCTTCAATACACTCTCTCTAACCCTGATCAAGCAGAAGAAAACACCATAAATAGCAATCAAAAAACAGCTGAAAACGATCCACAGCCATATAAATCGATCTCAATCTTCCATTAATTTAACTGAAAAACAGATCGTTTCGGAGCTATGGCTTTCGCCGATTAGGGTTTTCGCCAGCCCTCACAGTGGCGAGCAAGAAAGAGGAAGAAGAAGGGAGATCAAATAAGAGTGGAGGAGTAGGATAAGGACCTTACCTCCGGGGTGTAAGATAGCAGTACGGACGGGCTAACGTGCGCAGTCGGTGAGGATGAATACGCAAGTGTCGGACAGAAAAGCCCTACTGTGACCGGAGGAGAGAGAGAGGAGAGAGAAAGAGAGACGAGGTAAAGAATGAGCAAAACACGAGAGAAAAGCAAGGAATGGTTTTCTCTGATGTTTTTTCATCTACTGTTTTCATTATTTATGTTTTCACCCACACTTGTATCTTTTTCTTCGATCATACCCTTCAGAGCCCCCAAAAAAACAAATGTCAGACACTTCGCAACTGGACGCCCCGTGTGTTTCTTTGGATCTCATGAGCTATAACAACTTGTGATGGTATTTTGCTAACTTCACTCACTTTCTAATTAATTCATTTATTCTTTTTTTTAATAAAGCAGAAACGTTCGTTCAGAAAGTAAAAAGGTTTTTGGCATATTTACACCCTTAAATTTTAGGTTTTTTTTAACTTAGATCTTAAACCTTTTTTTTTTAGCAATTGCGTTTTTAATCTTAACCAAGTGTGATAATTATGTCTCTTATCATAGATGTTTATCAAAATTAAGACAAAAAATGAGACATACACAACCTGTTTAGAAGAAAAAAGCAAAATTTTAAGTATTATAATTATTAAAATATATATATAAGCTAACAAAATTGCTTAAAAATACTAACAATGACATAATTTCTTTTCTTTTCTTTTTTTGGCATAAAATTGAGTAATTTGACTTTTATTATAAGCAAATAAGATACTTAGATGTTCTAATTAGGCCATATGCGTCTCATGTAATCATTTTCCGTCTTCGTTTTGAAGGAAGTTTATAATTAAGACTTAACTGTCATATTTTGTTAATTTTAAAGACTCAATTGTCATAAAAAAAAAGTTAAAGGATCACAATACTAAAAGTTTAGAAGCAAATCAATGAAAAACTCTGTTATATGAAAAAAAAAAAAAAAAAAAAAGAGGAGTCTAAGCTGAGGCAGTTTGAGAATATAGTTCAAAATAAGGGTTTCAGCAAAGTGGTTTGAAATTCAAGAAAGAAAAGGATTTCAACGTCAAATTTAAAGAAGGACGTAAAGTACTAGCAATGACGGGAACGACATGTCGGTTTTTTTAATGGATCAAACGACATATCGGTTTTTCATTGCTTTTTATTAATGGATTAAACGACATGTCGGTTTTAGTGTCTCATTTCGGCCTTTTTTCCTCTCACCCATTAACATAGAAAAACCAAAAAAAAAAAACCGTTGTTCCTTAAGCTTGCAAGGAATCTGAAGTGGAATATGGCCATTGATGCTGTTGAATCTCCTTCTCTTTCCCATTCTTGGTTCCTTTCTTTTTTAATTTCCCAACTCCTTCGTTCTTTTTCATTCCAATCCTTGTTTTTCCTTTTTTTAAAATTCATATTTTTTATATAAACAAAACTTCATGCTTCCTTGCAGTCGACAACGCCACTTCTATGTCGCCGTCGACAGGCTCCAATACAAGATGGTCCGCAATGTTCAATTTCCCATTTACAATTTTCGTTTATCATTTTTATATATTTTTTTAATTATTATTAAAAAAAATTAAAGGGGTGTGTGGATTTTGCAGGTGACGTTGCTGGACTTGCTGGGCATGGCGGGTCACCGTCCGGGCCTCCCAATGGTGGTCACGTGCAGCTCGCGTGATGAGCTCGACGCTGTCTGCTTCGCCGTTTCCAGTCTTCCCTTCATCTCTTTGTCCTCTTTGGTTTTGTTTTTTGCCCTCTTCTATACCAACTTTACAATATCAGTTTAGTTTTTTTTTTTTTTAATAATTATAAATTAGTTTAGTTTCTTCGCAACGGATTGAGACCCATTTGCCAGTCATTTTATTATGATTTTTTTTTGGTTTGACGATGGAAAACCCTTTGGTCTTTTAATCAGAAAATTGGGATTCAATAGGGTAAAAATTGTATATTGGGCACTGATTCTGACTCATTTCTTTGCAGACAATTACACAACTTGTTCATGGGTATTGACATTAAAGAACCTTTAGCATTAGGATTGTCAAAAGTTTGACTTTTTGTGCCCATGGTCGACAAATATAGTTTGCACCTTAAACATTGTAGCAATTCAAATTATGCGAGAGAAAACTCTAGAGCAAAGCCAGCTTGAACTAGCTGTTTTTAGTTCAAACTATATTCCGAGATAAGCTATAAAAATTTCTGTGAATGGCATTACTCTGAGCTTGTTTCAATTAATTAAACCGTCGTCCACTGAATTGAATACTGGGTTTTTGTAATTGCCTCGATTGGTCTTATTTTTATTTTACTTTGATCATACATTCATTTTATTATGATAAATTTTGAGCTCTATTAGTAAGTAGTAACTTTCTTAAGGCCTATACACCGGCACCCTATGCTTAGCACTAGCGTGTTTTCTAATTTACATGCATTTTTTGAACTTTTGATATGACAGTACAGCGACCTTGCAGAAGCAGATCGTGCGTCGGTTTTAGAGAAATTCCAGCAAGCAACGATGAGGTGGAACGAAAAAGTAAGTGCCGAATCGGGAGAAAATAGCGATGCTGTGAAAGATGAACAGAAATCTCATATGATTGTCGTAACAGATGCATGCCTTCCTCTTCTTTCTTCTGGGGAGTTGCCTCTTGCTGCTCATGTTCTAATAAATTACGAGTTGCCAACAAAGAAGGTAGAGATCCTTTACTTCCTTTATGACTTGTATGTGCTAATATTGCTTGTGTTCATGTCTCTACCTGCGGGGTTTACTCTTTTGCATCCGATCTTTTATCATTTCCTAGCCCGAGTTTTCAACAAGTATGTTTAACGCTCAACAACCTCGTAGAGGTAGAGATTCTGTGCTCGAGAGAGAAAATTTTGACCAACTTTGCCTTTGTGATCTACCAAAACACATTTGCAGTCGTGTGAAAAAAGGTTACTTTCAACTTCTCATGAGCATCCAAAAAATGTAGACAAAGCTCATATGCAGTTAATTCTTTTGTAATTTATCTTTGGTTGCAAGGATTACACTGCTTATTCGGTGTCTGCTTTTATAATTCAACTGTATGTCGAATTGTGTTAAATCTTTTGAACACTTTGGAGCATTGCATGATTTCCTCCTCAGGATGTCTATCAAGAACTTTGGAAGAATTCTTCTTCTTCTTTTTTTTTTAACTACGTTATATTTTTTCACAATCTGCGTATGGAACAAGCCTCTGCACTCATGGGAAACCATATTCTTATGTTGTTCCCAAATAGTTTTTATGTCCACAAGCCTCTGGATCTTCTGACCCTACTTCTAGGTACTGGCCACTCTCTAACTGACTTCTCTCTGTTAGTCCGTCCATCTCCCCAACCGGAGCGTGGACATTCTCCAACTGATTCCCAACTGTGGTAAAGATCCTCAGAGAATCCTCAGTGCCTCCTTCACTGCACCTGCTCATAACCCGTCCTTCGAATCCAACTGCTTTATTTCCCCGCTTGGCTTTGTTTTTAACTTTAACTCATCCACCTACAAAATTTTTGTAGGTCTTAGGAATTCTCTTTCTTCACTTTGCCTAGTGTAGCATTTGAGCTCGAAAATAAGTACCATTAACGTCACTCCCCAACTTCGATGTTGTTGGGCTGTCAATCATGTAGTTTGAGAGATGCTTATCTCTTCAACGAGTTAATTAGACATTAGCGATCTAGCAGTCAACATGTCTGGAGCTTCTCTTTTAGCTTTCTTGATATACTCATTTACTTGCTCCCCTTTTCATCCTTGTTTGAGCAGGAAACATACATGAGACGCATGTCGACTTGTTTGGCCTCAGGTTCTTCCTCCAATGCCTTGTTCCTTTATCAATTGCAGATTGTATGAGATTTGTGGCTTCATAATAATTGTGTGTAAAATATGCAGATGGCTTTGTAATCAACATGGTTGTTGGGGGTGAGGTAGTAACGCTCAAAAGCCTTGAAGAAAGCAGCAATCTTGTAATAGCTGAGATGCCAATAAATGTAAGTTTTCTTTTTGGTCCTTAATATCATAGCATGATGGAAATGCATTCGACTAATCGTCAATGAGAGCAAAAAACCAGTTTTCTCGTTCGAAAAATAACTATCATGCTCCGCTAGTGAATGAGCTGTTGTTATCATTTTGCAGATTTATGAGATACTATGAAGAAAACTGATCTTTGAACAAGCTGGAAGACATGTTTATTATTTGATAAACTGATGTTTGTAGACGAACGGAAAAAAGGAAACTTGAGCCAAACGGCGAAGCTCTAATTCTTTGGTTGATTTTAGAAATGTTTTTCTATGAAAAAATACAATACATATTTGGTAGGAAATTAAAGGGTGATTAGGGATGACTTTTATACCTTCATTGCAATTATAGAGAAGTGTTGTTATCATGGAAAAACTTGGCATTCTTTATTATTTTTCGGTGGATTTGCCTTTGATGTTATGTTTAGTGGGTGTTAAAGTGGTCGGTTTGTTCATGTTCATGTTCAGGTTCCGTTGTGAAACCCGTTAGAACTTGCCTTATATCACCGGAATCGGGTGTTAGATTGTATCCTGTCAGGTTCTAACTTGAAACTTATCAGATTCTAACATATTTTTTTTTAAATAAAAAAGCGTCAACTGCCTCCAGTTGTCAAAACGGGTGCCGGGTTATAATCTGCCAAGTTTTAACTAAGAACCTACTAGATTTCAACATATATTTTTTTGAACCTACCAGATTCCATCTTGGAATCCGCCGGGTTCTGTCCTCAAACTAGCCGAATGTGTTAAGTTTTATGCCTGAACTAGTCGGAACCTGCCAGATTTTATCCTGGAACCCACAAAATTCCGTCCAAAAAATCATTGAAACTGCCAAATTTCATCCCAAAACTCACCGGAACTGCCAGTTTCGTCTCAAAACCTACCAGATTTCATCTTGGATCTCGCCAGGTTCCAAATTAAAAAAAAAAAAAGTGAGTGCAGATCAAGCAAAAAATACAAATCTCAGATCTAATTCCAAACTCAAACCACATCAGATAATCTGTTACTGAGCACCAAATTGATCCAACAAAACCAAAATCCACCAAATTCAAATCCAAGTTGATATTTAACTTTGCTGTAAACCATTTAATCCAATACACACAACACACCATTCTGTTCAACAGTGGAAAATAACTACGACCTGCATGCTCTTCCGAGAAGTTAACATAACTTTCTTGTTTTGATCAACCTTAACTTTCCACTTGACAATTTCCTTGAACATTTCTTGCTAATGTGCATGTGTGTGTGTGTATTAGGATAATTAAGCAAAAGGAGGGATGACCGCAAAATCATTGTCTAACTTCACAGAAAAAAAAGAAAATCAGATCCAAATATAAATATTAACATCAGAGGACAGGAAGTCCTCAAGTAGTGTAAAAACATTAATTTATTCATTGATTCCTTTTTTTTAGCGAGTAAAATAAGAATTTCAGTGCATTAATAGCTTAAACCAAATCACAATCTAGTACCTGCGTTTTCCAATGCAAGTAGTACTTGAGCATTTGGCATGATGTGTTGTCCACGTCCATGGAGATCACATCCTGTCTTCTCGTAGAGCTGCTACTGGAGATCCGCTCCCGTTTGGACTTTGTTGGCTTCACTCAACGGTTTTGACCACGGCCTAGATTGTCAGCAAAGATCATCAACGGAGATTCAACGGCTGATGATTTCTGATTTGAAGGTTACAATGTTGTCTGATCTACAATGTCGCTCCCATTCACATCGGCGGTTCGTGGCTGAATAAATTCCCTATGGCCACTCACAGATCGAGATCAACGGAATCGGAAGTCTCCGGCCGAGAGTTTGAGAGAGAGAAGAGGGGAAAAAAAAGTACGAGGTTTTTTTTTTTTTTTTTGGTTTAAATCAGGCTTAAAAAGTAAAACAATAAATCAAAATAAAAACAAAATAAATAAAAAAGGCACAGTTTTTTAAAAAAAAAAAAAAGAAGAAAAAGAGGGCCGTTAATAAAGAGTATCTGTAAAAAGGTGTTTTATGTGATTTTCTCTTAAATTTTTTAAAAAGTTTTTTACTCTTTAACTGATTGGAATTTAGTCCTTTTATAAAAGGAGCCAAGCTCTAATAGGAAAGTACATTGAAAACGTAAGTATAAACCTCTTTTCTCTCTCTCTCTTTCTATCATCTCACTTTGTTGTTCACATATTATTAACATGTTATCTCTTTTAGTTTTAAAAACTACCATTGGTATATACCTTGAGTACTTTTTAGGGACATAAAACATCCCTTTTGGCCTTTTATTTAATTAATTAACTAAAAAGTTAATTCTTTGATATAGAAATTCTAAATATTAAAAAGAGGTAGAAGCTAAAAAAATTTATTCCTCAGCCTCCTCAAAAATTCTAAAAAAAAAAAGAAAATAAATTTACCAAGTCTAAAATCACGGTTTAAAACACTTACATTGAGGAGGAAAAAAAAAACTCACACATATAAAATCTAAATCTATGGTTGAATGTGGGTCATGACCCTCAATAAAGTGAGGGGGGACATGAGGAGTGGGACCCTTTTGTTTCGCGACATATTCTCACAAGTTGCGATGCAAAAAGCACAAATTGAGTGGCATAAGGTAAAGCTTTTCTCGTGAAGTGGTTTGTTTGTAGCCGGTCTTGAACTCTTAGCCAATCTTTCTGATTGTGGTGAACTTGGAATGAGAAAGGCTACTTGGAGTAGTGAGTTTTAGAGGGCATTACCGAATTTGAAGATGGATTTTATGACATAACATTTGTTATCTTTTAATTTTTAATGTTATGGCTTTCTTTGGTTTCTTTTAAAAATTAATTTGGTCCTAACTGATTAAAAGGGCAAAAAGAGAATCATTTTATGTATCAAAAAACAGACATGAAGTTGTTAGATGATTGTTTTTTAAATTGTGCAACCTACATTAATATTATGCAAACAATGAGATATCTTTCTGAAAATATGTTAAAATACATTGTCTCGGATGATAAATCTCAACATTTTGTCCTCAATTATTATGTTAAAAAAATTTACGAACCAAGTTCCAGAGGATCTAGTAATTAGCGGTATATTTTGGTTCACCAATTAAAATCAAAAAAATTCCAATTCAAAATAGTTTTAGTATAACTTTTTTATCCATAAAATTTAAATTACTACAGTACTTTTAATTAAACCAATAGTTTAAATCGGCGACCCAAGCACCCCTCTAATTGTATTTAATTTGTACAAAGGGAAGGAAATTTAGATTGTGGATCTCAATAGTGATTTTCATTAAATTTCAATGCGACTATTATTACGTCCGGCGATAAAAACAAAATAAATAAGTAATAAACAAAAGAAGAGTGAGATCTTCGCCAATGATTAACATTCCATGTGTGAAACCTTTCCACGCCATAGTATCAAAAGTTTTTCCATTTATTCGACGTGGCAAAGTCCTATTAGTCGACAAATGACATCCTGAGAATTGAACCTTGACTCACTTTTTTAGAAAAGCAAGAAAAGGAAAAGAGCACGTGTGATAGGTGAGTCGTCTACGTGCACACGTGCAATCTATTAATTCTTCCCTCTTATATCACAAATTTCGGGCCCGTTTGGTTCGAGTATTTGAATGAAGATTTAAATTTTTGTGAGAAAAAATACTATAATAAAATAATTCAAACCTTGATTCAAGTATCGAAACAAACAGGCCCTTCATTCTCCTTGATTCCTAAACTTTATGTCTCTCTTTTAAAAATCCACGTTTCAAAACTTGATGTTGGTTTGCAACTCGTTGAGTATGCAAACTCCAAAATCACATGTATGAAATGACTAATCATGGACGAATGAAGTAATTTTCAAATACCATTCGATTTTATCCGTCGTATCAAATACTTTTTTCTTAAATTGCTATGAGTAATTATTTAATTATAATTAGTATCAAGATCTACAGTTCTCAAAATTGACAAAGAGATGTTAGGAATACATCTAATCTACAAATTTCCTTTTTTATATATTCAGATTTTCTTTTGTTAATTTATTTTCTTTACTCTTATGGTTAACTCAGTGTTTGCAACTTCGAGTTTAACTTGAGAATCGCTCGAGTTGAACCCGGAGCAATTTTGAAACGCTAGCATTGCTAGCTTTGTTTGCTTCGGCATTTGCACTTTAACAATTGTATGAAATGTGAGGAAGAGCCTCCCACTAAAGAACGAATCCACTCGAATAGCTTCTTTATCTCTCTCACCCCCTCATCCATTTCCCACCACCAAACCCTAACTAACCCTTCTTACACGCAGACAAAGCCAAGAAATTATTTCACATTAGTTAAAAAATTAGAAATAAAAAATTAAATTAGAAGACGTATATGGAAAGTGATCCCTAGTCTTGGCTATAAATACCCCTAGTCATAGTAACTTTTATATGCAAACAAGATTAGGAGGATTCACTCATTACTAGTAGAGTCTAGTTTAAATAAGCTCCTAGTTTTCTATTAGGGACTCACTTTCTCTTATTTCATCTAGTTTTAGTTTTCTCATTTGTTCTTTCTAGCAAAACTCTCTCCTCCTAGTTTTTTTTATTAGATTCTCATTTTCTGTTCTTTCATCTAATTTTAGTTTTCTCATTTGTTCTTTCTAAGCTTCAATCAAGAGAGGGTACTATATATTAATCCTTGAACATTTTAAAATGCATGATAATGACGATGTTATTGTACAAAATTCAAGTCCTTTGTTGTCTCATGACACTAAGGAGGATGTCACCGTCGAAAACATCTCAAAGGTATATGTTATTGTTATATCTTGTATTTTTCATTTAATTTATAGTTCTCTTACGCAACCCTTTGTTTTGTACCCTTTTTTATTTAATTTCTGCGTTTTTTTAATAAATAGAATCAACTATAATTTACTGGTAGACTATATCTGTAATCATTTCATAGTTTTATTTTTTTACTTACTTTGATATCTTAAACTCTGGTATTTATACTGTGATGATGAGATTAGGTGTTGGAAGAGATCAGACAACTATACATGATTGCATTCCCCATGATCCTGACCGGTCTTGTAGTGTATGGCAAGTCGGCCATCTCCATGTTCTTCACGGGAAACATGGGCAAGTCGGCGTTGGCGGGCGGGAGTCTTGCCATTAGCATCGTAAACATCAGTGGTTACTCTGTCCTCTCGGGCCTCGCCTCGGGCATGGAAGGCATCTCCTCCCAAGCCTTTGGCACACGGCAATGGCGCCTAATGGGCCAAACCCTAAACCATATAATCATAATCCTCCTCATCGTCTGCTTCCCCATCTCCCTCATTTGGCTCAACTCCTGACCCTTCTTCCTCCATTGATGCAAGAACCCTGCCATCGCATCTAGCGCTGCCACCTACCTTACCTTTTCTATCCCCTCTCTCATCTTCCAATCCTTCATCAACCCCTTGAAAATATACCTAAGGACTCAAAAAATCACAAAGCCTATCACGATCAGCGCGACAATAGCCCTCATTACTCACACCCTCATCAACTACTTCCTCGTTTACCACCACAAACTTGGCATCTGTTCAATTGCCTTGGCTGCCGCCTTTACATATTTTAATATCCTCATAGCTTTAGTCGTCTACTTTTCTTTCTCTGGCATTTGCAAGAGGTCATGGCCTGGTTGGTCGCTTGAGTGCTTTACGAATTATAAACCAATTCTTTGCCAATCTTTTCCTAGTTTGCTCTCTATAAGTAAGAAGTTAAAAACCAACTTAATAAGAAAATTAAGATGGTAAGAAGTGACCATGGTGGTGAATATATTGAACCATTTAGTGAATTTTATGTACAATATGGAATTATTCAGGAGGTTACGCCACCCTATTCACCTCAATCAAATGGTGTGGTTGAACGCAAAAATCGTACCTTAAAGGATATGATGAATACGATGCTGATAAGTTCTAGATTACCACAGAACATGTGGGGGGAAGCCATTTTGTCAGCTAATTACCTTTTAATAAGGTACCCCAGAAGAAAGAAGACAAGACCCCTTATGGATTGTGAAAAGGTAGAAAGCCTTCCTATAAGTACTTGAGAGTGTGGGGGTGTCTTGCAAAGGTAATAGTACCTACACCCAAGAAGATGAGAATAGGTCCAAAAATAATTGATTGCATCTTCATTAGTTATACCCACAACAGTAGTGCTTATCGGTTCCTTGTGTATGAATTGAAAAACCCTGAGATTCACAAGAACACGATAATGGAATCTAGGAATGCATCATTTTTTGAACATGTATTTCCTTGTAAATCTAAAGAGGATGGTCCAAGTTCATCTAAACGAACGTTTGAGATTATTGAAGAGAATAGTCAAGATCATCAATAAGTTGAAACTGAATATGAAGAAGAAGAGCCTAGACGAAGCAAAAGGACAATGACAGAAAAATCATTTGGACTAGACTTTCTGACCTACATGCTAGAGGTTGAACCTCAAACTTTCAAAGAAACTATAAGCTCATTTGAGGGTCCTTTATAGAAAGAAGCCATAAAGAGTGAAATTAATTCCATCATGCAGAATCATACTTAAGAATTAGTAGACCTTCCTCCAAGAAGTAAACCGCTAGGTTCTAAGTGGATTTTCAAACGCAAAATAAAAGCAGATGAAACAATTGACAAGTATAAGGCTAGACTTGTTATAAAAGGTTATAGACAAAAAAAAGGTCTTGATTACTTTGATACTTATTCTCCTGCAACAAGAATAACCTCCATAAGAATGATTTTAGCGATTGTCGCTTTACAGAATCTTGAAGTACATCAGATGGATGTAAAGACTGCTTTTCTTAATGGAGACCATGAAGAGGAAATTTATATGGAACAACCAGAAGGTTGTATTGCTCTAAGACAAGAAAAGAAAGTCTGCAAATTGGTGAAGTCTTTGTATGGGCTTAAACAAGCACCAAAGTAATGGCATGAGAAATTTGACAATGTTATGATGTCAAATGGCTTGAAAATTAATGAGTGTGACAAGTGTGCTTATGTCAAAAGAACAGACAATGGATATGTTATTCTTTGCTTGTATGTAGATAACAAGCTAATCGTGGGTAGCAATGATCGGATGATCAAATCTACCAAAAATATGTTGAACTTTAGGTTTGACATGAAAGACATGGGATTTGCCGATGTGATTTTGGGAATCAAAATTAAAAGGTCGCCAGGTAGGCTTATCTTGAGCCAGTCACACTATGTGGACAAGATACTTGACAAATTTAGTAGAAATGACTCTGGCGTGACCAGAACACCAATTGATATTAGTCAACATCTATCCAAAAATAGAGGAGAAAGTATATCCCAGGTAGAATATGCTAGAGTGATAGGCAATTTAATGTACTTAATGAATTTTATAAGACCAGATATTGCCTATGCTGATAGTAGTTTGAGTAGATTCACGAGTAATCCAAGAGATAACCACTAGAAAGCAATTGTTAGAGTACTCAGGTACCTAAGATATACTCATGATTATGGGCTGCACTATACAAGAGATCCTGCTGTTCTTGAAGGATATTCTGACGCAAGTTGGATATCTGATATACATGATTCTAAAGCTACAAGTGGATATGTATTCACTTTGAGAGGCGTAGCAGTTTCATAGAAGTCCTCAAAGCAGACGACAATAACCAGATTCACTATGGAATCTGAATTTGAGTCTTAGATAAAAGTGGTGAAGAGCCTGAATGGCTAAGGCATTTCTTAGAGGATATTCCTGAATGGCCTAAACTTGTGCCTGCAATATGCATACATTGTGATAATCAATCCGTTATTGGCAGGGCACAGGATGTGATATACAATGGTAAGTCAAGACATATACGTCATCGACATAATACCGTTAGACAACTGATCTCGACTGAAGTCATGACAATAGACTATGTAAGGTCTAAAGAGAATATTGCAGATTCGTTAATTAAAGGACTGAATAGAGATCAAGTTGAGAAAACATTAAGAGGAATGGGACTAAAGCTCATAAAAGAATAGGTTGAAACAGAGGAAACCCAACCTTGTTAACTAGAGATCCCAAGATCTAGGTTCAATGGCATAACTAAACTGAATAGACTGAGTAGGATCACTGTAGGGGTTACCCCAACCCATTCCTACAATTAAAACAGTGATACCTGTAGGAAAAGGTTAAGTAGTTTACTTTTAATGATTCTTATACATCGAATATGATGGGAATTCAAGCAGAGTAATACGGGTTACTCTTAAAGTAAGAAATCATCTATGTGAGAGAGAAGTGGGGCAGCTTCAAAGGAGAATTTCAAGGGCTCAATTCTTTAGAAACTCTTGTAGAACCAAGGAGATGTTAATGGCAAAAATGAACATAACCATGAGAACTGAAACTATGTCAGGAAAATACCTGTGTGAGGTATGTTATCTTTTACACAAACGGCAGAACAGTTCAAGGACATCACGTCTACTGGTAAGCCAGTAAAGTAAGCATACTTTCACAAAAGAAGGTTCAAGGGTTAAAGCTTACCTATCCTATGCATGTATTAACCGTAGAACTCTATCACCATGTAGTGTCTTTTTTTTTTTCTCTTGTCATCAATCAATTTCATTCATATGGGGGATTGTTAGAAAAAATGGTTGATAAACATTTTGAGGCATAATTTTGAGTAGGACTTACTTTATAAAAGTGATGGGTCTTGGCGGATTTGCGTTCTCTGTCGCGAGAAGATCGAAATCGTATATTTATATGCATAAAATGATAATTGGGTGGATGGAAAATTGATGCTCAAAGTGTACCCATTGACATTTGAATTTGTTGAAAAAAATGCCTAAATGTGGAGTCCCACATCGGTTAGGTATTAAAACTTGACATCCTCTGACATATATAAATACTAGGAAAGTCCTACATCGGTTAAGCACAGAAGTTTGATATCCCTTGACCTGTATAAGTACTAGGGACTTTCTTCATATCTAGACGCACAAAAAATTGTACACAAAAATAACACATAGTTTTTTTTTTCTTTTTCTCTTATTTTTGAGTTTTTGTCGGTGTTCGAGTGTGCATAGACCATCGTTGGTTGTCATGGTTGTCATTGTATCCTAGGAGACAGACGTCCATCGAGCCTACATGGGGATTTTGATACAGGCAAGGATAAAACAAATTCCCTAATTTTATTTATTTTTTTAATATTTATAAAAATGCTGATATTCTTGTCCTTGGATGTATATACAGGCAACCTCTCTAATTTATCAATTCCCAAATTCGTTGAACCAAGCGGCATCAACCCGTGTCGGGAATGAGCTCAGTGCAGACCAACCAAACAAGGCCAAAATGTCGTCGTTGGTTGGCTTATGGTGTGGGATGTTAACCGGCATTGGGGCAATGTCATTCATGATGGGAATGAAGGACTTGTGGGGGAAAGTATTCACCTCAGACAAGGAAATCCTAGTGTTGGTGGCGGCGGCACTACCGATAATGGGGCTTTGTGGACTTGGGAACTGTCCTCAGACGAGGCTTATGGGGTTTTAAAAGGATGCGCTAGGCCGACTCTAGCAGCATTAACAAACCTCGTCACGTTTTACGGTGTTGGGCTGCCAGTGGCAATGCTAGTTGGGTTCAAGATGGGGAAGGGGCTTGTCGGGTTGTGGTATGGGCTTTTTGTGACGCAAATGATATGCGTTGGGTTGATGATTATGGTGTTGATCACAACTGATTGGATAAAACAAGTGTAAAGAGCAAAGGAGCTCGCTGGCAGTAATACTATTAGTGTTAACGATGTGGAGAATTATCATATTAATGATAATAATCAGGAACAAATTAGTATTAGTGCTAATGAAAACCTTGGAGTCTTAGTATGAGTAACTAGAGTGGGTGAAATCAAAGGGACGTTCTCATCTGGACTTGGTTTCCCCAAAGGGACTTAATAACATGGTATTTTAGTTAAAGTTTTCAATGTTTGTTTCATGAGGGATTTCAATTTCAATCCTTCAGATTTTGTTTTCTTAAAGAGTTTATAAGCGAGCTCGGTTATCAATGAAGCATTATTTATTTATTTTTTGCTTTTCTTGCAGTTTTCTTCAATATTTCCCCTTTTTTTGTCGAGAAAATTTTTATCTACTGTGAATCGGGACTTCAAATATTCTTATAATTATAACCAGTAAATGAACGATTAAAGAAGCGCCGAGTTCATAATAAACACAGATCGAGTTCATACAAAATATGAAAGATATGTATTATGATGAATAATTCATTCCAAAAAAGTTAATTCAGTTCATACAAAATATGAAATATATGTATTATGATGAATAATACATTCCAAAACAGTTAAATTGAATTACATATATTTCTATGTAAGAGTTAGATTACTATATATATATCTGCACAATTCTATCTTAAAGCAACAAAATTGTATTTATTTAACCAATAATTAGGAGAGTTTTGTGAACCGCATGTGCAAAATTTTGAAAGATGCTTCACCATTTTTTCTACTCTTCAATTTCATGTTAGAAAGATAGGGAATAATACTATAACATATATAATTTTAATAGAAAATACATTAACACTCGATTCTACATTTGCTTAATTACCTAAAATCTTTATATTATATATATAAAAAATTATACTTAACTTGGCTGTACAAAATCAAAGATCGATTGATAATCTTCAAACAACTTTCTCAAAATGAAGTAAATTCTTCTTGATGTTCTTTTTCCAGTAATATTCGTCATGTAATATTAATTATGCATAGCAATAAAAAGAAATTACCATTTTGATACCACCATCTTTATCTTTTTTAAGTTACCAAGTTACTTTGTTAAATTTTATAATTTACATAATTAGAATTTGAGAATATTCCTTAATCGGTTGACAGATAATATATTCATCACGAAACGTGTATGACTCGTGTCAAGGAAAGGAGTCATCGATCTAGACGTAATGTCGTCTCTTTTGACTTGGGTCCCATACCTTGCATGTGTGTGATAGACCACGTTTCATCGTGTCATGGTTCCGACGCATCTCATGATACAAAAGAATAAATTACTTGCTTACTTTGTGAGTCATGCCAAACAATTTGTTGAAAATTTATTATCGTTTGCGCGAGATAGAACTAAATCTCAACATGCATCACATATGGAAGGTAACCTCTGAATTGATTGTTTCTAAATATTAACGAAATTACGGATATTTTCCCTTATTAGTTGTTTTTAAACATTACGGGTCCGTCCAATACGTGCGCTCGAACCGATATGATTTTGAATCTTATGATTGGAATTGATAGTTCTGAAATTTGGTTTGAATTGGATTGTTCATACAATGAGGACTTGCAGGGAGTACTACAAAACTGGGTGGTGGGTTCAAATATCACACCAGGCTTCAAAAACATTTGAACAAATGCACATCAATTATCAGTTTGAACTACCACATGAATCAACTTAACAAATGCCCCCTAATTCTCATTCAACATAATTTTGTTATTACTTTTTTTTGTTGAGTACTGGTGGTTTTGTTTTACATTTCATTGTATTGTATTATCTACAAAAAATGCAATGTAATACAATACAATACATACGGTGTGTTGTATCTTTAATTGATGTGTTTATGGCACACCGTATTGTATTGTATTGTATTATATTTTATTTTATTATCTATAGAAATACAATGTAATATAATACAATACAATACGATGTGCCAAACAAACCCTAAGTTAATTGTACATTTTTATTTTTAATTAAGAGATTGGAACTTTGAATAGGGAGAATAAACACATCTTAACTAAGTCGGCACCTACTAATTGAGTGACTCAAACAAGCCTTTACCGTAATGTAATACAATACATACAGTACAATACGATGTGCCAAACAAACCCTAAGTTAATTGTATATTTTTAGTTTTAAATTAAGAGATTGGAACTTTGAATAGGGAGAATAAACACATCTTAACTAAGTTGGCATCTACTAATTTAGTGACTCAAACAAGCCTCTACCGTAATTTGTAATAAAAAATTAAAAAAACCAAAAATAAAAAAAAATTCAGAATCCAGCCACATCATGGATCAACTAAAGATGATGTATTTTAGTTCATAACATGACACAAGATGTAATGCCCCGAAATTGATTTAACGATATTATAATGTAAAATGATGGATTAGTGTGCCATAATTAAAATTTTAAAATTAATTTGATCATTTAATAAAATTTTGGGTGTAAAGTTGTTTTGGTTATCTTAATGACTTCTAATTATTTTTAATTATTTTAAATGTTATTTTGAATCTTTGGGACACAAAAATTTGTAAAATGTCAAATATATTCCATTTTACAAAACTGTGGGCGGCACACAGTTTTCCAACAGTAAAATCGTCCATTATTCTCTCTATTTATTCTCTCTCCTCTCCCTCTCTTTGATTCACTCTCTCTCTCTCTCGGTCTCTCTTCTTCTCTCTCATTTTTCTCTCAAATTTTAACTCCAATCAAGCTCAAGCTTTGGGTTTTGGTGGATTGGAAGCTCAAGAGTTCGATTGAACAACCAAAAAAGTGAATTGAAACTTGAATTTGAGGTTAGATTTGAAATTTCTAAACTTTTTCAATTTTTCATGCATTTTTGAAATCTAAGTTTGTTTGAGCTTAGAAAACCCTTGATTTGAGTTAAAGGAACTTAGAACAACTAGAATCTATACTTTGTTTGAAGAAAAACGGATTAGATTCAAGATTTTTTATTTTTTCTTATTTTTCCCTATTTTTGGATTTTTGGGATTTTGTGTTCAAATCTTGTTTAAATGAGTTCAAAAGTGTTCTATTATGTTTTTCTATTATCTATGATTGTTTTCTATGCCTGGGATTTTAAAAAAATAGGTTAAAATGAAGATTTGAGTTTTAGGAGACCCAAAACCCGTGCCTGAAATTTTTAAAAATTTTCTAGTTCGGCAGGCTGGATTCAAAGGATCGGCAGGCCGGATTCATCCATCTGGCAGGCCGAACTTGAAAATGTTCGGCCGACCGGACATGGTCCTCCGGCAGGCCGAACTGTGCAGCTCGACCGGCTGACCGAACAAGGGCAAATTTTGTGATTTCATCCATTTTCACTATTTTAAACCCCGATTGAAATCCCAACTTTATAAAATAATTTTAAGGATACAAATGACACACTAGGACATCATGGAATGGTTTAGTAACATAGAATGTCTCAAACTAGATATTGATCGACTTAGTTTGTATCTAGGATCTTTTGTGGTTCTACGGAGCTAACATATAACGGGCCGGGATTACGATGTAGGGGCAACTGCATGAGTATCGAGGTAGGATTTCTATCCCTTTTTTGGTAACCCAGTTTCAAATGATTTGGCTTTGAAATGGGTTTTTATCAAAATATTTTCAACGGTTGATTGAAAATGAATTTATCGGTTATATTTTAATAAACCGTGAACTGAAATAAACTTCATAATGAATGATAATGAAAACATCTGGCAAATGAATTTTTAATAATGATAGAAATGAACACAAGGGCATGATGCCATATCAGAGATCGGGTCGTGTAGCGATCGACCTTGGGGGCAGGTTCCGAAACCCAGCTGGGCCACTACGGTGGTGTTATTCATATGGTTTGCCTAGGAAAAGAAAATGATGAGATTTCTGGTCGACCAAATAAGCTATTTTGGGTAAGAACGGTTTTACTTAGATTTATTTATTCAAGTTTTCTTTTAAATAATCTCTTGAATAACGATATTTTTTTTTAAATTAAATGATTTCCTAAAATATAGTCCTACTGAGCCTTTCGCTCACATTTTATTTGTTTTCAAACTTCCCCCTCTAGGTGGATTTTCTCTTAGGTTCAGAGAGGACTCAACGGACAGAACTCAAGAGCAGTAGAAGGGCTAGTTGATTATTTGTAATAATTGAACAAGGCATGTAATGTTTTAACTTTCTTTGTGCTTAGACTGTGGTTGTATTATTATATTGTCAGTACAACGTGTGTACACAAGTTGTGGGTCAATGGGACCCATACTCGCTATCTTTATTATCTTATTGCTTGCTTAATGATTTGCTCAATGATTTTATCTGTTTAATGATTATGAATTTTTTTAAAAAGTGTTTTTAAATCTTTCATACTTTTATATTTAATTTAACCCTTAAACTCATGTTTCTAACTAAATTTTTATTTAATTAAATTAAATCAACCGCCACGTCACCTCCCGTACCCCGGGACGTGACACAAGATGGATAAATTAAATCTTAAAATAAAAACCATAATTGATGATAAAAATTAGTTAAAATCATAATTGATGCATGATACAATTGTAGAGCCACACTATAATCCCGTATATTTATTCTACCTTTGCAATTAATAATTTTCCATTAGACATATTTTTTTAGGGAAATTGGACTGGGTGATCTTTTTATAATGGCCTCTTTAAAACAAATAATTATAACTTTTTTTAAATTAGGCAAATAACAGTTTATCAGTGATAAACTCTTTGAGTTTGTCAGTATTAAACTCACTTGAGTTTATTAGATAAATTTAGTTTATCACTGATAAACGGCCATTTACTTAATTTAGAGAAATTGTGGTTATTTATTTTAAAAGTAATTAAGAAAAGGCCATTTACCACCATATCGCTTTTTTTTAACTGATTAAGTGAATCAAAAGTCTTTGATATTAAAGACTTTGTTTTGTTAAGCTTGAAAAATAGTTGCTTAATCCCATAAAAAAAAAAAAAGAAAATTGTTACTTATGAAGATATATATCATACTCATTTACGTTATACATGTTACATGTACAATTTATTGTTTCACATGTAAAATATACTCACAAAACTAGTGGGGAGATTGATGCATGAAAGTACGTTAAATAATGTAGGAGTTTTTTTTTTTTTTTTTTTTTTTTTTCGGTGAAGCTATAATGTTGGAGGTTTTATTATTGTTGTTGTTGTTGTTGCTGCAATTTGGGAAGTGACGCGTCAAGGGTCTCACACATGATTTGTGGAAAGGGATCAGCAAAATCTTTGCAAATTTGGACCTGGCTAGCTAGTAGGATTACTCATGAAGAATAAATTAAAATAAATAGGAGATTCTCTCAAAAGAAAAAAAAATGAATAGGAGATTTTTGTCCTGAAGAAAAAGGGAAAAAAAGTGGTAAAACGAAACTCAATTGTGTGTGTGTGTATAGATATCTCAATATACATATATATTTCTTTCCCTCTAATTGAGAGATCGACTGATTTAAGGAGGGGAATAAAAAAAAGCACAACCCCATTTGCATTATCAAGTAAGTTTTGTAAAAACAGTGCGACCTTAGGAACTTTGAAAAATTTTGCAGTGGTTTTGAACCCTTGACGTTAGCGAGGATAAATAGCATATAGTATAGACCTAAATATACGTGTACTATCTTTCAACGAAATATATACACACACATGTACAGTCATATATATATATATGTATAATTTTTTTTCAAGTTCAAGTAAGGCCACATATATCTTGGATGCTACAATCGCTGTTATAGTCAATGGCGAGCCAGCTAACGACTGCCCCGACTTAGCGAGCGGCTCTATTTTGTGACGCAAAAAACAAATTCAAATAATATTGCAGCATATAAATGTTTTACTTTGTAGCATATTTTTTTGTTATAAACTATTGCATATAACAACTTTATATTGTGGACCGTACTTATCTATTAAACGAAATGCAAATTTTGTTTTATGCTTTGTTAATATTATAGTTTTCGGCCGAAACAAGGAGATAATTATGCTTGTACAAACATTTTTCTTGTCATTCGAGGTAGAGGGATTCAAACTTTTAGCTTTTTGAGTAAGTCAGATGTGATTTACTGTTAGATTATATATGCAACTAATTTGTACAGACATTTTATTACCAACTGTAAAAAATGTTGCACATAAATTAAAGTCGGCTTTATGATATTTGTAGTTTTATACAATTATTTTTTCCTTCGGTAGAAAATTCCACAAGTCGATGATGCATTCCTTTATTCTTATTTCCATTCTTTTTTATCCTCTATAGCTATTAATATCCCCACTCACGCACTGAGGAAATAAAGAAGAATCTTTAACTTTATCCTTTTTATCTATTACCGCAATTTGCCGAAGAGAATTATTTCGTGAGGAACCAATTGTATGCATGCATGCATGGCCACAACTTTGTTAAGAAAGAATCCTTCCCCACGCGTTTTGTGTTGACCTATTTCATTGGACTATAATAATAATAATAATAATAATATGAACGTATCTCTAATGAGGGCCAGAGCTATAAAGAAAATTAATTAGGAGTGCGAGGGAGTTTGAACCCTAAGATGATATAAACGAAAAGAGGTAAAATTTTAAAGGGATAAAATACAATTTTAGAAAAAGTAACACATAGTTTTATGAAGTTTTATATACAAAATTAAGAGGAAAAACTCAAGGGAATGACTGTTCATTCTCGTCCATGGTTGGTTACGCTCTCGTCTCTAATAATATAATAAGAAACTTCTATTGCACCAGGAGAAGAATTCTCAAACACCAATACTGAAAATATAATTATATATAAACTTTGATACGACCATTTACGAATTTAAAGATTAGAATTGTGAAATGAAACAGGATAAATTTGCAAATTCTATAACAATACACAATTACAACGTAAAATTTTTGAATATTGGAACTGTAAAATAGATCGTTAAATCTATGAACCAATAGTGGTGTCGTAAATTAGACTTTTGACACATACAACGACCATAGGATTTGTGAAGTTGGGTTTTAATTAACAGTCTGTTACTATAGAATTACCTTAACATATTCTATTATCCTCTCTCTTCACTCTATGATGAAAAAGATATGAATATATTTTTATAGAGGGAATCTTACGCTACTAAAGTACTATATATATGTGATTTAGTTACTCCAATATTGAACAAGCACATATTATTGTTCTATATTTCTTCTATTTGAAAAAATCACCCATCACGAATATGAAAATTTTCAGCTTTCTAAACTTTCAGTATGGCCGTTCCCCCTTTAAGAAAAAATCTTCTAGTAAGTTTAGTAGTTTTTCCACTACTGAAAGACAACAAAGTATTAGTAACACTAATTCTAGTACTAGCTCATCAATCGCTGATAACAAGACTTTTGAGCCAACCATGGAGGAGCTGAGATGGGCCTTCGAGAAATTCGACACCAACAAGGACGGCAAGATCAGCCAGGAGGAGTACAAGTCGGCGCTGCGGATTCTCGACCGAGAGATGGCGGACAGCGAGATAGCCAATACGTTTAAGGCCCTCGATTTGGACGGAGACGGGTTCGTCGACTTCAAGGAGTTTGTGGAGATGTTCAACGTGGGATCGGGCGGGGTGAAAGCGTCCGACCTCGAGAGCGCTTTCCGGTTGTTCGATCTCAACGGCGACGGGAAGATAAGCGCGGAGGAGCTATCGAAGGTGATGAAGCAGCTAGGAGAAAGTTGCAGCATTAGGGCTTGTAGGAACATGGTCAAGGGAGTGGACAGCGACGGTGATGGATTTATAAATTTGGAGGAGTTCACCAAAATGATGTCTACCAACAAGAAACCAATTACTAATTAATAATTGGTTAGATAATTTTGTGTACTTAAGTGGCTTTAATTAATGTTATTGTGTGTTAAACATAATTAATCTCCTTAAACTCATGTGAGTTGTTTAATAAGGCCCGCATGATTATGTCTTGTCAAGAAATTGTACTATATATATATGATCCGCACTTGATGTGATGATATAAAATAAAGTTTTAATGTAACATATTTTTCTCTCTCAATGGACTAAGCTTCCAAATCGATCCGAAATTCCTTCCATATAATTGGATGAGTATACATATAATGGTTAAGGGATGTGAGTCAAGGCTTCTCCATTCCCCCAATACAGGTTCGATTCTTGCCCAATTCACTTGCGCCTGGTTACCACTGGTATATTAATGAGATTGGGTGTTAGGCCTTTTGTTGTGAACGCCAAAGACCTTTGATATCTCACATGTGCAAACTTGATAGATTCATTCTACTCCTAGATGATCCCCAGGCTGCCAGTAATTTACCAAAGGAATGCAGGAACATGAGGTGCATTACTTGATTTTTTTTACTTGAAAAAAAAGCATGTATATATGTATATGTGGTCGTTTGTGAGTTAATTTCAATCACTTTGCCTCGTGCGGTCTTGTGATTCCAGTTGACCTTCCGCTGAAATCTGAAACTGATCACTCATTGAGGTTCCATTTCCAATTGGTCAAGTTGTAAGTGCGGCCAATAATTTGTTTGTAGCGTGATTAGGCCAAATTCCTACTAATAAGAGTGCACACATCGATAGATGCTCCAAACAATATGTAGAAAATTTATAAACAACTCCAAGGTTTTTCCAGAAAAAAAAAAAAAAAAAAAAAACCCACTCATTTCAAGCCAGCAATTATAAAAATAAAATAAAAAGAAACCGGGGAAATTACAACATTTAGGCCTTTTTAATAAAGCATTTGAAGCAAAAAGCATATTTTAAACAATAAAAATATATAGCACGCTTTGAAATTGTCAATCTTAGTATTCCAAATTTAACCATATCTGATGGGATTCTTTTTTTTTTCTTCACGGTTTTCTCATCTCCTATCTCTCTCTCCCTCTCTCGTCTGAGCATTTTTCTCTGCTAACAACGACGGAGACGAACCACTGGCAGCGAGAAGGCGGATCTCATATCGACCTTGCGATCTCCGTTTGCGAGCAATGACGGAGTCCCGCATGGTTTCCTCTAGCACTTGTTGATGGCGGTGCGCTGTCTGGAAGATCAACTGTGGGCTACTGCTCCGCAGGCGAAGATTTTAGAGCCCCACGTTCGCCGTCGTGACTTTGTTTCTTGCCTCTTTTTTTTTGGTGAGAACGTGTGACAAAATGAATTTGTTTTTGATTTGTTGAATTTCGACGTTCGAGTTCATTTTGGAGTTTACTTGTTGAGAAAAGTGGTGAACTTTGGAATATATCTAATGCTGTTGAAATTCAAACTTATTATAAAGCTTCTTTTTTTTTTTTTTTTCTTTTGCTGCATGATATGCAAAGAGTTCTTATTCTGTCCTAATGAAGTGTTCATTTACTCTTACGATGAAGCATCTGCAATTGTTGAGGAAGGAGAGTGAGAGGAGGACAGTGAGTGTTGGTTACCGAGGAGATAGAGCGCAGAGGTCCGTAGAAGGAGAGAGGAAACAGGAGAAGGGTGAGTGTAGTTTTACGGTATAAGTTTCAAATACCTAATAAGGGTGGTTATTTTTGTAAGGAAAAAGTTTTGGTGGAGATGCCAAAATTTTCCACCGGTGGAGAATGCTATTAGGACCGTTGGATTTAAATATAATGGTAAAGAGAATAAAGGAGCATCAAACTAAAATGAGACCTCACACATATGATCAATACTCATAAAGACATTTATTAAAAAAAAGAGAGGAAAAAAAACTAACTTCAAACAATCATCTCTGAGGAACTCATTCATCACCTCAGGCGAACTCCTCTGGGCAAAGATCTCCGTCTATAGAAAGGAGAGGAAAAACAAACCCATCTTCCTCACCACTCCGATGAACTCATTCGACACCTCCAACTAACTCCTCCTCTTGGCAAAGATTTTCATTGCGTTCGAAATTGTTTCAAGTTTGGGCGTGTGAAACCCTGAGGATTTTTGGATTTTTAGTGTGTTTTATATGCAATAATTAAAAATTATGTTAAATAATTTATATACAAATTTTGTGAGCTAAGGTTTATGTTCGAAAATTTGTTAAGTATTTTAATAGCAATTTTAGTGTTACAAGAATTATTGTTTAAATCTAATTTTTGTGACAAATTTAATAAGAATAAAAATGGGATTTTTAAGATTACAAGTCATGTCATAGCCTTAAGCTAAGTATGAATTAAATAAAGGTAAGAGTTAATCTATAAGCATGGAAAAATAAACTAGAAATTTTAACTATTGTAGAATGCGTTGCAATAAATTTTAAGACAATAATACATTTTAAAGAAAACAGTGTATGAAAATATGGATATAATACGGTATATAATTTAAGCAACATAGAAGTTAAGCAATATAAGAATAATGCAACATAAGAATTATACTGATAAAGTTAAGCAATGTACTGTATAAAGTTTGTAGTATAGAAATTGGACTGTACAAAGCAAGCAGTATAGAAATTATGCTATATGGAGGTTATGGACAAGTAACGAAGGTTGTGAAATCTCATAAACTATAAAGAAAAGAATGCAGAAAGTATGGGAAATACACTGATAGTATAGAAAAAATACTATAGATGTAAATTTGGACAATCCAGAAAGGTAAAGTGGGGCCCATTAGGCAACACTTTTAATATTTAAAATTGACCACCTCACCTCCTATGTAAACTGGTATTGAGCATGAGGTGGAGCAAAAATATTTAATTTTAAATTGCTCCTAAATTAAACACTTTTTCCATTCAGGATCCAAGTTAATAAATCCACCAAAGTGCTACCCAAATGGTGGAAAAAAGGCCACATCTCCTCCACATCCCTCCTAAATGGCACCACCCAAGTGTTTTGATGAGCTGTTTGGAGGAAACTTTGAATGACATTTTAGTCTATGATGAGGTATTTAGGTGAGTTAGGTGTATGGGTGAAAATTGAACACCTTTATCTCCATCAAAAGGTGGGAAAATGGCCACATCTCCCCCACTTAGATCCTATTTTGGGTCATGAATTTAGAGCAATTTTCAATTCATTTTAGCCCCCATAATTAGTGTTAGGTGGCTAAAGACTTAGTGGAAAGAAAAGAATTAGTTTTTTCTCTATCACTTTTCATGCAAAGCTTGAAAAACACACTGACTGTCTCCCATGCAAAACTGGTCACTCCTTATGTTTCTCTCAATGTTTTTCATAAAATACAACATCTAAAATCCAAGAAGCAAGAACAAGTGTTGAAGAAAAAGATTTATGAGCTTTTCAAGGTAAAAACCCAAGTTTTTTCTATTGAGTTATAGGATTTTTGTTCATAATTTGGATGGAATTTTAATGAGTTATGTTATGGATTAGTGTCAAGAGAATTTAAAAGATGTTAAGTACCAAGAAGGAAGGATAAAACCTTGAAATCCAATAGATAAACTCTATACTCTAGTAATGATTTAGTTCATATATATCAAGTGCTTGTAGTAATGTTTATGGGCTATAGCATGTAATGAAAATATTATAAACATGTTTTATTTGTGTGTTAAGTGCTTGATGATAAGTTTAGAAAGGTTTAAATAAAATTAAACTCAAGGAAGGTAAACTAAGAATTGTTTTGGTGCAAAAAGTGTTTTAAAGGTATTTTAAAAAAAATTAAGTGTTTGAGGCACTTAGAGGCCGAATTATTTTCTAAGTTCAACACAAAATTTATTGAAAACATTAAGCTAGACAACTTTCGTGAAGAAATCCTACTCAAATTCCGATCGGATCAAGCCAAAAAATATAGACTTTTGTTCTGTCCGTCCAAAAAATATATGAAGAGGAATGATTTTAAGAAAATTTAAAATACAAAAGTTGTAAATCTCATTGAAACTATTAGGAAATATAAACAATTTATGAAAATTCCGTACGGATTTTAAGATATGAATTTTACGAGATTTAATCACAAAATTTCAAAATGGTAAAATGAGGAAAACATATTGAAATGATTTGAGTTTGATCAAAGAGCTTTTGTAAGTTAGAATCCATGCAAAAACTGGACGCTTTAGTATTGAGCGTGATTTTGGTTTTTAGGGCAAAAATGTTAAGATTTTGTGTTCCAGGCCAAAATTATAATACCGTATAGAATGGGAATGTTCACAATGTAAAGATGACGTTCTATACAGTTATGCTCAGCAAATAATTTATGTTTTAAATCCCAAAAGAATCCATGAATTTCACACGAGAAACACATAAAAAGGGGCGTAATCATCAAGATTTTCGTATTACGAGTCAAAACTGTAAAGTTTTGATAAAATAGATTTTTCGTGAAAAGAAAAATTATGTCTTGATTTTTTTTAATGTTATGAGTAGCAAGAAAAATGTAAGTTTTGTTTAAAAGGGATCCCGTAAGTTTTATATGACCCATTATAGGCAAAAGGGTCATTTTTCATAAAAGGATAAAACAGACCCTGAAACGGTTGATTTAAGAAAATTTCCTTTAAAGGAAAGTTTTTCGTAACCTGTAAGTAAGAATGGTAAAGTAAAATGCAAAGTTTGTATAGTTACGTGATTTAGAAAAAACACATTAAGGGTAAAATCATCATTTTTATAAAACCATTGAAACGAATCTAAGTCTTTTGAATTAGCGAAATGCCCTTAGATGTAAAATGTCTAGTATCGCGTTAAGTAATGAAATCGTCAAGTAAGACATGGAATTTGATCAAGAAACGTTCAAGTTAAATCATTGAGAAATGAACTAATATGTTATGAGGCTAAGTAAATGGAATAAATGGTCAATATTTAAGTTTCGTTATCGATAGAGTAGGTCAGTAATAAAAAAATTTAGCTAGTAGTCAGCTATTATTTGAACAGGACACAAAGGCAACTAATAGAAGGAAAAGAGATAAAGTTGAAACACTAAAGCATTAAACAAATAAGTTTCAAATTTCACTTATAGCATAAAAAATGAATTTCAAATACTTTACAAATGTTTAAAGTATATTTACATTTGTTATGCATAATGTTTTAAAAGTTTAAGTATGATTTACAACATATATGCCTTTGCTATGTTTATAGCTTCAAGCATTAAGTTATGTCATACATTATGATTACTAAGATTATAAGAATGGTAATCGAAACCCTGAAGTTAAGATAAGAAAGTGTCGTATTAGTCTCCCGACCCAAGAGTAGATTCATGATCAATTATATTACGGCCTCAATATTCGATGGTCAAACGCAATTGGTTTATACACTTGGGCCCATAGTTCAAGTAAGATAAAAATGATGATAAGAAGTTCATAAATAAAGTTCATAATTGAGCATAAATGGAATCATGCATTTGATATTGCTTGTATTCCTTTCAAAAAAAACGAATATATAATTAAAGCTTTACGAAAAATATTTTATGAGAAAAGGTTCATGAAGAAAGTTTTACAAGCAAAGTTCTACAATGAATGTTTTCAATGTTTTGTGAGATTATATTTGAACTTAATTGAGTGAAAGCTCATTATAAGTTTCTTCATTAGGTTTTTTTATAGAAGATCACTGAGATTGGCTGAAGAGCTCGGTGTTACAGTGAAAGATACGATGGTTGAGTATGACTATCACTATAGAAGTTTTTTGCTATTTTAACAAAAAAATTCTCCTTGTTTGAAAAAGATGTTTCTAAAAGCTTTAGCAAATTATATGTTTAAGAAATGTCTTGCAAAGAAATGTTTTATGAAAAGCATATTAAAAAGATTTGTTTTATCAAATATTTTAAATGACTGCAAAGTTATATTTAGAACTTATATTTCAATTATGTTGTAACGAAAGTCGCAGTAATTGCAAGTACGTTTTCCGTTGCAATGGTGTCAAGTATATTTTCAAGAATGTTTTAAGAAAAGAAATTATTCAATATTTTTCTTACTAGTAAATAAGATTAAAGTTTAAGAAATGATGCTTAAATAAGTTAGGTGACGGCCTGAAAAGGCAGGTTGTTACAGAGCATCAGAGAAAATTCAAATGTCTTTTCATCTCCTAAATTTTCATATATATTATTCAAAACTAAAAATTTACAGAAGAGGATATTAGGGAGGAGCAATAGAAGAGCTCGCACCGACAAGGTAAGAGTCGTTTGAGCTGCCATGTGGAAGGAGGATGGTTCACGCTGCATGGAGGAAGGGGCTTTTTTTGCATTTTGACCTGTTTAAAAATTCATGAGATTTAGGTTATGTCTAACAAAAATGATGGTTACTTGAACTATTTTCCTCCATTTCTTTCCTCCATTTTAGTCGTCTCATCATCACCAAACTTTTGAAACACATGCATATATCAGAGAGGAAAAAGGAAAAGAAAAAAAAAAAAAAGAAGAAAAACTTGAACGAAATATTCAAAGCAGAGAAATTGAAGCTAGTTTTTTTGCTATAGTTAGAGTCGGGTTCCATAAGGGAACAAGTTCACTATCGTGCCTCTCTCACGTCCTTGTCGGCGTCTACCAGTGTCATGGTTACCGACGGTGGACTCAAGGAAAATTTTGAACTGGCCATTGAATTTGTTTTTTTTTTTTTTTTTTCATTACTAGTTTTTCTTTGGAAAAGAAAAATATTTATATAATGTGGCAAGGTTTATATTAAACCTGTTAAAGCCTCGTGAGATTAAAAATATAGGGCCTCAGGCCCTTCTCCACCGAAAGAGAAGAAAACCATTCTTCATCGACGTAACTTAAATATATAATATGAGTGGTAGTGCGATATGACTTGTATAATTATTGCATGAATAAACAAAACTTCTAAACCTATGGCATAACATGTAATTTTCTCATTTACTAACTTTTTGTAAACTTTGGGTTGTTAATTTTCATTAGGAAAAAGTTGTCCATTTTTATTAACCTTTATTTCCCTTCTCATCCCGTAAAAACCGGCCTGACGGGGTAAAGATGGGCCACCTTGGGCTCAGATCAAAAACCTGTCTGACGGGCCTAGTCCAGCTGTCATCAGAAGCCCATATTTTGGGCTCGGACAAGCAATCTTCAAATTACGTAACAAACCTTTTTCTAAGAGCGCGGGTGAATTTCAGCACAAAAGATCAGCCCTTGATCGAGGCAATTACAATTTTGGGTATGTTCATTGTGATGAAATTGAAATGGCTATTGAAATGGAAAGACAATTTACCGAATTTCATCATTTATATGTTTTGTTCGATTAAAAAACTTGCGAATGTGGGATTGTGGTTCCCATGAAGTCATACTTATCAAACTCAATTTCAAATAAATATATTACAAATACTTCTATCTTCTCTTATTCTGTCATCGTCAATAGATATATAAACCATAAGTAAAGTATTCCCTAAGCCGTAATCAAAACTTCTCTGAAAAAAAATCTAACTAAAAAAAGATATATACAATGTAAGCTCATATATAAATCCAAATAAAAAACTTAGTCACAAAGAAAAAATATTTAAGGATTTTTAGAGTATTCTGATTCTGATTCTGATGGTCACGGTGGTAGCAACAAAAATGGTGGCGAGATTATGAGGGTGAAAGCAGGCATGGTCCTAGGAGTCCCGGAGGTGGTGACAGCAGAGGGTTGAGAGCAATAAAGAGTGTGGAAGAAATGGAGGGATTTGGATGAAAAAATTAGGGTTTAGTAGGGGCAAAGAATTAGAGAGAGAATTAGGATGTGAGGAAGAACGGGGAGAGATTTAATATAAAGATTTAGAGTTTGTAAACTAGAAAGAGGGGAGATAGAGAAGAGTGATCAAAATTATAGAAAGAGAGAAAAATTTAAACATTATTTTTTTTAACTTTTTTATATTAGATGACGAGAAGCATTCTTTTTAAAACTTTTTTTTTTATCTGTCGATTAATATGCTCATATAGATATTATAAATACTAAATTCTCTATACCGTTTTTTTAGTACATTAAGTGATATTATTTTGTAGAATGTTGTTAAATAGGTGTCGTCTAATATCTTAACAATGCCTATACGTTAGTTTATTAAAAAATAATAGGATAGATCTGTCTTGGTTATAAAAAAACTTTCTTTAATCCATTCGTACATTTTACATCTCTTCACAATTTTTTCCAACAAAAACTCCTAGGCGTACCATAGTTTTTAACGATTAAATAATATTGGAAGGGTTCTTTGTATACGGAATCAATCTATTTAAGTATGTGTTGTCAAAAGAATTTGTAATAAGGGATAGGGTCCTTTAAGGAACTTCTTAGGAATGGAGGAAGCATAGTGTCTCGGAATTGTTCTGAGTTTTAATCGAAGCAAGAATGCTATAACAACCAAAGTACCATATTGAAAACTAATGAAGTGAAGAAACCTTCATAAGATGTTAACCTTTTAAAAAAGTTGATGACATATGCTCCTTGGACTTATTTTAAGCTCGCACATGTGCACGTAGTGTGAGTAATGAGACTATAGAGGCCAAAAATTAGGTGCACTTAGCACCTAGAGAAATAATATTTGATTTGATTTAATTTAATTCAAATTTAATATTTTATTTTATTTTTATTCAATTAATTAATTTAAAATATATCAAACTTATTCGGAAAGGTTCTCACTTTTTAAAAATAGTGTAAAATTCAAATTTTGACTTATCAAAAAGGTTATAAAATAGAAGAAAAAAAAGTGATCAAGATAATTAATTCTATTTTTTCACATTTTTCTTCTCTTTCCTAAAAATAAAATGTTCTATATTATCCGCATTTCTTCATTATTGCTTAAAAATGCAAAAACACAAAAGACTTATTATATCCTCGAAGCGATTTGCAGTGATAGTCCTATAAGCAATTCCATTCAAGAGGACACTTTAAAAAAATTAAGCGTATTCTTCACATGTTTTAGGTTTTCGTTCTAGATTTTCAACATAGTCTTGTCAAGAAATCTCTATCTCCCAACTATAGATTTACTCATCTCGTTGATCCTAATCATAAGCTTGGAAGGGAAAAATTTTGAGAGGGAACTTTATCAGACTAATAGGAAGCTCAAACGCTAATATGAAATCTCACACCAGGCCTTATCACATAATCTTGGCACTCAATGTTTTGATCCATTTTATGCATTTTCCCAAAGGAGAATAGAGAAGCAGTACATAAGAGAAGGCCTCCAACATTTTTTTGTCACTTAATTTTGGCACTAAAAATAAAGTGTTCTATATTCTCCGCGTTTCTTCATTATTGCTTAAAAATGCAAAAACACAAAAGACTTATTATATCCTCGAAGCGATTTGCAGTGATAGTCCTATAAGCAGTTTCATTCAAGAGGACGCTTTAAAAAAATTAAGCGTATTCTTCACATGTTTTAAGTTTTTGTTCTAGATTTTCAACATAGTCTTGTCAAGAAATCTCTATCTCCCAACTATAGATTTACTCATCTCGTTGATCCTAATCATAAGCTTGGAAGGGAAAAATTTTGAGAGGGAACTTTATCAGACTAATGGGAAGCTCAAACGCTAATATGAAATCTCACACCAGGCCTTATCACATAATCTTGGCACTCAATGTTTTGATCCATTTTATGCATTTTCCCAAGGGAGAATAGAGAAGCAGTACATAAGAGAAGGCCTCCAACATTTTTTTGTCACTTAATTTTGGCACTAAAAATAAAGTGTTCTATATTCTCCGCGTTTCTTCATTATTGCTTAAAAATGCAAAAACACAAAAGACTTATTATATCCTCGAAGCGATTTGCAGTGATAGTCCTATAAGCAGTTTCATTCAAGAGGACGCTTTAAAAAAATTAAGCGTATTCTTCACATGTTTTAAGTTTTCGTTCTAGATTTTCAACATAGTCTTGTCAAGAAATCTCTATCTCCCAACTATAGATTTACTCATCTCGTTGATCCTAATCATAAGCTTGGAAGAGAAAAAATTTGAGAGGGAACTTTATCGGACTAATGGGAAGCTCATATGCTAATATGAAATCTCACACTAGGCCTTATCACATAATCTTGGCACTAAATGTTGTGAGTCATTTTATGCATTTTCCAATGGGAGAATAGAGAAGCAATGTACAAGAGAAGGCCTCAAACAATTTTTTTGTCACTTAAGGCTAGCTCAGAGGGTTGCATGCGTGAGTGTGTATATATGTCTACTGATGCCTTGCTATCGATCAACACCACGCGTGGCTACGCATGGTGGTCAAACTATTTATCCTGCTCATCTCGGCTTCTCGGGGGGACCTATAAGAAGTGGGAACGCCTCGAATGTCAAAAGAACACCGGTGTAGTATTAGCCAAGGGCTCTCCGATGTTCAAATCAAGTACTTGTTTTGCCGAAAGGAAGACTAAGGGTAGGTATAAGAGAGTCCACTTACCTTGGGGTGGAGTTAATGCTCCTATTTATAATGTCTTATATAGACTGGGCGTAGGGCGAGTCCAGCCCATGACCAAGGTGCATCGTACTGTGGTGTCAAGGTGGTAGGTGATATATATTACAATCTCGGATGGTGGACAACCCTTCATCTAAGAGCTTTAATGAGCCCATGTGATGGCCTCAGGAATGGGTTGTTACCCGGTTTCAGGCCATATCTATCCGACCTGAGCACACATTCTTCCTAAGGAGGTGATATCTTGAGTGGCGGTCAAAGGAGGCTCCGGGGACCATTTCAAAAAAGTACGCTGATCAGTTGTGAGTTGCGTGAACTCCAAGAATGACTTCTGTCTGAGCAGGATTGTCGGACAGTCAAGGTAAGCTCCTCGGAAATGGTGCCGAGCATACCCCTAACAATATCTATTTAGGTTTGTATTGTGATTCTTATCATTTTTTTTAATATAAAGAGGAGGTCATATACCCCATATTGTCTCAAAAAATAAAAAAAGCATTGTACAAGATTCTAAATTAAGGACTTGAAAATGACACCAAAAAAAGGCATGCTATTATAGAAAATACGACTCTAAAAGTAGAGATTTCAGTAATTTAACACCCGAGATTTTTAATGCATTAAAAATACATTAAGTTAAGGATTAATTAAGATGAAAAGTACAGTATAATGAAAAATACTGTATAATAAGATGGAAAATTATACAGTATTAGAGCAAAGCAGTATAAGAATTAGACTGTTTAAGGTCATGCAGTATAGAATTGGACTGTGTGGACCATAATTTTGTTTTATAAAAGAAAAGAAAAAAAAATCAAAAAATCTCTCAAAACTCGACTGTTTGCTTCCGCTATGTAAAGAAAGTTTTTCATTGTTTAATGTTGTGTTTTCAAAGTTTTAAGAAAATCAGAGTTTTATGAATAGTATTCAAAGTTTTAAGATATAGTTTATGATCTGTTTTATGTAATTATAAAGTAAAGTTTTGAGCTATGATTTAATAAATGTTTCTTATTAAGTTTTAAGAAACGATTTGAAATGATTTTAAGGGCAAGTGTTGAGCGATGTCTCAACTTGAAATGCGAAAGAGGTCGCATCAGTTTTAAAAAATGTTTAAAGAAAAAAAAATTTATTACAGTATTTTTCTTACTAAGTAAGTAAAATTACTGTTTACAAAACGATGTTTATGAAAGTAAAGTGACTGTCTGAAAAGGCGGGTTGCCACAGGTGGTATCAGAGCAGTATCCTGCCATCCCATCTCGCGCTGTCATATGTCCGCTACACCATAGCTCAAGTAAGTAAGTTAAGTTAAGTAGAAAGAAAAGTTAGAATTTAATGAATACGTGTTTATATTGGGCGTAGCCTTTGATATCGGCACACCTAGATGAGCAACGAGAAGGCAAAAGTCAAAGAATGAACGTGATGATATATGCTAGAATGTCCTCGCAAGTCGACAATAGTCATTGTCTATTAACGATGTCAAGTCAACAATGACAAAACGTGGTCAATGATGGTCAACAGATGGCTGACAGCTCAAAATCAAGAAGATGAGCTTGTGATACGTTGTGATGTTTAGGCGCACAATGGTGTCTCCGTAGGAGCAAATATTACTCTGTTGGAGTTATTTTGTATTGGCTACACATATAACGAGGAAAAAGTGGATAAGATTAACGGAATGATGAAGGTCTGAAGTGATTTTTAGTGCTCTATGGAACGAGAGTGCCTGAGAGCAACCAGACGTTAGATGACTAAATATGTGATTTGATTGAGCTTAAGCACTCCTTAGCGGAGCTGAGACATGCGAATGAGCTCGTAACTGCCCGGATGGGAAATACGATCAAGACAACGATGCCCAATCTAGCAGCAGAAACCTCACAGATGGGAGGATGGAAGCTGTAAATTTATATGTTATGAGAAAAATTACGGCAAAATGTCATTCTATGATGGATATAGAACCGAAAATTATGGATTTTGTGGTTGGATGACCCTGATCTTCAGATAAAAATGAAGAGATTAGAATGGAAATGAACCCTATTTCCGATAATAGCATTCAAATGTAGAATGCTAAACCTTTAGACGAATGGAAACTGCGTTGAAATGTTGAAAGATCAAAGTTGCGCAGCAGAAGTGTGGTGTATAATTTAAAGGAATATGTCAATAATATGATAAAAATTGTTGAAGTTCCAAGATAAAGGCACAGTATTAGTGAAAAAGTAGTGACCAAGGAAACATGTTAAGAACAAAAAAGGATGACAAGGAAGATGAACTACCTATGAAGGTTCTAATTTTCGAGGACGAAAATTGTTAAAGAGGGTAGATTGTAACACCCGAGATTTTTAATGCATTAAAAATGCATTAAGTTAAGGATTAATTAAGATGAAAAGTACAGTTTAATGAAAAATACTGTATAATAAGATCAAAAATTATACAATATTAGAGCAAAGAAGTATAGGAATTAGACTGTTTAAGGTCATGCAGTATAAAATTGGACTGTGTGGACCATAATTTTGTTTTATAAAAGAAAAGAAAAAAAAATCAAAAAATCTCTCAAAACTCGACTGTTTGCTTTCGCTATGTAAAGAAAGTTTTTCATTGTTTAATGTTGTGTTTTCAAAGTTTTAAGAAAATCAGAGTTTTATGAATAGTATTCAAAGTTTTAAGATACAGTTTATGATCTGTTTTATGTAATTATAAAGTAAAGTTTTGAGCTATGATTTAATAAATGTTTCTTATTAAGTTTTAAGAAACAATTTGAAATGATTTTAAAAGCAAGTGTTGAACGATGTCTCAACTTGAAATGCGACAGAGGTCGCATCAGTTTTAAAGAACGTTTAAAGAAAAAAAAAATTATTACAGTATTTTTCTTACTAAGTAAGTAAGATTACTGTTTACGAAACGATGTTTATAAAAGTAAAGTGACTGCCCGAAAAGACGGGTCACCACATTAACAACCAATATCCACTTTAGGGATATGGATGTTCATCATTGGAGGAAATTATATATGAAGTAAAAAAAAAAAAAAAGGCAATATATTGTGGCGATGGAGGAGCATGTTGATCATGCTGAGTTTAAAGTTGTAGCTCAAATATTGTGCTAGAGTTGTAGTGGTAAAGTGTGGAAAAATACCACAAATACAAATATATATATATATATATTCTGTTCACTTATCTTATTCCTCTTCTTTAGGAGTTATCTATAGAGATTAAATTTAAAATATCTTAAAAGATTTAGCTTTGTTAATTACTGCCATTAGCTAGTTCTAAAGATTTTTTTCATTGTCCTTAAAATCTTCAGCTAGTACTCCTTTTTCTTTAGATGAGCATGCACAAGTTTTCCATATCCTATCTGCGTTCAAGAATCAGATACTATTCTCAAAAAAGCATGCGTAAAGCCATAAAATTATGTACATTCGAACGTGTTAAACAAAAAAAATTACGTACACTAAAACGTGCTAAAAAAAAAATTGTGTACACTCGAACGTGTTAAGCAAGCTTGAATGCCATGAGGAAAAGTTTTCTAGGTTAGACTGGAGGAATCGAATGGATAAGCTTACAGCTCATTAATGCATTTTGATGTTATAGAATCTAGTTATAGGTGATGGGAATATGCCACGTGGCATAAATCAATTGGACTGACTACTTTGAGAGAGGATAAAACTGCAAACCATGTGAGTGCCAACCCGTGTACCCTCTTATGTTCAAGTTGAATTTAAAAGCTTCCTAAAGCATTTGGCCCAGTTTCAACTAAAACTTTTAGTTGTTATAATATAATGCACTTATATATTATAGTGTTAAAAAAAAAATCTATAGTATAAAGCTCTCACATACTACATTATTTTTGAAAAAAAATTTATTCAAACTATTGATTTAAATCAATATTTCTAAACGCTTTATCATTATTTTTTTTCCTCCAAATGAACTGTCAAATAGACCACCGATTTAAGAAAAACCTAATTTTAACATACAAACTATAATACTATGAGTGTGTTTTGAAACGTAATTACAACTATAAATTAGAACTAAAACATTTAAACTTGTGAGAGTTTTATACTACAATTATAACTAATAAGTTATAATAACATTGTGAAACACGCTCAAGGTTGCAACTTGCAACTAATTATATACTTGAAAGTATTACAAGATCCCATGTATCACAATTAATATTAACCACGTGAAAGCAAATCTATTGATAACACGGTTAAGAGTGTGCATTCGAGATTGTAATCCAAATCCAAATGCACAGTACTTATTTGACACCAGATTTTGCCAACCAATTTGTGTTTGATATTTTATTAGATTCTCCATACGAGGAGATAATGACCTTAAGGCTTGTTTGGCATACCGTATTATATTGTATTGTATTGCATTGTATTTTTTTACATATAATACAATACAATGTAATGCAATAAAATATAATATAATACAATACAATACGGCGTGCCAAACATGCCCTTAAAGTATAATTTACTAGTACACCTCACATTAGTTGTGCTATTAATGATCCCCTTAAATCATGACTTTGATACGAAAATGTTTGGGGCGTATTAGTTTTATGTACTACAGTTAATAGAAAGTAGATTTTATACTACAAGATTCACATCTAGAACAATATTAAAGGGCTTCTGTGGTGTTTAACACAACACATTAATAGAGAGTAAGTCTCATAACATGAGATTTACTAGTAAGATCCACGCTTTATTAGCTGTAGTGTTTCACAACATAGATGCTCCTTAGCATTTTTCTTTATTTCTATTAGTATGTGATGTTTAGCACTTCTTAAAATCATTCCTTTGATATGTGTTTCTCTCATTTTAAACATGCCTCAATTTCTTTGTTTTATGTTTGAACTTGTATATATTAGAAGTAATTTAGATTGGATTTGACACATCAGTTCGAAGCTATGAGTTTGAACCGTCTATTATATAAAACTATCAGTAGCCATAATATGAAAAAAAAAATAACTATAATGTAAAGTTCTCACATATTATAATATTTGAACTCATTTTTTCAATTCAAATTGGTTTATTAAATATCCTACCATTCATTATCCATGGAACTATGAGAAATGCGCATCCTACGATTGTAACGACTAAGAAGAACTTTTTTTTTTTTTGGGGGGTGGGGGTCCTATTTCTTTTTTCCCCCCTTGAAATGAATGTTAGTTTCTATTATTTCAAGTTTCTCTTATTTTTATGATTTCTGTATACTTAATAAATTATTATTCTCTCTCTCACCCTCTTGTGACATGATTATCATATTTAATTTATTATATGTATATTGTATTTAAATATTTTTTGTTGAGATTACTAAACTACCCCATTGGATATTCAAAGGCTTCCTTTCGTTTTGGTAAGAGAACTCTTTTCCATTCGAGTGCCAAACAAGGGTCCCTCAGGAAGGAAAGTCTCTGCACGTGGCCACGTGATTCCCTTCCAATGCACAAACAACAGTAATGCAATTGTACTTTTGAAGAAAACATAAATGCCCCCTCAAAAATTCAACATAATTCTAAGCCCACTTTTTAATTTTTTTAATTTTTTAGGTTATATTCTCTCCAATTAGCAAAATTATACACCTCATTACTATGAAAAGAAAAAAAATGTACACATGTTTACCGGGTAAAGATCAGTATACTATCCACCAAGTTTTTTCAGAGTTTGGTTTTAACTTCGTGTTGAATAATTATATATACTCTAATTATTAATTCATATGTAAATCTGCAATGGAAAGCCCTTGATCACGTGGTTTCTTTTGATGCGTCGGCATCACCAGCTCATTTACTGCCAAACTTACTTAGCAGTCAAAGCTCGGTCAACCATGCCAATGCATGCCAAAAACCCCTTCTAGATTCTGCCACTAGGGCACCCCTCTGTCTCTCTTTCTCTCAAAAACTTATATAATGAACCTCCACCAAAACATTAATTAAATATTATTCACAAACCCAGTATATTATTCCTTTAAATATCACTTCTGTTGCTTTCTATGCAGCAATGGTTTGGAAGCAATTAACTATAGCATGTAAAAAATTTATACTGTAGTACTTAAAAGATTTATATTACAACAGTTAAAATTATATTATAAAAACGACATTGACAGATTCACTCGAAACTGTTACCACCACTCTACACCAGGTTAAAGAACGCCATTATATTATATTATTATTATGTTCAATATTTTCTTCTGTACTCATGTCCTTATCTTCCCCTTAAACATAGCATCTTTATTTGTTTGGACCCGCTTTGTTATTGTTCCCTTCTTCAAACTTAGCTAGCTTTTTCTGCTTTTTTTTTTTCATTGAGAAAACTCATTGCACATAATTTGACATCTGGAGTTCTTCTCACCAATGCTAGGATATTATACCATTCATTTCATATCATGCTTTTCTGCCATATTTTCATCTTTTCAGAGTTTTTGCATGTTAAAAAAGATTGGTATTTTTTGTCTCGTTATGTTGAGGAATATTATATATGTGCAATTATATATATCCCATGAATATGTCGACATATATGTCTAGTGTAAAGAAGCAAGAACTTCATATGAGTTAATAGCCGTACAAAAAAAGATCAAATTGTTGTTCAACTTAGAATATACTTGCTTCAAATGATAGATTATAATAGTATATTTTCTTAACGTTTTCCCTTGCTAAAAAAACATTTCTTATCGTTTAGGGCAATGCTAGCTAGTGTAAAAAGCACAGAAACATTTAATGGCTGTACGTGAGAAATGTTAAGAAACATTTCTTAATAGCTGTACGTGAGAAATAAACCTCAATAGTCAATATATATAATAGGAATCCCTCAAAATTAAGATGGGGGGTTACCATCAAGAATGAATCTTTTAACATGTTTTTCATGGAAGGACAGTTTCTTAGAATCTTCGTGAGATGCCTTGTTGTAACTCATGAAGCGTGCAACTTGATCAGAACTTTGGCTCTTGGAAAGAGACTTTCCTTTGACTCCATGGATAAAGATAAACAGTTTAGCTTCTTGGCAACTTCACAACCCCACATCCAAGGAAAACAGTAGTTAAATAAAATATATTATATTATATGTGATATATCTTATATCAACCCTTCTTTTCTTTCCCCTAGGGGACCCCCCGCGCCCCAAACCCCCACCACCCACCCAAAAATATTAAAATCCCAATTTGTTATCATGTCACGACAAAAAAAAACATCACATCATACAAGATGATACATTATATACATATACATATATTTTATGTGTAGAAGTCTTAAATCATCAATCTGACCTTTCTAAAATTTTTCTTCCAGTAATGTAACTTCGTTTTTATCTTATGTAACATTCAATTTATTTAATAGTTTGTTTGATGTTCTTAGTTCAAATATAAAGCTCTCACACTTTATAATGTTTTAGTTTTAACTATGTTCTTAAACACTTCGTGGTTGTTATAATGAAAAGTTCTCACATACTACTATATTAAACAAAAATATATTATTGTGTGAAATTTTTACATATGCTATAATATTTTTAACTAATTGATTTTAATCATTGCTTTTAAACAACCCTATAAATGTAATCCTTCAATGTTACAAGTACTAGACTTCATTTATTAATAGGGCGTTTGGGAGAATGATTCATTCAAACCAATAGTTTGGAACATTTTTGAATCAAAACACTGTAGTATACGGGACTTTACATTATAGCATTTTTTATGTGATAGCTGCTGAAAGCTTTATACTATGAATATTTAAACTAGTAAGTTAAAACCGTTGCGTCAAACACCTTATTGTATTACACTAAAGTAAATTAAGTATTACATAAATGAATAAATGATGTCACATTGTTACAAAATTTGAGTGTTTGATTAAAGAGAATTCTTAATTAAGAGATGTTTGAAACTTTATTTTTAACTCATTATTTATAACTGTAAACATTATAAAGCTATAAACAGTTATACTAAAAAGTAAAAAATTATTACAGTGTAAAGCACTCATATGTTATAATTTTTAAACTTAAATTTTAGGCTACAATTAAAGTTTGGTACGGAAACTTACATATATTATTATATACATGTATTTATTATTCATCTATAACTATTCAAAGGGGATCTTCTTCTGAGATATAAATAACCAACAGTACTGAATGGTTTTTGTTCTGTACTACCGTAGCACTGCCACTACTACTACTAGAACCGTCCATATAATAAATTTGCTAGGGTTTTACAGATTTCTTCCACTAAACACTAGTACCTCTCTCTCTCTCTCTTCCTTATGTTTTTTCTGAACTAGCCCATGGCATGCTTAGACATGTACAACTCCGAGCACAAAACTGGTCGCCATCGTCACCAACACCATCACCACCACCACCACCACCATTTTGCTCCTTCAGTGAGCCCTAGAATCTCCTTCTCCAATGACTTCGTCGACGCCCAACAGGCTCTCAAGCAAGAGATGATCAGAAGCTCGCTGAGATCGGAATCTTCTCCCGCGGCGGCTTCGTCGGACTTCGAATTCTCCGTCGCGGCCAACCACTCCACGATGAGCGGCGCCGACGAGCTCTTCTTCAAGGGACGAATGCTGCCTTTCAAGGACGTCAATACGACGTCGTCGTCGTCGCAGCAGAGGATCACCACTCTCAGAGAAGAGCTTCTCGCCGACGACGACAACGACGACGACGTCACTTTCCGGACATCGAAAGGGTCGTCGTCGACGACGAGGTGGAAGTCGTTTTTGGGCCTGAGGAGTGCCCGCAGTGGGTCGTCCAACTCGAAGAAGGCTGAGAAGAGCGATGACCATGGTGGGCCGGCAATAAGGCCCGGTTTGGTTATGCATGATCTTCAGGGGGCGCATGTTAGCAATACCTCACAGGTTAGAGAAATTAATTTTTTTTCTTATTTGTTTATTTAGGATTTTTTTTTTTGTTGTTATTTATTTATTTATTTATTTTTTGGCAGGATTTGTTGAGTGAAGGAGATTCTAGTGATTGCAGAGACGACGTTGAGATTGGAATGTAGAGTGGCAATATTTGATGATTGAGAGTGATGTATACTTATATTTTGGGGAGTAGTTTGAATTTTCTTTTCCTAATTTTGGTTTAAGAGGAATTAATGTAAGGGTGGATTTCTTTTATTTTGTGAGGTGAAATTTAGAGGTGTTGTCTAATGTGTTTAGAGTTTAGGGTCGGTCTTATTTAGTCTTAATTCTCAACTTACTTGTTATTTATTTATTTTTGGTATTTGGAGTCTACTCTCACTGCCTGCTTTTCAGATTTTGTTTTGATATCTCAGAAGCAATTGGTGTTTTTGGTTGTTCAATTGTTCAATGTTGATTAAGCTCTAGTTTTTTTTGCCTATAAAATAACTTTGTTTTTCTAGTGCGGCAAACAAGATTATGTTTCTTGATTTAGATCTGGCTTTTGTTAATTTTCTATGATTTGGATCTAACGTTCTTCATTTGCCCCTTTGCGATATCTAAAAGCTCTCTTTGACGGCCTTCTGAGTTCAAAAGGAAAATAAATATAGTGCGTCACAACAACAACTTCTAAACTTCAAAGAATTTGATACGCTTTTTTTTTTTTTTGCATTAAAATATACTTTGTTTTTGCTAGAGTAGTTCGAATTGTAAACAACTCAAAATTCTTACATATTAAAATATAAAATAAAAATACATTACCATTGAAGTTTAAATTTTAGAGTCCAAACTCTTCTCCAACCAACCAATCAAGAGATTAATAACATCTCAAAAGAGAGAAAAACTTAAAAAAAAAAAAAAAGAGTTTCAAACTTGAAGTTATATGAGTTTTTTGATGAAGCAAGAGCCTAAGAGGTATGTGAGCCATAAATGTTACAGCTAAGCCACCATGGTTGTGTAGGAAAATTTGTCCGGATCTCAAGGTAGACCGGTGTTAGTGTGGCCAAATTTCTTTGATGACTTATGTTTGGTCAAAGAGTATCTCCAAGGTGATAAGGCATGTCCCATGGTCAAAAAGGCCTTGGATGTTTTCTTTCTTTCTCAAATTAATGGCTCAAGCATATGCCACCTACCCCCTTAACAACCCTTCAAAGTTCGAAGCTTTTATTTACTGACCATATTGTACATTTCCGTGCAAAAGAAAAAACTTTCTGTGCTTTGCCTTTTGGTACTTGTTGACCGCCATAGTGACTTGGAAAATTTTTTATCAAAAAAAACAAAAAACAAAGAAGATAAGATGCTACTTGCCATGTCAGTTTTTGCTCAAGTTCTTTGGGACTCGTACGTAAAACCATCCCCGTTTAAAATGAGGGATTTTGATGAATGGCCTCCGGCCAAAAAAAAATTTTGATAAATGTTCTATTTTTTAGATAATTTTTAGCATAAAAAAAAATTTTTTTAGACATTAAAACGGTTTCATTTTTTTTTTTTTTCATCATGTTGAAGTTTCTTATTCTGCTACAGTCATTTTTCTTATTTTGTTGAAAAAAACTGAGACAATTTACATGTACAGAAAAACGTGTTTTTTTTATTTCAAAAAAAAAGGAGGCATTTTGTCCGATTCAAGTTTTTTTTTTTCCATTCATCAAAATCTTCCGTTTAGTTTAAAATATAAAGTTTTATATTATAATAATTTTTTATTTTATATTATAATATATAAAAATTTTACACTATTTAATAATTATAACTATTGTTTGAATGGAAATTGTCAAACATTTAATAAGATCATTGGTTATTTAAACATTTCTTCTGTTAACTTAGATCCGGATATGAGATACGCAGACAAATGTACATTATATGAGATATGCATACCACTCCCTGGTCGATTCCAAAATTAAGCCCCATTATTTACAAAAAGCAAAATGAGCCTTCTTGTTTTTTATATAATATATATATATATATGTATATGGAGAGGAAATCATACATTAGAGTAGGCATATAACCAGCAAGGCCATGTCTACATGTATTTGGTGGATGAAAAAGAGCAATGTCACCATGGCAAAATGGCCTCTTGGTTGAACTTGCGTTCACAGCTATCGGCTTGTGAGCCCAGATTCTGAACAGTAGCATCAAATTTGTCAAATGCCTCTTTCAATTCCGCAATCTTTTTCTCAATATCCTTCATTCCGCTTTCAGCCCGAGCTCGGTTTGTTCTCGATTCAACATACCTTCTTGCGTCTATGAAGACTTCAGATTCGTATGCAAGGCCAGCGAGCTGAGACAGCCGAGCACGTAAGAACCCAACATTCATGCCCAAAAGTTCAAAGGCTTTTAGAGACTTATCCCAAGCAGAGAAATCATCACGATAGGTGGTGAGCTTGCAAGCTTTTATGGCATTGGCGATTTCTACCGTCTCGGAGATGGTCCCGACAATCAACTTCTTGTTCATGCCCTTGATAACATTGTCATGAAGGAAAGCATTCTGGCTGCGACAGAGCATATAGTACGTTTTTCTTGTAACCTCGGGAAGCTCAGAATCTAGGAGCAATCCATCTACTTGAATGCTGAAATTCTCAAAAGTTTTAACGTCCTGGAATTGATTTGCTGCCAATGACAACTTAGAACCTTCCAGTACTTCTGAAGCAACCTCCTCACTGTCGTTTTCAGATTGTTCTGCTGGCTTAGGAACTGATCTTGGCAAACCGACACTCCTTTTCTTCTTCTGAACAATTGATAAAGGAAGAGACTTCGGACGTTTCCTCCTACTATTAGAACTTGGAACCACATCCATTTGGGCGTTATCTTTATCTGAGATTAACACCCCGATGTCATGGTAGGAACATCAATGAACATAGAAAGTTAAATAATAAACCTTCCATGCACAAATAAAGTACCAGAAAAGTAGAAAGTACGAAGTAGAGAAACTAAGAAATTACCTGAATCATTCTGTTTGGTATGACAATCCAAATTTAAGAGGCCAAGAGCTCCATCCACCTCAGTTAAGTCATTTGCTCTTATAATGTAAACCTTCAACACAGAGGAAGAGATGTCAGAGACTTGTTTTTGGCTCTTGAATGGCCCTCAAGTTCAACATAAAGAAACATAATGGAATTGTTCATTTGCATTCTCTGTATCATACTTCAACCAAACTGACAAATCAACTTTCACCAAAAAAAATAATAATAATAATAATGGAATAAAGTTGGAGTTAATCAATACGGTTGCTAGTGAAGGACAGAGGAAACGATGGCATGTCTTAAAACTAGATGTAGAGAATTATCAATTTATTCTACAGAGGTTGTATTAAAGCTGCAAATCTCAAGGATAAACCCGACATGCATGACCACATTTCTTTCATAGTTTTGAATGTAAGATGGTGATGACAATTATGTACTTATACACAACAGACTTTCTCCTATTCGCTTGATATTGTCCACTTTTCCAATGGAAAAATTAGCAGAAGCGATGAGAAAAAGAGTAAACATATATGCGAAGGACAACTACAAATTGTCACCTTAAATTTGGTAGGTTCAACTAGTTGGAAGACCAAAACATCTCCCTCAAGTAATTTGTGTGCAACAGCAAACTGTCTCCAACCAGCACTCAACCCTGTCTTGTATGCGATGTATTTTATCCCATATTGTCTCCCATTTTCATCTTCTAAAGTAACCATGGTATCTTTCTCTGGTAAATGCGTCTTGCAGAACAGCCCAGGAAGCCCCTGTCAATGCCACCAACAATGTCGTAACATGTTTTTTTCCTTTCATATCACAAACTCATACATCATGTTAGACTTGTCCACTCTACTAGCACTTACCATCCAAAAGCAGCTGGCTACATGTGATCTGACCAGAGACTTTACAAAACTAGGGAATTCAGGTTCTAGATTTGATCGAACCTCCTGTGCTCGAATCACGGCGGATGATTTCACTTGACCAGATGAACATGACCTATCAGTTGCAACCATACTTGGCTTCGGACTTTTAAGAATTCACAAAGAAAGAACCACCATGAGTAACTATGCAACACATATAGGCAAAATTAAAACATGAAAGTACTACATGAATAAAAATATAACATCAGAGATATTCCACCGACCTCATCGGACTTCCTGAACGCCCAGATACAACCTGCACAAGCAGTTCTTCATTAACAATTTTTCTTTCATTGAAAATTGAAAAACAACATGCAATTTCATTCATGCAAACCTTTTAGTGAAAACTCAAACATATTAGGAAGAAACAAAAGTTACTCTAACCATCTCATGCTGCTTCAGCAAAGGGACATGGGAGATAAAACAAGTAATATATATGTGTGTCTATATATATATATATATATATTCTCGTACCAGGAAATCTCTCACCATTTTAATGGATTAGAACTGAAGTTGAATGTTTAAATTATGCACGAAGATTAGATGGCAAAATAACTCAATGCATTACGTGATCACTCTTTCGTATGCTTCTTCTAGCTAGAACGAATCATCAGAATCATTTATAATATTGTTTAAAACACGTCCTGAATTGCAAAATCATAAAATTAGCTAACTAGCTAGGTTTCCAACAACGAAATGTCACTCAGAAAGATCGTCTTACAAACTTAATTTGCACATCCGAATTCCGTTTCTTGACACTAGTTGTGGAAATCTTTTCCTCTGTCTCCTTCAAAATCCTCGTTTTCACCTGCATATTAATGCGAGGAAAAAAAAATTCAGCTAAAATTTGACAGGAACGAACAAGAATTGCTTAGAAAAAACGCAAGCCTTAGTTTTCCTCGAGAGAGAAAGCTAACACACGTCCAAATACACATATACATACACATATACGCATATATAGATACATATGTAGAGAGAGAAGGAGACCGATGAGGAAGAGGAAGAAGAAGGCTTGATCGGCCGGGGCCTCTTCAGCTGCGACTTGGACAGCTGTGCGAGAGTGAGGACGTCGTCGTCGTCCTCTGCGGATTTCGCGATCTCCATCTGAAACGGCACCGTTTCGTTTCGTTTCGTTTCTCTGCAACAACCGGCGAATCGGAAACGCCAATGGACTGAAGAAGATAGAGAGAAGGAAAAGGAAGAAGAAGGGGTTAAATTAAGGGCCCAAGGGGGTAAAAGAGAATAATGAGGGAGATTTAGATTAATCTTTCCGTTACGATCAATGAAATGATGGTCTGAATTTTTCTTTTCTTTTTTAACAAAAAATATCTTGCTTTGCTTTTCTTCGCTTCTGTTTTTGGGTGGTTTGTTGAGGATGGGGGACCAAATTGACCGTTTTAACAGCTAATTTAGAAGGAGTTTGACCTTTTTTGTTAATTAAGATTTACCGCGTTAGGTTTGTCCAATTAAGAGTGTATTTGACTATCTTAGTTTTAATTAAAATTTTTAGTTACTGCAATATAGAGCATTTATATATTACAATATTAAAAAAAATAAGTTATAATGTAAAACTTTCATATGCTACAATGTTTTAACTAAAATTGATTCAAATTGTTGGTTTTCATCACACATCCGAAACATCTTAGGGGGCGTTTGGTATACAGTAATCCTAAGATGGGAAAGAGAATCTATAAGATTCTCATGTTTGGTATAGAGTAATCTAAGTTTTGGATTCCTGGGAAACTAATTCCCGTGGGATTCAAATTACCTCATTTTGGGGTAATATGAAGCCCACCTACAAGGTGATATTCATATTCCTGAGAATCTCAAAACTATAGAAATCTCATCTTTGTTTCCATGATGATGATGATAATAATTATATTATTATTAAATTATTATAATAATAATATTATTATAAATTAATATTTCTATGCAATATAAATATAAAAATTATATTCATATAAAATAATAATTTGATAATTATGATAATAATAACATTAACAATAATAATAAACATATATAACATATTACATATACAATATCTAGATATAATATATATAAATACTATAATAATAAAATAAAATAATGTTGTACTATTATTATAAATTAATATTAATATATGATATACATATAAATATTATATCAATATAAAATTATAATTTAATAATAAGAATAATAATAACAATAATAATAAAAACATAATAATATAACATCAATATGAATAGTATAATATTAATATTAATATGCATAGCAATATCAATATTAAACTATATAAATACTATTATAATAATTATAAATATAAAATATAGCTAAATATGTTTAATATTTTCTATAACAATATGTTTATTTAATGTTAATATTAATATAAATATTAATATATTATTAAGAATTGTATTTTTATTATTATTTATATTCATATCAATATATTTTATATTATATACAACATTTTAATATTAATATATTGTTAAATAATAATTCTATGATTATTATAAATTAATATTTTTATATAAGATAAAGAAAGTATTATATTAATATAAAATAATAATTATTTAATAATAATGATAATAATAACATTAATATTCATAGTAATATTAATGTTAAATTATATATAATATTATTTTATTATTTATATTTATATTATTATTATTTAATATTAGTTCTAATATATTATATTGATACATTTAATGGTAATACAATAAATTATTTTGTCAATTATACAAGATTCCTATGTATAACCATACACAGTAATATATTATTCCTAGAAATCTAATAGAAGATTCTTATGTGCAACCAAACGTAATAATCTTAGTTCCTGGGAATCATATTCCCTACAATTATTTTCCCGGGAATATGATTCCTACTGATTACTGCAAACCAAACGCCCCCCTAAGGAATTGTTCAACTACACTTATTCTTCTTTTGGCGTTGAAGAAAGGTCTAACTATTGGAATAGTTATAATTATGTTAGAAATCCTCTGAATGCTAAGCTCACACGTGGTAACTAGATAGTCCTAGTTGTTTGGCTAATTACGACGCCATTTTAGAGTGCGTTTGACAATGCAATTAAAAGAAAAAATTAGAACCAAATTACTGTAGCAGATGAGAACTGCTCACTATGACCTAATTTTGCTTTATATTATAGCATGAAATTTTAAACTTTGAAACTATATTGTTGAAAAGACGTTGTCAAAGGCTCAAATATTTATTTATGAGATATTTACGTCTCAACTCCTTAAATTTTAAAACCTTTAGCATTGAGGTTTTCATTTTAAGAATCTGGACACTCAGGTCTACAAACTCTTAATATATTAGCAACTGCACCTTATTCCCCATTTTAATAATTTGAATACTTAGGTCGGCAAACTTTTAATTTGTTGCCACTCTTAGTCCTCATTTTAAGAATTTTAAACATTTAGATTTCTAACTTTTAATTTGTTGGTGTTGTTAGTCTATATTTTCCTTTTACTCTTAAATGGCGTAGGAAAGGTCAATATTTTGAGGCTTTTTATTCCTTGGGTCTAGAAAACGTATATTTTATTTGACCAAGGTCCGCAAAAAGCTTTTATCTTTTAAAGTATAAGTGATTAATTTCTGTCTAAAAATGTTTAGATGCCCTAGTATAAATGTAATTATGATAATTAATGATAACAAAATGATTGATTATAAACTGGGAAAAAAGAGAAATTAAAAAATCATTAAAAAATTTAGTCATCTATTTTGTTATATTTTGGGCAAGTTGGTTGCAAGTTACAGCATTATGACTAAAGAACAAGAGCAGAATTGCAACAAAACCCAAAAAAGGGTACAAATTACATTACATAACAAGTTCATGGGTGTAGCTGAGGTACAAGGGGTAAACTCGGACTCAAATAGGATAGGATTGTGCATGTTGAACCTTTTGGGTGTAAACTGAGATAAATTATTTTTATAATAACCCTATAAAACCAATTTTTTCATTGATTTATTTCATAATTGGGGATGTTCTTATGTCTTACCTTTTAATTGGATGAGAATGAATGAAGAAATACTAAGTCGTCCCATATTGAATCTCAAACTTGTTGGATCTTTAGCTTGGGAAGAAGTGGAAGTTTTTAGGCAACTTGTCCTACTTTCTGTATGATGGGGAATGTCCCCTCATGCTTGCGGCTGATCCTCTTACTAAAAAAAAAGGAAAGGGTCCACCCTGAAACCAAGGGCGTACTAACTAACAGCTGAGTCCTCTCCAAACCGCAGGAGATAGTTGCCCATCATACGGCTCACCAACTTCACTTGCCTCTATGGGAGATGCACTCATATATTAATTTTTTGAGATATTTTATAAAAGTATTGAAGACTGGATAATTGAGGTCTCTTCTAATATTGTTGTTTGATAAATGTCTGTTAAATAAATTTTGAAACTTCTCTTACACCACTATATCAATATTTTTCAACATTAGTTTATTATTTTTGTATAATATTATGCATTTTGAGAACCAAAGCTTGCATGATTTTGCATGATGCCACATATAATTTGAAAGAGGACAAAGAGCCAACATCTTGGAGGATAAAAAAATTAACAATCGAAATTTTAGGGGGAGAAAGATAATTGTGAATTAAAAAAATATCTCCAAATAACCTCTCTCAGAACTCAGCAAGCATTACGGCGCTTGTCACGACTTCAGAACTCACAACGTTGTTGGCGATCGTCATTGCGAAGTCATGGCACACTCGTGAGGTCGTGACAACATTTGCAACAAGAGACATGATTAACAACAATGAGGCAAGACAATTTTCGAAGGGCAGTTCTATATAGCCTGTAACGCCCCGAAATTTATTTAATGTTAATGTAATGTAAATGATGAATTAGTGTGCCATAATTAATGTTTAACATTAATTTGATTACTTGGTTGGATTTTTAGTTTTTGGTTGTTTTGTTAATTTGATGAATTCGAATGATTTCTTATTTGTTTTAAAATGATGTTTTGAGTTTTAAAACACAACAATTTGTAAAATGTTAAAAAAAATATTTCGTTTTACAAAACCGTGGGCGGCACATGGTTTTCGCACAGTAAAACCGCCCATCGATTTTCTCTATTTATTTCCTTCCTCTCTATCTCTCTCCTCACTCTCACGGCGCTCTCTCTCTCTCTCTCTTCCTCTTGGTCTCTCGGCTCCTCTCTCTTCTCTCAATTCTCTCTCAAAATTTTTGAAAGAAATTTGAATCCAAGCTTTGGGTTAGCAAGGAGGAAGCTCGGGGACGTGATTTAGCAACCGAGAACGCGGATTGAAGCTTCGATTCGAGGTTAGTTTTGAAATTTCTAAACTTTTTACAAAATTTTCAATTTTGTGCATTTTTGAAATCTAGGTTTGTTTAAGCTTAGAAAACCGTGGATTTGAGTTAAATGAACTTAGAACAACTAGAATCTAAGCTTAGATTGAAGAAAAACGAATTGAATTCAAGATTTTTCATTTTTCCTCAATTTTTCCTTTTTTTAGATTTTTGTGTTTGAATCTTGTTTAAATGAGTTTTAAAGTATCTAAATATGTTTTTCTATCATCTATGAATGTTTTCCATGCCTGAGATTTGAGAAAAACAGGTTAGAATCAAGATTTGGGTTTTGGGGAAATCAAAACCCGTGGCTGAAATTTCTGGGTTTTTCCAATTCGACAGGCCATAACAGGGATCGGCAGGCCGGTGTTCTTCAGTCTAGCAGGCCAAACCTGGAAATTGTTCGGCCGACCGAACTTTGCTTCCGGCAGGCCGAACTGTGCAGTTCGGCCGGCCAAAGCAGGGAGTCCGGCAGGCCGACCAAGGCATGGCAATTTTTGTGATTTTTACCCATTTTTACTGTTTTAAACCCTGATTTAAATCCCAACCTTATAGAATGATTTTAATGATATAAATGGCACACTAGGACATCATGAAATGGTTTAGTAACATAGAATGTCTCGAACTAGATATTGATCGACTTAGTTTGTATCTAGGATCGTTCGTGATTCCGTGGAGCTAACGTATAGGGGACTGGGATTACGGTGTGGGGCACCGGCACGAGTATTGAGGTAGGACTTCTATCCTATTTCTTTGGTAGCCTGGTTTTGAAATGATTTGGCTTTGAAAAGGATTTCTATTAAAATATTTTCGACGGTTGTTTGAAAATAGGATTTATCGGTTATATTTTAATATACCGTGATCTGAAATGAACTTCATAATAATGTAACTGACAACACTCGGTAATTGGGTTTTGAATGATAATGATAATAAACACATAGGCATGATGCCATATCAGAGATTGGGTCATGTAGCGATCGACCTTGGGGGCAGGTCCCGAAACCCAGCTGGGCCACTACGGTGGTGATATTATGGTTTGCCTAGGAAAAGAAAAATGGTATTTTTGATTGTGCGAGTAGACTGTTCTGGGTCAGGACGATTCTACTCAAATTATTTATTTATTTATTTATTTATTTAAGGTTTCTTTTGAGCACACCTAGCAATGAAATGTTTCTTTAAATTAAACTATTTTATAAAACATAGTCCTACTGAGCCTTTCGCTCACGTTTTATTGTTTTAAATTTCTCCCTCTAGGTGGTTTCCCATGTAGGTTTGGAGAGGATTCTTCGGACCGAACTCAAGAGCAATAGGACGATTGATTTATATTTTGTATTATTTAATCAAGGCATGTAAGATCTTAATTTTATTTGTACTTGGACTGTGATTGTATTTATGATATTGTCAGTACCATGTATGTGCACAAGTTGTGGGTTGTGGAACGCATACTCGCGGCTCTATTATTTTAATATTTATTCGTTTAATGTTTGAAATTGTCTAACGTATATGAACTTGCTGTGAAGTGTTTTAATGAACCTCACGTTTTATACTTAATTCAATTCCTTAAACTCTAGATTTTAATTAAATTCTCTTTTAATTAATTTAAATAATCCGTCACGTCACCTTCCGTACTCCGGGGCGTGACAAAATGGTATCAGAGCTCAAGGTTATGAACCTTGGGAATTGTGCACACATAGGTTTGATAATGAAATACCTCTGACAGTCCAAATTTTGTTTTCAAAAGTGAGAGAATGGCACCTAGACGTCGCTCGACTGCTGATGCCGAGTTCGGAAATGATGAGAGCATAATGAGGTCTATGTTTGCGGCTTTTCGACAGATGGCAGCCAGGGCTAGACCGGGAGATTCTGATGTTGGTAGTCGGCATGCGTACTTTAAGGAATTTTGACAGGTGTCAATTTTGACTTTTGATGGCAATGGGGATCCGCAGTTAGCAGAGTATTGGTTGGATTCAATCTTGAAGCATTTGGATACTCTTGGTGTGCCTGAGGAGTATCGTGTGGAGTTTGCTGCGTATAAGCTCGAGGGTGGTGCTAACACTTGGTGGAAACAGGCTAAGCGTCTGGAGCGCGGTGGTGATATCAGTTGGGACAAGTTCGAGGAGCTGTTCTATGATCGGTATTTTTCGCAGGGGTATAGAGATCAGAAGGCAGCTGAGTTCTACAGGTTGCAGCAGGGTGATCTGTCAGTTCGAGAGTATGAGGCAAAGTTTAATGAGTTGGCTAGGTTTGCTCCATCAGCGGTGGCATCGGAGCGTGAAAAATGTATTAAGTTTCAGGAAGGACTTAAGGCTCCTATTCGGCGGCAGTTGGTTGCTCTACGACTTAGGAGTTTCGGAGAGCTTGTGTCGTCGATGATCTCCGTGGAGAATGATTATGTGCAGTATTGTTAGGACCAAGCCAAGGCTTCAGGAGGACCGCAGAGGAGTGGCAGGAAGAGCACCAGTAGTCGTCCAGCTCCGGGGAAAGGCAAGCAAGGCGGTGCGACCAGTGGTAGCAGCAGTTCATATGGCAGCGGGCGCAGCAATCCCTACAGCTTTCATTGTCATTTCTGTCAGCAGCCCAGACACATCAAGAGGAATTGCCCGATCAGAAGTGCTCATCTTGGATCTCAGACTGGGGAGGATGCCAGTCGTCAGTCTCAGCCTCAGCCTTAGACCCTACCTCCGCCTTTGCAGTACCTGCAGTTACAGTATCCGTAGTTTTCTCCTAGGCAATTCTCATATCCGGCACGGGGGCAGCAGTCGTAGCATTTTCAGCGCAGTGTTCCTCAGTATCGAGCGCCGAGTACATGTAGTGTGCAGTCGTCTCCATCTCAGCAGCATAGGCCGAGTAATCCAGGACCCAGCAATGTCGGTAGAGGAAAAGGGAAGGCGCCAGTGCAGGTTCATGCAATGGCATCTGGAGGGTCAGATTCTCAGACTGGTAACGCGGTTGTCGATGGTATGATCTTGGTTTCTAGATCTTTAGCTCGTGTTTTATTTGATACTGGTGCCTCTCATTCTCTCATTTCGAGTTCTTTTGTATATGCCTTGGGATTAGAGGTAGAAGAGTTTAATGAACCCCTAGTCATAACTTCTCCTTTGGGGCAGGTGTGTGTAAATTGTATGTGTAAATCCTGTAAAATAAAGATTGGGGATGAGATTTTGAAAAGTGATTTGATTATACTCCCCATGAGCTCCTATGATGTAATTCTAGGGATGGACTGGTTGTCCAAGTATAGTGCAGTCGTGGACTGCCAACTTAGAAAAGTGACCCTAGTGTCTGATAGGGGGACGGTGATCACTTTCCAGGGTGGTGGTGATTGGCTAATGAGTGAGCGTCTCATGAAGTCGTGTCTAGGAAGGCGAAGGAATCTAGGTTGTTGTGCTTTTCTTGCCAATCTAGATTGCGAGCCCTATGTTTCGAGTGGCAGTGTAGCGATTTCGGTGGTTGATGAGTTCGAGGATGTCTTCCCCGACGAGTTGTCAGGATTACCACCGCATCGGGAGATTGAGTTTGGTATCGAGTTGTTTCCAGGGACATCACCGATTTCTATGTTACCTTATCGGATGGCGCCGGCATAAATGAAGGAATTGAGAAAGCAACTTCAGGAGCTTGCTGATAAAGGGTATATTTGGAATAGCACATCTCCGTGGGGAGCACCGGTTTTGTTTGCTAAGAAGCATGATGGGACTCTCAGGTTATGTGTGGATTATCGGCAGCTGAATCGTGTTACGGTGAAGAACAAGTATCCCTTGCCTAGGATTGATGAGTTGTTTGATCAGTTGGGAGGTTCGCGATACTTCTCGAAGGTTGATTTGCGTTCAGGTTATCATCAGCTCAGGATCAAGGAAGAGGGTATTCCCAAGATAGCTTTTAGGACTCGGTATGGGCACTTTGACTTCCTGGTTATGTCATTTGGATTGACAAATGCTCCGGCAGCTTTTATGGATTTGATGAACAGGATATTTAGGCCGTATCTGGATCAGTTCGTGATCGTGTTCATCGATGACATTCTTGTGTATTCTAAGACTTGGGAGGAGCATGAGCAGCATCTCCGGATCGTGCTTCAGACTCTACGGAAGCACCAGTTGTATGCTAAGAGGGAAAAGTGTGAGTTCTGGTTGATTGAGGTCAAGTTTCTAGGTCATGTTATCTCGGAGCATGGTATTTCAGTGGATCCGTCCAAGATTAAAGCTATATTAGAGTGGGAATGACCAAGGAATGTAGCGGAGATTCACAGCTTCTTAGGTCTTGCTAGATATTACAGGAAATTTGTAAAGGATTTTTTGAAGATTGCAGCTCCGTTGACGAGATTGATGAAGAAAAATGTCAAGTTTGAGTGGAATGAAGATTGTGAGTTTGCTTTTTAGGAATTGAAGAACCGGTTAACTTCTGCTCCAGTATTAGTTATTCCTAACAGTGACGAGCCGTATGAGGTTTATGCGGATGCTTCAAGGCGCGGACTTGGATGCGTGTTGATGCAGCTTGGACGTGTGGTTGCGTACAGATCGAGACAGCTACGACCTCACGAGCGGAATTATCCTACTCATGATTTAGAGCTTGCGGCGGTGATTTACGCGTTGAAGATTTGGAGGTGTTACTTGTATGGAGCGTCGTTTCAGGTCTTCTCCGATCACAAGAGTTTGAGATATCTGTTCACTCAGAGGGATCTTAATCTGAGGTAGCGTAGATGGATTGAGTATATGGAGGATTATGATTTTGCGTTGCAGTATCATCCCAGGAAAGCTAATATGGTCGCGGATCCGCTTAACAGGAAGTCTTCAAGGATTCTCGCTTGTTTGGTTTTTGAGGACTGGAGCAGGGATGCGACAGTGAGTGAGTATCGGCTATAGTATCATGAAGACTGTGATCGCGTTTCGGTGTATCATGTGGAAGCGACTCCAGCTCTTGTTCGGATGGTGAATCAAAGTCAGTGGCAGGATCAGCATTTGCAGGGGATTGGGTCGCGAATTCAGAACGGGGAGCAGTTCGAGGAATGAAGTGTGCATGTAGATGGATCTTTGTACTTCCGAGAGCACCTTGCAGTTCTAGTTATCGCCGAGGTGACGAAAGCCGTTCTAGACGAAGCCCATAGGTCTCAGTTCGCCATTCATCCGGGGAGCACCAAGATGTATCGCGATTTGAAAAGACAGTATTGGTGGAGAGGCATGAAGAAAGATGTTCGAGAGTACGTGGCCAAGTGTTCGACGTGTCTTCAGGTGAAAGCCGAGCATTAGAAGCCTGCAGGTCAGCTTCAGCCGCTTCCTATTCCAGGGTGGAAATGGGAGCATGTGACGATGGATTTCCTCACAGGTTTGCTGAGGACGGAGCAGCGACACGATGCAGTTTGGGTCGTGGTCGACAGGTTGACGAAATCGGCGCATTTCATTCCGTTTAGGTCGACGTGTTCTAGGAAGGTTCTCGGGGAGTTGTATATGCAGAACATTGTGAGGTTGCATGGGGTTCCTTTGTCCATCACCTCTGATCGAGACACCAGGTTTAATGCTAAGTACTGTAGGAGTTTTCAGGAGGCTTTAGGTACGGATTTGAACTTCAGTACGACGTTTCATCCTCAGACTGATGGGCAGTCTGAGCGGGTTATTCAGGTTCTCAAGGATATGTTGCGTGCCTGTGCATTAGACTTCGGCGGGAATTGGAAGCAATGTTTGCATTTGACGGAGTTTGCGTACAACAATAGTTATCAGGCAAGTATCGGTATGGCACCATTTGAGGCATTGTATGGGCGACCGTGTCGGTCACCTGTGTGTTGGGCCGAGCCAGAAGATAGGGTTATTCTTAGGCCGGATGAGATCTGTGATAGCAACGAGAAAGTCGTGGTGATTCAAGATCGATTGAGGGCAGCTCAGAGTCGAAAGAAGAGCTACGCGGATAGGAGACATAGACCCTTAGAGTTCGCGGTTGGAGATTTTGTTCTCTTGAGGGTATCGCCTCGTAAGGGAACTATGCGGTTCGGAGTGAGTGGGAAGCTCGCGCCGAGGTATATTGGGCCATTCGAGATCACTCAGCGTGTTGGTGTGGTCGCTTATCGGCTTGATTTTTCGCCCGAACTTCTCATGTTCATGATGTGTTTCATGTGTCGATGCTTAGGAAGTGTCTGCCTGAGCAAGGTAAGATAGTTTCGTTCCGCGAAGTGTAGGTTCAGGAAGATACGACGTACGAAGAAGTGTCGATTCAGATTATCGACTGGAAAGTGATTAGCTTGCGTCGTCGTGAGATACCGTTGGTAAAGGTCGTGTGGCAGCATCATGGGGTTGATGAAGTCACTTGGGAGCTAGAGTCAAATATGCGGGAATTGTATCCGCATTTGTTTTGTTTTTGAGATGAGTTGTAAATTTCGAGGGCAAAATTTCTTTTAGGGGTGGAGAGTTGTAACGCCCCGAAATTTATTTAATGTTAATGTAATGTAAGTGATAAATTAGTGTGCCATAATTAATGTTTAACATTAATTTGATTACTTGGTTGGATTTTTAGTTTTTGGTTGTTTTATTAATTTGATGAATTCGAATGATTTCTTATTTGTTTTAAAATGATGTTTTGAGTTTTAAAACACAACAATTTGTAAAATGTTAAAAAAAATATTCCGTTTTACAAAACCGTGGGCGGCACATGGTTTTCGCACAGTAAAACCGCCCACCAATTTTCTCTATTTATTTCCTTCCCCTCTCTCTCTCTCCTCACTCTCACGGCGCTCTCTCTCTCTCTCTTCCTCTTGGTCTCTCGGCTCCTCTCTCTTCTCTCAATTCTCTCTCAAAATTTTTGAAAGAAATTCGAATCCAAGCTTTGGGTTAGCAAGGAGGAAGCTCGGGGACGTGATTTAGCAACTGAGAACGCGGATTGAAGCTTCGATTCGAGGTTAGTTTTGAAATTTCTAAACTTTTTACAAAATTTTCAATTTTGTGCATTTTTGAAATCTAGGTTTGTTTAAGCTTAGAAAACCGTGGATTTGAGTTAAATGAACTTAGAACAACTAGAATCTAAGCTTAGATTGAAGAAAAACGAATTGAATTCAAGATTTTTCATTTTTCCTCAATTTTTCCTATTTTTGGATTTTTGTGTTTGAATCTTGTTTAAATGAGTTTTAAAGTGTCTAAATATGTTTTTCTATCATCTATGAATGTTTTTCATGCCTGAGATTTGAGAAAAACATGTTAGAATCAAGATTTGGGTTTTGGGGAAATCGAAACCTGTGGCTGGAATTTCTGGGTTTTCCTAGTTCGGCAGGCCGAAGTGCGTGTTCGGTAGGCCAGAACAGGGATTGGCAGGCCGGTGTTCTTCAGTCCGGCAGGCCGAACCTGGAAATTGTTTGGCCGACCGAACTTTGCTTCCGGCAGGGCGAACTGTGCAGTTCGGCCAGCCGAAGCAGGGAGTCCGGCAGGCCGACCGAGGCCGACCGAGGCATGGCAATTTTTGTGATTTTTACCCGTTTTCACTGTTTTAAACCATAATTTAAATCCCAACCTTATAGAATGATTTTAATGATATAAATGGCACACTAGGACATCATGAAATGGTTTAGTAACATAGAATGCCTCGAACTAGATATTGATCAACTTAGTTTGTATCTAGGATCGTTCGTGGTTCCGTTGAGCTAACGTATAGCGGACCGGGATTACGGTGTGGGGCACCGACACAAGTATTGAGGTAGGACTTCTATCCTATTTCTTTGGTAGCCTGGTTTTGAAATGATTTGGCTTTGAAAAGGATTTCTATTAAAATGTTTTCGACGGTTGTTTGAAAATAGATTTATCGGTTATATTTTAATATACCGTGATCTGAAAATGAACTTCATAATAAATGTAACTGACAACACTCGGTAATTGGGTTTTGAATGATAATGATAATAAACACATAGGCATGATGCCATATCAGAGATCGGGTCGTGTAGCGATCGACCTTGGGGGCAGGTCCCGAAACCCAACTAGGCCACTACGGTGGTGATATCATGGTTTGCCTAGGAAAAGAAAAATAGTATTTCTGATTGTGCGAGTAGACTGTTCTGGGTCAGAATGGTTCTACTCAAATTATTTATTTATTTATTTAAGGTTTCTTTTGAGCACACCTAACAATGGAATGTTTCTTTAAATTAAACTATTTTGTAAAACATAGTCCTACTGAGCCTTTCGCTCACGTTTTATTATTTTAAATTTCTCCCTCTAGGTGGTTTCCCATTTAGGTTTGGAGAGGATTCTTCGAACCAAACTCAAGAGCAATAGGAGGATTGATTTATATTTTGTATTATTTAATCAAGGCATCTAAGATCTTAATTTTATTTGTACTTGGACTGTGATTGTATTTATGATATTGTCAGTACCATGTGTGTGCACAAGTTGTGGGTTGTAGAACGCATACTCGCGGCTCTATTATTTTAATATTTATTCGTTTAATGTTTGAAATTGTCTAACGTATATGAACTTGCTATGAAGTGTTTTAATGAACCTCACGTTTTATACTTAATTTAATTCCTTAAAATCTGGATTTTAATTAAATTCTCTTTTAATTAATTTAAATAATCCGCCATGTCACCTCCCGTACTCCGGGGCGTGACATAGCCCCATCGAGCTAGGACCCGGCCCCCTCACATGGGGTTGGCCCCATGGGTCCCACATAGTGGGGCCCAAGCTATAGCTCGAATGGGCTGAAAAAAGTTTTTTATCTTCTTCACGACAATAAGGTGACAAGGTATCATTTTTCTCTAACAATGGGCATTTGCGGTAGCTGACTCTGGGAAATATTTTAGATTTGAAAGTTAGGGATTAAAGGTTTTAATGTGGGAATTTTTCAACTTAGTTTTTTTTTTCAATTTTAATAAATAAATTATTTATTTACTAATTAAAAATAAAAAATCAGTAATTTCTGATAATTTTCGATAAATGATGTATGAAACAAGTAAAGATAATTGGTAAATGTTAGTAAATAATATATTTACTCTGTAAATGATTTATTAAGTAAAAAATTATAAATTTTAGATGAATGATGTTTCTTTAAATAGGTAAATTATATACTTACTAATAGGGTGTTTAGTAATCTCAGTTTCAATCAAAACTTTTAGTTGCTACAGTATAAAGCTCTCACATGCTACAATGTCAAGGAAGAATATGTTACAGTATAAAGTTTTCACATATTGCAGTGTTTTTAAACAAAATCGGATCAAACCAATGCTTCTATATACCCTATAAGTATAAAAACTCATAAATAATGTACTTTTTTGAGTGAAAATGATAAATATTATGTGAATGATGTGTCACTAAGTAAATAAATCTATACAAAATGTATTCATTAAGCAATCAAATTGATAAATGTTAGGTAACTAATATACTTATTAAGTAAATCAATTCATAAATAATAAATTTAGCCGGTAAATTAATAAGTATTAGTTATACAATGTTTTTATTGAGTACATATTGGGTAAATCAGCAAAAACAAAGATAAATATTCGGTAAATATATTTTAGATTAATTTCATTTTTGGCCTCTGAACCAAGCAACTTGTCCTATTTTGGTGCATGGACTTTAAAACCTAGCAAATCACACCCTAAACTATTCAAGTTATACCATTTTGGCCATTCCGTAACCAAATCTGTCAAAATAGGTCAATAATATCACTTGTGCCACCTAAACTATGTAACTTGTTCTATTTTGACCACTAAATTTTAAACTATAACAAATCACACTTTTAAATTATGAAACTTGTCATATTTTGGCCATTCCATTACTATACCTGTTAAATGATGACGAATTAAGCCATATAAATAGGCACCTAATCGATTAATTATAAATCGATTGTTAAGATTAAATCTTTTGTGATCGAATTTCATGCATATTAGACTAACAAATAAGGAATTTCAGTAAACAAATTTACATTTTTTTTGAATTAAAATTAATACGGATTTTGAGGGTTATTTTTTTTCCTGATTATTGAGTCTAATAGGCAAAGTATTCACAATTACATCAGTTATGTAATTTTTAACCCTAAAATTTAGTCATAAATATGGCAAGTAGGTCATACTGTAGTATCTATGTGTCGTTTTTGTAAGGTACCCTTATATCGAAGTTTTTTTTTTTAACTTTTTTGTTCATATTTTTTTTTATTTTAATCTTTAAATAATATGATGGAGAAAATTTGGTAAAACTTCTTAAGTAAAGAAAATAGTAGAGTTGTTATTAACAAAATTATAAAAAAGAGAAAATAGTAAAACTTATATAATAGATAAACAAAATTAGATATTTTGATTTCAAAATATATGTGGAAAACGTATATGGAGTCAAAAGGGCAAAACGATCATTTGCCTCAATCCGTCAATATTTAACAGATTTAATAATGAAATTGTCAAAATGGGACAAATTTCATAATTTAGGGTTATGATTTGTTATAATTTAAAGTTTAAAGTTTAAGGTCAAAATGGGACACGTTTCATAGTTGAGGGGTCAAAATGAAATTGTTGATTCATATCTGTTAATATTTAACGGGATTAGTAATAGAAGGGTCAAAATAGGACAAATAGAATAATCTAGATATATGATTTGTTAAGTTTTAAAGTTCAAGGGCTAAAACGAAAATTAACCTATTTATTTTTCTTAGCAATTATTAGTTTAATAATATTTACCAAGTATAAATATTTGTAAATAATGTATCCAACAAATGAAATAATTTGATCGCTTTAGGTAATTATGTAATTACCACGTAAATAAATTACAATATAAAAAATAGTAAAATATTAAAGGAATAATGTATCTATCAAATAAGTATCAAGTAAATAAATATATTTACTAACTATTGAAATTTGTAAATAGTTTTGGGCCCCCATAGAAGGTGCTTGGGCAACTCGATTTGACTTTCTCTGGCAAAATCTCTACAGGCTTTAGGTTTTGGGGGAAGATATGGAGCTTTGGGTGGGGGTTATGGCTCGCTTTTGGCTGGTAATTTTGGCCGTCTTTATGTGTTGGCAAATTTGAGCTCCTTGAGAATTGATTGCGCTGTGGTTGGATATGGCAAAGAGGGAGGAGAGATCGCTTTTTTCTTCAAGCGTTAGAGGTGCATCCTCTGGTTAGCAAAGGCGGGCGGTGGCTGGTGGTTCTCACACGTTGGAGCATTGGTTCCTTTCTAAAGTCTTCAGCTTGTATGCAGCGAGACTTCCTTTCTCACCCTTGGCAATGGTCGGTTTTCCGGCGAAGATTCTATCATCTAGTGCACCTTGTTTGTTTTGTTATAATAACAGAAGTGGTCTCTTAATCATCCGGTGTTTTTTTTGTGTCTAGCCCTTAAGTATTGTTCTTTAGAGTATTGTGTTTGGCCTTGTTGCTTTTAGCTTCTCGATTTCAATCAATTAGAGTTGTCTACCTACTATATTGATATGTTTGAAAGAATCATTTGTGTGCTTTTGTAGTTTTTTTCTCATTGAAACTTGCTATACGTTCTACCCTTTTGAGCATTTTAATCAAATCTATTGGTATTTCTAATTTGTGGTCGGAGTTAAGTTGGTAATTATGTTATGATTTTTCATGTTTGAATTAATGAATGTGTTATTTTAATTTGAAATGCAATTTCTTTTTCCTCTGAACAGAAAAAGGTCCAACTTTGACCTGATAATTCAATCTAGCAGGGCTTAATAACTTAAACATAAGGTAATGTTTAAAAAATCATATGTTATATTTGTTTTTTTTATATATATTCACATGCACGCTACAATTTAAGGTTCAAATCCCCACTACAAAGCACCAATATTACATCAAACATGTTATGCAGCCGTGCAACCTATTTCTCCCTGCAAGAGCATGGCACTCTGAAGGCTTCATATTTTATTTAAATTAAAAATATTACGTGTCATATTATCCGTGCTTATCTTCATTAGCCTTTGTTAATTATAGAAATACGAATTAAAAATGATTTTGTTTTAGAGAAACCGGAAAATCAATTATGATGATTTGATATTTCATATTTTCGTGACAAAAAGGCGGCTCCCTGAATATACTATCTCTGTTTATGTTTGAGCTTGGGCCCACAGGGACAGGCTAATGTACTATAAACAAACTAGTTAGTTTCGTTCCAGCAGACTTTTTCGTTTGAATGTCGTTTTTTTTTGCTTTTTTTTGGGTTCCTTAACTTTTTGGTCGATTGATTTCTTCGGCTGTTTTTAGATGTTGTTTCTTGTACTCATCTTTTGTCGTCTTCTCGCAGCAAAGTTTCTATTCTCAAAATATACAATAAAAAGACAAAGGAAATCGTTTTTTTTTCTTCCTCTTTAAAGATGATCATCGTCTTGAAACTCGTTCAAAAGTGAATCAAGTTAATTCTCTTTAATAGTTATATAATGGATTTGTCAAATAATCTGAAAGTCGGTTTGAAAGTCGTTTATCTGATACTGGCATTCTGTTCTGCTCTCTTTCTGGGTGCTCTCAAAGGTTCCCTTTTCTTTTTTAATCTTTTTTGCTTCATATTTTATTCCCTTTTTTCACCTCTGGGTATATAGTATTCTTGCCAAGAGAATCTGGGTTGTTGGGGTCTTCATCTCTTCCTATTTGTTTCTTCTGAATTCCTTGAAAGAAAAGTTTGGTTCTTGGCGTTTTCATGGAATATTTCTAAATTTCTAACCTTTTTTTTTTTTCAGGTTTTCTTGTAGGTCCTGTTGCCTGTTTGATATTGATTATAGGGAATATTGGAGTAATCCTTGGTTTGCTTCCTGCACATCTTGTGTGGACAATATACACCCTTGTAAAGTAAGTCTCTAATTTTAACCCACTTTGTAAATTGAAACTTTCAAATTTCACTTGTCTAAAGAAAATATTGATATTTCCTCTCTGGGTTTTTGATATTTTACATGATATGCATCCATCTATGGTAATTTCAGGATTAGAATACTTGATGCACCACTTAAAGTTGCAATCTTGTTGGCTTTGCCTGCCTTATTTGGCATTTGGTTGGGTTTGAGCATAGCTGGGAGTGTTCTTGTGGGAGTTGGGTATGGCTTCTTTACACCATGGGTTTCTACTTTTGAGGCTTTCAGACATGAAAAGGAAACCAAGAAGTTTCTTCACAGTGTTGTGGTAAAATCTTTTTTTGACTTTTTTGGTCTCTTTTTTTTTTAAAAAAAATTCGACCACCTCCTTTATTTCTCGCTTTGATTGTGCTTCTCTTTCTCTTGCTTTTCATTACTCTTTAGGATGGCACTTGGGGCACCATTAAAGGAAGTTGTACAGTAGTTAGGGATTTTGCAGACTTGTGTTACCATTCCTACTTACTCTACTTGAAGGAATTGCGTGAATCCCCTTATTCAAATGAAGTTCAAACTCTTAGGTAAGTATGTAATTTAGTGACATTGTTATGACAATTAGTCATCTTGTGCTTTCTTAGAACTTGAGACAAAAGAAGGAAACTTTAGGTTTCAGTAATGCTCCCTTAAAATACTTGATATTTCAAATTTTCAAATGTTGGGCCCTCTTATTCTATTTTATATTTTTTTAGGACTCTATAGTGAAGTCTCAAATTATGGTAAGGCATAATTTTTATCCGTCAGACTGCCTTGTAATTATATCATATGAAACAAAAGTATGATAATTTAACAAAACTTGATGAAAATCTGACATGGTAAGTTTTTTTCTTTCCATACTCTAGAAAGGAATTCTCTTTTTTTCCCCTTTGCTATATGCCATAACAATGTTTGGGTAACTATCCAGGAACCATATTCATAGTACACACGTGCGTGTCCACATATAATTTATATATATTAAAAGACATATGTTAGCTATTTTTGTCTTTACGCAGACAAATAAGCCACTTGTTTTAAAAGTTCCAACTTCTTTTAAGTAGTCGTGTCTAGGAACTAGTGGGTAATTTGGTGCTCATTATTGGTTTAGGCATGCCACTTTTTCACTAGTTACATTTGGTGCTATGTAGGTTAATTCATGTGCCTGCTTGTATCATAGTTGGGTTGATGGGGCTAATTGTGGAGATTCCATTGTACACTTCGATTGCCATAGTTAAGAGTCCGTACATGTTGTTCAAAGGGTGGTTTCGTCTGGTACATGATCTGATCAGCCGAGAAGGACCATTTCTTGAAACCGCTTGTGTCCCTATTGCTGGTTTGACAATCCTGGTGTGGCCTATTGTCGTCGTTGGAAGCGTCTTATTGGCCATTTTCTCTAGCTTCTTTGTTGGACTCTATGCATCAGTCATAGTATTTCAGGTTTGAATTTGATCACACTTTTCAATCTGATGATCTTCATATATGTATTTGTCTTGGCCTTTGGTTTGAGTGAACAGTGAAATAACACTTTTAACCCTTTCATTCATGAAGGAAAGATCTTTCAGAAGAGGTATAGCTTATGTCATTGCAATGGTTGCCGAATTCGATGAATACACCAATGATTGGCTCTATCTCCGCGAAGGAACTATTTTTCCGAAGTAATTGTTCCTCCAATCATTGCTATTATTTACTACTTTAGAAGTTTGTTAAGCATGACATAGATGTTGCAATTCCAAAACCTCTTTGATACGAGCAGTAGCATTTTTGCTTGCAGCCAGGCCCCAGTATCGAAAGTCGAGATGGACAACAAGATCGCCCGAGTCTTCTTTTGGAGGAAGTCCCGTGGCTGGAGTCAACCCCAGTTCGGCTTCTACTGAAGCACCTGCAATGCTTGTGCCAAGTTTAGCTCCGTCAAGATCGGTTAAAGAGACCATACAAGAAGTGAAAATTGTGCAGGTATGCTTTTACAATATAGGTTTTCAATGCCTTATGCTACTAGTATTAGGTGATGGTTTTAACTGTTTTGATGTACAGGATCTTTTTCATTTTATTTAAATGAGTATTAGATTCTGAAAGACAGAGTAAATATGCAGAGATTCATATAGTTTTGTTTGAACAATTTTTATGCGCTGCTTTCCTTTCTTAGCACTAGATTGACAATATTTTTATAACTTATTTCCTACTACAGTTGGTTATAGTTGTCTTTTCTATTTTTAATGGTGGCTAAATGTGTCTTCTTTGAAACGCGACAGATATGGGGAAACATAATGAGGACCTGCGAAATTAGGGGTAAAGAATTATTGGATGCTAATGTGATCACACCCGCCGATCTGTGTGAATGGCTGAAGGAAAAGAACAGCAATGAAGCCCCAACCATAGTTGGCGTCGGCTTGCCTTGTTACTCGTTACTGCAGACAATGCTCTACTCCATCAAAGGAAATTCAAGTGGCATGTTGCTGCTCGATGACGTTGAAATAACCAATATGAATAGACCAAAGGACAAATTGTTGGACTGGTTCTTTAACCCTGCAATGGTATTAAAGGAGCAGATTAAGGCCATAACGTTAGAAGAAACGGAGGTGCGGTTCTTGGAGAAGATTGTTCTTTTCGGAAGCAACAAGCGACGCATGGAAGCTTGGGAAAATGGGAGTTTAGTACCTCAGAACGCTACGAGGGCTGCTCAAATTCAGGGCATAAGTAGAAGGTAAGGTACTTTTCTTTGCATGATATGAATGTCCTTGAGCTTAATGTTAAGAAGTAATTTTTTGTCTAGTTTTGCCCATGCTATGACCTTTTTTTCTCTCTCTCCTTGGAGAGTTGTGGAATAAGAGCAAATTTTTTGCTCGTTTATTTGACTATTCATTAATAATTTTTGCAGGATGACTGGAATGGTGAGAAGCGTATCGAAGTTCCCGACTTATAGGAGGATGTATCGCGAAGTTGTGAAGGATTTGGTGGCGTATTCTTCGGAGAAGGAGGCTTCTACAAGGTCCAGTTCCAAGAGATCTATTGCGTTCATTGAAAATGTGTAGAACGTACCTCAAAGGCTTGATCCTTCATATTAATGCTACTATTGCGAATACCTCTACCAAAACTAGTTTCCTTCTTAGAGATAAAGAAAAATTATGGCTGTTTAGTTTCTTGGTAGATGCTGATATAGAATTATAATAAATTTTCATCAATTTTTTCATGCACAAATTGTCTAGGAAAAACTGAGGGATCAAGAACTTTCAAATCTTGGACTAAGCAACAGTCAATTCCTCAAAGTGAAACAGAAATTCTGTGCATGAAGATATTTTTTAAGGTATTTTGCATTGTTGCTACATAAACTTGTTACACATTTGCAATTTGCCCCTTAAACTGTTAATTTTAACAAATTAACCATTGAACTTATAAATCTATTACAAATCAGCCCCAATGATAGCAATTTTAAGCTTTGGAATAAAATTAACGTGTGGTATTCGTGTGGGCCATTAATTAAGAGTACAAAAAAGTTTTTCATATAAATTATAATCTATATATATTCAAAGCAAAGTTAATTCAAAATTTGCTATTTTAATGAAAACTTAATTAAAGATATTGATCACAATAAACTTGGACTAAGATATATAAAAATAATCATTCATGTTAATAATCAACTCTTCAAGAACAAATTACATGTCAATGTCCATAAAAAAAAAAAAAAGCCAATAGAGTGATTTGCTACAAATTTGAAAGTTTAGGGGTAATTTATCAAAATTAAAAGTTTAAGGGGTAAATTGTTAATGTGCTACAAGTTTAAGGGGTAATGGTACCAAATACCCTATTTTTTATTCTATTTCCTTTTGCTTGAACTTTAAGTCATCCTTATTAATGTTGAAACAACATAAAGAGTTTGTTTAGCAACATAGGTTCAAACTAAAGGTTGAACCTAAAACACTATAGCAATATAGATTTTTAGGGTTTGACATATAAATTTGAACTAAAAAAATGGTTCAAACACCATATCATGTGAGAGCTTTTCACTATAACATATTTTATTTATATTGTAAGATGTGAAAGCTTTACAGAGTAGACAGTTTGAACTCATGAGTTTGAACTGTTGTGTCAAACACTAGATTTGTGAGAGAAAACGCTGCAGCAACATTTGTTTAAATCAAAAGTTTTTTATTTCAAACTACATTCCCAAACCGGCCTAAAGGATTCATGGATATGAAAATGAGATGTCCACTACATTGGAAGCAGTGAAGCAGTTTGCTCTTGCAGGGCATTTAGATATGATAAAATTATATTATATCACACTTTTAAAAGTTGTGTTTATTTATATCACACTTAAAAAATTTATGTCGTATTATCGTTTATATTATATATTAAATTATGTCATAAGCAAATATATATATATATGTATTTATAGAAAGTAATAACTTACTTAAAAATAACACTTATGAAAATGAAAAATTCTTGCGGGTTGTTCAAATGTTCTTGGGGAAAGGACCTCATCAGGCTATCTAAGTTGACTTGTCACATCTTTGGATTCAAGGTTTTGTTCTCATTGGGTTTCCAACTTTTGGGCCTTGGCCTAACTTCCAAGATGTTGCTGCCAAGATGTCATTTTTTATGATCTTTATTAGCACACCATACAAAGCAACATTTTCCATACTCCTAAATACTTCCTAATTACTGCATAGAATAATGGGATTCGAATCCCAATCTTCGAATACAAAATATTGTATACTTACACTTTCTGGTAATGACAAGAAGCTTGAAAAGAAAAAAGGAAAAAAAAGGAAAAAAAAGAGCAACCAAACAAACAAAGAAAAGTAGAGTTGATTTAGAAAATCAAAGCTGGTAGTTTGAATTTGGCAGATTGAGGAAGAAAGATCTGAGTGAAACAGCAAAGGAATCAAGATCTTGATCAAAAGATGCAATAAAAGCGAAATTGTTCAGAAGGCCCTAAAAAAATGATCACTTTTGTGATTGGCAATTGAATTTTTACGCACTTTTTGCACACATGCATGCATGCATGCAATACACATCGCACTCCCCTTCCACTGATAGTTGCTGACAATATGACCTCATCGCCATAGATCTTGCCATCAAACTGCTCAACATTCACCTAAAGCTCATATATATATATATATATGTTTGACTATCTCTCTATATTTCGCTTTCTTTCTTTGTGTTCCTCATATATAGCTGTTCATATCAATGTGAAAAAGCACAAAGGTATCGACAGAATATACTCGTAATACGATATACACGTAATAAGGATTCTTAACTAGTACCTTAGAGTGAGTCATAGAAACAGAAAAATGAAAACTTTTTCTATGCAGTTATAGGGTGTTTGGTAGGTGCAGTTAGAACCAACTTTGTAGTTACTAAATAGTGTTAAGTTCTCCTATACTACATGGTTATAATTGGGTATGTGGTGAAGCTACTTATTGTTGAGTGGGGCACATCAACTTTTGAAGTTTTATTTTTTTACTCAAACTTTTTAAAATTTTAATTGTATCTTTATTTTACTATAAAAATTATAGTTGTGCCTTACTAAAACTTTGAAATATATCATTGAGCTCCCATTCAATAATCAAAATATGTAATTGTGTCTGTATGCAATTAAAAATATCAGTAGTTTTTAGCATAGTGCCTTTAATGACAAAAAAGTCTGGCTCTATCACTAAATTTGAGTCGCTAATTGGTTTTTAATTACTACTTATGCATTTATTTTGTTTAACATGTTGATTGCTACTAGAAGTAAAGCAAGGACATAAAGTAATTTAAATTTTATTAAATCTCACATATAAATAAATGAGAGAGGCAAACATATTATTTAAGGATTTCAGGGGAAAAAAATTATAAATTTTATCAAATTTCACGTTTAAAAACTAGAAGAAAATAAATTTTTAGATGGGGCGAATGTATGCAGATTACTACACATATCTTTGCATCATCTTATCAAGAGGAATGAAATTAAGTATGTAATTTGCTGGCCATGATTGTCCAAGGTAAAAGTATGCGTGCACTTTTTTTTTAAAAAAAAATAATGGCCAATAAGTTAAGTTCTTTAGAAGTAAAGATATTTGAAAATTACTTGCTTATCATAAAATAGTGACTCGGTCGTAGATATATATATATATATATATATATATATATATATATATATATATATATATATATATGCTTGTAAGCAACCTTGTTGTTTGATGGTTGGTGTTAAAAACGGGTTAAGAACTACCACGTTATTCTACCATAGACAGCTAGAATATATACTCACCAAGTACTGCTAAAGTGAATATACTCATGACGAAATATAAAATTTTCCCACGTTTTATTTTTTTCTTCAAAAGCCAGTTTGGTTTGGCGTTTTCCTTAGACTCGTTTATACCATGAATTTATTTTATTTTATTTTATCGTTTATTTTTAGCTAGTAATGGCTGATTGGCTGTCGCTTCTGTTATGGCCCTTTGCATGGACAAATTTTGGAATAAAGTTGGTACCATGAGCTGGTAACAAGAAAAGCATCGATGCTTACAACTGAAGAAACACACGCACAAACCAACCATTCCTTTATTGCCTAGTCAAAGCCTACGTTGTAAAGAGAGTATTTGGGAATCAAACTAAAACTTGAAGTAATTTAAAAACCATAGCATATAAGAATATTATACTGTAAAGATTATCTGAGAACTAAATTAAAACTTAAAGTTGGTACTAAACTATTGTAACATATGAGAGCTTTATACTATAATATATTTTTACTTTACATTGTAGCATATGACAGTTTCATACTGTTGCGGTAAGAATTTTTGAGCTAAAATTTAGATCTTAAAAACACTCGTAGTAGTTGAAACGGTGTCGCCAAACAAAGCAAAAGTTTTCTCTCAGAGCACCAAGAGGGAAAAAAAAATGCGGCATTCTGGCTGAGATGGAACTCTTCAACCATTGAACCATCAAATCTTGTGGGGTGGTGGTAAAAAAAATGAATAAATAAATTTAAGGGACCAAATAAAACTGAAACCATTGAATTTGGGGGAGAAAACGTTGCATGTACTACATAGATAATAATTTCCGAAAAAGAAAATAAAAGATAATATTTTTATTTTATTATTTTTGCTATTATTATCATCTTTTTAATCTGTGTACAACCGTAGACAACAAATCCCTGAGAATCATAACCTCTTTTGCAATGGCTAAATCGAAAGAGAAAGCGTCACTTGCTCCGCACATATTTACCTACCTACACACATATAGAGTGGCTCTCCCTCCCAATTCCATATCCCACCACCATCAAATTCAGAATCATATATATATATATATATATATATATATATGCCTGATCATAACCAATATACCTGACCGGAACTTCTAACTTTTTTTTTTTTAACCACTCCCCCTTTCCTTTTGCTTCTTTGCCCCTGACCTCTTTTTGGTTGCTTTATACAAACATAGCGTTGCACACACTTATATATATATATATATATATATATATATATATATATCAAATATAGCGTGTTGACTCAAATATAGCATGTTGACTTAGCAATGAACTTCAACCTTCAAATAAATAGTATTGGAACCAACTCAACTCTTTTCTTCTATAAATTTTCTTTTCTTTTTTCTCACTTTTTTCCCTTTTTTTTTTTTGGTGGCCGTACTTGGAAAAATGAGAGAGAACCCGCACATGGGCTGGGATAAGATTTAGCTTTCGGATCCTCAACACGTGTCCTTGACTTAAAAGGCATGGTGTTTGTTATGTATATGTACAATATTCCTCTCTCTCTCTCTTCCCATGCCCTGCCCAGACCCAAATTTTTTTCTCTCTTTAATATTGTCCCAATTATGAAATTAAATAAAAAAATCGCAATAACAATGACAATATATATATATACACATATATATTTTGATAAAACACATTGACGATATTCTGTTGTAGGAAAAAAAGATAGATACTTCCCAAATATCCAAATCAAAAAAAAAAAAAAGGAAAACGACAACGGAACAGAATAAATAAATAATTAAAAGAAAAAGAAAACTAAGTATTTGTTCAAGTAAGTTAAAGAGAAGAAAATGGTTCTGAGAATTAATACTAGAATTTACGACTGTGTCTCGTACCAGGCGGCGGCTAGTGGGGATGGCAAAAGAGTTTTCAGACATACAGGCTCTAAAACTGGGTGCTAAAAAGAAATTTGGGCAATAAAAAAACTAAAAAAAATAATAAACGAGAGCAACTTAATTAATTATAAGTCTCGTTATTTTAATCACACTCTAATTATAAGTTAAAAGTTCAAGTTTAATCCTATTTAAAAAAAGATCGTATTCTCCCTCTTTCTCTTCCTATTGTATCACAAAAACTAAAGAAAATATTGTGTATATATATATATATATATGTTTTATATATAGATATTATCGATATCGAAACCCATTTTTTCTTTCGCGAAGAAGAAAGTTTTCCGGTACAATCCGTACAGAGAGAGAATTAACAAACTGATCAGCTGCTACTGCTGCTGCTGTTACTGCTGATTAATTCGTCTTCTTAGTGATAGGGAAACCTGTACATGATAATGATAAAAGGGAAAAAAAGAAAAAAAAAAAAAAGGAAAGAAAAAAGGGCTAGGCTAGCTAGAGAAGAGCTAATTAATTAAAATTAGCAGTACCTAATTGAAAGATAATTATAATAATTATAACAACTAATTATAAGAATTATCATGATCAGAACCTGATGATGATCAGCGAATAGTACTACTACTAGTACAGTTTTTTTTTTCTTCTTCGCCGACTTTGGTGTTTTTAGCTTTCTTTTGTAAAGCTAATTTTCTTTTTTCTTCTCTCAATTCATGGCTTTAATCTAACCCAGTCATAACGTCCTTCCAAGGGAGTGTCCTTCACGAAATCGTAATTATACCTGCACCCCAAAAAAAAAAAAAAGGGATTAATGAAATTATCTGGTTGTAAATTATTTTCTCGGCAGACAAACAAACATCAATAAAGCTGAATTTTGAAATGTCGTTTTTGGTAACCTTTGCAGAAGAAACAGCAGCAGAAGTAGTCGTACAATTTTGAAGGTGGCACAGAAAAATTATTCGACCACGTCATAATAATCACAAATTTTTCTCTTTATTAATTTTTTTCTGGAAAATATATTATTATTTTTCTAGCTCAGATATATGACGAACCAAATTAATTAACTTACTTCTCCGCAAAACGTTTTTGGATGTCTTTCTCAGCGGCTTTGAAGAACTCCTCTATCTCCAATTCGCTAGGCATAATTTTCTCGGCCACCGCCACTGATCTACGGTTAGAATCCAACACCGTCGGCTTCGCCGACGACTCCACGTCGTCCGATTCTTCTCGAAGCTTACTCGACGGCGTCATCTCTCTCCTGAGCAAAGAAAAAAGAATTAACGTAAAAAAAATCGATGCATATACAAAAATTCAAACTAATATAATTAAAATTTGAGAACGTATACTTTAGAGAGAGAAAGAGTATTTTGATTTTGGGAAAATTGAGTGAGTTGGTACAGGAGAATGAGTGTCTAAGAATGAATTTATAAAGAGGGTGAGAAATTGAATTTTTTGGGCTAGTTTTTTGAAATTTGAATTTAGGAATATATATATATATTTATATATATAATAATGAATGTGTCTTTGGCTGGAAAACCTTATTTCTCTGCAGAAATTATACGTCGATGTTTCAACTTCGGCGCTCTCATAATCATCATCATCCTGCAAAAAAAATAAATTCCCATTATTAACGAAACCATACAAAATACCGAACGGAATGGAAAGGCGAGAGAGCAATTAGAGCTGGCTCTCGACAAACCGAAAATTATTAACAGTCTCAAAGAAATTTTCAACTCGAATTTATTGCGCGAATTTAATTTATCAATTTATAGATATTTACTTCCAGATCTACAGATTCAATTGATCTCTCCTGATCATTATCATCATTGGCAATCTCACTGGCCGAGCCGTTACTCGAGCAACAAGACGCCTGAACTTCGCGATCCGAGGAGCTAGGGCTTACGCACCGCTCCTCCTCCTCATACTCTTGCTGCTCATCCGCTTTCGTTGTACGAACTCCGATATTGCTCTCCGCCGTCCTTGAAGGAGGAATAACCAAGTTCTCCGACGCGATCACGACTCGTTTCCGGTTCCTGAGCTCGACACACGACGTTGTCGTCGTTGAAAGCTTCACCAATTCTCCCTCCGACGCCGTCGGACCTGAGATCTTCCTCTCTTCGCCGTCACTGAGCTCGCCGCCGCAGCCGTAGCCATAGCCATAGCCGCTCTGGCCCTAGTCGTCATTCCCATCTGATGAGCGACCTCCATCACTGCAATCTCTGCAGTTGCTCTGCTGGTACACTTCCGCACCATTTTCTCTCTCTTCTTCTTTTCTCTCTCCTTCCACAACGTTTTAGGCGACGAAGAGAGAGAAAGCGAAAGAGAGAGAAAGAGATTGGGCGTGTGTGTTCGTTTGCGGAAACGATGATGATGGCGATGAATGATGATGATGATGGAGGGACGAGACGAGAGGGTTCTTTTGGACGGTTCAGATCGTTTTGGCTTTTTTAAGAGGGAGAAATAAAAAAGAGTTATTTAAGTGGGTTCTATTTTGGACTTTTAGGTGAGTGGTTGGTGGTGGTCCAGACCCCGTTAACAGTGACGGGGAATATACAAACGGGGGATTTGACGGCGCCGTTATGCAGATCTGAGATTCCGTTGCGGTTTGCGCCGATAGTTTGTCCAATAAATTACAGCCACGTGGAGACGCGCACGTTGGAGCTTGTAACTGTAGTGACTCGGAGCGGGAAAATGATTGTGTACCTGCGCTAAGTGGTAAAAATGATTGTGTGTCTTTGCATTAAAAAAATAATAATAAATGAGGTTAAAATTTTTTAAAAAATATTTAAATTACGAAAGGGGAGTGTGGAGGTTAGAAAGCAACATAAAAGTAAATGCATTTCAAATAAAATGTAGACGATGTTTGGCAAGTTGACCCCAAACTTATAAAATAAGATTTAATATTATAATACATGAGAGATTTATATTATAATGTATTTTTATTTTACAATATAGTAATGTAAAAGCTTTACATTGTGATGATTTGAGCTATTATTTTGCAAAACACCCCAAACAAATACCTTAGAACAGAAACAAATTGTGGCAATTCCCTCAAAAATCATATTTTAGAGCTTTGAATTCCGTTGGTGGAACCTGTTTTAAGCATAATCAGTTATTGTGTAGACAACCATATAGGGTTTTCATCCTTTTAGTATACTGCATGGATGCATGGATTCAGATAGTAAAATTTTTATTACCATGTCTAGCCAATCACATTACACTATAATCTTTAATGAACTGAAACATTGAAGCACGAAAAAGTTAGTTAAAAAACATTTCATCTTTTTAAATAACATGGTATACGCTATTAACACTGCTGTTGTGTTATTTAAAAATTATCTTTTAATTTTTTTATTAAATCATTCGATACTCAGAGTTTATTTTTCAAGCTACGAAATGTCCTATTCTCTAAATTCTTTTTTTGCCACAAATAATTTTAAATTAATTACATCAAATACTCAAAAATTAAAAGAGTAAAAAAAACCCATTTCTTCTTAATTCTGATCTGATCGATCCCAATTTTTTTTTTTTTAAAGTTGTACTTCTAACACGACCCACAACTAACTCACCATTATTCTAGCTCCACTATCGTCACCCACAAATTCACTTCTAAAAGTCATAGCTTCTCAATTCCTCCAACCAAATTATTCATCACAAAACCCCCTCAATTTCATATAAATGGAGGGGAAAATCCTAGGAAAAAAAAAATCTTAAGATGAATTGAGGTGCAGAGCAAGGTAGGAGCGTGAGTCAAGATGCAGCTCGGCAAGGCAGGCATGATGAGGGACAGGAGGGAGAATCCGAGCAGCGATGCATTGAGACGATAGCGGTAGCAATCCAACAATCGGAGGACCAATGCTTTGATTTTTTTTTTTTTTTTTGAAGTGACCAATGCTTAGATTTACTTAGTCCTTTGCACTATATTTCACCCTTTGTCTTCTCTTTTTCTTAATATCTAATATATGGGGTTTAATCCTCCAACTAAAAAACATAAGGTCTTATAGTTTTATTTCTCTCAAATAGAAAGTTTAATTTAATTGTTGAATTTTTAGAATTTTTAGTCAAAACATGTTTATAATATATTCATAACCTTTTTTTTTTGGTTGGTTTTAACTTATGTTATAACTAGTTTGGACTTAGTTAACTAAAAAGAAAATTAGACATTTTGCAGTCTAAAAGTAGACTTAGGATGCTAAGATTATATTTTCAAAAACTATAAGTTACCTTTTTAATATTTTAATCAAGGGAAAGAATATTGATGTGATGTTCCATCAAAATACAAGGAATTGAAAATTGAAAAAGAAAACTATATTATTTTTATATTAAAGATAAGCAACTTATTAAGGTCATTTCCAATAGAAAAAAAAAAGTCAATACCAATGTTATACTTAGCATGAAAAGTATAAAAATAACATATCTAAAATATTGTTCTATCTTATTATATATAATGCATAATGCTATGTATTTCAAATACTATATCTATCTGATATGTACATTACTATTTCAAATGGTTCATCTACTTATTATATTAATTTTTAAGTTTAAAACTTGTAAAAATAAATTTTTAATTTTTAATTAATTTTAACCCAGAATGTTGTAGTTAAGAAATAAAAAGCTTAATCACTTTAATCAATAGCAACCAAATTTTAAAATTTGACGTATATTATATTTGGTGATAAATTTAGCATCAAATATAGCTTATTATGGCAAATTTAACACAAAAAATAGCACTACATTAAAGAGTGGTTTTTCTTTTCAAATTACCAAAATTTACCATTGTACTCAAGATGTTCTAACATAAAAAAGCACATTCTATTTGTGTTCTTTGCATTTTGTTTATTAATCAAATCTTGATAAAGCTTTATTAAAAAAAAAAATTTAACTGCAGTTTAAAAATGATGCCAATTCCTTTGAAGAATGATATATTTGGGTGGAACCGAAAAGGAAATTCCAGCACATGATATGGGAGTAGAGATAAGGTAGTATTGGCCATATAGTAAGGGGAAAAAAGAGTATTTTATATTAATCTAGTTGAAACGAAGTTACAAAAAGAAAATACATGGTTAAATTCTTATCCTTACCAAATCGACCAACAAGTAACCAATGTTGTAGTAGGATTTAGAATATGCTAAAAACTCAAGAATCTTTTATCATTTTGGGGATAACAGACAAAAATTTGTAGCATTAACTTTTCTTCTTTTGTGGTTGAGAACCTACAGAAAAGCACAATATATTGGAACCTTTATCATAATTTGTTATTGCATTTTTGCCAATAAAAGATATGGTAAAACTTATAATTATTCCTCAACTCACAACTACATGCTTCATGACTGTTAGCCGAATCGATATACCAATCACAATTAGAATTTGTGCAATAAATGTATTTTTCAATTCTTCTACTCTTATTTAGTATAGATTTTCTTTGTGAAGGATCAATGTGTCAGTTTCTAATATTGAAAGGAAGCTCATATTTGGGCTTGCAATAAATTTTATTATTGAATTCCCTTGTACTTTAAACATAATCGTACATCAGTTTTTCCTTTTGCAACTTGTTTAATCAAACATGAGTTGCAAAAAAAAAAAAAAAGTTTAATCAAATATGTTATTATAAGAGCCAAAAGGAGGTTTGTTTATCCATTTCTTCACGAAATCTGTTTAAATAGTATGTCTTATTCTCTGGGGGAATATTGGAGTGGATTCTCGTCCCCCTAGCACAAGCTGCAGTGGTAAATTTTAGAAAATGAAGGCTTAGATTTTAGTTATTCAACCGGTTGTTTAGCATCTCAGTTGGAACCAACAGTGTAAAGCTCTCAATAGCTACAATAAAAAACAAAAAAAGTTGTTACAGTATAATGCTCTCATATATTACAGTATTCAAATCAACATTTTTAGTTCCAATTGTTCTCCCAAACACTCTATGAATTGTAAATCTAGAGAGGCCATAATTGTGGAACATAGTAAAGTGATCGTGCATGTTAGAGTATGATGACCCAAATTATGTTTGGTCTAGCCCGAAAAGTTTGTGGTGCAATGTTTGTAGTGAAAATATTATTATAGCAATTTTTTTGGGGTCTGTGGTGGTAGCAGAGGGATCCAGACCGGTAGGCCCAATCCCATAGCCCACTACTCACCCTCGTAGTATGATACGGGCCTATTAGGGTTTTTTGGTCCTATATATTTGTATTTTCAAAACACTTCTTTTGTATCAATTTTCATATAATGGATTTGCTTCTGCTTTTATCCATGGTTTTTTTCCTTCTAGGGTTTTCCACATAAATTTGTGTATTCTTGTTCTTCGTTTTTCTTTTGCCTATTTTTTGTTATTTTCTAACAAACTGGAATCAGAGCTTAAGCTAGGTTCGACATCATCAATGGCAACCATAAAATTACAACATTCCGCTTTTGGATTGAAACACCAAATTCTTGCTATGCAAGGTTAAGATGCATGCTTTGCTCGTGTAGGTGGATTTGGAAGATGCACTGCTAGGGTTTGAAAAAAATGCCCTTAACGTAGCCAATGGAGGAAAACAACATAAGGATCAAAAAGTTGTGACGACCCGCCTTTTCGGGCAGTCACTTTACTTACTTAAACATCGTTTCGTAAACAGTAATCTTACTTAGTAAGAAAAATACCGAAATAATTTTTTTTTTCTTTAAACGTTCTTTAAACTTTGAAATCACAACATTAAACAATGAAAAACTTTTTCTTTACATAATGGAAGCAAACAGTGATGGTATCCATACCCAAATCTTCACATCTGTCCTCCGCAGCACCCAGCTCTTTTAACGGGTCCTATTGGTCATCCATAAAACTACCTACAGCATGAAGAAACTTTTTATGAGCTTTCGCTCAGTAAGTTCAAACAAAATCTCACAAAGCATTTAAACATGCTTTTAAAAAAAACCTTTCTAGAACGTTTCCTAAAAACGTTTTCCTAAAGCAATTGCTATAACGTTTCTTATAAACGTTTTTCACAAAATATCTAACATAAAATAATCCTTAGATTGCTCTTCATAACGTCATTCATGTTTTTATAAACATTTAACACAAAACATTCCTCAGAATGTTTTTCATAGCATATAAATGTTTCACAATAAACAAATTAAATACAATCACAATGCATGTTTTAATTTATGCTCAATTATGAACTTTCGATTATGAGCACCTTATGACCATTCTTTCTCACTTTGACTTTCTATCCTTGTTCCTTTTATTTTCTTATCTTACACTTTAACTTTCCACCTTTTATTCCTTAACTTTCTTTATCTTATAACCTTTAGTGTTCGTACCAACATCTTTAATCATGAGATCATAAACGTGATGCTTCCCTTATGGAAGACTTAAGACCATCGAACTTCGAGATCGTATACTTCACATCTGGGAGGTCAAACTTTAACTATACTTTTATTTCCTCACAACAAGGAGGCTGGTACGACACTTTTTTTTCAACTTTACGTTACCTTCTTACTAACCTTAGTGAGCACATCAAATGCAACCACATCATATGCAAATACACTTATAAATAATTGCTTGTACTATAAAACCTATTGCATAACAAATGCAACTTAAAATGCAAACACATTTTGATAATCATAATTTGTACTCTAAAACTTATTGCATAACAAATGCAACTTATTGTATAAAAAATGCATCATATAACGCAATCACATTTTGCGATTCATAACTTTTATTCTGAACTTATTGCATAACAAATGCATCATATAACGCAATCACAATTTGCGAATCATAACTTTTATTCTGAAACTTATTGCATAACAAATGCATCATATAACGCAATCACATTTTGCGAATCATAACTTTTATTTTGAAACTTATTGCATAACAAATGCAACATATTGCATAACAAATGCATCATATAACGCAATCACATTTTGTGAATCATAACTTTTATTCTAAAACTTATTGCATAACAAATGCATCATATAACGCAATCATATTTTGCGAATCATAACTTTTATTCTGAAACTTATTGCATAACAAATGCAACATATTGCATAATAAATGCATCATATAACGAAATCACATTTTGCATATCATAACTTTTATCCTAAAACTTATTGCATACAAATGCAATATATATTGCAATCACATATTGCATATCATATATATTGCATATCATAAGTTTTATCCTAAAACATATTGCATACAAATGCAATATATTACGCAATCACATATTGCATATCATAACTTTTATCCTAAAACTTATTGCATACAAATGCAATATATATCGCAATCACATATTGCATATCATAAGTTTTATCCTAAAACATATTGCATACAAATGCAATATATTACGCAATCACATATTGCATATCATAACTTTTATCCTAAAATATATTGCATACAAATGCAATATATATCACAATCACATATTGCATATCATAAGTTTTATCCTAAAACATATTGCATGCAAATGCAATATATTACGCAATCACATATTGCATATCATAAGTTTTATCCTAAAACATATTGCATACAAATGCAATATATTACGCAATCACATATTGCATATCATAACTTTTATCCTAAAATATATTGCATACAAATGCAATATATTACATAGCAATGCTTCATAAAACTTATAACTTACATTATAACACATTATGCATTGTCGAAATGCAGGATTTATACTAATCCTATTTCGTATCTATGTTGCACATCTGCATCTAGATCATAATTTGGTACGTAAAAACTGGTCAGTAAGTTCATCTTTTTATTGTTCAGTCTATAGCCCTTTTTTCATCTAGTCGTTCTAGACTAGTGACAATGTTGATTTAAAACATGTTTACGTACCTGTTTGAAAACTTCTAAGGGTCATAACAGCGCTTAACTTTCTATATCTCTCTTGAACATGTCTAGCCTTTCCTGGGGGTGCAATAAAAGGAAAAACTAGCTTTTATCTTCTTCTTTTTTTTCGTATTCATAAAGTCTCTGTCTTGACTCTGCTCTTGTGACCTCGCTATCGGTCACGAGAAATTTTTAAACTTTACTTGATTATCTAAATCGTTCTCACGATTTCTAATCGAACCTAGGGTGTCTTATAGTAATTTTTCTAGTTTCCTATAGGCAACTTGAAGATTATATTTTTAATGGATTTCTTATGGAACTTATTGTGCATATCTGTTATGCACTACATGGTATTGTACTTATATACTATATCTTGTTACACTATAGATAACAAGCATTAATCATAACATTCTTATCCATATTATTTGCTCATATAAGTATTATACTTGCATATCATATTCATAAACATATCATACATATACATGTCATTCATACCATACTTCCACATTTCATGCTTTCATATATTACTCATATTCATGTCGTTCATATTATACTTTCACATTTCATGCTTTCACATATTATTCATACTCATGCCATTCATATCATACATCCATTTGTCGTTCATACTTTCATATCGTGGAGTTGCTATACATTTTTCTTCTTTGAATAGCAACTACTTCATATTATATCCATATAATACTTTAAGTCATGTCACATGTATAATACACACACCAATTATAGTTCATAACGTTCATGCATATAAATATACAAATAGGCTTCAAACATAACGGTTGTAAATTCATTGCAAACCTTATTTTGTACTTTAGAACTTTTTTGCATAATAAATGCAAATATACTTTAAAAATAACTTGCCTAACCATTGCAAACTCATTTACAAATGCATATGGATGCATTAAAACTATTTACTTCATGCTGTAGATGAAATCTGAACTTACCCGGACTATGCCCTAGCGTTCTCTATTACGTTCCTTTCTCGTTCCTTTTCCTTCCATTGGTCGGCTTTTGTGTCCTGATCATACGATAGCCGACTCATTAATTAACTTTCTTTTTATCAATCCACTTGATTGATAATAAAACACAAACATTAACTATTCATTCCTTTTAACTTCGTAACCCATCGGTTTACCTCTCGTTTACTTAAAACATCTCTTATTAAATCTCTGGTCTCACATGACCGTTACGTTACTTAACGTATTACGAAATATTTTCTATCTAATAACGTTATGCTAAATCAAAGTGTTCGACTCCGTTCTAGCCGTTTCCTTGATAATGATGATTTTACCCTCAACGGGTTTTTCGTTACCTTGTAACGTTATAAAACTCATTCTTACATAAAATAGTGTAACAATCACTAATCATGCATATCATAACTTTTTATGAAAGCATCTAAAACAATTTATTCTAAAACAGTTCATACTGTAAGCGAGATTCCTACTTACTTGAACTCCAAGCTAAGCAGATCCAGTTATATCTCGCTGCATCTACAGTATGCAAAGCATCCTCTGTAGTGCTCCTCGAGCGACCATGAATAGCTGGAAATGCTTCCTGGAGATCATACATTCTTGAAACGGTCATTCTGGACTCCGATACTGCTGTTTGAATCGCCTCGATTCGCGTACAGTTGGTACCAGATGATTTTCATCGAAGTGAAATTTGCTCGAACGGAGGTCACCATCACATCCAGAGCATCGAAACGAGTCAGGAGGCGGTCTAGGATATTCGATCGGAGGCCCGGATCACAAAATCCCAATTTGGCCTTTGACCGACCGTTGACCGGCGTTGACCATCGTTGACCGGCGGCGGTAGGCTCCGTTGAGGGCTGAGCTCGAGACTACCCCCCCTAAATCGACCCTCCTTAGTCGATTGGTGGGGTCAATTTCACCCAATTTGGCCTTCATCTGCTCTAATCGAGGATGGGCTTCATGGCCAAAATCGGCGACTCCGTTCTCCTATCTCTGGCGGAGAAACCGTGCAATTGAGGTGGGGGAATTGTTCCTCGACCTCCTCTAAGTGTTTTCGTGCCATCAATTTGGCACGAAAGCATCGGGGATGGTGAACCCGAGGTGCTCACGGCGGCGGTAGACGGCGGAAGCCGTTCTCCCTCGATTCGACAGCGTCCCATGAAATTGGGAGAGGGAAAACATTCCTCGTCCCTCTCTGAGCATAAAGCCGCTGCCAATTTGGTCCAACGGTGGCGAAAATGGTCGCCTCGACCTCTCTTGCGGCGACGCACGAGGGGGAGATCAATCTCCGACGAGGGGCGGCAGAACGACGCAATTGACTGAGGGGTCTTGCTCATCATCGCCCTCTGATCATTTTGGCACCAGCGGTGTGCCACACCGCCGCCATATACGGCGGCTCCGACTGTGGCTCCACGGCGGCGACGGGGCAGCTCCGGTGAGGCTGTTCCAGCCAAAATTGAGCTGGAAAAATGGTACCCTCTTGTTCCTCTCCTCACACTGAGTCCATAGCACCAAGATCACGTCGATTGGTGGTCGGACGACAGAGAAATGGCGTCGGGAAAAAATGGGTTTCACTACCACTTTGGGCGGCGCATGAGCCTCCCTCCGGCGGCTATTTGGATGGCACGACACCTCGTTGGACTCAGCTCAATGAGAGCTTCCCACTGGTGTGGGAGGTGTCGAAAAATAACGCCGAAATCTCAAACGAGATTTGAGGGGAGAGAGAGAGAGAAAATGTAGAGAGAGAAAGTAGAGAGAGAGACCTGAATTTTCTTTGAATTTTCTGATTTTTTTCCCTTTTTTTTTCTTCATTCTTATAAAACAAAATCATGGTCCATACAGTCTAATTCTGTACTGCATGATCTTAAACAGTCTAATTCCTATACTGCTTTGCTCTAATACTGTATAATTTTTCATGTTATTATACAGTATTTTCCTTTACTTGTACTTTTCATCTTAATATAATCCTTAATTTAATGCTCATTAAAAATCTTGGGTGTTACAAAAGTCCTATCTCAAATTCATCTTCATCTGTCAAACCAAACTCTACAAGATGTTCTGAAGGAGAAAATTGTCGCTGGGTTGTGGTTGAAGTTGAAACAGTTATGCAAGATGAAAAATCTGACCAGTAATTTGCACTTAAAGTAGTGACTTTATTCTCATCATATTATAGAAGGTACATCTTTAGAAGATCACTTAATGGTCTTTAAGGAGATTGTCTCTGATCTAGAGTCTATGGAGGTTAAGTATGATAACAAAGACTTAGGGTTGATATTATTATGTTCACTGCCTTCTTCATATGCGACCTTTGGAGATACTATTTTATATAGTTATGACACTCTTACTCTGGAAGAAGTGTATGATGCTCTATCCTTTAAGGAGAAGATGAAACAACTTATGGTTAGATCTGAAGCTTAGGCAAAGGATCTTGTTGTTTGAGGGTGAACATAGGAGAGGAATTCTGGTGGTGGTGACAGGGGCAGATTGAAGTCCAGTAATAAAGAAAAAATGTACAGGTACTACAAGACAAAAGGGCACATAAAATTTGAATGCTACAAGTCACAGAATAAGAATAAGAGAGCTATTGCTAATCAGAAGGGAAAGCAACCAGACAAATTTGGTGAGGCCAATGTTATAGAAGATGACTACAGTGATGGAGAACTCCTAGTTGTTTCTAGAAAAATCCGGTAAGGCCAGTGTTATAGAAGATGACTACAATAATGGAGAACTCCTAGTTGTTTCTAATGCCTACTCTAAACCTTGCAAGGATTGGATTCTTGATTCAGGCTACACGTTTCATATGTGTCCTAGCAAGAGTAGTTTTTAACATATGAAATAGTGTCTATAGGTACTGTGGTGATGGGAAATAATGCATCTTGTAAGATAGCTAGTATTGGAATGATTAGAATTAAAAAATTTGACGGAGTTGTTAGGATGCTTGGTGATGTGAGACACGTCCCTGATCTAAAGAGGAATCTTATCTCTTTAAGTACTCTTGATTCAAAAGGGTAAAAATACACTAGTGAAGCTGGAGTCCTGTAGATTAGCAAAGGTGCTCTTGTTGTGATGAAATTGTAGAGGAAATTTGCCAAGTTATATGTCTTGCAGGGCTCCTTCCTTATCAAATGGTAAAGTTAGTAGACTCTAGCATATGCACCTTGGGCATATGAGTGAGAATGGGATGGCTGAATTGAGCAAAAGAGGACTTCTTGATGGTCAAAGTATTAGTAAATTGAAGTTCTATGAGCACTATGTTTTTGGGAAATAGAAGGGAATCAGATTCACTAAAGGCATTCACGGCACAAAAGAGACACTTGACTACCTACATTCTAATCTATGGGGACCATCCAAGGCGCCTTTTAAGGGAAGTGCTAATTATACGCTAACTATCATTGATGATTTTTTTAAAAAAAGCTTGGGTGCTCTTCTTAAAGAATAAGAGTGATGTGTTACCTACATTCAAGGAGTGGAAGACTATAATTAAGAAGCAGATAGAGAAGCAGGTAAAACGTCTCGTACTGATAATAGATTGGAGTTTTGTTTTAATGAGTTTATTACTCTATGTAAGTCGGACGATATAGTGAGGCATCATACAATTCGTTGTACTCTCTAGCAAAACAGTGTTGTAGAGCGAATGAATAGGACTTCGATGGAAAAGATATGTTGTATGCTCTTCGATGCTCCTCTACCTAAATCTTTTTAGGCTGAAGCTGCTTCTACAACTTGTTTCATTGTTAATCTCTCTCCCTTAACTACTATTGATAAAAAGACTCCACAAGAGGTATGGTCTGGAACTCCTCCTAATTACTCTGATTTGAAGATATTTAGGTGTCCTACTTATCGTCATGTTGATAATGGAAAACTCAAACCTAGATTTATAAAGTGTGTCTTCATTGGCTTTAAGTTGGGTGTTAAGGGATATAAGCTGTGGTGTCCAGAAACCTAAAGAGTCATAGTAAGTAGAGATGTTATTTTTGATGAAACTGCTATGCTTCATGACTCATCTTCTAGAGATTCTTGTGATACAATGCAACAGAAATCTAGCACACAGGTGGAGTTTGAGATTGGTTTAGGATCTATACCAGAGTCTATATCTTAGTCTAGTTCAGAGATGCAGAGTGATGCTACTTCATCATCCTCACCACCACTAGCACCAGAACTGCCATAGTATGCTATTGCTAAAGATAGGCCCACAAAAGATGTTAGGCCTTCATAGAGATATGATAAGGCTGACTTGGTTGCTTATGCCTTAAATATGGATGAAGACATTAAGGCTAGTGAAGAACCTTGTACCTACTCAGAGGCAGTTAGTTGTGACGATTCAGACAGATGGATGATTACTATGCAGGAAAACATAAAATCGCTTCATAAGAATGGCACATGGGACTTAGTGAGATTAGCTAAGGGTAAGGAGGTTATTCATTGTAAATGGGTATTCAAAAGGAAAGAAGGAACACCGGAAGTTGAAGAAGCCGAGTACAAGGCAAGACTAGTTGCAAAGGGATACAGTCAAGTTTCGGGTGTAAACTTTACAGATGTGTTTTCTCCAGTTGTAAAGCATAGCTCGATTTAGGCTTTGCTTGGTATTATGGCCATGCATGATTTTTAGCTTGATCAGTTCGATGTAAAGACAACATTTTTGTATAGAGAACTTGAGGAAGACATCTAAACGTAGCAGCCAGAGGGTTTATAGTTCCAAGTAAGGAGGGCTCTCTATGCTTATTGAAAAAGTCTCTTTATGGCCTGAAGTAGTCACCCAAACAGTGGTATAAGAGGTTTGACTCATCTATGACTTCTCATGATTTCAAAAGAAGTAGTTATGACAGTTGTGTCTACTTTAAGAAAAGTGATGATGGGTCATTTATTTATCTACTATTATATGTTGATGATATCTTAATAGCAGCCAAGGATAAGGAAGGGATAAGAAAGGTCAAACTCCAGCTAAGTAAGGAGTTTAAGAGGAAAGATTGGAAGTGACGAAGAAAACACTTGGTATAGAGATTTTGAGACATAGAAAGGCAGGTAAATTATACCTAAGTCAAAAAGGATACATTGAGAAAGTTATTTGTAAGTTCAATATGTAGAATGTCAAACTTGTTGGTACTCCATTAGCAGCTCATTTCAGACTTTCATATGCTTTATCTCCAAAATCAGACAATGACATTAAGTGTATATCATGAGTTCTATATTCTAGTACAGTGGGATCTCTCATATATGCTATGGTTTGGTCACATCCAGATTTATCATATATAGTCAGTGTAGTTAGTAGATACATGGCGAATCCTAGTAAAGAGCATTAGAAGGCAGTTCAGTGGATTTTCATATACTTGCATGGCTCTATTAATGTTTGTTTGCACTTTGGGAGAACTAGAGATGTAGTCATTGAATATATTGATTTTGATTATGTTGAAGACCTTGATAAAAGAATATCTCTTACAGGGTACGTGTTTACTATTGGTGGTTGTATTATCAGTTGGAAAGCTACTTTGCAGGCTACAGTTGCACTTTCTACTACTATGGTAGAGTATATGGCTATTTCAGAAGCTTGTAAAGAGGTATTTGGCTGAAGAGATTATTTGGTGAGCTCAGTGAAGACTTGCAGATTACTACAGTTTTTTGTGATAGTCAGAGTGCTACTTTCCTCACAAAAGACTAAATGTTTCATGAGTGGACAAAGCACATTGATGTGTGGTATCATTTTGTATGTGACATTATTGCTCGTGGTGATATTGTTTGAGTAAAGTTAGTACCCATGATAACCCTGCTGATATAATGACCAAGTCACTCCATGTAGCCAAGTTTGAGCATTGGTCAGACTTGATTGGTATTTGTTGATGAGTTTGTTGCCCTTTAGGGGCTTGTCGTGGAAGAAGTAGGGAGCTTTTGTCCATAATTGGAATTTGTTTTCCTTCCTATTTTGAAATTTGTGTTAAGGTAGAGGTTATTAGAGTACGGTAACTTGGATTCTGTTTGGTCTAGTTTGAAATGTTCATGGTATAACGTCTGTGGTGAAAATATAATTATGGGAGTTTTTTCAAGGGTCTGTGATAGTAGCGAAGGGATATGGCCAATACATCCAATCCTATAGCCCGCCACCTACCCCGCAGTACAATACAGGCCTATTAGGTTTTTTGGTCCTATATATATATACTTTCAGAACACTCTTTTTGATTGATTTATTTCATTTAAAAAAATGAACAAGTTACTACTTCAATTAAAATGAATATTAGGATGATTCTTTTAGTTAAGTTATATGCCATTCTATTTTTTCCATTATTATATTAAAAAAAAGTTACAATCAAAGTCAAATCATTGTTTCGACGACGGAACAAGAACGACTTGATTTTGTATTTTAACTCTGCCAGAGAGATAAAACCGAGCTCAAGCTTTTTCAAAATTCTTGATCCCTGTTAGTTCTGTACCAACATTAAAATACTAAAATTGAGTATTCATCAATAACCAATTTTGAGGGGAAAAAAAAAAACTCAAGAACTTATCATGCGCCAATTAAATTAAGGTAATATTTGAAACGAGAACATAATTTAAATTTTTAAATTTGAATAGTGGCACAAAGCAAAACGAATAATTCCCTCACATATATGGTATAGGAATTGGGAGACATAGCATACGTGGTCATTAAATTTAGGGCTATAACGGCTTAACTGTTAGGTAAGTGAAGAAATTAATATAGAATTGTTGCCAAGGCCTAAAGTTTTATCTATTTTCTATACCGTGACATACACATGTCAATTGTACATCTAACATTGCATGTGGGATTCAATTCTCTTGCACCTTCTAATTCAGAACCAAACATGGACCACACCCTTTAAATAGTTTCTACGTTCCCTATTGGGTTTTACAAATACACCAGTCCGTCGTTTCCTTGCCAGCTCCCAAAAAAAATATACAAAAAAAAAAAAAAAAAACCCGAGTGGTGGTAGCATGACAGTCACAGAATGACCCATTAAAGCTCTATTTTCTATTATCTAGGGATTGATTCCCTCGTGTGTGATGAAGCTACAAGTATACCTTACAGTAAGCTTGTCGAATATAGCCTATGTCGTTATGATTTAGGCATCCTGAATGCTACTAAATAAAAGCATTAATTAGTTCCTTTATTGTTCCTATTATAGTCTTAGTAAATTCCTCGTAAAACACTGCATGAGACTTGAAGACACGCCTCGTTACTTTTTCAAACTAAAAGAAGAAAATTAATTGTATAGGTATATGATACTGTGAAAATAATAATGTGAGTTAAAAGTATGTCAATCAATGTCGTTTGAATATACTATATAACATTTAGTACATTACTGTTTGATCTTTATCGTCATTTTGCTCGACAATTTGGCTCAATCCATAACTACAGTATTTTGGATACGTACAAGCACATTATTTTTCAGTTATTAGATTATAAAAAAAAGAAAAAAAAATGCCAGCAAGTTAAGTGTGAAAGAAATATTCTTAGCATTAAAAAAAAGGGCGAGAGATATATGTCCGTACTGTGGTTGATGGATTGTTGTCTTTTTCCCGTTCTCTTAGCAAAGTGGTTTTTTTTTGAAATTTCAAATAAAAAGGACTTTATCAAAAGAAAAGTTTCCAATAATTTAATATGCGTTGAAAAGAAATATATGCCAAAAGCATAAATACAAGTCTCAGGCTATTAAATAAATTAAAAGTATATGTAGTAGTCAATAAAAAGTTCAAACTTTTTACACCCGAATTTTTTTCTTTTTTCTTTTTTTCTTCTTTTTTCTTCCATCCCAACGGTCCAGGATAAAAGATTTATCTTCATTTTTCTATCTCCATGACTTGGCAAAAGTTTTTATTGAATTAGCCATAATTAGGAGAATTACGCTCTGTGATAAAAAGAAAAAAAATTTCTACACTGTGTGTAACTTTGAACTGTAAAATCACATCAGAGTTGCAAGCCCAAAATAAAAAAGTATGTATAACAGTTATTGGTAGTTAATATCTACTGTCAAAAAAGCATACCTAGTAGAATATTTTTCTCATTAATAATTTTTTTTTTCTGATTTCATAGAAATACATCCTAAACTTTGTGTCTAGTTTAACACATCCATCGTATTTTCATGTCACCCTTAAAATACATAGCAAAGCACTTTTCGAATGGTAATGTAATTTCATGAATGTCTACTGAACCATTGATGACACAAAATCAATAATTTAAGAATAAGTTGATTTAAAATTAATAATTTGTGGACATTTATAAAATTATGGTAGTGTAATGTCGTCAATACTTTGTTAATATTATAAATAAAAAAAGCGGTATTTTGAGCTAGCATACATAGTTCAAAAGACAAAATTAATCATTTTTGAAATTCGAGAAACATACTAAATTAGGGTATACACTTTAGATATATTTACAAAATTAATAAAAATAATTAAGCATCAAAATGCACAGTTTTGTCATCGGTAATCTATGCAAATATACCACCAAAATTGTTAATAAAAAAGTGGGGGAAAAGCGAAATACTGGAGACTTAGATGATTAAATATATCATTACTTTAGTTATGCTTTAACTTGGAAAAATTTTACGACACAATGGTTACATAAGTCTTTTTTTTTTTTTGGTCTACATCTGAAATCGAAGCTGCATGCATGGGGTCAAACTTAGAATAATGTACCTTCTCATGGCATGTTCATGAACATGATCTCGTTGAACATATATAAGATGCCCAAAAGAAGTAAAAAGAAATTACATCACATAGTAGGCAAAATCCTCTAGTATTTGTATGTATCTTTCCACTGAAGCCTCTCTGATCATCAGATATCCTTAATCTAAGGACACTTCCTCAGTTTTTTTTTTCCTTTATTTTGGCCATTATTCATTTCAGGTGCGTTATAAGGTCTCTAGCATAATGATGCGCTATGGTCTAGTTGATGATTGCAAATATTAATATATATATATATATAATGGATTTTATATATCTAGAAGAAATTTCCTCTTTTGTCAGTGTTTGGTCATCAAATTGAACAACTTCAGCTTGTGATTTTTGGAAGTTTATTTAGTATAACTACTATTTTAATAGTATAATCATCACTTAATTAGATTTTTTTCCTGATTAAGTGAAGATTTTTTCTTGTTTCATGTACGTACTATATTATTTCAGTGACATTATCGTTGCATGCATGTATTTATTATCCCTGCGCGACAAATTGTCCCTTTCGTTTCAGTGAAGACACCAGTATTGACAGTACCATTATGAGAAAACAGGAATTCTGGAATTCCATAGTACAATTATATATGGAAACAAGGAATCATAATGTTTTCTCTCATATAGATGTGTGTGTGTGTGTGTGTAGAGAGAGAGAAAGATCAAAGGGGGGCCTAAAAGAGATGGCCAACTAAACATAAAGAGGATAGCAAGTTCACTTTAATTAATCCTCAAGCAATAGACAACAATGATCCAAGCAAAAATTTTGCAGCTTTAGTGAATGTTTGGCGTTTGGTTCAAATTAAAGCGGTACCTAACATTATGACGCTTTAAGGCCAAAGATGGAAAACATGTAAAGTAAAGATTCCCTAAAACTAAGACCTCATAAAGGATATAGACAAGGTCACATGGATCTTAGGTGGGGTGGGCACAGAAAACTAGAATTGATTTTTTTTTTTCTCATTGCAAATTCAATTTGGCCGGCAGTCACATTACACACACATAATAGTGCCTCGTCCTCTCTCACTCTAATAATTAGGTGGGCTGGCTAATAGAGTTACTTTAACCCTTATTAGAGTACTTTTTAATTTGTCTTGCTATGAGTTAACCTAAATAAAAGTGATTGAATGATTAAAGGTCTCCACGCTATTGTATATATTACCCCACTAATATTAATGATTCTTTTTTCTTGAACTTAGAATAAGGAAATTTGAACTATATTATGGAGGAGTCAGACCGCTAGATTATAGCTATAACTACGTATTTAATCAAATTCTGCTATTAATTTTTTTATACACATAAAAAATAATTTTTAATATTAAGATTATATAAAAGTCATATAATATTAAAAACAAGTAAACATAAATCTCATAGATAAAACTATATATATTCTACCCATGTGGCAGAGCCAAACACTTTTTTCAGCGGTCGCATTATTAAATAACTAAAAATAGTATTTTATTGGTAAAAAACATACTTGTATATCTCAATTCTTGAATTAGGGCACATTTATTTTGTAAAATGGAAGTATAGCAACATACCTCAATTTACTTTTTCTTATAAAATAAAGGCATAACTAATTTTTTGAAAAAATTTTATTACATGAAAATCAAAATTTCAAAAATTTAATGGGACACATGCTCGAGCTCACTTAATTATCTAATATATCTCCATGATTGATCCTAAGGTAGAGTATTTTTCATATTATAAAATTCTTCTAATTAGTATGACTTTAGCTATTAGAATATTGATTATTAAAGGTCACCCAAGCAAAGTGTTACTTAAAAAGTGAACATATAATCACGCTAGAAGTGAATAATTTCAAACAAGACTAGCAATTCTTTGTGGTCTTATAATAATTATCGAATCTTTTTGTGCATTAGGAAGTAAAAAGAGAAAAGAAGCTGGCTGAGTTCTATTGGATGAAGTTAAGCTGATGGATTGTTTGAAAGATGTATCTATGAAGTTAAAATGTGACACACAAAGTCAATTAAAATGGTAAAAGCCAAGAGAGAACTGGTGATTCTTGGAATATCAATGAAAAAGCCACATTAACACCGACAGATGATCGATGATAATGATATTTAGGTCAAAAACTATATTATTTGGTGGAGGATCCAAGGCAAACGAATTAAAAACAAACGAAAGAGGTAATAGCTACGGTGGGAAAAAAAATAAGAGAGAGACTTGCAACACTTAGGACACCATAGTAACAAATGAAAAGACGTAAAAGAACATTGGGATTGATTGTATTTTGTTCTTTCTTTAAGACGCTAAACAGTAGAAAGATAGTAATCACAAGGACTTTCTAAAAGAAATAGAAAAGAAAGAGAGGAAAGAGAGGGTAGAAAATGAAAGAAAGTAAAAAAGCAGAAGAAAGGAATCTCAAGGCTAGTGAGATATACTATAGATTAGAAGGTCACAGTGAGGGTTGAAAAAAAATGAGAATTGAGTTGTGTGGTCATGAGAGGTTTCAAAAGAAGGGATTCCTTTCCTGTCCAAGACATGTTTTCAGTGATAATGCTTAAATGGTCCTTTCATGATTTCGCAAAAGCCTTGCTTTTCCCTTTCCAAAGTCAGGCCTAGCTCCATGGGGTCTCTCTCTCTCTCTCTCATTATCTTTTACAAGTGAAGCTCTTTTGCGGCTAACGTTGGCCCTCTTCTTCTTTATACATTTTTTTTTTTTTTTTGCTTTGGTACATCATGATGATCATACTTGGTCAGATAATATACACCTATATATATTCCTCAACATATATAAAAATGATCTCTCTCTCTCTTTCTCTATACTTGAAAGCTTGCTCTTCATGATTCCTAACATGATAAAAAGTTTACTTTGTTGCCTCTAAGATTTTGCCACGTGTTGTGCATTGGAGGGTTTTGGCCTTTTGCCCTATGGGTTAAATGGTGATGAGATTTTTTGGACAGAAAATAGTGGGATTCGTCTAAAACAATGTAATGGATAAGATATTGAATTCAAAATCTATGCGATTTTATTTGTTGTAGTCTAAATGATATAAGTAGGCTTTGACTCCATAAAACTACATTATTTTAAGCATAATAAAAATGTCGACAATTCATAGCAACATTAATATGTCTTCACTGATAATATGAACTTACTAGTAATTTATTAGGACGATATTATTGATTCTCGGTCGACAGACCTAGCTAGAAATATAATTTAATAGCTATTTGGTCAAAGTACATAATATAGCAATCATTTTTAGCTTTATTGGGCCTGATGGAATACTGATTTTAGTGAAAATGTTATGAGCTTAGTGCCTATTTAGATTTGTTTTGAATTTAATTAAAGTTTTAATTCCTATTATTTTCGAGCAATTATTTTAAAAAGAGAAAAAGTACAAAATTTGTCCATCTGTTGATGAGAGTTTCATTGTAATTAGGAAAAAAAATGCTAGGTACAATCTATTTTTAAGATTCCTTTATTATCGGGACAAACTACAACATGTGTACAATACTCAAAATGCCCCAAAAATATAGGCCGAACCACGATCGATTGAAAAAATAAATAGTTTCATAAGTTGATTCTGTCTGTGAAGCTCAAAATGCTTCTATTTGTCCTCGGAATCACAAGTAATTTTGGTTATATACATTTGTAATGTTCGTAACTTAATTCCCAAACAATTAATAAATGTTGTTGATCATATTAGAGGAAAAAATTGCGAAATTCACTAACCAGAAGCTGATGAGAAATCAGCTTATATGTATGCACAAAATAATATATATATATATATATATATGAAATGATTACAAAAGAAAATTAAAAAGAAAAGAAATCAACATATTTCACCATTATATATCTTTAATTGTTGGTGGCCTGTCCAATCAGGGGTTTCGAGGATATACCTATTGCAAGAATGCTCGGCTCTCAAATTCAAACTTATCTTATAAAAAAATAAAAAAAAAATAAAAGCAATTAGGACGTAGCTATCTTCTCTGTAAAGGGACCAACCTTAATTTACCATGCACATTGGCCATCACAAAAAACCTAAGGCAGTATAGACTCATATATAGCAATAGGACCAAAAAAAAATTTATATCAAAGTGGTCCTCTCCAAATCGATCTCTATATTAGAAAAGTTAACATACTGTACAGTTATCTTTAGTAGTTATTTTGACTTATGTGATTTTAACAAGCTCAGGTAACTTTCCTGATTCTTTATTATAACATGTATTTATATGGAGCCTTATTTATGGTGCTCTTTATGAGTAAATTTTCTCCCTCTCTTTCTAGCCGTAGACGTAGACACAATACCGAACTATATTAAATTATGTATTGATCTCTTCCTCCTTTTTATTTTCTTATTTAATTTTTATACTCTAAAGGAACAAAATGAAAAAAAAAAAGAATATTAACAATAAAAAAAGAGCCCATGTATATGTTTAGCATGATCAAAATACGAATACATTACATCTGGTGTCAAAAGAGGGAAACTTTAGAGAAAAAAGATTATTAGTGCAAGGACTATATTTAGGACCGTTGTGCAAAAGGACTAATTATACAAATGGTTCATGTGGTCCATTTTGTAGCTAAGTACCGTGATGGGGGACATCCCTTTGTCCTTTCTCCTAAGCTCTTTCATCAATTAACTCCCATCACCTACCAAGCTAATTGTGTTGTGTTCCGAATCTTCTCTAACAGTAACGGTACCACCAAAAATTTTTGGATGACGAAACTCACTTGTGAAACTTCAGTATCTTGTCAAGGGCATTTATGGGTTTTTGTCGTCAACTGGGGCCACGTGGCAGCAGTAGGAAAGTCCTCATTGTGTCACTATAAGTTAGCCTTTAAGTTTGTACAATACGTTGGTATTACTATTTAAGAGTTTTTTTTCTTGCTATTTTGGTTCGTTTGTGCTTGCTTGCCAGGACATGCATGTTGCAGAATTTTACATAGTGCGCGGAAGCTTCTTGTATGGCTTGAACCTCCAAAAGTTTTGGGCCTTTGGCCATGCGTTTTGGGATTGGCCATGTTAACAAGAGAAAATTACATGTTGTGCCACACTTTTGAAAGTTGTGTTTACTTATGTCACGCTTAAAAAAATTAATACCACACTATCATTCATATTACATGTTAAGTTGTTTTATAAATAAACATGCATAGCATTCATAAAAAGTAAATCTTAAAATATGGTAATTATGGAAATTCCCCTATTAATAAAGCTTCAAAAGGAAAAAGATGTGAAAAGAAAATGAAAAATGAGAGTCTTATGGTATGAAATGAAAAAAAAAAAAAGAAAAGAAAAGAAAAGAAACAATGATTTAGGTATAATTGTGAACTCTCAATTTTCATCCAAACATGATGTTTAATTGTTATACTTATTTTAATATGTTATAAAACTAATATATAATTATTTTCACGTGTGGCTCTTAAAATAATCTTCTTTTGTCTTTATTTTCACTTGTGGCTCTTAAAATAATCTTCATTTGTCTCACCCAAACCATTTATTTTTAGAGGTCTAGCTATTTAAGAGATAAAATAGCAAATGAAAAAACATATCTTACAAGAATATTATAAAATAGATCACTTACATTGGACAATGCACTTGGACTTTTATTTTAGTTTTTTCTTTTTAGAATTAATTTTAAACCTATACTTTTTACTATTTTTAGGGTGTTCGAAAAGTAAGTTGAAACTGAAAGTACTACAGCGTGTAAGACCTTTACACTGTAGCATCTTTTGCTTTATATTGTTATGTATAAGAGCTTTACATTGCTCAGTTTCAATTAATTTTGCAAAATACCCTATTTATCTCTCTTAAAATCTCAAACATGTCGTATTTGTATTAGATTACATCTAAAAGCAGACATTTTATTAACAGAAGGGACAAAACTATCTATTTCATAAATGTTAGTGTAATTATCCATTAACGACGATTTTAACTATCATTAAAAGCTCCGTAGTTTTAGTGTGAGACAAGTGCACCACAAATAAACAAAAAAACTCTAATTCTTATATAATCTAACAGTTTCAAATTGTGTTATTCTTTCATAACTTGCTATAAAATTTAGAATTAATTCTACAAATGATCTAGCCAGAGGTTTACCTCAATCCTTTCCTCCATAAAGATGACTATTTTAATTGAAAATTTTGTTAAGAGCAATCTCATTTAACCTCATGCATTATAACTTTGTTACGAACAAAATAAGAAGACTCAGTTTAAAAAGACGCTACATACTAGGACTGGGCCTATAGTTTTATAAATAATAAAGTTTTAACTTTATAAGGATGAAAAGAAATTTTCTTTTGTCAAAGGATAAAGTACACAAAATGAGGCATGCAAGGAAAGTCCACGCTTTAGGTAAAAAAATCTCCCTCCTCCGCCCCAAAGCTGAGCGTGGGCTTGTAAGCTTTGGAGGCGTGTGATGACTCGTTATGTGCCCCATCATGGCCACGCCGTATAACATCTTGTAATATCAACCAATGCTTGCCTGTCCCTTGTTTTCCACACGCTTCTCTTTAACATAAGGTCATTCATATGCCTAATATTTTGTCAGCCATCTGAGCATAAATTTATGGTTGGATTGGCAACACATGCCGGGTTTTAATTCAAAATTGGTCCAACATTTCTTTTTTAAATTTGAAGCCAAGGGATTCAACTTTGCATTTTATGGTAGAGTCGTGTATGGATTTACACTGGACTTGTAACCATGTTGATTGAAACTTTGTTAAGCATTATGTTGATCATTTTATGAGCACTACAACAAGAAATAGAATTATCTGTCGATATAAAAAGCCTTCATTATAATATGGTTGTAATATCTTAAGTTCGTTTGACTTATCTAACTGCAATTATGAAACGTGATTGTAGTTATTGTAATAAACAGGGGTGGAGTTACTACCAAAAAACAACAGGGGTGGAGCTACATAGGGACGAGGTTGAGCAGCAACTCCCCCTGAATTTTTTCCTTATAACTTTGTGCATGGAATTTTATAAAAAGTGTATTCCGTTCCCCTTAAACTTACATTCCCCCATCCCTCCTTAAATTGTACTTTGCCCCACACCTTATTAGTTATACATTTCCACTCCACTTACTAATTTATATGGCTCTGCCCCTAGTAACAAATAATGTTTAGTTGTGTAATTTGATAATAACACAAGACAATGATTGTTGTGAAATACAAATGAAAAACAATGATTTTATTACCAAGACTTATTTGTGCTCAACGCTATTTATTGAAAATAAAGAAAATATTATGAATAAATTAGCTAATTAGTGTGGATGTTCATATTCCTAACACCCTCATGAATTGCATTATCTCCATCTTAATGACCATTAGTGTTGTATTTTATAACCTTCATAATCTTCTAATTACCATTCTATTAGTACTATTTTGTTGTTGTAACTCTTGACTTTTAGTTTCTCCTATTTTATGATTCTTAGCCTACATATATGGCCATTGAAAGCTTGTATTTATACACAATATAAGACGATAAATAATAAAATTGTTTCTCTTTATATCTCTTGTGTCTTTCTATTTTATGCTTTGCAAATTAGTTCTTTGTATTTGTTTTATAAAAGAAAAAAAGGTTATAACATCTACGAGAATCGTTAATAAAGCCACATGAGCTTTTAAGATATTATGGTAATACGATCATACTTGATCTAACGGCTTTAAACTCGATCTACACAATTTGCGTTTATAATAATATTACGTACCATAACAGTAAATGAGGCGGCCTTATTCTTCAAGAAAAAAAACAATTTCTAACATAAAAATACAAGTCGAAACATGACATCCCAAGTGATAAGTGCTTGCATTTAATTATTATATTATTTGAATGTGTTATATTATTATCACTCAAGCTCAACAAAGGATAGAAATAAGATTATTTAGAAATTGGGAATTACTCTTTTCCAATGATCATATTTCTCGAGTTTGGACGTACAAAACAAGACTTATTATGCATTTTTTTCATTTTCCCCGGTTGGCTACTTTTGACTTTGAGTTTGACGCTAATGGTGCAGAGTTAATCGCGCTAAAGTGTGACAAGTTCTGTTCATTCTTCTTTACAAAAGAGGCGGGGAAAAGATTGACAAACTACAACAAAGCAGACATTCATTCGTGCATGCTCCCCCAAATCTATCGCTTTCTCTTTTCCTATTCGGATGAGAAAGATGGCAAGCATATATATGGTATATATATGTATCTATCCATCTATGCTAAATTCAAGGAGAGCTACATCTCAAGATTGGCCCATCAGAAATGTGAACTCTACTTTCATCTAAAGGTATATATGGTTGAATCTCCTAGGTTTACCAAAAAATTGCCACAAGAAAAAAAAAAAAAAGAAAAGAAAAAAAATCCTATTTGTAGATAAAGACATTACTTAAAACTTCTCAACGTGGTCAACTCATCGGAAATGTTGCTGACAAAATGGTGTTGAGAAAGAAAAAAATGCTTTATCACCCTACAAAGTTATAAATTTATAATCCCACTTTTTTATAAGGGATGAAATATAACTCTATAAGGATAAATAACATTGCTCATTAATGAATCATACCTCAAATAATTCACCAACATGTTAACCACTTTGTGACGAGGTAGACATTGAGATTACCAATGCTTCTAGCGTTAGTAAAATAGTAGATTACTGACGCTATAGCGTTATCAAATTAATTTTTTTAAAAAATGTTAAATATTCTTAAATTGTTTGGATAACTAATTTTTTAATTATTAGATATTGGTTTAATATTAACTCTAATTCACATTTATTATTTTGTAAATAGAATTAATATTATGTTAGAAATGTAAACTTATACTATTAAATCAAAGAAATAATAAATTCTAGTCGTTGTCAATAATTGATTTTTGTTGAATTTAAAATTTCATCAAAATGGGTTCTCAAATTTTTTAAAACGTTCGGTTAAACCATGTATTCTTTTCTGACGTTACGTCGCGTTAGGAAAATACTTTGATATGTCTCCGATACTTACACTTGTTATGCTTTTTTTTTTTTTTTTTTTCCGATTCAAGTAAATTAGTCGGCCGAAAGTGAATCATTATATTCTTCTCTCATATTATAATTTATAATGTTAAGGAATCAAACAACTTATCAGATAAAAGGGTGAGAAAAATTATATTAATAAAAAGCTACAAATTAAATCACTTCTATAATTTTACAATAATTTCTGTGAAACCATAAACGATATATACACAACAAACGCTGCTTTGGGCGATTTATAACTGTGGCTTCCTTTCTTTCCTTTTCTTTCTTTTTGTTTTTTTTGTTTTTTTTTAAACCAAATTCTCAATCTATAAACGATCTAGAAACAATTCATCTAGCTGGTGACTGCTATAAAGTCTTATTTTGAAAAAATGGAAAATCGTGCAATAAGAATATCTTCCTATGATCATTAATTATCAGAAGCATTCCATGCCTACCATCTTTTCTACATATTTATTTATTGAAATATTATTTTACGCCTCCAAAAATATTCCAATTTAGCGAATTAGACCCCACAAAGAATCAAGTGGACATTTTAGCGTGCCATAAATTAGTAGTCAGTCACTGTCTAGCAGAAGCAAATTAGGGAGTGGGGCCCGGAATGCGGTGGCAACGCTTAAATTTTCCAACAACGTGTCGTGGGCCACCGTTGCCAAAGCTACATTCAAAGATACAGACGCAGCCACATTCACTATTTTATTCTCACAAATCAAAATCACACATAAATGTCCAAAAATATCATGTTTTGTTCACAGGAAAATCATGTTATGATATGTACAATCGAAAATCATGTTATGATATGTACAATCTTTTGTTTGATTATCAGTAACTAGTTGATATAATTTGTCTCTCTCTTTCGCATTCTAGTGATAAACGGAATTTGATCCTTGGTCTATAGGGTTTAATGCCCAATTCATATTTATCAACTCAAATGAGGGAAGTTTTCATGGAGTTTGCTATCTTAGAAATTGAAACAATATTACTAAACAACAAGTAAGCATCAATCTATATTTGTTAATAATGTTCTGTATTCTTATATATTTCTCAACTTAAATAGCTATATATAGTTGGTAGTTTGTAAACATGACTCTAGCATAAGATGTAAAATTTGAATTCTTTCACTAAAAAAAAAAAGGTCTAATTAAATAGGCAGGTAGGATCAGATAGACTTACCATATCGCAAACTTATTAGTAAGTACCAATATTTTACAAGTAACAGTGATTGGTGGGTGTCACCAACGAGAGATCACCCTTTTTATATCTTGTAGACGAGAATTTTCACATGGGGTATACATAGGGGGAAAAAAAAAAGCTCTATTGGTATTGCTTAGTATTGGATTGTAAGAATTCATAACATTCTTTTAATGTTGCATTCTTATTAAGTTTTTTATAGTTATGATATAATCTAAGGGTACGTTTGGCGCTACTTATTATGTTATTTGTATTAAATGGTATTGTGGTTGTATTTAGCCTGACTCTTACCTCAATTCTGAGCCAACACTAGGAGGGAGAAGGGGGAAAAGAGGGAATTAATAGAGGACTTTTTGCATATTTTTTTTGAAAAATTGAGCCAAAATATAATTTTATAAACAAGGTGGAAGGGCTAGAATGTAATTCTTTTAAAAAAATGAAAGCAAAAGAGTATAGGAAAATGCAAACTTGTTTTGTCCCCTTAAATTCTAAAAAATATAAACTGGTCTCAATTTTTAAAAAATCTTTACAAAAATACTCTAGCAAATTATACAACATGATCCTATATATTTTTTTCCGTGTTAGATATCATAGTACGCATCGTATCAAGTTTGAAATTCCATCAAAAAGAAAGCTTGAGATTCGTGTGACATCATATGATGTATAAACCAAGACGAACATTATATTATTTTTAAATGATACAATATGTAATGCTAATATGTTGTACTAAACATATATCTTATTGGTCTAAAAAATTTTGCAATATCGACAGTTAAAACACCTTCATTAAAATTATCAAAATATTTTTAACGGTTAAACTTTACAGTTAGGAACCCAATTATATATTTTTTTAACGGTTTAACCTAATTAAATATAAAAAGATGAGGACTAAATCGCATATTTTTAAAAAAATAAGAGACTAACCGAACTATTTGCCTTTTTTTTAAGACAACTGATCTCATATTTTTTATTTCGGACCAACATTGCTTTTTCTTTTTCCCCCTCTCTTTTAAACTTAAGAGTACAGAATTTGAACTCTTAATTAGTCAACACTTTCTCTAATTACTATGTTAAAGAAAAATGAAACAATTAAAAACTTAAACACATAAAAAAAAAAAAGAATTAAATACACATAATCATCAAGTTGTATTTATCTTCTTCCATGGACAAACATATGCGCATACAGTGGGTCCTACGTGGGGCCCCGGGTCTACTGTCAGAAAGAGTACCGAAGCGCGGGATCTTTCACAGCATTGGATTCCAAGTTGAATTTTGTCGTGTAACTAAAATAGAACTTAAATTCTCCTAAAAAAATATAGAACTTTAATAAGAAGCCAATAGAAAACAACTGATCCTCGTGTCATGAGCTTTCACCGCATTTCAAGGGCGCTGGTCGTAATGCAGAGTTTTCTCCTTCCCTTGTTAGGTAAAGAAAAGGGCCTCTCACTCAAAACACTGGGAAGTTCCTTGTCAGCCATTGTTTTTACCTTCCAACGAGCCCCCCATCCCAAACCCTCCTCTCTCTCTCTCTCTCTTTCTCTCTCTTTGTTCATATTTCTTTCTATTGTTGGCATTTATGAAGTCATTGTATAGGGAGTTTGGGAGATTGTCCTAACCGCAAAGTCTGTAGCATACAAGCAGTAGCGGAGCTAAAGCTATTTGAATATGGTACGTGTTTTTACTCAAATTTGTAAAAACAAAGTTTAGCCTTAAATTTTTCAAAAAAATTAGTTGTGCTCCCATGCAATTTGTAAAAAAAAAAAAAAAAAAAAAAGTTTCAGCCTTAAAACTTTATAAAATATTAATTGTGCCCCATTCAAATTTTAAAAATTGTTTTAATTATAAAATTCTCATGAAAAATCAATTGTGCCCGCTATTATATAAGAAAAATTATAATTATGCTACTACCAGATGATTAGAATGTGTAGTGTGTTCACATTTCGTAAGTAGTTGTTTTCAATTTTTTTTATATGGTTTCCTCATTAAAAAAATTTTCTGGTTCCGTTACTGTATATAAGAGCTCTACACTCGAGCAAATTACTTTTATTTTACACTGTAACATATAAAGCTTTACATTATTTACAATTAAAACTTTGTGGTTGGAACCACTTTTTCGAATACTCTGTTAATCAACCAAAAAAAAAAAACGAAAATCAGATGCTGGGCATTTATACCCTTTCGCTTTCGCGGCAGGGAGTATGTCTTGGTGCAAATGTTTTTCTGTATATTCGTGTGCCTAGACTTTAATGAACGTTCATTTCTAACTGATTTTGCCACTGGTAGTTTGTAAACACCAAAATATATTATCATTTCTACGGAAGGATTTTTTAACTTTATATCATGTACTAACTTTCGAAAGTAACTATTTGGCCAAAAAATAATACGGCAATTAGTTGCGACAAGTCGTATCTACTTCTTTTAAGTGTGATCAAAGAGGAGACTCCACATGTTGAGAAACATCCACATTGAGCCATTACAATTTGTAAAGAGTAATAAACATTATGTGGAACCGAAAATAGTCTCAAACACTTCTCATGAAAGACGAATTTGAAATCTCTTATCTCGCCAACCTAAACCATTTGGCTAATATGTAAGATTTAAATTCGATTAGTTGATTCACTAGGGAAGCCCAAAAAAAAAAGTAACAAAAAGAAATAACTTATTAATGCAACAATACTAGTTTAAATGAGGACATGGAATCTCAAATACGTACTAAAGCGGCAGTTCTAGTAGTACAAATTCGTTTCCACTGCAGAAGCAGATTAAAATTTCTACAATTTCTCCCCTTTTTCCCTGTACGTAGAATGTGGTGAGTGAACTTTATTCTCTATCCAAATTTGTGAAATAAGCTGGATGAAATTATTGACGAATCAGAGTTTAATTATGAGACGTAACGCGTACAATGTTATAAATTAGAGAGAGAGAGAGAGAGAGAGCCATGACACTAAAGGGCTAGAGGCGAGTCCAGCCCACCAAACTTTTTGTTGGTCCAAGAGCTTGCAAGTGGGCTACAAAAAGAAAAAGAGAGAGAGAATAAATTATGAGTTTGAGAATATTACATCTTAAGCCATACTTTTAAAACTTATGTTCTGTTTTACGCTACGCTTATAAAAACTATAATTTATATTATATGTTAAGTTATGTCACAAATAAATATACGTAATATTATAAAAGATAAATCTTAAAAAATGATATTTATGAAAATTCTCTCATCACTTTTTTATATCACTATCGTGTCCAACTGTTTTTTTTCCTCCTTTTGATCCATATGATTTCTCCAAGTTAAAAAGAACAAAATACCCTTACATAATCTATATTTGACCTTAACCCAAAACACTTCAAAACAAGAGTGTTTTATATTTATTAAAAGTAATATGTATCAAACTTTCTAAAAAAAATGATAAAAGTGGAAAACAACACTGCAGAAGGGGCATTTCTCGAATTGACTTGGGAAAAGAGGGAGTAAACTTGATGTTAATTAAAATTAGAGGAGTTATTTTATAAGCATATTGCTTTCTTACAAAAATCAGACTTAAATTTTACCACACCACCAACACCCCCCCCCCCCCCCCCCCCCCCCCCCCCCCCCCCCCTACACACAGTCACACACACACACACAAAAAAAATATGTTTAAAACCAGAAATGGTATTTCTTCTAATGCATCTGTAAATTTGAGTCACCTTCGGATTTCTTTCACTTTTTATTGGAGTCTCTGAACACGAATTAAAAAGTAATTTACTAGATTATCACTCGTAATCTACCACATTATTTTATCTTTCCAAAATAGATGGTGAGCTGTCTCTGGATCTAGTTGTCAAAGAGTAATATGATATAGGCTAAGACTAATAATACAACAAATTATTTTTCTTTTTCAGCATAGGTAGTTGACCATATAAACCCGATTGCCATATAGTTTAGAAAAAATTATAATATATGAAAAAATTATTGTTATAAAATTAAAATCTGATACAACATTTAAAATATCTTTAATAATATAATAATTATTTTAATAATATCATATTTTATATTGTATAATTATATAGTAATTATTTTAATGATATGATTTACTAGATTATTTTATCGTTCCACTTGATTGCCGGACTTCCTGAGCACCAGTCATCTATGAGTGTTTCTTTTTCAATATAGATGTTCAGTCACCTTCAGCTCTAGTACCAGTGCTAGTCAGTGGAAAGTAATTTACCGTTTTCAACACAATTTGCCAATTGTCAGCGGATAGTAATCTAGTATATTATGAACCATAATACACTATATTAACCCAACAAAAAACACAAAAAAATAAACTAAAATTGCTAAGAAAAGTTACAAACATAAATAGAAATTACTTGATCATAATTGTCCCTAGTTGGCGATAATAATTTATCATCGGCAACTGGGGATGGAGAACATTAGTGATATTTGTTGTCAAAATAATATCATAGATTATCAGTGGTAATCCACTATATTACTCTCTAGTAGCGACTAGTGGTCACTCTCGATTTCCACGATATCTAATAGATCGCCGTTGACATTCTAGGAGATTATCTTTGATGAGTGGTGGCAATTTTTATATTGCACATTTGGTTGACTTTTGAACGGTTCTCTGCCATGGTATAAATTCAAAGCTCCAATAGGGGTAAACAAAAATCCAAAACTGACTACCACTTCTGACATTTTTCAAGTTTATTCATGAAAAAAGACGTAAAAGAAACTTAAAAAAAAAAAACCTTTGAGATGAATAATGAAATTCAAAGGTGATTTAAGGAGAGACAATATTAATGAAGATTTTTGCATTTGAGCAACTCCATTTCTACTTCCAATTGTCAAATTTTTAGGTACAATAATCCATAATAAACACATAGACACATACTATAAAAAAAAAAAAGAAAATAAATAAAATTGATGAAGAAAAAAGATGATAAAAGAAAAAAATAAATAAAAAAGAGCCATATGGCAAATAGAAAGGGAGAGACAAAATAGTATCAATGGCACTTTTATATACATATGTATATAAACAAAAAGATATTTGAAAGAATAATAGAATAATTCTGTGTATCCTAATAAAGTTCTGATCCCGTTAGATGGTAGCTCACCTTTTATCTCTAATGGGATCAAAACCTCCTTGGCCAAATTAGAGTTTTTCAGAAAAATATTGTTTAAAAGACATTTAAAAAGCAAGAAAGAAATGAAAAGGTTGTGACAAGTATCAATATGTAAAGTGAGAAAAAAGATGGAGTTGCTTTGTTGCCTTCAAATCAGCCAGTGTTGTTAAAATTTGGACGCCCTCGCACCCACACATACACGATGTATCACGGGAGCTTATTTGAATATATAGATTTTAATCTTATCTTGCAACAAATTGTCATCTGTATGAAGACGTTTAAAAAAAAACATTTTTTTATCAGTTAGATTCACAAGAAAATTTTTCAAAATTTGCCTTTAAAAAAATAATTTATCAAATTTGCTAAATAAAATAAAAAATAAATTACACTGTTGTATCTTAGACTATTCATTTTTTGCATAATATGTCTTAAACTTTTAATTTTAGTAAACTGCATCCTGAATTTTCATATCATTGACGATTGAGGCCTAATAGCTCATAAGCATTAAAAAGTGTGGACAATTTTGATTGAGTTATCTTAAGGGTAAATTTTGTCCTTTTAAGGAAAAAAATTAGAGCTCAATAAATGAAAAGAATACTTAACGAACATTAAAAGTAATAATTAGATTTCAATTACTAATAATTTTAAAATTTAAGGTGCATGATGTTAAAGTTAAAAATTGAAAATGTATTATAATTTAGATACAACAGTCTAATTTATTCTAAAATAAAAATTAAAGTGTAATTTGCCAACCCTCCAAAAATCCAAAGAACAAGACCAAAAGCAATTTCCCCTTAAAAAACAAAAAAAAGGGAACCCAAAAACCAAAAAGCAAAAGAAAAGAAAAACAAAAGTCTCAATTAAACGGGATAAACAAAAAAGAAGCGAGAACGAGAGACGAGAGAGAGAGAGACAGAGATGGTAAGCAGCACAATGTCTGCGCAACCAAGGATCTTCTCTTCCCTTATGGCAAACCGCTTCCTTCACTCATCGCCATCTCAGCCTCTCCGCCAACTCTTCCGCTACAACGCAGGTCCTCTCTCTCTCTACTCTCTCTCTCTCTCTCTTCATACATATATATATATATATATATGTATATGAGGTTTATATTATCAATATTTTTTTTTTGGTTCTTTGATAAGATGAACTTATTTTAACCAAATTACAAGCTTAGAATCCTCAGAAATCTTTGTTGCTGGTGAAAAGGGTATTTTTTCGACTTGGAGAAGAGTAGGATTTTGTTCGTGGACTGAATTTGCTGGAGCTGAAATATTTTCACTTCGAATCGTACAAAATTGTGTGAATTTATGTTCAATTACGAGTTGATTATTGATTTGGAATTGGGTATTTTTGAGCTCTTTTCTGCCAAATGCTAGTTAGGAACCTAATTATAAATTTAGGTTTTGAAGTAAAATCTGTAGTTTTTATTACAGTTTGATAATAGTTTATTTTATTGATTACTGTGTTGTATAATATCATGAACTTATCAAATGAGTCCAATTGTTGCTGTTGATATTAATTTGTTTAATGATTTTTAATATATATATATATATATATATACATATATTTAAAGCCTGAAATGTGGACATGAACTGTGGTGGTGGGTATAGCCTAGCAGTAATTCCATATCTGACTCTACTCTAAGGCATAGAGTTCGAACAAAGCCCACCTTCAAGTTAAAAAAAGAAGAAAAAAAAGAGGACATGTGAAAATGAACTGAGCATGATGGTTCTGTCTATTCCAAACTGTGAAAAACAGGAGAAAAGCATGTATACATGCAGTTTTCGAGAACATTCTCTGGCTTGACCAATCTCTTATTTAATCGAAGGTAATTATGCTAATGCAACCGAAGCTCATGGAAATGGTGGAAAATGCATAACACGAAACCAGCGAAGTTGACAAGTTTTCTGTTTGAATTAGCAGAAATATGGATGAATTGCCGAACACCAAGCGTAAACCTCTGAGGCCTGGAAAATTGTCTCCTCGTCGACCTGTTCCGAGTAATATACCAAAGCCTCCTTATGTCGGTTCCAGGACACCTCCAGGCATTGCCAGTGGACCTGAAGTGCACGATGAGAAGGGGATTGAGTGCATGAGAGCCTCTGGAAGGCTTGCAGCACAGGTTCTAGAATATGCTGGGACTTTGGTCAAGGTGACGTTTTTATTCTAGCTCTTGAATCATATGTGTTATTACTTTGTATTATTATGTCATATGATATAAGTTTGCAGTCTAGCTGTGATCGGCCTCCAGTTGAGTAGAGGTCTTTCAAATGAAAGTTTCAAGTATTTGCTTATATTGGCAGCCAGGCATAAAGACAGATGAAATCGACAAAGCTGTTCATCAAATGATTATTGATAATGGGGCTTACCCCTCACCTCTGGGGTATGGCGGCTTTCCAAAGAGTGTCTGCACATCAGTGAATGAATGCATCTGCCATGGAATACCAGATTCTCGTGCACTTGAGGTCCATTCTAATGGCATTCTCCAACCACTGTAGTTTATGTTTCTAAATTGTCAATTGTTTAAAAAATTGTTATGGTTGTAATATCTTTTGATTGGCAGGATGGTGATATAATCAATATTGACGTTACTGTCTACTTAAATGTAAGTATGTTTTGTTCTTTGGCAGCATAATTTGGATGAACTAACATGGACTTTGAGTTTTACACTTAAGATATCTTGCACTTACTATTTTGATCTTTCATTCTGGTTCTACATTGGTTGTACTGCCCAACATAAATAACCATACTGAGGGCATTTCATCAAATGGTGCATTGCGTAAAATGTAACCTAGGAAAGTTAGGTGCAAGCTGTATATACCATATACGATGGGTGAATAGTTTTTTTTTGAGAAGCAATTTTTTAAATAATTGGCGTATTTATGTATTATATCCAGTTATCCCATCTATCAATGTTGACTTTGGGTATATTCAGCAACTTACCAAGTTTAAACTTTAGTCATTCGCGCTTGCTTTTGATTTTAATTTGCAGGGGTATCACGGTGATACATCAGCTACTTTCTTTTGCGGTGATGTTGATGATGAAGCGAGAAAACTAGTTCAGGTAGGTATTGCTACTTCAATCATCGGGGAGTTGGATAGACTGTTGGTAGCATCAATATTTACATATATGAGTGCTCTATAGAAATCTAAAGCGTATTAGGACCATACAGCGAATAATAGTTATTGATATTTATGAACATTTTTGGATATAAAAGGTAAGTTGCATTGCAGCCGGTATTCTGATAGAATCAAATCAGATGAAGCAGAATTTTGGAATGAATTTAAGGAAATTGATCTAGAAATTGATCAATGTTTATTGATATAATTGTAGCGAAACAGAAAACAGGCTTTTCGAGTGAGCCTTGCACTCCTCAACAGAAAAGAAAACTTCACTCACTGAGGTCATGCCTTTCTTTCACTCCCTCTCCTCCGCTATATTCTCTTTCCCTTCCACAATGAAACACGTTTTTCTAACCACCTGCTTCCGTAACATTGCTATAAGCTTTCCTCCTATAAACTCGGTCTCTCTACTCTCACGTGACAATTACAACTTTTCCTATTTTGCTTCCACGTCATTCTTCCTCTTACTAATTCACATTTTAGTTAATTCTTTTGGTAAGCTAGCAGCCTTCCCTTTAGTACTCCTTCTAGCGTAAGTGAACCGTATTGGAGGTCTCGCATAGCCGTTTCTATCATATTCTTCTGTCATGGTCATGCTTAATAATAAACAGTCTTCCTTTTGGGTGGATATAATTGCCTCAGGTAACTAAAGAATGTCTGGATAAAGCAATATCAATCTGTGCACCGGGAGTGGAATTCAAGAAAATTGGCAGAACAATTCAGTAAGGCGTCTCCTGTGTACTTTTAACGACCTTAATTCTAAAATTTTCACTGTGCCACTTTGAGTCAGATGCATATTTACTCTTGGTTCTTTTATATTATTCTCGTTTTATAGTAATTCATACTTGCTGCTTTTCTCTCTCCAAGTGACCATGCAGATAAATATGGTTATGGTGTCGTTCGGCAGTTCGTTGGCCATGGGGTTGGACAGGTTTTTCATGCCGATCCAGTTGTTCTTCACTACAGTAAGCTTTCTGAGTTTTATGTATCTTTGTCATTCACTTGTTCTTGGGTGATATTTTTCTTCCTTTTTTTTTTCTCTCTCTAAAGGCATATGGTACTTTGCAGTTGAAAGCTCAACATTCTTGGCTTTTGGACTAACATCATATATTCCTTGTAGGGAACAATGATAGAGGACGCATGGTGTTGAATCAAACTTTCACTATTGGTAATGTACTCTGTAACCTTAATTGCTCGATCACAATCATTCATGTGAAGGATGTTTGATATATACGAGCTTCTTTCTTAAAAAATTAAAAATAAAAATAAAAATAAATAAATAAATAAATTGAAATCTACACCAGTCCAAAATCCATTAGCTTTCATTAAACTCTGTTACATTAAAAAAATCAACTTCATAGGCTATGCAGCTTGCATCTTGTAAGGTGTTAATGCAGCAGAATCCCCATCATCGCAAGGTGCGGTATTGCGGGATCGTGACGCTCCAAGCATTGCATATTTGTAAATAGTTGGATAATTTTTCAGATATTTTCTTTGCGTTTCATGTTTTGTTAATTATTGTCCTTTTACCTTACCTTTGCGCAGAACCGATGCTAACAATAGGTAGCGTAAATCCTGTAATATGGGATGATGATTGGACAGTTGTTACGGAAGATGGAAGCCTGTCGGCTCAGTTTGAGCACACAATATTAATAGCCAAAGACGGGGCGGAGATACTGACCCAGTGCTGACGGTTGTGGTAGATTATCATATACAACTTGCAAATTTCCAATTCCTGGTAATTTGTCTCCCAAACATGATTGGATTTGCCTCTTCCGAATAATTATATTTGCTACAAAATTTTGTTTCACTGTTGCCATTGTTTCTGGTGATCATGCTGGGGCCATGAATTGTGTATATCAACTATATGTTGTTGTTCAAATTCATTACAGTACCCTTTGACTAAAGAATATTTTCAGATGGTGTGAACACACCAAGTTGATTTTGGGTTCGGGAAAATTCTCTTTGGCTGCTTTCAAGGTTGAGAAAGACAGCGTTGAAAAACATTGCACAATGACTGCAAACAGTCGTTTTCTTTTTTGTTATTATTCAATGCAATTATCATTTTGCTGGTTGATCCTAAAACGACAAGTCTTTGGGTACTTTGTCTTTTTAGTTATCCTAAAACTATCTGGCTTTTATCTTTATCTTTTTTTTAAAAAAATCTGTTGCTGAATGGAGACGTCGCATCGTTTTCCTTCCTCTAATGCCATTGAGGAGATTGAGGATTGTCTTTTCAATTGACAAGGACATATGTGGTTCTTTGTTTTGAAGTTTGCTATCAATTAAGCGACATGTCGTTTTGTAACTTTTTACTGTCCGGTTCGTGTAAACATCACGGTCATGCTTTTTAGAATTTGCTGTCGTTTATGATATGACACCACGTGTCGTGTATGATTATAATTATGCTCTTGTTTATGAATCAATCAAAACGATGGTCGGCCTTTTTTAATGGCGTATGATTGATTTTTGATTTTTTTTTTTAACCGAGTATGACTTGGTATTTGTATGATGTGTATAGTCAGTCTTTCATCCTCAATACGAATAATTAATAATGTAGTGTAGATGTCAAGTAAAACATAAGCGGATTTTACTTTCAAAAAATAAAAAGCAAAGGGGATTTTTAATTAGTCAGCAAAGGTGACTAAAAAAAAAAAAAAAACACATGAGACTACTTGGCATTTGAACTCTTAACTCCGGTATAAAAGTAGGAGAGGTTTTGTAAATGTCATCTTTTAATACTTATTTTTTAATAAATATCATTCATGTTTATTTGTAGCACAACTTAATATATAATAGTTTAACATAACTTTTTTTAATATAACATAAATAAATACAACTTTTAAAAATATAGCATAATGTGTAATTTTTTCATAAATAAAAGTATCCATAAAATTATGATTTTTTTGAAAGATGGGGGTTTTTATTTTTCTTTTTTGCTAAATTATGTCAAGTCAGTATTTTGTTGTAAAAAAATCTATTGTGTATTTTATTTTTTGGTCGTACATTGCTTCTATTTATCACATACTCAATAAAGGGGTTTTTTTTTTTTAAAAAAAGAGCGCTTAAATAAAATTTAAAACAATTAGGAGTGACACTATTTCCTCTGAGGATGAAACTCTGTTGAATAGAGCATAATGAGAGACAATGATTAAAGATGTACACAAAATCTTATATTGAGTTGTGGCAGGACAAGAATAGGGGGACGTAGTCCCTGTCCTGCCTCCACCCTAACGTATTTATGTATGTACATGATATAATTTTTATATAAATATTTATGATTTCATTGTATTTGATGAGTCTTTTGTGGCTTTATTATTAAGACTTGGTTTGCGTATATTTGCTAGGTGAAAACTTTGATTTTGTTGAATATGGCGAATATTTACTTATTTTTTTTTATAAAAAATGCAGTTGTATGAAATGAGAAATAGGACGAGTGTAAAAATAACCCCTCAACGAATGGTTTTGGGAGGCAAGGATGGGAACGGGAAATCATTTCCCACCCTGCCCTTCATTACAAGGGGATGAGAATGGTTTTGAGAGGTAAGGATGGGAACGAGAAATCGTTCCCTACCCTATCTTTCAATAAACGGGGATGGACGTGGTTTTAGGAGGCAAGAATGCGAAGGAGAAGTTATTTCTGCCTTGCACCCTTGCCATCCCTTTAAAAAAAAAAAGAAAAGAGATTCTCAAAAACAAAAATCATTTATTAATGACGTGCATAAGATTTTACATGATACCGGCCTTTAAAAAAAAATCTCCACGTGATGGACACGTGGCATTATATAAATACAGACCAACTTTTTTATTATTTTTATAATTTTATATTAATTTTTGTTTTTCACCTCCATCGCCGCCTTTCTTGCTCTTGAGGAAAAAAAAAGTTTTCCGCCTTCAGACTCAACCCAACCCCCCCCCCATTTTCTCTTATTCTTTTCTCGCCTTACCCAAGAAATTTTCCCGAGAAAATTTCCACCAAAAAAAAAAAGGGAAACTTATTCTGAAACATAATAATGGAGTCGACAACGCCCCTGAACTGGGAAGCGCTTGACTCCCTGGTCATTGATTTCGCGAAATCCGAGAACTTGATCGAGGAGTCCTCCTCCGTAGCGTCTTCTTCCTCGCCGTTGTCCGTACATTCCTCGCCTTCCTCGTCTTCCTCTCCCTCTCTCTCCTCGTCGTCCTATCATGCCAGATTGATCATTCGCCAGATCAGACGGTCCTTGGAGTCCGGTGATGTCGATGCCGCCATCGATCTCCTTCGCGGGCACGCGCCTTTCATTCTCGATGATCACAGGCTTCTCTTCCGTTTACAGAAGCAGGTTCGAGGTTTCTGCTTTCTATGAATTTGTTTTTTCTGTCTGGACGCCGAGAAAATGCGGGAAAAATCACGAAAGTACAATATTTTCCCCTTTTTGGATATCACTCTGCAATGCCTTAATACTACTATTTTTGTCCATCCAATTTAGTTTTGATTTCGTTGATTCGTTTCGAATAGAAATGATATGAAAGTTGAGATTTTGTGTTTCTCTTTTAATTTCCTTGGTTTTTTCTTCAAACACTGCATTTTGTCCCAATTTATCTTGCTTGATCGCAAATGGTTTCATTAATTTTTGTTTCCCCATTTTTCATGAAGAAATTTATCGAACTCTTGAGAAGAGGAACTTTAGAGGATCGTGACTCTGCAATTGATTGCTTGAGGACTTCTCTTGCTCCTTGTGCCCTTGATGCATACCCGGTAATTTTGGCTTCTTTTATTTGAATATAATTGATTTTTCTATTAGAATTTGCTGTTCTTCGTAAGAATGGTTAAAAGTTTGATTGAAAAGGAAGAGCTTACCTAAGACAAAATAATCACAGTTCCCATGGAATCTGCTTCTTTATTTTGTATGACTGAAGTTGTCTATGTAGTTATTCTGGATTCTGAGACATTTCTTTTATCTTTATTTAAGGAAGCATATGAGGAATTCAAGCACGTTCTTCTTGCCTTCATATATGACAAAGATGACCAGAGTTCTCCAGTGGCAAATGAGGTGGGATGTTAAATTTCACTATCACATGTATTGCAAAAAGTTGTGGCTCTGAATTTATTCTTTATTTTTTTAATATACACTTAAATTTGTGCTTTGCCGATGGGCAATTGTGCTTCTTTCTTTATACAAAAGCTTTCTTGGTCAGTTATATGACTTGGCAATATAGTTGTATTTTCAGTGCTCTGAAAGGAGGAGGTTTGACATTGCGGGCCTATTATCCACTGTATTAAGGGCTCATTTACGTGCATATGATCCTGTATTTTCGATGACGTTGAGATATTTGATAAGGTCAGCCTGCTTTTGCTGAGTTTTATTTTGTTATAGGTTGATGTATTAGGTTCATTGCAGTTGTGTTAAATCTTGTTTTTAATTACTGTTCCTTTTACATCCATGTAGCATACACAAGGCATTTTGCTTTCGTCAAGGAATATCGTCACCCATAGCAGATCTTACCAAGAGATTGCTCCTTGAGGAGTGTGACCCTCCTGCAACACCCCAAGAGACATTGTACGAGGTGCCTCCCTTTGATGAGGTGGGATTCCAGAACATGACATCACTATATAATAAATGGTTCTATACGCTTATGTTTGGCCATTGGGTGTTCTTAGAGAATGAGCATGCCTCTTATGCATCTCAGTTTTGCATGCTTTAGAGAATACAGCCTTATATCTGACATCCTTGTCATAAGGATGGTGGACTTATGTTTAGGCCATCGGATGGTAAGAAATTCTGTTTGAGAATGAGTATGCCTCTTATGCATTTCATTTTGCATGCTTGGTTCAAAACCAGGTGGACATTCAAGCGCTTGCACATGCTGTGGAGCTTACGAGACAAGGGGCAGTGGACAGCTTAAGATTTGCAAAGGGTGACTTATTTCTGGCATTTCAGGTTATCGAGTGCTTAGCAATGTACTCTTTATTTCATACTTCCATATGGTTGTTTTTCCTCTCTTGACACCGTTTCCATTAATCCAACTTCAAAAGTAGTAAATCACCCCCACTAATATCCATCCATGCACCCACTATCTGTTTTACGTCAAGCAATATGTGGAGTTACTCCCAATATAGCAGTAAAAGCAAGATGTATAGGTGGATCGACTTAGCAGGTTCCCATTGAAATAGGATCCGCACCTCACACTCCCTGCTTTAAAAGAAACGCAAGAATATAGGAATTTAGTAAATTTTTTTTTCTTTTTTATTATCAGTTTCAATTGCAACTTGTTCCCAACCACTCTTCCTTCAAGTATTGCTCATTGAAGTAGTTTATTGTAGGTAGATTGGCATAGTCATTTTAATTAGTTATTTATGGAAGTATTCTGAGTCTGAATTTATATTTTGCAGAATGAATTATGTCGTATGAAATTGGATGTCTCTTTGCTTGATGAGCTTGTACGTGAATATTGTGTTTATAGGGGCATTGTAGATTCTGTTCTTGCATCCTCTTCTGGTGAATCAATCTTTTCCTTATTATTTATTACTTTTTGATAATTTTTCATTTTCTGACGCAATTGGAGTTAAATTCTGATTGTCTGCAATGAATTTGATTATGTTGCCTTCACATCAGGAATTCAAATTCTTTCCAAACAGCTGAAAGTCGAGCAACCAGTGCGTGGGTCTTGCTCGCCAAGTGACCTCTCTCTTGAAGCAGATTGCGGTGCCAACAAAAATTCCGATGCCGACTCTTCCATTAGTAATGCTCAGGTGGATGGTTCACCTGAAAAGAACGTTGATGTGACTAGCATGCAAGGAATTGATATTGAACTACGATGTGCGTTTGAGCCAACAACCATTCATGAAGACTGTAGCACCAGTGGATCTCATCAACCTGAAAATCTGAGAGTTCAGCAAAGAAGTAGATTCAGTGCTGGCGAAAGGAGTAAGCGTAAGCGATGGAGGGGGAGAAATGATGATGTGGGTTATACCCCTATCATCTCTTTAGATGATTCTAGTAAACAAGAGCTTAGCGCAAGTAACACAGAACATCAGGTAATTGTTTGAATATTTATGGTGTTGCCTTGGGCCCTTGGCTATTATACTAGACTATCACATGTAATTTTTATTGCTTATGTTATTACTAGTGTTTCATGGAGTTTTTATTTTATTTTATTTTATGTTTTTACAGGTTTTAGACAGACATTCCATCCTTGATATTAAGAATAGGGAGGATAAGTATGAGATTGTACTGGGGATGAAGGAACTGGCTAGTACAGGAATGGCTGCAGAGGTTGTGGATGAAGTTAATGCCCTTGATCCAAACTTTTTTGTGCAAAATCCTATTTTGTTGTTCCAGCTTAAGCAGGTATGCAGATTATCTGTTGCCAATGGTTCCTGGTGGACACATTCATGCAATCGTTTCTTTTTGATATTGTTTCCTACAGAATCTTTTTTATGGGTTTCTTCTTCTTTTTTTTTTTTTCTTTTTTTAATGGGTCTTTTTTTTAATGGGTCTTTTTTATTTTTAGGTTGAATTCCTAAAGTTGGTGAGTTTTGGGGATTATTCTGGTGCTCTGAGGGTAGCATGCTCTCACTTAGGTCCTTTAGCTGCTAGTGATCCCTCTCTACTGAAACCTTTGAAGGAGACACTGTTGGCACTACTCCAGCCTAATGAAGATGCACTTGGAAAGGGCCTACCTTTACAAGCTCTTGCAAGTTCGCTCCAAGTATGTTATAGCTTACTGACACGCTGGTTGATGGTCATTGCTAATCCAATATTTGTGATTAGTTCTCCTTTCTTTTCTTGTCTAAAGCACTCTCTGCCGTTGAAGAGAATTATTCTGAAGCATGCTTCCTTTTTTTCTTTCTACCTCTTTTTCAGTACTCAAATTATCACTTGAACAATTTCAGATTGCTTCCTTTTTGGAAGGTTTTAGGTTTCTTTTTTTCTATTTACAGTGATGTTACACGCGTTCTTTATCTTTGACAGGTTGAAATTGGTAAGAGGCTTGGAATCGAAGAACCCCAGCTTATGAAGATAATTAGAACTGCCCTGCACTCGCATAATGAGTGGTTTAAGCTTCAAATGTGCAAAGATCGCTTTGAAAGTCTTTTGCAGATTGATTCCTTGAAAGAAGCTAATCCTTCTTTGCTTACTAGTATCACTACATCAAAGACGAATACATACAGATCTTCTAATGGATCTCCCCAGGCCACTTTATCTTCTAGCAGCAGGATATCAGAAGATGGCAGCAGTCCCACTCAAGTGTCATCTAGAGATGCCATTTGTGACGAAAATGCAATACTAAAAGTAATGGTGAGTTTTCATTGTCTTAATACTTGTACATTCTTGGAATAACTTTACTTCTGTGATCCATATGCTCGCTAGGAATATGCTTTACCATTGTCTGAAACGTACATAGGACTATATAAAATTCATGTGACTGTCATCTCATGGGTTAGTTAATAACGCTTAACCGAGATGACCCCGTTGTTTCTTGTTATCAAGCGCTGTAGTATAGCAGTTTGAAATGCTGTGCCTTTGTTTGGCACATTGGATTGAGTGCAAGTTCATTCACTTTTCTCCCTTTCTTGACCAAACTATTATGATGACTTGTTCAAACCAACGGTCCCTTAACTAAAAAATTAACATAATAATAGTTATACACATTGTTTTTATGCAAGGCTGATTCCTAAAAGATTTAAGTTGAGTAAATTGTTCTTTTCGATGGATACAGGAATTTCTCGCATTGCCGAGGGCTGATGCCATCCATCTCCTTGCTCAATACAATGGGAACGCTGAGACAGTCATTCAACAAATATTTGCCTAGTCTGAATTGTACATCTGAAATGCCTACGGTTTGCTTACATATAAACATAGATACATTCATCATCGCCATATATATATATTTTTTCCTTCTCTTTTTCTTTGTGGGGCTGGTATTTGTTGATTCATTTTATGCCTTGTACTTTTACCTTGTAGTTATAGGGGCAGGTGCAAAGGGTAAAGCGCGGTACGGTAGGTTCAGCCAATACTTGTATTGTTGTTTGTACAATATCATAAGGTTCTGGAAAAACAATAATTAATGAAAAGAAATTGGTGGATTAATTCAAGACATAGATGTGATTCCAAGATTATGTATCACAGGATACCAAGTAGACACTGTTGTAGGAGGATTTAGCTATAATAGTCATTTTTTTATATTAGCATCATCGTTTGTATTAGCTTATCAACTTGGCTTTGTTGTTACTATCTGTTTTCATCGCTTGTTTAGTTTGTCGTATGTCCTTTAGTGGTTATTTTTGTAATCGGCTTATAAGACCTTCATTAGCTATTATAATAGATAGACTTTTGAGTAGCGAGATATTTAATACGAAAGTTTTGTTTTCTCTTCATTTTGATGATTTTTCCTTGCTTTGAAATTCGATGTGACTTTTCCGTTGCTGTTACCTCATAGGCCCCTTAGTTTTGTGACAAGCCTGGACTATATTTTGTACTTCAAGACAAAATGGTTTCTTGTATTGTTGATTTTTCCTTCCTTTGAAATTCGATGTGACATTTCCATTGCCGTTACATCATAGGCCCCTTAGTTTTGTGACAAGTCTGGATTATATTTTGTACTGCAAAACAAAATGGTTTCTTGTATTGTTGCCTTTGCACTTATTGTGCATTTGCAATTTACGCAAAAGATTTTAACAAGTCATATCTTGAATTTACAAATTTGTTGCAAATTACATCTCCTAATAACGATACTATTTTTTTTTTTTTTTTTACTGAAATTGTCCTATAACTTGCTCATGCACATGAATAGTTTATTAATATCATTAGTAGTTATTTATATGTATTTTAATATCTTAGTTAAGTTTTTAACAAAGAAAATTTTTTGAAATAACTTTGTTTTAATATAAATTTATGTTGACATTCATAAAAAAAAAAAAAAAAAAAAACCTTTTTTGCTCTCAATTAATGTTCCATGTAAATTTTTGGTAAAAAACGAACTCTGCTATCAATAGGAGAATTTTCACTTACACGGCAGAAGACTCAAACGCTAGTGAAAGGCCCTACTTCTTTTCACTTCCCTCTCCACATCCTTCATACCTTTGACCTTGTAAGAGGTGACAGCACACCCAACAACCCAAGGCCTTGGGAAGGTTGTGTCGACTTTTCAAGCAATCCTATTTAATTATATAAGATTGCAACCCTATTATTAATAAACAAAAATTGATTTCGTATAAAAAGTACACTATATGCTGACCAGGACTTTAGGGATGGAAACTTATGCGGCCGTAATTCTTCTACCTGATGAATCTTTTAATATGCCTAGAAGCTCTCTTTTATCCATACGAGGGTAGATTCTAACAAATAGCGGAGTCAATATCGGTCGGAAATATCTCTGGGCAAAAGTTGCAACGCTAGAACGTTGGATTGATTCCAACATAGGGATTATAGGGTTTCGGTGTTGGGTGGAAGAGATAAGACTAATTAGCCTATTCATCGAAGCCATCTTCTTCAGCCATTTTATTGGACATATATTATGCATGAAAAAAAAAAAAACCCTTAAAAACACTAATGTCGTCACCTAAACAGAAAGAATACGCTATATTTTCTTGGAAAAATTAAGCTTATGTTGGACAAACTGGTTCGGACTAATTGGTTGAAACCAATAAGGGTATAAAATCTCACATATTACAGTGTAAATTTTTTTCAGTTTAAACTAGTTTATCAAATAAGCTTTAAGAAAATAGCTTATTTTAATCACCTTCTTTAACAAATGGCAAGACTTTCTGGTTTTTTTTTCCTTAACAAAAGGTCAAAGTTTTCTAAAATTAAAGAAATGTCATTTTCTAATAGTATTTAATTAATGATAAATCATAGTTTATCACTGATTAACAGGTTTATTATTGATAAACCGGTAAATTATTAAGTGAAATTGATATATTATTGAGTAAAAATAGTTAATCACTAAGCAATATTGGTTAATTAGTGATAAATTATGAAGTTAATTAGTGTTAAATTATAAATTAGTACATCGCTTTAACTATTTCAAAAAACAATATTTTCCATAATTTTACAAAACTTTGGTCATTTACTGAAAAATCTTAAAAAAAAAAGATCATTTACTTCCAAATCTGTTTTCTTTGTTTTTGTTTACTGAAAGACAAACACATAAAGAAAAGAGAGAGGAAGAATACAACAGCAAGAGACAGAAGAAAACCATGAATCAATTTAACACCAACACGACCATCATATGCAACAAAAATAACTAAAAGCCTCAAAGGAAATACAACGGCTACCAAACAAAATGAAAATATAGATTTTACTGTAGATTATTTGAATTTGATACTTTTATTCTTTAATATCAAGATCAGACATACATATATAGCTCTTGCAAATGGCAATTGGAGGTTGGTTTTCCACAGGAAACTCAACAAAATAACAAATTTTGACTCTCGTTGTATTAAACAAAAAATTACAATTATACATTCCTTTTATGTCAAAATTTATACACTCTGTTAGCATCTTAGAAAACATCATACTCATAAGAAGAATCGTGTAATTTATCTTGTAGCTTGACGATTAGCAAAACTTAACTTGTATTTATAGATACTACACCCCATTCTTCCCGTTTTAACTTTTGATTTTAATGTTTCTTAATTTACCTTTAGCCTGTTGACTATAAATCAAAGAAATTGGAAAACATATTTCAATTTCCTCAAAAAACCTTTTATGCCTTAATTCTAATTATGGTTTAAGGCCTTTTGATGTACATAATCCTAAACACATAACAAATCTCAAATCCTAGTCAAATACAGCCTAAAAGCACTTCCATATTCTTTCTCCTTCATTCTTGTTAGGGTGGTGACCTCACACTAGGTTTACGTGCCTCTCCAGTCAATTCAAAAAATGAAGCTTAGTCACTAATTTCAAAATTTTTGTTACGTGTAGTAAATCATGTGAACCTTATTTGGTTGAAAATGAAACATATATTTAATTTTTTTAAAAAAAAAAATTGGTCAATTCATATTTCATAGGTTAATCCGAACACGAAACCCAATTATTACCCCAACCCATTTGTGGCAAGCATGAACCCTTTAATATTATGCATGTTTCGAGTTGTGCTTTCTTGTCATAACATAATTGATTGGATCATCAAATGGTATCATTTTCTTGAGATTCTTGATGCTTTCCCTAGACAAATATATACATTAACTTGTCGTGTTTGAGCTATCCTCAATTGTGGTTATTTTTCTTGAAGTTACTGTCGTTTTTATGTTAATGTCATTAATTTTGAGAAGTTTTCAATTTTCAATTTGTGTATTTTCATTTTTGTTTGTTGCTTTCCCAACAATTGTCGTTTTTATTGATCCACTGCTCTCAATATGTAGATGTGATTTTTTGTTTTGATGTTGTTTATGTTGTCGCTTCCCCAAATAATGCCGTTTATGTTTTTGTCGTTTCCAGAGTATTGCCGTTTACATTGTTTTTAGGGTATTTAACATTGTTATCCCTTCAACTTGTCTCATATTTATAATTTGCTCCTTAAACTTTTAATTTTAGTAAATAACCCCCTAAACTTATAAATTTGTAGCAAATCACCCTCTGTTGATACCCATTTTAGTTTTTTGACTGAAATTGACATATATTTTTGCACATGAAGAGTTGATTATTCACATGAATGGTCGTTTTTATATATTTTAATCTAAATTTATTGTGATTAATACTTTTAATTAAGTTTTCATTAAAAAAAATTTAAAGGGGGAATGAGGAAATATCAAAATTTTTAAACTTTTTAAAGTAAATGTCAAGTTTTGAAAATAACTGCAATAAATAATAAATTTACGATAAAATAACTTATATACTTTGTAAATAAGAAATATTTATGCTGTAAACAAGGGGTAAATACTTCATTTGCACCATAAATCTATTTATTGTGTAAATAAGAATTATTAATATTATTTATACTGTAAATAAATGGATAAAAAATTATTTATACTATAATTTGGACATTTACTATAAATTTTTTTAAGACCTGTCATTTACTACAATGAATTTTAAACAAGTGACATTTCTTTTAATTTCTAGATTTTACATTTTGAATTAACTTCATTTTGAATATAAATTTGGCTAAATATTTATATGAAAAAACCTTTTTATACCATCAGTTAATGACATGTAAAAATCACATGTCAATTTTAGTTAAAAACTGAAAATTACTATCAATAGGGTGATTTACTATATATTTGTAAGTTTAGAGAAGAATTTGTCAAAATAAAAATTTAAGAGTTAAATTGCAAATATATGATAAATTCAGGAGATAACAATGCCAAATATCCTTGTTTTTTATGTTGCCCTCTTTTTTTAATTATGCTGTTGTGTTTCCCATATTATGTCGCCTAATGAAGTTAATGCATTCCCTGGAATCGGGTATGTTAGTATTTGAGCTTAAGCTTGTTTTGAATATTATTTTGGAAAATATATCGTTCCTTCATGCTTGAAGTTAATGTTGTTTCTTTAACTAACGTTCTGCGTAGAGTTATTTCACTGCTGTCTTTGGTCGTTTTCCTGTTAAATTTGTCTCTCAAAGGCCATTGTTTATTGCGTTCTTGTCGTTTAATGAATGATATGATATTATTTTTGAAGTTGATTACATTTTTGAGTTCATGTACCTTGTTGGATTTAACATCTTTTTGTCACTTGTGTCGTTTTGACGTTGTTATTATCTCTGGAATTCTATCGTCTGTCACGTCCTGTGGTTTTATTTGTTAGTCATTTTAGGAATGATTCCATATTCTTATTCTGATGTAGTTTTCAATTCAAACCAATCTAGTTTCCGGAGGTCATTGTCGTTGTTGATATCGTTTTTCAGGTTGTTCCTTATTTCCCAAATAATGTCGAATGATGTCGTTTTGTTTTCTTTTTTCTTACTAGTCGATGTTGCTTTTGGGCTAACATGGTTTGTTGTGTATTGTCGTTTTTCATGTTGTTCCTCAATTATGCAAATAAAAAATTTTGGTTATACGTCCTCGACCTATATGTCTTCGTTTAATTCTAGTCATGAATAAATGAAATAATGATTTCTTTTGTTTCAGTTATTTTCTTTTCCTTTCCTAGTCTATTAATAATAAAACGCATTCTTTCAACGTAAAAGATAAAAATTCCAATAATCTTTGTTACTATTATCTTCCCAACCAGGACTTTTTTTCCTTGGCTTTTTCTCTCAAATAGAAAATTGTATTGATACTAGCTATTAAAAAAATAGTTAATGTTAGTGTTGGGAGTTTAATATTGACATTATTTTGTTTATTGTAGAATTTGTCATTTGATTTGATTTTGTGGTTAGTTTTCTGTAGGATTTAGATTTGGACTAAGCTTGGATTCGTTGGATTTAGTCTTGGAAAATTTCAAAATTATTGAAATTTGCTTAACTTTCTCTTATTGTTTTGTTTCCTGTTTTTGGAAGTCAAAGAATTGCAGATTTGTGATTTCATTATTTGTGGAAACTGTTTCAAAAGAATTAATTAGTTTGATTTGTTCAAAGTCAACTTTTGATAATTTTGGAAAGAAATTAGACGGGTTACTTGATTTACAAAGACGATTGTGTTTGTTACGTGACGTTCTCTATCAGATTTGTGCAACTTTAATTGGTAATTTTAAGATTTCAATGAGAATGAATTTTGTTTTCAGATTTGTAGATTTGTTGCCGAATTTGTTTTAACTGAATCTACAACAAAATCCGAACAGTGGACTAATTTGAAGATCATGCTTAGCTGGCATTTTAGGATGGCAGAGAGCCTTCACAATGGTCTTAGGACGATAAAGAGTCTCAAAATTACAGAGAGATTATTTATGAGTATTTTATTTCTTTTATTTATTTAGGAGAAGAGGTTTGGGTTTTTTGGAGAAAACTTTGAGTTGAAAGGATTTCAACGTTTAAGTCGAAAGGATCTCGTTGAGCATATTTATTGGCTTGTTATAAGTCATACGGGTCATACTTAAAGAGGGAATCTCAGGGTGAATAAGTCCAATTGATTTGTAACTTTGTTTACTTAGTGATTTGTTCATATGTCTGAGCGTAGGTAGTTACCAAACCGCGATACTAATTTCTTGTGTCTATTTTACTATTTCATGTTTATTACAAATTTGTTACAGCAAACTTACATAACCGGTACTTTCAGTTGGGTTAGCGTATTGTTACCCTTTTTCCGTTATTCCATTCTTTTTTTTTTTTTTTAACAAGCATTCATCCTTCTTGATGTTATTTTCCGAACCACGTCGTTCATCATGTTCTTGTCGTTTTTGCAGTTACTCTGATTTTTTGTATGGCGTTGTCTTCTCTAACTCTTTGCTCCCTAGACAACTGATTAATACATATATACACACACAAATATATATATTATTTTTCATGCTACAGTCGATTTTTCTCCAACCTGAATTCCACTTCCCAAAATTAGTGGCAGTTGCAAATAAATTGAAAACAAGCTAGACATATCTTCAAGTTTTCATTAGCCTTATAGTGGACATCTAACGACTATAATGAGTATATTAGAGCAGGAAATAAAACTCTCCGTTGTAAATGTCATCATATGGCTGTTAAAATTGTCATTAATAATCCGACATATTTTAGGTTTCTTCAGGAAAAAAAAGTCTGGTAATATTGAAGGATGGATTAAAAATTCAAACTAGTCCACTCATTTATGGTTTGTATGCTTTTTGTTTTGTTCTGTTTTGTTTTGTTTTGTTTTTTTGTTTTATTTATTTATTATTATTATTTTTTTTTTGTGCAGGGTTTGTACGTTGAATTCCCGTATGTTGTCTGGGTTGACTTTGGAATGCCAATGCAAAACTGACATCGTATAACTATGTAAGGAGAGCATTTCATTTATTGTTCCTTTTTTTTTTTAATACGAAAGAGCATCTCATTATTAATTTAAGCAAAACAAAGGAAAAGAACCCGTTTCCATTTTAGGTGCCAGGAACTCAAAAGAATTAATTAAAATTGTTATTTTATTTTAAGAAGAAAAAAAAATGGAAATAAATATTGAACTCTTGAGATTGTGCAACAAATTACAGTAAATAGATGATCGAGGTTATTATTAGTTATTTTTTAGTTTTTGCTTCTTTTTTTTACTTTCCTTTTTTTTTTTTAGTGGAGATAGTTGATTTCCTTAACTTGAAACAGATATACTGTTCCATTCAATATATATATATATAATGAATGTTGCAACTTCACCACGAAATGTGAGGTTATTGATGCAAAGACCTAACAACATAAAGCCCTCTCTTTCTTTCTCCCCAACAACTTACCAATTGTTATCTTTGTCATCTATATGTAATCATTCTTGCGACCGTACACATGTTTGAAAATTGAATACACTACCTTAAATTCAAAACCATCAGTGAATCTTATTTACTATTTCTCTTCCTACATATTTAATGTTCTATCTAATAAAACATAGAATTCTTACGCTAGAGAATGCAATTTTACTCTATTGATAGAGCATGGGTATTTTAACGTTGGATTAACTTTTTAACTATATGATCTGTAACTGAAAACAATTCTATATATTGCACTACAAATTTTTAATATTGGTAGTCTTAAATCTAATTATTAAAATTCTAATCCGACAACTAAAACACCATACTCCATTGGTGAAGCTAATTTAACTTCCCATCATAAAAATTTCCTTTTATTCATTGTCCTCCAAAGTTGAGTGTGTATGCGTGTGTGTTTTTCTTCATAGTTATGTTGGTTATAGACAATTATGTTTCTAGCTCATTTAAGGAGCAAGCAATGGCCCATGTGGGACAATAACTAGCTGACAGAATCTCCAACAATAACACTAAATGATAGTAGTAATAATGGTGAGGAACCAATAATCTACAAATTATCCTCATTAGAAATTCTTCAGAGTGCGATTTACGTTTCCCTTTCAAACCCCTCCAACTACAAATTTCACCGCTCAATTACATTCTCTCCATATTTTAATTTCTTTATCTTTTAATATCTCTTCAATCTTGCTTGGCCTCCTAAGTTTGAATTTTCAAAGGAGATAGTTGCCTTATAATAAATATATTTTTTTAAAGTGTCCTTATCGTAGTGTTGAGGAATTTCTAGTATACCTGTATTAATCAATGAAATTAAACTGGTTTACGCTATTGTTATCAACGCACTTTCTAGAAGAATTTTGGTTATACGTGTGTGTATATATATACAGATAGATATATATATACATATATTATTATATTATGTATTGCCTTGGATCCCACTTAGTGGAATCTCTTTTAGAAGGATGTGGACATTTAATATCCTACTTATTGCCATTGGGCTATGCTCGCATGCCCTCACGGCGAAGATTCCAGTTTCAACTGTCATTTCTCTAATCAATGAAAGAAGACATTAAATAACAAAAAAAGTTCCCCTTTGAATTATTCAGCTTATTAATTAAACGGCTGCATTCCACAGTTCCCCTTAAAAAATAAAAAAAGGAATAAAATAATATAAAAGAGGATTCTATATTTTTGTCCAAAAAAAAATAAAAGAAGCTTTACTAGTGTTAATGATGCACTGTCATTTGGAAATAGCTACAATTAGCTAGAGACAAAAAAAAAAAGAAAAGAGAGAGAGAGAGAGAGAGAAGCAATATGTGACTTCTTTGGACACTGACAAGTAGACAGAAATATTCATGATCGTATGCGTCACCTGCCTTATTATGAGCGGGTCACCGGGCAAAGGAGTCGTGCTAATTTTGAGGTAATGATTTTGACAGGGAAAAATTAAATGAAAAAAAATACTTTAATAATATACATTTAAACTATAAAATTTTAAGAAAAATACTAAAAAGAAGGTTAAAAATAAAAAAGGTAAAATATCTAAAGAGAAGGGAAAAAATTGAAAAAAAAAGGCCAAAAGAAGGGCGAAAATGAAAATTGCAAAAACTTTGGGAAAAAAAAGCAAAAAAAAGATTGAAAAGCAACAAAAGAAACAAAAAAAGATGTCCAAAACGAGCGTTTCAACTAAAATTTTGTTTTGGTCGAAAACAATATAAAGTTTGAAGAGAAATGCTAAAAAAAAGGGACAAAAATGCAAAGGATAAAATATTTAGGGAACCAAAAAAAAATAAAAGCGGGGGGGTTGGGGGGAGGGGATGGAAACTTTAAGAGATTGCAAAAATGAAAAAAAAAAACAGATAAAAATATTTAGGAAAGAAAAGCAAAAAAAGGGGTGGGGACGAAAAGCAAAGAAAAAAAAAAAGAAACCTAAAACAAGCGTTTTCAAGCAGAATGTTCATTTTCATATGATAGTTTTACATTATAGTAAGTATAACTAATAAGTTTCAATTAATTTGTCAAATGAAGCAAATATTATCAATATATATTTGTTTTGGGAAAAATTACAAAATGCATTACCTTTTTAAGCCATCTAATTTTTTATGCTGCAAATTATAAAACTAAAGAAAATAAATACCATAAACCTTAATCTGCCATAAATTTTAAGCTCCTTCATTTATTTCACATTCTTTGACACATTGTTGCCAGAGATGAGTTGGTGTTGGCAAAAAGAGAGAGAAAAGAGAGAAAAATAGGGGGAAAAAAATATTCTAATGAGACATGTAACGTGCTCCAAAGGGACACAAAATATCGCCATGGGACACGCATGTGTCTTAGAGGAACACAAAATATCTCAGTAGGATACGCAACATATCCCAATAGGACACACACTGGGTTTTTGGCATGATAACTTTTTTATTTTGTAACATAAATAAAAATTGAGAAAAAAAATGGCATTTATGTGTTTTGCTAAAAAGTCCTATATATAAATAGATATTATTGTTACCAAGCAATGAAGGGAGATGCTAGTGACTGACGCGAGTGTCCGTATTTATATTTTATTTTCTGTAAAATTTTAATTGTGTCCCATTAATTTCAGTTGTGCACCACCGAAAATTATTTTTAGGGTCCGCCAGTTGCCAAGTCAGAATTCTATTAAACAAGTAAATGATATATCAGCTTACAAATATAAATAAGGGAGTCGTTGTCCATATTGTAACTTATTCCATTCTTTCTTTCGTGGAACAGATCAATAGACTACCCCATAACTTATTTGACATATATCTTTGATATAAAATAAGTTTACTTAACACATATACAATATACTAATTACAAAAGCATAGTTTTTAAGATTGATGGATTCTGATGACCAAATATATTTATGCGATTGCTTAATAGTACCTTATTTTATAGCCTATACGAATATTTAAATTCAGCTAACTTGTTTACTCTTATTTAAATCAATTGCGGACACTTTTATGGTCGTTTTATCCAATTAAATAAATAAGTTACTCAGTGATGGTTAAAAAAATTGTCGAATCTTTTTTCTTTTTTCTTTTTTTTTTTTATTTTCCCAAGTCAATGTAACAATCTCCATCAGAAAACGACGCGCAATTATAATTATCCAAATATTAGCTATTACGGGTTCTTTACGGTGATTCAGAAATTGACCATAAAAGTGTAGGGACTTGGCAAGCAGGTGCACAAAAGTAGAACTATACAGCTAGCCATGAGCACAGATATTTAGTCTCCTAGGATAAAAATTTGTAAAAAATAAACGAGCTTAAATTTGTCCGTTTGGTTCTAACTAACAAAGACTAAAGGTCCGTTTGATAAATGTATTTAAATTAATTATTTAACTTGAGTTTGTGTGATTTGAATTAAGATTTGAATTAAAATTTGAGTTAGTGATTTGAATTGTTATTCGAATTGATGTTTAGATGTGCATTTAAATTTTAATCTGAGTATGAAATAAAATTGAAATTTATGTTTAGAGAGATAGTAAAGATTGTTTTTGATTTATTAATAAATATAATAAAATCTTAATGTTAATGATCTTAAAAAGTATGCAATATAGATATCAATTTATTCCTCTTTTTATTAGAAACACCGTGAAAAAAGAATCATCTTAATTGGATATTAAACGAAGAAGTTATGATTTTTTTTCCTCAAATATCGTAGAAAGAATTTAGTTTTTACTGTAATAAAGATATCCGAGTATCAAAAGTTTAAGAGGGGATAAAAACTCTGAAAACTTGGATTCTTAATGCTCAAATGATTCAGATTTTAGGGGAAACAAATGCGTATCCGAAGGATTCTTGATACTCAAATCTAAATTTAAGTCCATTGAGTTTAAAAAATATATGAAATAAATATACCCTAAAAAACTCTCACATGTTTCAATAAAAAATTATTAAATGTAAAACTTTTTATATTATAATATTTTTAACTAAAATTAATTTTAATCACGTTTTTCAAATGCCTTGTAAGGTTCTATTGGCCAAAAAAAGGGACCTATAAAAGTCCAAAGATGCAATAAATAAAAGGCATTTGCTGGTCTTTCATAACATTTGACTGCCGTTTAACCTGCATTAAAAATTGCAAAGTTCCATGTCATTTTGTTCCCCCTCTAATTGCAAAATTTTGATGGGTTATTAACTTGGGAGATTTCAACGGTGACATTGAGAAGTAATTTGTGGATAGGTATTTGTCTTTTAATTTTTAAATTTGTGGAAAAAGCAAGAAAAATTATACAAATAACTTATTTTGACAACTTTTTAAATAAATGACTAAACCTTTTAAAATTAAAGAAATAACGAAACTTTTTTAAAAATAGAGAAACGGCCTTTTTAACATCAGTATATAATTGATAAGTAACAATATATTATTAATGTACATTATTAATTAACATTGATACATCACTTGTTGGCACATCAATTGGCCTATCAGTAATCTACTAATGATTTATCATCAAGAAAATAGTATATTATTGTGTGTAAACCACTAAGTTAATTAATAATAAATTATAAATCAGTATATATTGATTTATTATAGTATTAACTATCATCGGTACATCATTGATGTACTTCAACACATCATCAATGTACAAAACGTAAGTTGTTTGGTATTGTTTCTAAAATATGTGAAAATGTTTTTGTTTTAGAAAATAAGAATTTTTTGAAAGTTGTGCTGAGAGTATTTTGAAAATTTTTGCTTAAAAAAGCTTGCGTTTTTCCTGGAATCAGGCATGTTAGTTTTTGAGTTTAATATTGTTTTGAATATTATTTTGGAAATTAAATCGTTCCTTCATGCTTGAAGTTAATGTTGTTACGTGTTTCTTGAGCTAACGTCTTGCGTTGAGTTTTTTTCACTGCTGTCTTTTGTCGTCTTCCAGTTAAATTTGTCTCTCAAAGGCTATTATTTATTGTGTTCTTGTCGTTTAATGAATGATATGATCTTATTTTTAAGTTGATTGCATTTTTGAGTTCATATACATTTTTGTCTCTTATGTCGTTTTGACGTTGTTATTATCTTTTGAATTATATAGTCTGTCACGTCCTGCGGTTTTATTTGTTAGTCATTTTAGGAATGATTCCATTTTGTTATTCTGATGTAGTTTTCAATTCAAACCAATCTAGTTTCCGGAGGTCATTGTCGTTGTTGATATCGTTTTTCAGGTTGTTCCTTATTTCCCAAATAATGTCGAATGATGTCGTTTTGTTTTCTTTTTTTCTTTCTAGTTGATGTTGCTTTTGGGCTAACATGGTTTGTTGTGTGTTGTCGTTTTTCAGGTTGATGTCGTTTTTCATGTTGTTCCTCAATTATGCAGATAAACATATTTTGGTTATACGTCTTCGACCTATATTTCTTCGTTTAATTCTAGTCATGAACAAATGAAATGATGATTTCTTTTGTTTCAGTTATTTTCTTTTCCTTTCCTGGTCTATTAATAATAAAACGCATTCTTTCAATATATAAGATAAAAATTCCAATAATCTTTGTTTCTAAAACCTTCCCAACCAGGACTTTTTTTCCTTGGCTTTTCGTCCCAAATAGAAAATTGTATTGACACTAGCTATTAAAAAAATTGTTAATGTTACTGTTAGGAATTTAATATTGACATTATTTTATTTATTGTAAGATTTGTTATTTGATTTAATTTTGTGGTTAGTTTGCTGCAGTATTTAGATTTAGACTAAGTTTGGATTCATTGGATTTAGTTTTGGAAAGTTTCAGAATTATTGAAATCTGCTCAACTTTCTCTTATTGTTTTGTTTCCTATTTTTATAAGTCAAAGAATGTAGATTTGTGATTTCATTATTTGTGGAAATTGTTTCAAAAGAATTAATTGGTTTGATTTGTTCAAAGTCAACTTTTGATAATTTTTGGAAAGAAGTTAGACAAGTTACTTGATTTACAAAGACGATTGTGTTTTGTTCTATAACTCATCCAGGAACGTGAAGGTCTGCATCAGATTCATGCAGCTTTAATTGGTAATTTTAAGATTTCAATGAGAATGAATTTTGTTTCCAGATTTGCATATTTGTTGCCGAATTTGGTATAACTAAATTTACAACAAAATCTGAACAGTGGACTGATTTGAAGATCATGATTAGCTGGCATTTTAGGATGACAGAGAGCCTTCACAATGGTCTTTGGAGGGTATAGAGTCTCATAATTATAGAGAGATTATTTGTGAGCGTTTTATTTCTTTTATTTCTTTGGGAAAAGGGATTTGAGTTTTCGAGAGAAAACTTTGAGTTGAAGGGATTTCAACGTTTAAGTTGAGGGGATCTTGCTGAGTATGTTTATTAGGTTGTTATGAATCATAGGCGTCATAAAGAAGGAATCTCATGGTGAATAAGTCCAATTAATTTGTAACTTTGTTTACTTAGTGAATTGTTTATACATCTAGGCGTAGATAGTTACCGAACCGCGATACTAATTTCTCATGTCTATTTTACTATTTCATGTTTATTACAAATTTGTTATAGCAAACTTAAACATAAACTTGATAAAAGACATAATCGGTACTTTCAGTTAGGTTAGCGTATTGTTACCTTTTTCCCTTATATCATTCTTTTTTTTTTTAACAAGCATTTATCCTTATTTTCCGAATCATGTCGTTCATCATCTTCTTGTCGTTTTTGCAGTTATTCTGATTTTTTGATTGGCGTTGTCGTCTCTACTGTTTGCTCCCTAGACAACCGACTAATACATATATCCACACACAAATATGTATATATATATATATACATATTATTTTTCGTGCTACAGTCGATTTTTCTCCAACTTGAATTCCACTTACCAAAATTATGGGCAGTTGCAAATAAATTGAAAACACGCGAGACATTTCTTTAAGTTTTCATTAGCCTTATAGTGGATATCTAACGACTATAATGAGTATATTAGAGCAGGAAGTAAAACTCTCCGTTGTAAATGTCATCATATGGCTGTTAAAATTGTCATTAACAATCCAACATATTTTAGGTTTCTTCAGAAAAAAAAGTCTGGTAATAAGGAAGGATGGATTAAAAATTCAAACTAGTCCACTCATTTATGGTTTGTATGGTTTTTGTTTTGTTTGTTTGTTTTTTTTTTTTGGGTGTAGGGTTTGTACGTTGAATTCTCGCTTGTCGTCTGGGTGACTTTGGGTTCCCAATGCAAAACTGACAACGTATAACTATGTAAGGAGAGCATTTCATTTATTGTTCCTTTTTTTTTTTTAATACGAAAGAGCATCTCATTATTAATTTAAGCAAAACAAAGGAGAAGGACTAGAACTCAAAAGAATTAATTAAAATTGTTATTTTATTTTAAGAAGAAAAAAATGGAAATAAATATTGAACTCTTGAGATTGTGCAACAAATTACAGTAAATAGATGATCGAGGTTATTATTAGTTATTTTTTAGTTTTTGCTTCTTTTTTTTACTTTCCTTTTTTTTTTAGTGGAGATAGTTGATTTCCTTAACTGGAAACAGATATACTGTTCCATTCAATGTATATATATATATAATGAATGTTGCAACTTCACCACGAAATGTGAGGTTATTGATGAAAAGACCCAACAAAAGATAACCCTCTCTTTCTTTCCCCCCAACAACTTACCAATTGTTATCAGTGTCATCTATACGCAATTATTCTTGCCACCGTAAACATGTCTGAAAATTAAATACACTGCCTTAAATTCAAAACCATCAGTGAACCTTATTTACTATCTCTCTTCCTATATAGTTAATAAAACATAAAATTCTTACAGTTGAGAATGCAATTTTACTTTATCGATAAAGTATTGATGCTTTAACGTTGGAATGACTTTTTAACGATATGATCTGTAATTGAAAATAATTCTATATATTACGCTGTAAATTTTTAATATTGATAATTGTAAATCTAATTATTAAAATGATAATCCGTTGGTTAAAACACCATACTCCATCCGTGAAACAAATTTAACTTCTCCATCATAAAAATTTCTTTTTATTCATTGTTCTCCAAAATTGAGTGTGTATGTGTGTGTGTTTTTGTTCATAGTTATGTTGGTTATAGACAATTATGTTTCTAGCTCATTTAAGGAGCAAGCAATGGCCCATGTGGGACAATAACTAGCTGACAGAATCTCCAACAATAACACTAAATGATAGTAGTAATAATGGTGAGGAACCAATAATCTACAAATTATCCTCATTAGAAATTCTTCAGAGTGCGATTTACGTTTCCCTTTCAAACCCCTCCAACTACAAATTTCACCGCTCAATTACATTCTCTCCATATTTTAATTTCTTTATCTTTTAATATCTGTTCAATCTTGCTTGGCCTCCTAAGTTTGAATTTTCACTGGAGACAGTTGCCTTATAATAAAGATTTTTTTTTAAGTGTCCTTATCGTAATGTTGGGGAATTTCTAGTATACCTGTGTTAATCAATGAAATTAAACTGGTTTACGCTATTGTTATCAACGCACTTTCTAGAAGAATTCTGGTTATATACGTGTGTGTGTATATATATACATATATTATTATATTATGTATTGCCTTGAATCCCACTTTGTGAAATCTCCTTTAGAAGGATGTGGACATTTAATTCCTATTTATTGCCATCGGGCTATGCTCGCATGCCTGACGGGGAAGATCCCAGTTTCAATTATCCTTTCTTTAATCAAGGAAGAAGAAGATATTAAATAAATAAAAAAAGTTCCCCTTTTGAATTATTCAGCTTATTAATTAAACGGCTGAATTCCACAGTTCCCCTTAAAAAATTAAAAAAAAAGGAATAAAATGATATAAAAGAGGATACTATGTTTTTATAAAAAAATAAAAGAAGCTTTACTAATGTTAATGATGCACTGCCATTTGGAAATAGCTATAATTAGTTGGAGAAAGAGAGAGAGAGAGAGAGAGAGAGAGAAGCAATGTGTGACTTCTTTGGACACCGACAAGTAGACAGAAATACTCATGATCGTATGCGTCACCTGCCTTATTATGAGCGACCCGCCCGGCAAAGGAGGCGTGCTAATTTTGAGGTAATGATTTTGACAGGGAAAAATTAAATGAAAAAAAAATACTTCAATGATATATATTTAACATATAAAATTTTAAGAGAATGTTAAAAAGAAGGGTAAAAATAAAAAAAGCAACAAAAAACAAAAAAAGAAGTCCAAAACGAGCGTTTCAGCTAAAATTTTTTCTTGGTCGAAAACAATATAAAGTTTAAAGAGAAATGCTAAAAAAAGGCAAAAATACAAAGGATAAAATATTCAGGGAAGAAAAGAAAAAAAAAAGGTTGAAAAGCAAAAAAAAAAAGGGGTGGAGGGGGATGGAAACGTTAAGAGATCGTAAAAATGAAAAAAAAAAAAGATAAAAATATTTAGTAAAGAAAAACAAAAAAAAGGGGTGGGGATGAAAAGCAAAGAAAAAAAAAAAGAAACATAAAACGAGCGTTTTCAAGCAGAATGTTCGTTTTCATAGGAACCTTTTAAGCTTTCTATATAGTTAAGATAATGTAATACGGATTATGGAGTATGGACTTTATGTAGTTTGAAACTAGTTTTTGCTGCTACTGTTATTGCAAAATAGCGTAATTTGGGATGTTATTAAAAATTAATAGCACAATCTTTATTAGGTGTAAGAAAATAGATTGATGACATAAATTTACATTTACAATACACAAAATATCCAAATATATAAAAAAAATTCTTTTTATTAATAAATTAATTGGATATGCCGTTTAGTTTGAAAATATGCTATATTATATCTGTAAAATAAAAAAGATAGAATTATTCATTAATCAATATCATGTTGACATTTTGGGTATGAATTAACCAATACTTTGCATTGTAACAAAAGATTTAAAGGTGATCGCAGACATGATTTAACAGTAAAACCACACCTAATTCTCCACAAGATGAAAAACTTGAATTCCTCGCTTCAAGTTCAAAATGGAAAAAAATTAAAGGGAAAAAACCAATATAAAACAATGATAATGCAACCTTGTTGTCATGCGGCTTATGTTAAAAGGATGCAATATCTGAAAGGAGTGATCAAAGTATTTCGGTAGATGTCACCTACGGATAACCTTTTCAACTGTGGCCTTTACCAAAACCGTATATCGATAGTGACAAGTTTGGGACTTTTATAGCAACTCAAAAAGTTTCCCTTAATTGGTGTTAAAAAAAAAAAAAAAAAAGTCGTTAAAAGTCCATTTTGTTGTAGAAGCTCCTTCAACCAAAAAAATCAAGGTCAGAAAACAAAAAAGGAAAATTTTACGAGCAATATATAGCAGAAGATAAGATGACGACTTTAGAATTATCCATTTCATGTCTTTGTTTAACCTTATATCCCTATTTAGCAAAATTGGTTATAACCAATTTTTTAATTAAAAATAATGCAAAGGCTTTCACATATTTACATTAAAAGGAAAAAAGTTGTTACAGTTTAAAACTCTCACGTGTTATCGTGTTTATAGTTCTAACCACCATATCAAATAGAGGTTTGACTATTTATAAAAATGTGATCACTCAACATGTTTGTGTTTCAATATTTTTAGTCTATGACTTTTTTTAATAGTCTTACTCATTTGGCGTAATTAAATAAAAAATATAGTGGTCCTCATAGAAATAGATTCCAACACAAAGACCTAAGTAGTCCTAATTCAATGGATCTTGAGGAGTTTGGCATGGCTCCTCAAACATACCTATGGAACTCCTTAAAGATGGATCCCAAAGCTAGTACCCATCATTATCAAGCCCCCTTCTTTCTTAGTGTTTTTTTTCCTCCTTTGTTGTAGTTCAACAAAAAAGGTAATGGGGATCTCGTTTTGGAGAGCTTCACATGGCTGAAAATTACATATTGATCCTCCTTTTCCTTTTACTCATTTGCAATAGTCCAGTAAGTATTGTTATGGGGCTCCGGTCTTGGGGAGCTCAACATGATTCTCCAAATTGTAGCGATGGTATCACCTAAGGGTAGATCCCAACACTAAGACCTAGCTTTGTGGGGAGCCATTTTTGGCTCCAAAACTCAAAGTCCAAAAGCATTAATTCACCATGATATTAAATTTCTATACTATAATTTTGTCACAATGCATTAAATTTACAATAGACAATTAGTAATTATGATTTTGTTAATTAAAATATATTATCAAAAATAATTAATGGTACATTTTTATTATTTATGCTTCTTAATGAAGTTGACTTATTATAGTAATTATAAAATCTTTTATTTTCTTAGATAAAGTGGTTTAATTTTAAAAAATGATGTTATTAATATCACTATCAACAATAATAAATAATAAAATAACAATTTTTGAGGGGACATTAAAAAAATAAAAATAAAATAAAAAATATTATTAGTAAAAGTCATTCACACTAATTGATTATGCACATGATAAATAGAATTGTACTTTAAAATATATTTTACACAAATAAATATATATTTTATAAAAACCACGTAATGCAATTTTATGAATAGCTAATGCAACTAGCATGTGCAACGTACATGTTTTTTTTTAGTAGTAATTAAGATGTTTGGGAACATAGTTAAAAATACTGTAACATGTGAGAGCTTTATACTGTAATAATTTTTTGCTTTATATTGTAGCATATGATAGCTTTATACTATGGTAATTGGAACTAATAAGTTCCAACTAGTTTGTCAAACGATGCAAATATTATCAATATACATTTGTTTTAGGGAAAATTACACAATGCCTCCCCTTTTTAAGCCATCTAATTTTTTATGCTACAAGTTATAAAACTAAAGAAAATAAATACCGTAAACCTTGATCTGCCATAAATTTTAAGCTCCTTTATTTATTTCACACTATTTGACACATTAGTTTTCCCTTTTTTTCTCGCTCTTTCCTCTCACACACTCTCTTCCATGCTCTCTATCTCCTCTTACTCTTTTACTCTCGTTCTTTCACTCTCACCTTTCACTCTCTCTTCCTTACTGAAAGAAATGGCAGACGAAGTCACAACTATGCCGATCTCTCTCTCTATGCTAGAGCAACATTACCGATCTCTTGTGCTTGTCGACTTCTTTCTCTGCTTGTGACGATGGAGCTCATGATGATGGAGTTGCTGCAATGATCTCCCCTGCTCTTGACGATGGAGCTTTACTATGACGGAGGAAACTCAATGAAACTCGACAGAGCTTCACAATGAAAGAGGAAACTCAAGGCAAAGATCCATGGTGGTGCAACGACAAAGCAGATTTGGTGAAGGAGATCGTCGTCTGGTTATCTTCTCTGGCATTGTGCTTGTAACACCCACCTATTTTTATGTAATGGATCATGTTAAGTTAGTAACGACGTTAAGTAATTTTATTAATAATTTATGATATATGTTATAATTTATGATTTTAATGTTACTAACTATTTATTCATTGTGTTATTACAGGTGACGATCGCAAGGAATCTATGTGCTCAAGTGTTCATGTTAATTTAATGTATGTTTATTTATGATGCAATGATGTTGATGTATTGTATTTTAAGGACATTTCGGCAGGCCGTACTTTCAAGTTCGGCAGGTCGAAAAGTCTTCTAAGAATTGGCAGGTCAAACTTTATGGAATCGACATGCCGAAGTTAAGGAACGACAGGCCGATGACAGTTGACAAGCAGTCAGCAGAAATCTCTCCAAATTTATGATTAAGATGATTACGATGATTAGATAGTTTAATGTGGTTAATTGAAATATTTATGGATTAATTTCCTCAATTAAGGAAATGAAATCATTGATTTTTATTGATTGAATGTAATTGTTAATGGTTTCCTATTTTTAGAGGGCAAATTATGGTAAGATGAGATGATTTGCTTGACTTTTTCTCTTTTCTCTCCATTCACCACTCGAATTAATCCAAGATTAGTCAGAAAATTTCTGACATAATTGAGGGCATTGAAATTTTCTTTTACGTTATCCTCATTCACGTAAACGCTCGCTCTCTCTCTCTTTAATCTTCTGAGACGTTTCTTTTCTCTCTTTCTTCTTCTTCACGTTTTTCTCTTCCTTTTTCCTCTCAATTCCTTTGTTATTATTTGAACAATATATTGAGTTTCCATTGGGGTTAAGTTCAAGGATTTTGAAAAGAAATTTTTTTGGTAAGAACTTATTTTTTTTGGTAATTCTGAAAAGCATTTCTCCTCCTCAATCTGTCTACCGTAACTTTGTCTAGGTATTTTATTTTGTTCTAAATTTTTAATATGATGTTCATATGTGTGTTATGTTAATGTTCTTTCAAGTTTCAAGTCATTTCGATTTTTCTAAATTAAGTTATGAATTTTCTACCCTCTATCCCTCACAGTAAAATGTTGCTGTTTGGTTATGATGCATGAAAATGTGATTTTTGTTCAAGGGGTAAATGTGCTTTGTTTGCTACGAAATTTGGCAAGAATGTTCATGTATATGTCATGTTGTGGACTACAAAGTTTGATAATGTTTTGATAAGTGAATTATGTGTTATGAAATTTCTATTGTGACTAGGTCAAGAAACTGTTTTAACAATGTGAATACTAGACTTTTGTTTTATGTGATGTTTTATATGTTTAAATGATTTTAGTGATGATGAAATAATTTTATGAAATTGAAATATATGTTAGTAAGATGTTAGTATGAATTTTAAAATTAAACTATATTAGTTTTAATTGTTAGAAAATGTTTTCAAAAGATTACTCACTACCTTATTATTGTTAGCAGATTTCATGTTTGAAATGTATGGGTTGTTTTTAGATAATTAATGTAATTTTTATGACTAAGGAAAAATTATGGTAATATGTTTATGTATTAACTTTACCCTTGTTAAGTATGGTGTCTAAAGTATGTCTGATTATTAAGTTTTTAAGTCTTGAATCCATGTAGGTCAGTGACGTGTATGTGATAATGATTTTTATGTTTTTGATGATTATAGTTATGGATGCATGTTATGAATTATGTTCGTATGAGATGAATGTATATGTGATGTAATATGAATAGATGTTATATTTTATGATAATAAGTATTAATTTTATTTTGTATCCTTAAATAAATAAATGGCATGAACACGCAAAGGAATGAGCATATCGAGACCACGACATCGTCACCAATACATATAAGGTTAAGTAAGCTAGCTTCTAAGGTAAGTACATTCTCACCTATAACATGATGTATTTTAAAAGGTTTGATGTTATGTTCATGATGATATTTATGATGATTTTATGATGATTTCCTTAAAGGATTTCTTATGAAAGATTTTCATGATTTAAAGTTATGCATGTTTGATTATGACAAATTTCAAAGCATGAAAGTTATGTATATATGTATCACTTAATAAGTGTTGCACACCAATGTTATGATATGATGTCATGTTTGGTTTAGGATTAGCTACCCTTCTCTTCTCATGACGGCGCCCCTACGATGATAATTATGGTGCAACACTTGGGCCCTTAAGATAAAATAGAATAAGCTTTAATATGGTCAATGTAATGAAAGATATGTTTCATGAAAATGTGCTTAATGCACTATTATGACATGATGATGATGATGATGTTTATGACATGTTTTTAAATTGTGAGAATTATATGTACTTACTAAGCTTTAGCTTATTCAAGTTTATGTCATGTTGCAGACAAGGGTAAGAAAGTCTTGGATTAGGCGGAGGATATGAGAAGGCATATGAGCATAAGAAAGATGAATTGTAACTGGAAGAACGCCAATGAAGCAAGTTTTATGATTTAAGCTATGGTTTACTATTTGAACATATTGTATGATAAGTTTTAAAGTATACAAGAACTATGTTTTACATTTTATTTTATAATGTGTAGAATTTGATCTTCCACATTTCGAAAAGTTGAATTTGTCTTAAATTAAGTTTTCTAAAAGTTTTTGGCTTTGTCGGCCTACCGAACATCATTAGTTGGCATGCCGATGTAAGAATGTTCGGCATGCCGATCTCATTTTCAGCCTGCCAAACGTTTAAAGTTTTTAAACCCTGATTTGCAGAGCCTCTGTTAGCCTGCCGGTGGACGATTTCTGGCTTGCCGATCAAGATTGGCCTGCCGAACAGTGAGAGCTGATTGTTCTAAATGTTGTGATGTTTCATTTTTCTTAAATTATGATTTTATTATTTGAAATGTTTATCTAATTAAAGAATGTTTATGATCAAATAAGTTGTTATTATTATTACTATGAATTAGTTTATAGTATTATAAAAAAAAAGGTATGTATGGATCCTGGTTACAATTACCTTAACTACGTTTACAATTAAAAGTTTCAAATAAGTATGTAATGTATGAATGTAATTACATCTATGACGTTCGTAAAGGGGGGCGTTACAGTGCTGCATAGATTTGAGATGAGGAGTGTTGCCATGACCAGATCTGGTTCGTCATCATGGTTTCTTGCTCTATCGAGAATGGATCTAGTTCGTTTTTCGTTCTCTTTCAATCTTGGTTTCAATGGCACATATTTCGAGATCTACAACAACCATGATGATGGCATTTTGAGATCTACAATGACTTCGGGGCCATTTGGTATTGTTTTTAAAATAGAAAAAAATATTTTATTTAAAAAAATGATAATTTTTTGGGAATTGTACTGAGAGTATTTTTAAAATTTTTACCTCGAAAAGCATGCGAAAACATTTTCAAACATTTTAAGAACAAAAACAAACAAGGCCTACGGTTCCACAACCACAACCCATAGATCTTCCAAGAGCATGTCGCAGCTTTTTTTTTTTTTTTTTTTTTTTTTGGGGTAAATGGACATGTTGTGGTTGTTGCTATTAGTTTTTTTCTTTTTTCTTTTTTTTTTGTCGCCAATGACATCATTGGTGCCAGAAATGAGCTGGTGCTGGCAAGGAGAGAGAGAAAAGAGAGAAAAATATAGGAAAAAATATTCTAATGAGACACATAACATGTTCCAAAGGGAGACAAAATATCCCTGTGGGACACGCATGCGTCCTAGAGGAACACAAAATATCTCAGTGGGATAAGCAATATATCCCAATGGGACACACATAGGTTTGTGACATCATAACTTTTTTATTTTGTAGCATAAATAAAAATTGAGATAAAAAAGTGGCATTTATGTGTTTTGCCAAAAAGTCCTATATATAAATATATATTATTGTTACCAAGCAATGGAGGGAGATACTAGTGACTAAGGCATGTGTCCCTATTTATATTTTATTTTCTGTAAAATTTTAATTGTGTCCCATTAATTTCAGTTGTGCACCACAGAAAATTATTTTTAGGGTCCGCCAGTTGCCAAGTCAGAATTTTATTAAACAAGTCAATGATGTATCAGATTACAAATATAAACAAGGGACTCGTTGTCCATATTGTAAATTATTCCATTCTTTCTTTCGTGGAACAGATCAATAGACTACCCCATAACTTATTTGACATATATCATTGATATAAAATAAGTTTACTTAACACGTATACAATACACTAATTACAAAAGCATAGTTTTTAAGATTGATGGATTCCAATGACCAAATATATTTATGCGATTGCTTAATAGTACTTTATTATATAGCCTATACGAATATTTAAATTTAGCTAACTTGTTTACTCTATTTAAATCAATTGCGGACACTTTTATGGTCGTTATATGCAATTAAATAAATAAGTTACTCAGTGATGGTTAAAAAAATTGTCGAATCTTTTTTCCTTTTTCTTTTTTTTTTTTCCCAAGTCAATGTAATAGTCTCCGTCAGAAAACGACTCGCAATTATAATTATCCAAATATTAGCTATTACGGGTCCTTTACGGTGATTCAGAAATTGACTATAAAAGTGTAGGAACTTGGCAAGTAGGTGCACAAAAGTAGCACCATACAGCAAGCCATGAGCAGAGATATTTAGTCTCCTAGGATAAAAAATTGTAAAAAATAAACGAGCTTAAATTTGTCCGTTTAATTCAAACTAACAAATTGTAAAAAATTATCATATATTTTAATAAGAAATTATTAAAATATAAAACTTTTATATACTATAGCATTTCTAACTAAAATTGATTTTAACAACGTTTTTCAAATACCTTGTAAGGTTCTATTGGCCAAAAAAAGGGACCTACAAAAGTCCAAAGATGCAATAAATAAAAGGCATTTGCTGGTCTTTCTTAACATTTGAGTGCCGTTTAACCTGCATTAAAAATTGCAAAGTTCCATGTCATTTTGTTCCGCCTCTAATTGCAAAATTTTGATGCGTTATTAACTTAGGTAGATTTCTAAGGTGACATTGAGAAGTAATTTGTGGATAGGTATTTGTCTTTTAATTTTTAAATTTGTAGAAACAATAAGAAAAATTAGACAAATAATTTATTTTGACAACTTTTCAATAAATGACTAAACCTTTCAAAATTGAAGAAATAACCAAACTTTTTTAAAAATAGAGAAATGGCCATTTTAAAAGCAGTATATTATTAATAAGTACTGGTATAATATTAATGTACATTATTGATTAACATTGATACATCACTTGTTGGCACATCAATTGCCGTATCATTGATCTACTAATGATTTATCATTAAGAAAACAGTATATTATTGTGTGCAAACCACCAAATTAATTAATAATCAATTATAAATCAGTATATCATTGATTTATTACAATACTAATTAGCATCAGTACATCATTAATGTACTTCAACACATCATCAATGTACAAAACGTAAGCCGTTTGGTATTGTTTTTAAAATATGTGAAAATGTTTTTGTTTTAGAAAATGAAATTTTTTTGGAAATAATAGTAAGAGTGTTTTGAAATTTTTGTTTCGAAAAACGTGTAAAAATATTTTCAAAAATTATGAGTACAAAACAAACGGGACGGTTTTCTAAAATTTTCAAAAACTTTGTCTATTTACATATAAAAAAAAGCTTAAAAAAAGTCATTTACCTCTATATCCTAAAAAATATATATTTTAATAGGATTTAAATCTTATATCTAATTTTAGTGTCTCAAATGATATTTGCATATTTTTCACAAAATGATATATCATAACATAATTGGTTGAATATTGTTTAAGATACCACAAATTAGATAGAGAATTTGAGTCCATTCTGATAAAGACTCCAACATCATAAACAAAACCTATCAATGAGGATCCATACCGTGAAAAAAAAAAAAAACCCTATTTACTTGTTCCAAAAATAAAGGAATCACAAATCTTCAAATTCATCTAGCTTAATTAATCCTACATCCTACATGGTTTAAAAAACAGTGACACTGACATCTTATGGATGTTTTACTTTTCAGAAAAATTTATTCACCGAGTCTTTGATTTGGTCGATATCATTGGATCTCTAAAATTTAGTATTTAATAGACGATAATATCCTTGATGCTCTTCGACAAGGCCTTTGTTGGGAAATATGCTTTCCACTTCGCAACTTGAAGCTCAACAATTTTGACTCTTTTCAATAATAATAATAATAATAATAATAATAGTAGTAGTAGAAGTAGTTGTAGCAGTATTAATACAACAAAACAAAATAAATAAAATAAAACAATTTTGGCACCCAACATCTTTGTTTGGTAAAAGAGACTTTTCCAGGTGATCACCAATGCCGACACAATGGCCAAAATCTGTTATGGGTGAGCTAGTTCAATTTTTTCTATAGATTGAGAGTTAAAATTTGTTATTATTTGCGTTATAAATTTTTGTCGTGAATGGAGAGAGTGAGAAATCATATGGAACTAATTAAAACATTTTTTCACTGAGAAAATTTTAGCACCATGTGGAGTATGAGATCGTCTCATCTACTTAAATTTATAACATTTTGATATAATGTTAGCTGCTTTCAGAGTTTAAATCTTAGATCTTTTATTCATCTCTTCTCACCCTTACGAACTAAACTAGTCAGACTCTGGCTTCAAAATTTAGTTCTAGTTTGGTTAGAGAAAAAGACTTGCTCAAAAGTTGAATTCTTAGAAAAAAAAAAGAAAGAAAGACCAAACATACTATTTCTGTAAAAATTAAAAATTCTAAGGAATTAAAAACTAAAAGATAATTATGTCTAATTATATTTCACTTTGATTAAGTAAGATTCTATCGTAATCCAAAAAAAGGTTCAAAAAGTCCTCTTGCATCACCCAATTTCCAAGCCCACGCGCCTTAGCTCGCGTGTCGTTCGTTGCGCCCTTTTTCCCTTTTGGTCTCGGACTCAGCTGCATCAAAATTCCGCATCTTGGGGCCGTACCAGAATTTGCTGTAAAATAGATAATTCACATCTCTCCTCTTCATCAAAGTCTTTTTATTCCAGAAACACCCTCCTCCTTTCTCTCTCTTCTCTCTCTCTCTAGATTGTGTTTCCCAGTTGTTTGCTTGGTCTTACCCCAAAAAAATTTCCCGGCTTTGTATTCCACGAGTCTTTAAAAAAGTTCTAGCTCCTTCAACCCAGGAAACTTTCCTTTTTGCCCTTCGTTTTCTTTTCTTTTCCTTTTTTTTGTTTCGTTTTTTGTTTTTAAGGACTCGTGGGCAGTTCATTAAACAGACGGCTGTGTGATGAATCGAAGTCTTTGAGCTCTACCCTTTTTCTCTGAAACAGCTATGGCTGAATATATCTGCTTAATCAATCAGGTTCTTTTTTTTATTGTTTTTGCTTTTGTTTCTATTTTTTGTTTAGTTATAATGCAGTGTTTTCTGTATATTTTTTCGTTTTTAATTTATGGGTGTTCTGGTGCTCTTGCTTCTCTGTTTCATGGTTTTTTCTTTTTGTTTGGTTCGGTGAAATTGATATTCTTAAATCTTAGCACTTTTTTTTTTCTGGGTTTTGTAGCTGATTTGGTTTTGTGGATATGGAAGAACAATGCATGTGGGGTTTTAGAAAAAATCTTCCTTCTTCTTTGCATGGCGGATCTGGGTTTTCATTCTTTAAATTTTTTTTTCCTATTTCAGATTTTTCCCAGTTAAACCCATTTTAATAGCATTATTCTGTTTTAGACGATGTTTCCTTTGTTACATAATAGAATGGGAAAAAAAAAAAAAACTTTTCAGCGTGAATTAATGGCTGCACTTGCACTGCCCGCTAAAATTTTTCGTAACTTTCCCTTAATGGCGCCTTTTTTTTCCCCTCTGGTTTGCAGGATACAATCATAATAAAACCACCAAAGAAATCTCTACTGTTGTTGAGGACAATAGTCTTAATCTTTGCTATGGTCTTTGGTGTTTATATCTGCTCAACGTGTCTCAAGCAGATAAATATTCAAAACAACATTAATTTACAGACCATAGAATTCGTTGAAAGGCCTCATCATGATAATGGGCTCAAGCCACTAGAGAATCCATACCAGCATTTTCCCAATCCGAAAACCTTTAGCCGGTAATCCCGAGTTTCCACTCCTATTTTTGAAATTCCTTTTTTTTTTTTTTTCCCTCCCTTCAGCTTTTCTAAGTCGTTGTTTTGGCAATTTTTTAGGGGTGAATGTGCGCGAAATCCGGTAAAGTTCTTCGCCATCTTCTCGGTGCAACGATCAGGAAGTGGGTGGTTTGAGAGCCTATTGAATAGTCATGTCAATGTAAGCTCTAATGGTGAGATATTTTCTCATTGGTATAGAAGAGAAAATATTTCCTCCATTGTACAGAATCTAGATAAAGTTTATAATTTGGATTGGTTCAGTAGCGCGTCAAAAGACCAGTGCACTGCTGCAGTTGGCTTGAAGTGGATGCTTAACCAGGTAAATTAATGTATTTGATTTCGGAGAAGTTATGTTTTTCTGCTACATGGATATTTGAATACTTTTCTGGTTGAATGTAAAAATCATGAAATTTGAGAACCATCATTCCACCTAACTCGTTATGTATTATCTATGATCATCCATTCAAACGTTGATTATCTATATTGCAGAGAGGGGTTTGCTGGTAGCTGGTTGAACAACTGTGGAAAATGTGGGCGTGGGAGTTTTTGCATGCTTCGTTTTTACTTTTGCATAAGAAAAAAGCTAAAAAAGCATTCATGTTGAGCTTTTTGCATAAGCAAAAACAAAATAATAATAATAGGCTAGAGGCATTTCTGTTTTGCATGTGAATTCAGAGATGGATGTTAGAAATTAGTTGTGGTCATTTTTTCCCCCTTTTTGCTCTGTTTTGGTTCTGAGGCAAAACTTGGGAAGAGCTGACGAATCATGTTTTGGGCTATGCAGGGGTTGATGGAGCACCATAAAGAAATAGTAGAGTACTTTAATCATAGGGGTGTTTCTGCAATATTTCTCTTCCGCAGGAATTTGTTGCGCAGGATGGTTTCAGATCTTGCAAATTCGTACGATCGATATGCTAAGCTATTGAATGGAACCCATAAGGCGCATGTACATTCGATGCAGGAGGTTTCTCTCTTTCCTTTACACTTTAATTTGCTCCATCCTTACACAAGTTCTTAAATTCTAGCTTTCATCTTCCTGCAGGCTGAAAAACTTTCAACATATAAGCCGACAATCAATTCTACATCGTTGATTGCTAATCTTCAGAAGATGGAGTTGACAACTGCAAATGCCTTATCATACTTCAACAGCACTAGACACATGATTGTGTACTATGAGGATGTTATGAAAAACCACACTGTAAGTTTGAAACTGTTTTCTTAACTGGGTATTGGTAGTCGGTTTATCACAAGCTACTTATTTTGAAGCTGCAAAATATACCAGTCTCGATTCCTGATACATGTTCCTAAACTTTAATCTAGCCATGGCTAAAAACTTGTTGACTTAATTTTCTTTTTCTTCCTAAGAGTGAGTTCCATTTGATCTTCCCTGTCGTTTTCACCGGGACTCATCAACTGAAATCTTTCTTCTAGTGCCATTGCGCTTGTTATAACTCTTTTTGTGCGAACATTAACTCATGCCTCTTTTTTTTTCCCTTTGTATTTGTTGCAGAAACTGCAAGAGGTTCTAGATTTTCTTGGGGTGCCACAAATGGAGCTAAAAAGCCGTCAGGTAAAGATACACAAAGGGTCATTAGCGGACCACATCAACAACTGGGACGATGTCAGCAGGACGCTTAAGGGAACGGCCTATGAGCATTTTCTCTACTCCGACTACTGATTCCACCAAGTCCGCTGATAACACTATTGGATTGGAGTAAATTCCAAACTAACTGCTGAATTTTAACCACAGAAGCTGTCAGGGTTTTGGGCGGCTGTTAGAAACAGGTTTTGGATGCAACACCCTCTCGGTTTTGCTGATTTTTCGTTTCTTTTTCTCCCATCAACAATTCGTTGATGTGTTCTATACGTTTTCCCTCTTTTTTAATCTGCTTTTCTTATAGACCAGGCCAATTTGTATATGTTAACTAAACAATGCGAATTAATATCCAATTGTTTAATGCAAAAAAAAAAAAAAAAACAGGGCATTATATCTTGTGCCCTTTAGATGGTCTAAATTTCATGAGAAACTGATTGGAAAGTTTTGAAGCATGAGGGACTCATTTACTTAAAATGATATGCTAGGAAAAAATATCTTAGGTGAAATAATTTTCATATAATATTGTATGGCAGAGAAAATTATTGCTGTTGCAGCATACCTATAGGACAATATTGGTAGGATATGTATGGAGCGCAAAAAATTATGGTGTTCCATGATATCTTCAATTTTTTTGTTGGGTTTGGGTTGGCGGAAACAGAATCTGATCTCATAGAACCCACAAATCACAAAGAGTTTTCATAAGGTCCACAATCAAACTCAAATGTGGCCCAAATATGGGTCTCATCTCAAGGACATGTCGGTTTTGTCAATGGTGGCCGCTGACTATTAGGTCCTACAGGATCTCCTAAACGTGTCCTTCACACAAGTTTTGTTTAGGCTATTGAAAGGGTGTTCGGAAGGGCAATCTTATTTAATTTTATAAGGCTATGATCTTGCTAATAACAAAATTATAACACCTAAAATTAATTAAGTATGAGTAGTGTATAAAATGATGAATTAGTATGCGTTATTGTAATTCAAACTTAATCTAATTATTTCGTGGTATTTTCTAATTAATTTCACTTTTAATTATTTTTCATTAGTTATTTTGAATTTTGAAACAAAACAATTTATCAAATGTTTAACATGTCTCTCCTTGAAAACTATGTACTGGACATGGTTTTATTCTTGAAAAACCACCTGCCTCCCCCTTTATTTATTCTCTCTCTCACTCTCTTTTTCCCTCACTTTCACTTTCTTTCTCGTCTCCCTTTCTCTCACTGTCTCTCTCTTTCTCTCTTCCCTCTTCCATTTTCTTGCTCCAAAAATTTTAAGCAGAGGACCCTCATTCCCAGCAGGATTGGAAGCCAAGAAACAAGTGTGAGCCACCTTGAACTCAGCTCAAAGATCGAGTTTGAGGTTAGTTCATTTTTATTTTAAATTTCAAAGTTTATTTTCAAATTTTTCAATCTTCCTTGGATATTGTAATTTGAGCTTCCTTAAGCTCAAATAATGTTTAATCTAAGTTGTAGAGTGTGTTTTACTGTGAATCAAAACTTAATTTGAGCTAAAATCAATTTAACCAAGATTTTATTTTTTCTTTGATGTTCAAATAAATGACGAAATTGAGTTTAAATTTGGAGATTTTGTTCCAAATAGGCTTAATTGCTTCCTAGTGTTTTCTGCATGAATTCTGGGTTGAAATTGGCCAAAAACAGGTTGAATTGAGCTTGAAAAGCTCGAGGATAGGGCTGGCAATTCATGTTCGTGTGTCGTGTTCATGCCAATACGTTTACAACATGACACGATTAGACTAAATATGAACACGACACGATTAATAAACATGTTTAAATACAAACACAAACACAACATGATTAAGAAAAACTAATTATATAATTTTTTCTTATATAATTTTTTTTAAATTTTGACTAACAAAATTTTAAAAAATAAATTTTTTTTACTATAAACTAAAAGGTCTTTATTAGTGTCAAAAATATAAAAATATTTAATTATTGAATATTTTAAACTGTATTTTTTTTCCAATCTTTTAATTTTAACTAACCAAGATTGGACATCAAGATAAGCATGAATTAAATTTGAAATGAACCAAAATTTTTTTCCATTTCTACTTCCTTCACCATGGCATCCATTGAAGCACCTTTCCAAAAAAATTTCAACTTCACATCCTTGCAAAATTGGCCCCAATTGAATTCAAGGAGCAAAGTTCAAAGGATTTTATCAAGTTTAAGGTAAAAACCTAAACTTTTTTTTTTCAAGTTCTCCTAGGGTTTTCATGGGTTAAGGGGGAAAATTTGATTCAAGGAATTTTTATGTGAAAATGCCTAGGAAAAAGTTTCAAAGGAGCCCTTGGAAAGCTAAAAGCACAAATTTTTCATTTGGGTAAGTTTTAATTCCTTAAACTTAAAGTTTAGTTGTTTTTGTTTTGATTCTTGTTATTTCAAAGATCATGTGGGTATTCAAGCAAGATTTTAATTAAATTCCATGGGTATGTGATTTGTGGTATGTTGGTATTGTTAAAGTTATGGGTTAAATGTGAAAGGTGTTGGTTTGTGTAAAAAAGGATGGTTTTGTAAATTTTGATGCTAGTTTTGTAAAAATAGTGATTGGGCATGAAAATGGTTTAGGCAAAGGTTGAAACTAACTTCACAAGGGTGGAAATGCTGTTTTAAAATGGATTTTTATAAAAATGACCCAAGGACTAAATTGCAAGAAAAAGTTTTTTTCTTGGCAGATTTGAAAAATGCCCAAAAAACCCATGTGCAGTGAGAATTTTAAAAAAGTTAAAACATAAAAGTTGTAGATTTCAACTAAACTATTAGGCACAATAGACGGTTCGTCGAAAATCGCATTCGTTTGTGAGATATTAATTTTACAAGAATTTGTTAAAATTAGAAAAAATTTTAAAAGGGTAAAAATGTCATTTAGTAAAAGGATTTAGTGTATAGTATTTTGAGAAAATGATCCTCATGAAAAATAAAAAATTATGGTTTAAAGAGATTAATTTTAGTTTTGGGGTAAAATTGTCAAAATTTTTAGATAAGGGACAAAATTGTAGAGTTTTATTAAAATGGGACATTGATGTAAAATAAAGAGAGCCGACACCCTAGGGTACTATTTTAAGATCAATACGTAGCTATTTTCGCTAAAGTAGCAAAATCGAGGTTGGGGAATTAGGAGACCCACTAAGGGCAAAATCATTATTTTCCCCCGAGTAACCCGAATTGCCCCGAAACGTTCCAAATGTAAAAATGGATTATTAGTAAGATTTTCGTCCTTCGTTAGAAACGATAGGGTAGAGTAAGATAAGCATAAGAGAACCCGTGATTATTAGAGTTGTATATAGTTATGTAACCCGATCTATTGATTAACAATCGTTTTGTATTGACACATAGAGGAAGTAGTGAAAATTTAGCTAATAGCGTTGTAATTGGCCAAACAAGACCCTAGAAGACTAGGAAAGAGGGGATTGAGATCAACTCGCATAGTAACCCAAACCAAGTAAGTACCAATCTCACCTATAGTATGGAATTGTAGGTATAAAATATGATATATATATATATGTATACCTGTGTGTATATCAAGATGTATACCTGTGTGTATGCTATAATATAGTACTTGTGAGTATATCAATGTGTACTTGTGAGTATATAAAATATATACCTATGTGTATATTAATGTGTACCTATGAGTGTATAAAGTATGTACTTGTGTGTACTATACAGTACAAGAGTATTTATATTTTGTGTATAACATGTGAATATAAATTCATGCACGGTAAGTTAACTATAATAATTGAACTAGTAAATACATCACCAGAATTAACAAGAGTGTCGTACTGACTCTTGACTCATGAGGAGTTTAAGGTTGTAGTATGGTCTTGGTGTCACGTAGACCTATGTGCGTAATGGTACGACCACTTGGGCCCTAGCTAAAGATAAGACATGATAAGATAAAAAATGCTCATAAGAAAGAATAACCGGATCATGCATTTTATTGAATTTGCATGTGGGCTGTATTAGGACTTATTGGGCGTAAGCTCACTTAGTATTTCATGCTGTAAGTATTCCCACTAAAAGGTTAGAACAATTTCACTGATGATTTGACAGAGGGATATGAGTAGTATATAGAATGGGTATGGATGCTGCCACAGTTATGTTTCCATTGTAATATATTTGAAGTTATTTTGAAAAGCGTTGTATAAAAACTAAAACATAGTTAAGTAAGACAAAACCTCTCTTAAGAGTATTTGGCAAACAGTATTGTAAAAGAAAGTGTGTTTATGTAAATATATGTATATGGTTCTATTTTGAGGATTGCTAAAATTAGCATGGATAATATATTTTAACAAAATGTTTCTTAAGTTTTACATCTATACGTAAGTAAGAAAAAAGTTTATCATAGCAAAAAAAAAAAAAGGTTGTGACAATAAATATATTAGAAGCCCTTATTTGACAATAAACGTTGATTCACTGGTGGGTGGTGGGCTAGCAGCATATGCAACTTTAGGTGCAAGGTTTGATTCCTTGCAACTGCAAAAACCTGAAATTTTTTTATTTTAGGTTTAAACATGCTATAAACGTGTTAAATGTGCTAGTGCAAATCCAATACGTTTATTTTCGTGTTATTTGTGCCAACCCATTTATGACCCAATTAATATATGTATGGTCCAAACCCATTTATTTCGTATCGTTTTTGTATCGTATTATCGTGCCGTGTCTGAAATTGCTGGCTCTACTCATGGAGGTCGAGACTCGAAATCTAAAATTTTTTAGATTTCGATAGATCGGCAGGCCGAACTTGAGTTTTGGCAAGTTGGACTCAAGTAGTTTGGTAGGCCGGACTAGGGTGGTCGGTAGGCTGAACTTCAAAAGTTCGACAGGCCAGACTAGGGAAATCGGCAGGTCGACCGGGCTATGTGAAAATAGTTGTTTTTCACTCGTTTTTACCGTTTAGAAACATGAATAGAGACCTTGACTTTGCGAGATGATTTTGTAAATATAAAAGGCACACTAAGGCATCATAAGATAGCATAGTATTGTAGAATACTCTATGTTTCGATATTGACGAATCTAGTTCATATTTAAGATTGTTCGTGGTTCCGATGAGCTGATGAATAGCGGGTCAGGACTGTGGTATTTGTGCTCTCGTATGGGATAACGAGGTAGGACTCTAGATTCTCTTTCTTTGTTAGCCATGATTTAAAAAGGGTTTTGGCCACAAAGTGTTTTTCTAAAAATGTTTTTTTTTTTTAAAGAATGATTGAGAAGAATTTATTAGTTACTGTCAATAGCTGTTAAATAATGAAATAATGAATGTTAATGAGAACCCTCGGTAATATGAAACTTGAATAATGATATAGAGCCAAACGTGACATAAACACCATTTGGAATGATATGTTAGGACATGATGCCATCTTCAGAGATCGGGTCGTATAGAGAGTGACTTTGGGGGCAGATCCCAAAACCTAGTTGGGCTATTAGGTGGTGATTTTTAATGGCTGTGCTCAAAATAAATGATAAAGTAATTTCATATGGATGTTGGACCAAATTGGTAAGTATGTTATCAAAGAAATTATTTACAGTGTTTTATAACCTTTTATTTACGAAAGATTTACATATTAAAGTTAATGTTTTCTAAGCTCAAGTTCTACCGAGCCTTTCACTCATAAATTTGTTGTTTTTGAACTTCTCCCCTCCTAGGTGGTTCGCAACATAGTGCTGAGTGGAACACCACTAGACGTATACGTGGACGATAGGATCTTTCTATCTAGGTTATTTGCTTATTTAATTAAGGCATGTAATATTTTAATCATTTTTCCTTTAGGTTGGATTGTGGTTGTATTAATTTATATCGATACCATGTGTGTGCATAAATGTGGGTCCGGTGTGGTCCGGTTCGTATTTATTAGTTATTATTATTATTTTTATTTTAACTGCTTTAAATTAGAAGTAATTATTTAAGAGTTTCAAAATTTACCCCTTCTTATAAATAACACTTTTGATTAATTGGTGAGTTTAATTAACTTAATGAACCTGTCATGTCATCACTCGAATCGAAATACGTGACAAAAACATAGAGATCCAGTTTAAAAAGTATACTGCATATAGACCAGAGATTATAGTTTTGTGAGTAGTATAGTTTTAACTTTATAGGGATAAAAGGATTTTTCTGTTTGGAAACAAAGATCAAATCAACTAAAAAAACACTCTAAATCTGGTTTGAGTCAAACTTTCTTTTAAATGTAAGAAGGCTTTAGCGGTCAACGCCAAAGATCTCTGGTGATGCTAAAGAGGCAGTCTAGGACCAAGGAGAGCCCCTCAATATCTGATTGTCTATTTTACATGGAATATCTAATCGATGATGATATATTCATTAACTGGAGCCGTTTCTTGAGTTTTTTGTTTAGTGGTGGAGTCAACTTTTTTGTTTAATAGAGGTACTATAGAAAAAATAGAGATAATATTTTATTAAATGAATACATAGTTACATATTTTTATTATTAAGTGAGGAAATTGTTATAATTTTTCTTGTAAAACAAGGCACAATAGTATTTTTTTAATTATTAGTGGGGACATAGTTATAATTTTTCTTACAAAATAAATGTAAAATTTAAAATTTATAAAAAATTTTAGAGCAAAAGGTTAAATTCCAAAAATTGAGTGGGGGCACGTCTCCTTCCTCCTCCAATGTTTCTGTCGTTTTTCTTACCTTGATGATGTTTTTCGAGTTTCTAATGTTGCCTCGCTTTATTGTGTTGATGGGCAAATGTCTCGCCGTTTGTGTTGGTTTTTAGTTTTGAACAACTTTTTGATGATAGTTCTGTTTTCTACTCGGGGTAACTCGTGTATTTTTGTGTTGTTTTTCAGTTTTTGCACATCTTGTTGTGTGATTTTTTTGTTTTCTATTAGGGGTACATCTTGTTGTGTGATCGTTCTATTTTCTATTGGGGGTAACTCGTGATTGTTGCTATTGTATCCCTCTACTCAAAAAAATGGTTTCTTAAAACGCAGCTTTTTAAGTTTCTGTCTTTTATTTATTTATTTATTATTTTTTAATGCTTGTCGTTTTCTCCATTAATGTTGTTTCTTTAAATTTATGTCGTGTTTACTTCATTTTTTATTGTCGTTTTTTAGTTTTGTCTTTTCATTCTTTTGTCGTTTTCTCAAGTAAATGTCGTTTTTTGATTTGTTTATTTTTCAGTTTTCCGCCTTTTTTTTTGGGGGGGGGTAATACTGCTTCCCGTGTGCCCGTCGGTGTCTTTTTTCTACTTGGTGTAGCTGGTTGTCATTTTTATGCTGTCGCTTTACTGAAAAGAAAAAAGGTTTCTTAACCAACTGTTGTTAATAATGCACACATCGCTTTTTGAGTTTCGTAATTTTCAATCCTTGTTCTTTTTTTAAAAGGTGTCGTATCTTGAAAGTTATGTCGGGTGTTTGCTTGATGCCTGCATTACTGTCGTTTCTTTTTTTTTTTTTTGGGATGCAGTTTTTGGCACTCCCAATTATGTCGTTTTCTTTTTTTTTTTTTGGTTAAATTGTCGTTTTCATGTTCATGTCGTTGTACATGTTTATTTTCTTTTTTCGTTCTCCTTCTTCCTTTTCTAATCATGTTGTTACAGAAGCTCATTCTTTCTAGTTATTGTCGTTTGTGTGTCGGTGGTGTTTTTCATCTTCTTGTTTTTGTGCCAAATTATGTTGTTTTATAAAGTTGATCTTTCAGGGTTATGTCCGTTAATGAATATGGGATTTATACCAAAACAAAAGAAGAGAAAAATTACAAGGCTGTTTTGAAGAAAAGTTGGATCTAACAGTTTTGGTTTAGAAACTGTAGTATATAAGAGCTTATATTGTTCATAGTTGTAACCAATGATTAGAAGTTTAGAACCGTTCTTCCAAATGGTCCATACATATTATGTCACAATTTTAAAAGTTATGTTTATTTACGCCATATTGAGAAAAAATTATACTATATTATTATTTACATCATATATTAAGTTATGCCATAGATAAACATACGTAACATTTAAAAAAAATAAATATTAAAAGTTAACATTTCTGAAAATTCTTGTATAACAAAGTTTGATACTGTTATTTTTCCCATTATTTCGTCAGGTTTATAATCATTTGACAAGAAAAATGGCAGTTGGCGAGGGGCCAAAAGGGTACTCTGATAGTAGCATCAAATATAGGTTGTGAGGCCGACAATATGTATGGGATCATGTAGAACCCATGAATCCCGATTCACAAGCAAATAGGTTCCACCACACATAATCACGAATAAAGCACAAAGGTATCTATCTTAACCACTAGTCTTACTCTTTTTCAATGGTGGCCAACAATTAAATGAATAAGCGCCGACAATTAAAAGAATAAGCGTTTGAAGTATTTAGTGGTGTGTGGGCGCTTTTTTTGGGTTAATTTCACAAATAGCTATTAAGTTTACCTTTATTTCTAGTTTAGTTCTTAACGTTTAAAAAATTTCATTTTGGTTCTTAATTTTTGAGTTAATTTTGTGTGTAGGTTCGAAATGGTTTGTTTTGAAATTGTATGGTTTGAATTGTGAATTCTAAATTGTGTAGTTTAACGGTAGTTTTAAACCGACCTTTAGAATGTAAAAGTTTAAAATAAGAATTATGGTTTGAAATGAGAACTGATGTTTGAAAATATGTGGTTTATGAAGAAAACGGTAATGTGAATGGTTTTACTGTAAAAAATAGTTCAAAACCGCCTAAATTTAAGGGGGAGCAAAGTTTAGATTTTGGGAATTTAGGAATTTATTTGGTGCACGGATTCGGAATGGTGTGGTTTGGAATTTTATGATTTAAATTGTGAGTTTTAAACTTTATGGTTTAAACAGTGGTTTTTAACTAGTGTTTAAAATGAAATGTTTAAAACGAGAATAAAACATCACATCAAGTTAAAACAAGAACTGATGTTTCAAAAACTATGGTTTATGAAAGAAAAACGAGAATGAAAATGGTTTTAACTGTAGAAAATGGTTCAACCCATGTGAACATGAGAAGAGGTTTGGAGTTTGGTTTTGGCTAGTTTAAAATTACCTCCACGATTTGAAGCACTCCAAACCCATGCACCAAATGCCATGCAGGCTGGTTTAAAACTGTTTTCATAGTTTAAAATCCCCTCTATGGTTTGGAACCTATGCATTAAACGACATATTACTTTGTTTCAGTTTAACTCTATCCGTTAGTTAAATGTTAAATATTTAACAGAAAACTTTTAAAATGTCCATTTTTAGTCTCTAATCTATTATTTTGTCTACCTTTGGTCCTTCTATTATAGACAAAATGAAAAACTAAATATAATGAATTTGATGCATAAAATTTAAAAAAACAATTTTGCCCGATTGTTATAGAGATAAACTTTAATTTTAAAAAATAAGTTGAATTTTTAATACTAATATATAAGTATTCAATTTTACCCATTTTTTTTTTAAAAAGTCAATCTAAAAAATAATATGATAAATTCTTTTTTATTTTATTTACATGAATCAACAACATTAAAATTAGTTCCTCACTTTTTTTTCTTTTTTAGTTTTGGTCTTTAATAATATATTGCTAATGGAGGGATCAAAAGTGAAATAATGTAATAGATTAAGGACAAAAAACGAAACAAAGTAATATATTATGGACTAAAATGGGACATTTTAAGAATATTTCGTTAAATATTTCTAATTAGCGAAGGGACCAAAACTAAAACAAAGTAAAATATTGAGGACCAAAATGGGTCTTTTAAACTTTAGAGACTAAACTGAGACTAAAGATAAACTACAGAGACCATTTGTGAAATTAATACTTTTTTAACTTGGTATTGAAATTAAAAACTACAACTTTAACGTGGATGGGAGGTCATCGTTAGGCCAAGTTCATAATCACAAAGTATTCAACTCTTTTCATTACCAATGTGGGCATCAGAGTGTTCTCATGAGTCACGAGTGGCAACCACTGGAGGTCGTTGCCAAGAGCGTAACTTCTGAGGGCATATACACTAAATTTTGTTTCGAGGAATTAACCACGTGAAAAATATGAAAAAAAAAACAAAAATATATCACAAATATTTTCCAAAAGCTGCCCAATACATGATAAAAAAGTCAACTTCAACGAATTCATGATTTGTGGGATTGCAATATTTATTGTACATATTTGTAATTTTTAAGCTAGTTTTCTTTTCATAAAATAGGTCATTCCTTTCTTTTAGTAGATCGTAGAATGAGTGTATATTGGACAGAACTTTATTCAACGAATTCGGCAAGCCATTTCACATTTTTTCCATTTCTTTAAGTTGTTTTATGGTTTCAGAGCCTCTTAAGCTCTCACAAGCGAGCCTCCCACCCATGCTGGTTCTGATGATACAAGACTTCTTGTCATACATAAAGGATCCACTACTCTTTCCTTCACTGCTAAATCTTGTCCTTGCTTCTTTTGTGTCCCTACCATGAAAAGGACTTAATTTTTGTATTTAAAATTTACCTTTATAATAACATTTCTATTGAGTTCTTAAATAACCGTTTCAATGTGAAAAATTGTCGCACGAGGGCAATACTCCTGCAAGGAAAAACTAAATATGGCGTTTGTGAGTGGCCTCAGTTGAGTTCTGTCACTTCACCACTACTTGCCTTCTCCACTGTTAAAGTGTCATTTGCTCGTCTCGATCATCCGTCTCCTAAAATTTTAAGTTATTTAATCTCTACAAAGTGTCTAATTTGTCATTATCTATCGTTTCTAATTTTTCATGTAATTCTTGTTAATGTAATAAAATAAACAAATTGCCATTTTCCGATTCCACCCTTATTTGTTCCACCTCATTCGACTTGTTCTTTTTTTTCCCCCGATGTATAGAGTTCTCCGATTTATTCCAATGATGGCTATAAATATTATATCATATTTGTTGATCATTTTATTCATTATATTTATATTTATCTATTAAAATGCAAATCCGATGCGTTCAATGTGTTCACTCTTTTTAAATCCATTGTTGAGAAATTTTTTTTTAAACATCTATTATTTCGTTGTATACGGATAATGGTGGTGAATATATCCACAATTTTTTTTTTAACACTCGATGGAATTTCTCATCTCACCACCCCTCCTCATACTCTCAAACACAATAGGTTTTTTGAAGGACACCATCATCATATTGTCGAAACCGAACTCACTCTACTACATCACGTGTCAATTCCTCTCACTTATTGGGCCTATGCCTTTAAGATCGCTGTCTATCTTATCAATTACGTACCAAAAGCCAACCTCTCCATGCCCCCTGCCTATAAAAAAACTTTTTGGTTATTCACCTAATCTCTAAAAATTGCGTGTTTTTGGTTGCCTTTGCTATCCCTGGCTATAACCCTCTAATTCCAATAAAATGGATTCTAAGTCAATGCCATGTGTTTTTCTCGGTATTCTCTCACTCAAAGTGCATATCATTGTTATGATCACAAATCTCACAACATATTCATTCTCGTCATCTATTTATTGAAAATGTTTTCCCTTTTAGTCATAATTTTTTTTTTCTGAAAATCCTCGTCCAGAGTCCAACACCAGTAACTCATGGATTCCCTTCTATATCATTTCCCTCTCAAGCTTCCCAAAAAGGTGATCCTTCTCAAAATGACAACCACTTAAATTCTCTTGTTCCAATTGTGTCAATTCCTTCTCTACCAGGCAGTTTTCCTTCCCGTAATATCCAACCATAATTGTCACCATCCCAATCTTCTTTACTTTCCATTTCTCCCACTATCCCAAATAAGTCTTTATATCGGGCAATAAATGGTGAAAATGTTTTGGCATCCATTGAGCTTCACTAGTCAACGCCAACTAATAATAACAAAAATTATCCTTACAATTATACTTAAAACCAACATATAACTAAAACTAATAATAACGCAAAAACTAGCATATAATTAAAACAAAAACAAACAATAAATTTCTAAAACCAACATATATATAAAACTAAAATATAATATTGACAATAAAAACTAAAACTTATGAAACTAAAACTAACACACTAATTAAAACCAAGGTTAAATTAACATTGAAACAATTTACCAAGTCCTAATTACAATGTTTTCATTCATAAATTCTAAATATAAAAAACTAATTACTAAAGCACAGCCTAATAGCTAATTACAATAATTTTATAGAAAACCATCATCTAAAATCTTGCAAATAACCATCGTAAAATCCATCTCAAATTCCCATTAAAATAAGCATGAAGATAAATTCAAAAAATTAAAAAGAAAAATTGTTTGAGCTGATATTGTTATATAAAAGGGGGAGAAAAAAAGGACATACATTGGGCTTGAAGTGCTTGCGGTGGCGACGAGAGGCCTTGGCTTCGCAGTGGCGACAGTCGGGCTTCACGGTGGCCTTGGAGCTTCACAGAGAAGAGGGCAACAAAGGGAAAGAGAGGGTCACAGAGGGAGAGAGAGGACGACAGAGTGGAGAGTGAGAGTGAGAGAGAAGGAGGTGAAGGCATTGAGAAAGTTAAGTTTGATTTGTCAGGAGGCGGGATAATAAATGACATTAGACAATGGTTTCCAGTATAATCATAGTCTACTAAATAGCTCTAGACGTTGGTTTCTCAAAAACATCGTTTAAAGTACTCGACATTTAATGCTAGTAAATGCCACGTGACTTTAGAAGACGGTTGCTCACTAAATCACCATCTAATTACAATCGCCTAAGTTGCATTTTGTAGTAGTGTGCCTTGACCAAGCCTCTATCCCAACAATGATTGTAAGAATTACACATCAAGATTGGTGTTCTCTCCGGAACCTTTATTTTGAAAGGGCACGATAAGGAAAGCCAACTTCAACTGGATTCGTGATTTGTGGGATTGGTTATTTATTGTACATATTTATTATTTTTTAGCTAGTTTCCCTTTCATAAAATGGGCAATTATTATTTCCTTTCTTTTAGCAGATTGTAAAATGAGTATATATATTGTGCAAAACTTTATTCCATGAATTCGGTAAGCCATTTCACATTTTTTCCATCTCTCTAAATTGTTTTAACACATATGTCAAAAACTCATAATTGAGTGAGGGAACACATAGAAATACATACTTTTTGAATGGAATACAATAACAAAATTATAAGATTTTAGGATTAATTTATGGAAAAAAAAACATTTAGTAGGGACGGTGGCCGTCCCCATTCGGCCTCGTGTAAATCAGCCACTAGATATGAGTCAAATCATGAAAGAAGGAAATATGTCCGATGGTGCCATAAAAGCATAGTCCAAAACTTTTTGGAGCCTCTCAAGATTTCCCTTCGTTAGAGAGACAATGGTGCCATGGCCACAATAATGCTGGTAATGGAAATGGTCAAGACGAATTCAAGTATCGTGATGTATTGTTAGGTTCAATTGATGTCGTTTTCTTGATGTTGTTTGCTTTGTTAGTTTTTTTAGTCTACGTTTAGGTTATTGTTGTTTTCTATGTTATTTAAAATTAATGTCGTTTTCTCCTTTATTTTCTATGTCGTGATAATGTCGCTTTTCAGTCGATGTCGTTTTCATGTTCATGTAGTTTTCCTCCTTATTTAGAGAAGGGAAAATAACTTAACACCCCATGTGTTTTGCTTTTATTGTACAAATACTTTTGTATTACTTTTACCTCTCTTATTATACAAATACCCAAACATTTTTTGTGTTTATAACATAATGAGCTTTATAACCGATCAACTTTCAAGTACTTTAGATTTTTGAGAGAATAATGAGCTTTATAACATAATATAATCAAAGCAGACGACCATTCTCCACTCCCTTTTTAATGATTCAAACGACATGTCTCATGTCTGAGGCCTTTAATTAGAAAATTTGCTTAGACATGTACCAAACAAATTTTTGATATGTATATATATATTTTTTCTTCTATTTTTTTAAATAATAATTTTCATCCTTCTAAAGCCTTCTATCAAACAAAAGACTCTCATAATAATGAACACTGGCTTCCTTTTCCCTACAATTGGGAGCCCTCCAATTCCAGCTTATTGAAAATGGGCTATACGTACTGTAACGCCTCTAAATTTCAAAGCAAGGTTAGTTATGTTAAGTTTAGTTATTAAGTGTGCCAGTGTAAATTTAGTTGATATTTTTAGTCATTTAAAGATTTTGTTGCATTTGTCCTATTTGAAAATTTAAATTTTAGTGTTAAAAATACCAAATGATATTTTTATCCCACATTTTCCTCATATTTACAAAAATGCCATTGGGTCTTTAAATTTCTTTTTTCTTTTTCCTTTCCCTTCCCATTTCTCACGATTACTCTCTCTCTCTTTCACTCGTCTCTCTTTTTCCCTCTCACCGTCTCTTTCTCTCTCTTATTCTCTCAAAAATTTTGATTTCAAAATTGAACCCAAGCTTCGGTTTAGCAGATTGGAGGCTTGAGAATATGATTGAGTAACCACAAACACGATTCAAGGATCGAATCAAGGTTAGTTTTCAAAATTTTGAAACTTTTTCAATTTTTCAATTTTCTTTGTATTTTGCAATCCGAGCTTTGATGAGCTTAGATAATGTTTAATCTAAGCTTATAGGACTTGTTTTACAATGAATTTAAGCTTTATTTGAACAAAAATTGAATTAATCAAGTTTTTGTATTTTTCTTTGATTTTCAAATCAAAGGTGAAATTGAGTTTAAATTTGGGAAAAATGCTTTAAATGTATTCTATTATGGTTTTCTATGCTTTATATATGATTTTCATGATCTGAGAATTGAAAAACAGGTTTTAAATTTGAATTTTGAGCTTGGGGAGGTCGAGACTCGAAGTCTCGGGTCCCCAGATTTTGCTAGTTCGGTAGGCCGAATCAAAGGATCGGTAGGCCAAACCTGGGAAAGTTCGGCAGGCCGGTCCTGGTTGGTCGGCAGGCTGAACTGTGTAGTTCGGCAGGCCGATTCAGGGTATTCGGCAGGCCGACCGTGGACTCAAAAAATTATGTTTTTACTACTGTTTTTAATGTTTGATGATTCTTAAATGTTATAAAAAGAATTATGATTTTAGATTATGATTATTTTGAGTTAAAGGCACACTGATAATTAAATTAACATAATGATATTTGTTAAATATGATTTCTGATCTTAAATACAGTTTTTAAGGTTTTGAACGTATGTGGAGCGTACGTTGGATTTTATTTGTAGCTTACGTTATTGGATTTTAATGAGGTAGGATATTGCTATCCCTTTCTTTGGTAGCCCCTTTTAAATTATTTGGCCAAAGTTTATTTCTTAAATGTTTCCTTTAAGAATGATTTTCGTGATTGATTTTGAAGAATTGAATTTCGATATTCCTTTCTGATTTTCAAAACCTGTACGGTGATGTTTGTCAAGTTTCATTCAAGTAAGTGCTAATTGATTTTTATTAAGGTCTTGAGATTAGATTATCAATGATATTTTATCTATAAATGTTATTTTTAAATAACTTGTTTTTAAATAATTATCCTACTAAGCCTTCCGCTCACGTTTTCCTGTTTTTAAAATCCCACTTCCAGGTTGAGGAGGAAGGATGGGCCCAGGATCGAAACCTGGCTCTTCGGATTGAAATGGTATTTTCTTTAGAACCGTGGTATAATGCGTGTACTGTACAACTTGTCCCAGTGTTGATGTCATTTTTGCCTCTGTTGATAGTATATTTTAATTTATCTTAGAGACGATGAATTGTAATGAATTTCAATGATTTTGTATTATTGATATTATGATTTATTTATTAATTTATCTACTCACCTTCGTGGTAAACATCCACGTGATGACGAATAAGAGTAGGATCTCGGCCCCACCTTTGTGGCATTCACGTGACGGTGACCGCCGATGTTATTATTTATTTCGATGATATTTATTTTTTACGTATATTTATACCATTTTATTTATTCATCTAAAACTCCCTGACCCCCAACCCGGGGCGTCATAGAATGGTATCAGAGAGTAGGCTTCAGATCTTTCGGGAACTGAACCTGTGAGATTTTTACTATTTTGTTTTGATTTTTAAAGTTTTATGTCGGGACAGTTGTCGTTACAGTTGCGTTTGAGTACACAGTGTTAATTTTAGATTTTAAACTTTTATGTTTTTAAATTTCGAGGATGAAATTTCTTTTAAGGAGGGTGGATTGTAACGCCCCTGAATTTCAAAGCAAGGTTAGTTATGTTAAGTTTAGTTATTAAGTGCACCAGTGTAAATTTTGTTGATATTTTTAGTCATTTAAAGATTTTGTTGCATTTGTACTATTTAAAAATTTGAATTTTAGTGTTAAAAATACCAAATGATATTTTTATCCCACATTTTTCTCATATTTACAAAAATATCATTGGGCCTTTAAATTTCCTTTTTCTTTGTCCTTTCCCTTCCCATTTCTCACGATCACTCTCTCTCTCTTTCACTCGTCTCTCTCTTTCCCTCTCACCGTCTCTCTCTCTCTTATTCTCTCAAAAATTTTGATTTCAAAATCGAACCTAAGCTTTGGTTTAGCAAATTGGAGGCTTGAGAACGTGATTGAGTAACCACAAACACGATTCAAGGATCGAATCAAGGTTAGTTTTCAAAATTTTGAAACTTTTTCAATTTTCTTTGTATTTTGCAATCCGAGCTTTGATGAGCTTAAATAATGTTTAATCTAAGCTTATAGGACTTGTTTTACAATGAATCTAAGCTTTATTTGAACAAAAATTGAATTAATCAAGTTTTTGTATTTTTCTTTGATTTTCAATCAAAGGTGAAATTGAGTTTAAATTTGGGAAAAATGCTTTAAATGTGTTCTATTATGGTTTTCTATGCTTTATATATGATTTTTATGATCTAAGAATTGAAAAACAAGTTTTAAATTTGAATTTTGAGCTTGGGGAGGTTGAGACTCGAAGTCTCGGGTCCCCAGATTTTGCCAGTTCGGCAGGCCGGATCAAAGGATCGGCAGGCCAGTGTTCATCAAGTCGGCAGGCCGAACCTGGTAAAGTTCGGCAGGCCGGTCCTGGTTGGTCGGTAGGCCGACCGTGGACTCGAAAAATTATGTTTTTACTACTGTTTTTAATGTTTGATGATTCCAAAATGTTATAAAAAGAATTATGATTTTGGATTATGATTATTTTGAGTTAAAGGCACATTGATAATTAAATTAATATAATGATATTTGTTAAATATGATTTCTGATCTTAAATATAGTTTTTAAGGTTTTGAACGTATGTGGAGCGTACGTTGGATTTTATTTGGAGCTTACGTTATTGGATTTTAATGAGGTAGGATATTGCTATCCCTTTCTTTGGTAGCCCCTTTTAAATTATTTGGCCAAAGTTTATTTCTTAAATGTTTCCTTTAAGAATGATTTTCGTGATTGATTTTGAAGAATTGAATTTCGATATTCCTTTCGGATTTTCAAAAACCCGTATGGTGATGTTTGTCAAGTTTCATTTAAGTAAGTGCTAATTGATTTTTATTAAGGTCTTGAGATTAGATTATCAATGATATTTTATCTACAAATGTTATTTTTAAATAACTTGTTTTTAAATAATTATCCTACTGAGCCTTCCGCTCACGTTTTCTTGTTTTTAAAATCCCACTTCCAGGTTGAGGAGGAAGGATGGGCCCAGGATCGAAACCTGGCTCTTTGGATTGAAATGGTATTTTCTTTAGAACTGTGGTATGATGCGTGTACGGTACGACTTGTCCCAGTATTGATGTCATTTTTGCTTCTGTTGATAGTATATTTTAATTTATCTTAGAGACGATGAATTATAATGAATTTCAATGATTTTGTATTATTGAGATTATGATTTATTTATTAATTTATCTACTCACCTTCGTGGTAAGCATCCACGTAATGACGAATAAGAGTAGGATCTCGGCCCCACCTTTGTGGCATTCACGTAACGGTGACCGCCGAGGTTATTATTTATTTCGATGATATTTATTTATTTTTGACGTATATTTATACCATTTTATTTATTCATCTAAAACTTCCTGACCCCCACCCTGGGGCGTCACACGTACTTAGCAAGGATTCTATAGGGAGCTTCATGGTTAGCATGCGAGATTCCATATCGTGCGACTGTCTTTTCATTTGCCTCTAGGGTTAATTTTCCCATTTAAACCATGTGTCGACTCTAACCTAGAACTAAGAGCTAAACCACTTTTCATATCCCCGTAATAAAAGAAAACTCAAGAACTCGGGCATACGACAATAAAAAAATCAGAACAAAAAAAAAGAAGGTGGCGTGTTAGATGGGTTCTTGTTGGACAATTAATCGTGTACTCTAACTGAAAAAAAAAAAAAACTTTTCAACGTGTTGTAGAGAGATGGAGGACGACAAAATGCACTCGGGGACATGAACAAATGGTAGGGTTGCTTTAAACCATGTGCCGACTCTAGGGTTACTTTTTTTCGATTTAAACCATGTGCCGACTCTAGCCTAAAACTCGCACTATAAGAAAAATTACATTTAACGATATATTATTTACAACATGTAGTTTTTAAATGTCGTTGAAAAGTATATACAACGACATCTCCAACAAATATGTCATTAATGACATTTGAAACAATAATTAACGAGATCTATATAGATAATGTATTAAAGGTCTCTTTTTAACAACAATAGTTTACTGTCGTTAAATTATTTAACGACAAGTAAGAGATGTCATCAAAGCCTTGGAGATTCTACGACACCCTTTATAGACGATATTGATCAAGATGTCGTCTATAAGGGGTGTCATAGAATCTCCAAGGTTTTGACGACATCTCATATTTATCGTTAAATAATTTAACAACACTAAACTTTGTCGTTAAAAAGAGACCTTTAATACGACGTCTATATAAATGTCGTTAATTATTGTTTCAAATATCGTTAACATTATATTTATTAAAGATGTAATTGTATATACTTTTTAATAATATTTAAATACTATATATTATAAATAATATATCGTTAAATATAGTTTTTCTTATAGTGTAGGAGCTAAACCTCCTTTCACATCCCCGTGGTAAAAGAAAACTCATGAACTCAGGCATACGAGCAAAAAAAAAAAAAAAAAAATCAGAGCCAAAAAAACAAAAAGATAGTTGCGTGTCAGATGGGATCTTGTTGTACTCCAGCTGAAAAAAAAAAAAATCAACGTGTTGTAGCGAGATGGGAGAAGACAAAATGTACACGGGAACCTGGTAGGGACGGTCAGAGTTCACCAACTTGTCCCCCACATATTCCTGTTCCTTCTCTCTCTCTCTCTCTCTATATATATATATATATGCGTGTGGGTGTATTTAAATTTAAATGGAGAGAGAAATAATTGTTATGTATTAAACTTAACATATTTCAAAAGGGTTCATACACGCACTAGGCAACTTATCCCAATATCAAATTCCAATCTGGTTAATTATTAATATGAAAAATCACAAAAGAAATAAAAAAAAATACAGAATCCAGGAGCCGAGCCAACAAGAAACAAGCCTACAGAAAAGGAAAACAAAAGCAACCGGAATGAAAAGGATCTGTAATACCTGTTCTTTCAAAATATACTAATCATATAATTTCCTATTCGTTAATACACCTGGGGCAATTAATCATGTCTAAGGCACAAGGGTATTAATAGAACTTCAAGTTGTGGCTTTAATGATTCGTGGTTGAAAGATTGGATGGCTGTAGAAAGAGCAGCAGAATTCTCAGATATTGGTGGGCTGCCCGAAATAGTTACCTTTTCTTGTCTTGCTCTATTTTCAAAAAGAAACATATAAAGAAAACAAGAAGAAAGTTTAACTGAACGATTTGCATGGCCCATGCAACAATTGGCGGGGCTGAGTTTCCTCATAAACCAAAGCTATTTCACATGCTTACCTTAAAAAAAACAAAAAAAATCCCATATTCGCACTACTTTTTAGAGAGAGAAAAAGAGGAGAGAGAGTTCACAAAGATGAGGAGTACGGGGCCCTTAAATGGTGCTATAAATACCCCTCAAAGGTACTAGGTTAATGCAACTTACAAGCTGAGAGCCTTGATTGGTTGAATCCTTAGCTTAACTAGAAACCCTAATTTAGGTTAAAATCTTGTGCTCTTCCTAAGCCCTAACTCTCTCGCCAAACATGTTCTCAAACATGTCATTCTCTACCTCTCTTTTCCTTTTGCTCCTTATTTTCCCCCAAGGAATTCCTTCTATTGATGGAAGGCCTTTGCACTTAGGGAATAACAACCAACACCAGCCAAAAGCTGACTCATCTCTCACTATCACGAACCATTTCTCCGGGGATTCGACAAAAGCCTTTCAACCTGCAGCACCAGGTAACAGCCGTGGAGGCGCTGGCCATTCTCTTGGGAATGAAAATAGCCCAAACGGCGACGTTCATTTTGATGCTGGAAACAAAGATGGATGCCGTCCTACAACGCCTGGACGCAGCCTAGGTGTTGGGAAGAACGCTGAACCAAATGCATAGAATGTGTATATGTATGTATGTGTGTGTGTATATATATATACACACACAGACACACACTTATATGCACTCGTACTGTTGTCAATGGCTAGCTTTTTCATGACAATAAGTAAGCATGCTTAATCCTATATTAACTTAAATATATATGCTTTCATTCATTGTCAATGTGCAAGAGATTTCTTGTACATATATGTTTGTGTAGTACTGTTGTATTAGCCTTCGAAAAAAGTACTGTTATGTGTATTTATATTATTACGACACTGTCTATGAGTTACTAGCTTGTTGCTATATGTAATTTCTGGCACAAAATAAATAAATAAATGAAGTTCTTAGTGTTCTATTTTCACAATTATATGCATGGGTACTACACATGGCACCCCTCCGAAAATTATCCTCTATGAAGCTCACCACTCCATTTATTATTACTTATTAGTGTCATTTCAAGGATGGAACAGGCCCTTCCTATTATCATTTTCGAGAAGACTGTGTATTCCGTTGGTAGTGATCATACAGATTCAGGGGGATGTTTTTGTTGAGATCAAGCACCCTTTTTCTTTGTTAAGATTTTTCTCCTTTAGAATTTCATTTACCAAGGTATTAACGAGGGACCACATCATTATAGTACTTTTTTCAGAATGGGAAAATCTATATAGCCTTTTAATTTAGGTTTTAATATTAACTTCCTTTGTTTTTAGTTTTTCCGCAAAACTTTAGTGCTTTATTCTTTATTATTGGAGGTTTATAGCATGCACTAGTTCGAACCGTCCATAGCGTAAAACTCTCTGTAGCTCAACAAAAAATAGCTACAATGTAAAACTCTCACACAATATAGTACTTAAACTTATTTTTTTAATTTTTAAATTTTATTATTATTATTATTATATGAAAAGCTTGAATACTAAATGTATGGTGTGAATGCCTAGTGACCAATCCTCAACTTCCAAAACAAAAATCTTCATCCAGCCATTCACTGTATCTTAGACTTGGCAGCACAAAATATCGAATCATGAATTGTCGGCGAGGGGACTGACGTCTCGGATCCTCGCCAAGCTTTAAGGACTTTCAATCTAAGAGAGCGCCATCGCCTACCTACTATTTAACTGTTAGGGTATACATGCTCGATGATGCAATTGCCGCTCTTTTCACATCTCAACATGCTCTTATATCCTTACCGATATGCATAAAGACTGTATTATCTAACCATGTTTCTCAAAATTATGTTAAAACATGTCAAATCAACTTGATCTTGCTTCACTTTATAGGACAAGTCTATATTAACAAAATAATGTATAATTTATCTTGTAAAATAAATAACCAATTTTAATTAAATAAACCTTATAAAAGTTCAGCAATAGAATTCCTATCTCTTTGGCAAACAATCGATGTGGCATGATATTATTTGGGGATATAAAATGAAACAGAATAAAGGGACACAAAAATCGGTTATGTAGCGGTCTTCCCGTTTCCTCAGTAATTGTCGTTGGATGTTATTGTTATCTTTCACTATTTGCGCTTTTTGTGTGCTCGTTATTCTTCTTCTTGGTGTAGCTCGTTATCCTTTTGGTATTGTTGCCCCTTTACTCAAAAAAAAGAAAAAAAAGAAAAAAAAAGGAGGTTTCTTGATCAACTGTTGACATCCTTTAAGTTTCGTCCTTTTCTATTCTTGTGGCTTTCTCAAATATTGTCGTTTCTTGAAATTTTTGTCGTGTTTACTTCATGTCTCTTCTCTTGTCGTTTCTTGTTGATTTTTCTTTCTTTTCCGATGTTATTTTCCGTTTATCTCGATGTCTTTTTCCTGTTCATGTCGCCCTAATTATCTTTTTTGTTTTGAACTTTTCTAATCATGTCGTTTCTAAAGTGGCTTCCGTCTTCATAGTTATCGTTGTTTGTTAGTCGGTGTTTTTTATATTATTTTTTGTCCGAAATTATGTCATTTCACGAAGTTGATTTTTCAAGGTTGTGTTTCAGTCGTTTTTTTTTCTTAGTTCACTCTCGTTTGAATGTTGATGTTATTTCCAAATATTTCTTGTTTAATGATATTCGGATGTACAAAAAAGGATGATAATATCACTTGGTATGGGTCAAGATATATGGGGGTTTTGCTATTGCCAACTGGCAAGGACCAAGATGGGTTTTAAGGCCCACAATAGGATCGTAGACTGAATTACATTTTACGCCACGTTTTTAATAACATGTCATATTTAAAGCAGTTGTATCGCATTTTTATTTATATTGCATGTTTAAGTCATTTTTTAAAAAAATTTACATGTCTAAGTCGTGCCACATTTCAACATGTGTAGGCATTTATGAAAATTTTCTATAATTTAAACAAGAATATGAAATTATTTTTAGGCCAAGTTTTTATCACGAAGGCCTCGCTGGGTAGCATTTTGTTTTTATCTTTTTAACGAAAAAACGAAAATGGGTTTTTTTTTAACAAAATATATATTCGGTAACTAACTTTTGGTTTTTATTTTTAAAAGCAAAATAAAACAAAAAAACACGTTTGATAATGTAGTTAATGTTAAATAATTTTTCAGGTTATTAACACTAATGGCCCCTAAACTTTAGGGTCTCAGTCACTTTACCCCCTGAACTTTGAAGATCATTACTTTACCCTATTGAACTTTTAAAAATCTCCACTTTACCCCTTGAATTTTAAGAATCATTATTTTGCCTCTAAACTTTCAAAACTCCTCACTTTCTCTTCTAAATTTTTGATTTTCAATTCAAATAAACAACATTAAGCCCACGTGATTTGCATGGGTCACCTGTTAGGGCATAAATGAGACTTTATCACTCTTAAGTTTTGTTTCACGTTTACACTCTTATTTGACGCCCTTGTTTTTTTTTAGTCTAAAGTCTCATTTAGAAAGGGTTTGCCTCCACATTTCTTCTTATTTTTAGTGTGTAACTCATTTAATAAGTTGATATTGTTTGCCGATATCTAAATTTGAATAATAAAGAAGATAAATTACGCATTAAAGATGATGAGATATTGGTGAACAATATCGAGAAGAAATATGCATGCAAACTCTTCTTAAATAAGAGCAGATAAAAAATTTTTAAAGAGAGTATAAGCGTGAAGCAAAATCTGAGAGTAATAAAATCTTATTTTTGCTCTTACAGATGACCTATATGCAAATCAAGTGGGCTTAATTCTATCTATTTGTATAAAAAATTGAAAAAAAAGAAGACCAAATGGGAAATTTTGAAATAAGAGCAAAATTGTGATTTTTAAAATTTAAGGGGCAAAATTAGAAGTTTTGAAAGTTCAAGGAATAACATGATGATATTTAAAGTTTAGAGATAAAATGAGAGACCTTAAAGTTTTTAGGCCATTAGTGTTAATAACCTTAATTTTTCAAATAGAATAAGTAAACAAAAACATAGTCGATTGAGGCACGATGTTTGCGTTGGAATGATGGAACAAAGTTGGCATCAAAGTTGAGCCAACAGGATGGGACGATTGATTATGAGGTTAGCCCAAACCCAGTGCCATATACCTAGCCCATTGGGCTAGCTCCTAGGGTCAGTCCTAGCCTGTCAACCTTACCCCAACCGATCGTCCTAATCCAATGTTGTCTTTAGCTTAGCATGGGTTTTGACTTGACCTCAGATGCTGTTCCTGACTTGTTAGTGTTACCTTCAATGTTGGCCCCGGCTTGTTGGCCAACATGCATGCCAGTCCTGACCCGTTAAACCTATCACCGCTATGAACTCCACCCATTGGCCTGATCACTAGCATCGTTCATGGTGATCTTAGCTGACCATTAACAACGACTTAAAATTGAAAAAAATTGAAAACATCATATTTTTGTTTTCTCATTTTTAAAGACATTTCCAACAGTGTAAAAGAATGAAAAAAAAAATCATGATCACCAAGTGGGTGTGTGTGTGTGTGTGTGTTTTTTTTTTAAAACGCTTCTGTTTATAAAAAAAAAAAAAACAGAGGTCTCGATAAAAAAAAAAAAAAGAGGTCCAACTGGGGGGAGAGAGTATTATGCCCAACATTTTTCCCTCTAATGTGAGTAATATTGATGTCCGTGCGCACATAAAGCACATTTTAGCTTAAATAAGTAAGCAGACGTCTTAACTCTGCCAACATACATGTGCATTAGACTTTTACTCATGTTGTTTTGCTTTTGTTTTAGGTATCAATTTTAGGGTTATCAAAGAGATTAGTAGAGAAAAACACAAAACAGCCCATGCATCTCTTATATTGAAAGTAAACCATTACACATTTTACGCATATTTGTTTGTTTCGTTTTAACTTCTTCAATTTTATTTGTCTCGATAGTAAACCGTTTAAGGTGTCTGATACAATATAGACTACTTAAAATCAAATTGGTGGAAGGTCCCCATAGACTAGTGTTCTAAGGATTGTTAAAAGTACAAATGCAAGTTTCTTAACGAATTAACTTTAAAGCACTGCTTAGATTTTCGGGAGAATAATGAGCTTTATAACATAATATAATCAAAGCAGATGATCACTCTCCACTCCCTTTTTATGATTCCAATGACATGCCTCATGTATGAGGCCTTTAATTAGAAAATTTGCTTAGACATATACCAAACTAATTTTTGATATATATATTTTTTTCTTCTTTTTTTAAATAATAATTTCCACCCTCCTAAAAGCTTCTATCATAATAATGGACACTAGCTTCCTTCTCCCTACATGGGGGAGCCCTCCAATTCCAGCTTATTGAAAATGGGCTATACGTACTTAGTAAGGATTCTATAGGGAGCTTCACAGTTAGCATGCGAGATTCCATGTCGTACGATTGTCTTTTCATTTGTCTCTAGGGTTACTTTTTTCCCATTTACACCATGTGCCGACTCTAACCTAAAACTAGGAGCTAAACCACTTTTCACATCCCCGTGGTAAAAGAAAACTCATGAACTCAGGCATACGACAATAAAAAAAAAAAAAATCAGAGCCAAAAAAAAAAAGATGCTGGCGTGTCAGATGGGATCTTGTTGTACTCCAGCTGAAAAAAAAAAAAAATCAACGTGTTGTAGAGAGATGGGAGAAGAAAAAATGTACACGGGAACATGAATAAATGGTAGGGACGGTCAGACTTCACCAATTTGTCCGCCACATATTCCTGTTCCTTCTGTCTCTCTCTCTCTCTCTCTCTCTCTTTCTCTCTCTCTCTCTCTCTATATATATATATGCGTGTGTGTATATAAATTTAAATGAAGAGAGAAATAATTGTTATGTATTAAACTTAACATATTTCAAAAGGGTTCATACACCCACTAGGCAACTTATCCCAATATCAAATTCCAATCTGGTTAATTATTAATATGAAAAATCACAAAAGAAATTAAAAAAATACAGAATCCTGGAGCCGAGCCAACAAGAAACAAGCCTACAGAAAAGGAAAACAAAAGCAACCGGAATGAAAAGGATCTGTAATACCTGTTCTTTCAAAATATACTAATCATATAATTTCCTATTCGTTAATACACCTGGGGCAATTAATCATGTCTAAGACACAATGGTATTAATAGAACTTCAAGTTGTGGCTTTAATGATTCGTGTTTGAAAGATTGGATGGCTGTAGAATGAGCAGCAGAATTCTCAGATATTGGTGGGCTGCCCGAAATATTTACCTTTTTCTTGCCTTGCTCTATTTTCAAAAAGAAACATATAAAGAAAACAAGAAGAAAGTTTAAATGAACGATTTGCATGGGCCATGCAACAATTTGCGGGGGTGAGTTTCCTTATAAACCAAAGCTATTTCACATGCTTACCTTAAAAAAAAAAAAATCCCACATTCGAACTACTTTTTAGAGAGAGAAAAAGAGGAGAGAGAGTTCCCAAAGATGAGGAGTACGGGGCCCTTAAATCTTGCTATAAATAACCCTCAAAGGTACTAGGTTAATGCAACTTGCAAGCTGAGAGTTGGTTGAATCCTTAGCTTGACTAGAAACCCTAATTTACTTGTTTTCCTAGTCAGTTAAAATCTTGTGCCCTTCCTAAGCCCTAACTCTCTCGCCAAACATGTTCTCAAGCATGTCATTCTCTACCTCTCTTTTCCTTTTGCTCCTCATTTTCACCCAAGGAATTCCTTCTATTGATGGAAGGCCTTTGAACTCGGTGAAGATCAGTAACCAACCCCAGCCAAATGACACGACAACGAAGATTATTGCTGGCAACTTTAATGGTGACATGCAAGTTGAGAGAAGCAATGAAGAATCATTTGCTAACGCACCGCCAAGTGACGGCGTAATTGGTGCATCTCAGGTGGTGCCGCCGCCACCTCCCGGGCATGACACCAGTGATTTCAGGCCTACAGCTCCTGGCCACAGTCCCGGGGTCGGCCATTCCGTCCACAATTAATTAGGGCATGCATACGTATCTTCAATTGTGTGTTGTTGTTGTATTTGTGCTTGAAATTACGTGTTATTATTGCATGCATGGGGTTTGCAAAGTGGACTTATATGTCTCATTTTTTCTGTCCCTTTAATAACATTATGCCACTCTCTAATAATATTATGCCATGTCAATTAAAGAATTTTAACTAACACAAAAAGATATTTTAATTGGCATGGTATGATCCTATTAGAATGACATAAATATGATATGAATAAGAGGACATATGAGTTGATTCCAGGGTTTGTTGGTATGTGATCATATTTTGTTGTCAATTCACGTTTGTTTGTTAGGTAATTTGTATTTTCTTTAGATTAATATTGCAGTAATGTTTAGACGTGTATCTGTGTCAGTAATGTTTAGAAGTGTATTTGTGTCAATTGCAATAATTTGTTAATGCAATTATTTTCGTCAAAAATTAAAAACCCTTGTTATAATATGTACAAGTATAATGATCACTAAAAATATTATGGCTTGCTACAACGCAAAAGCTGATCATGTGAGCACTATATGTTCTTCGAAAATTCCACACAAAAACAATATTGCATGTGTAAAGTCGAAAAAGACGAACTTCTAAACGTGGATAATCATCTGATCATATAGCTAAAGAAGCAGATATAAATTCTTCTCTTTTTTTTTTGGTAAGAAGTAAATATTCTACGGTGGATAATAGTCAGTATCCTTAAGGCTATAGGATATATATATATATATAAAGATGAAGTATATCAATTATCTCTAAGTTAAGAAGCTCTTTAAGTTCCAACATAATTACCCATTGCTATAACTTACGTTGAGGCTCTAATGAGTTCTTTTTTTTTAAGAAAGTAATAAGCCATTAATTATCACTACAATCTTTCTAACAAGTAACATATTGAAACATGAACTCACAAATTATAATAGTGACTCACGTTTCTGTATATATAATGTTTTCAATGGTGGTAATTTAGCATTTCATTTATTTTTGAAGAGACTCTAACTCTATTTATTTCACATGTATAACAATTCGAGCTACTGGCTATACATTTTCATTTATTTTTGAAGCGACTCTAACTCTAGTTACTTCACATGTATAACAATTCGAGCTACTTGCTATACATTTTTCGTTCTTTTCAAAAAGTACGCACGTTCTCTCTCTCTCTGTCTCTCTCTCTCTAGATTGTATTTCTTTATGTTCATAAAATTTGGTCTCGCTGGTGGTGCATGGCCGCAATTTTTGCGAAATGACAACATCGTGCACTTCTTCTTTTCCACATTGCTTGTGATGTTTCCCACTAATTTTCTAGCAAGGTTTTCAACAAGATTATTTTTGTATCGTTTACATAAAAATTTATATTATCTCTCTTTGGGCTTCAAAATAGCAGTAATTCCAGGCATCCAGGATTAGTATTTTCCCCCTAATTTACGGTGCTACATTTTTTAATTTGGCTATTGTTAATGCCCTAAAGATGTTGAAAAAGATCTTCCATTTTTGTATCAGTGGCATAAGAGAAATCTTTCTTATTTCTGTTTCAAGTGTAAGTATATTGGGCATTCTTTGCAAGCCATTGTTGATCCGAGCTTCACAATTACCGGTTTTTCAATATTCTGTGAAAGAAATCGTTTTATATGGCCCAAAAGACTATGATAATTTAATCTTAGAGAGAGGCACTAGTCTTGATAGCCAAGTAAAAGGATTGCTCACCTGTGTAAAACCAGAAAATCTTGGGCCTGCCTACTAGATGAGGAATCTTCTAAAGATCTTAAGCCATAAGAAAAACAATATAGAGCAAGATCAATAAGGTTACATTTCAATCATGCTGCCTTTTATGGACAAACAATTAATCAAGCTATGAGGAAGCCTATGCAGTCGCTAGACTTTCTTGTGCGAATTAGGTTGAGGTGGCATAAGGAGCATTATCAAGGAAACAATGTAAGAACAAGGAACAAAGCCATGATATAACTAGGGCCGCTAGAGATGGTGGAGGTTACGTATTATAATCATGTCCATTTAGGAGAGAAAATCGATAACTATACACTTGCTTAGAAAGAAATAGAAAGTACTTTTTAGGTGTTGGTTTAAATTGACAGAACTCAATACGTTGTGTAAAGTTTTGGTCACTTAGTCTAAAAATAAAGACGGCTACAGTCTTTGTGCTCGAAATCATGTGTTTCAAAATGTATTGGTGAAGCCTATAAATCATGCTATTTTGGTCCGGTCCCAAATTTTCTTTATTTTTATTTTAAAAATTGGGTGGGTTTTTTTTTTTTTTTTTTGAGTTACTTAGTACTAAATATCTACTTAATTAGGATTTACTAATTTTTTCTACTCAAAATAGCAAGTCGTGTTCCGACTAGATTGGCACTTGACTTACTTAATATCTCACACCAATTAAGCTCAACAATACTCCATTTATATTAACAAAATTAAAGATACAATAAATGTGAAAAAGCACAGTGAGATCTAAAATGAAACCAATCCAAAAAAGAAAAAGAAAGGCCTAAAGTCGGAAGCTACTTACAAAGGATAGAGCGGGAACTCGCACCTCGTTAATAGACTCTGTTTTAAAAAAAAGCCCTAAAGGTGTTACGGCCTTTGCTTGTAATCTCAACTTTGTTATTTTCATATCCGCCTTAATGAAGTTAGTAGGGCGGGTGTGGGTCAATAGATCATTAATTACTAGTTGGATAACACCTCGTTGTGATATTTCTAAATAATTTGACTACTTTGTTTTTTCAAAACGAAATAGAGTTATGCTTAATTATATATAGATGTATTTATACATATATATGTATATTAGATATATATTTTTTTTAACGTACGTGGGAATTTAAAAGTTTTTTAATCTCAATATATTAGAGTTGGGTGTGAATTTCCCAAGTCTGTTGTAGTACTGGATATAAATATAACAACAAATTATCTATAAAGTCCGTGCTGTCGTGCATCATGATAAATTGAATAATGAATTCATAAACAAAATTTGAGGCCTTCCAAGAAAATAAAAATAAAATAAAATTGACGGACCTTGTCATCTAAACAACTCAAACTTCTAGAACGAAAATAAAACCTACTACTCATAGATAGACACCAAACCATATATAAAATATCTTTTCGCACAACATAAACTGTCCTCCAACAAATTAGGTGAGTATATTTTAGTATTGTTTTCGTTGGTTCCCAGTTCCCACTTTGTTCTCGCTTTATAAATATTTATATATATATATATATATGCGCGTGTATAAATATATATATATATATTATTACACTGCCAACAAACAAAGAAGAAGCACTCGCTAATTTGTTTAAAGTCCCATGCACTAAAACATGCACGGAAAATCCCCCAAATCTTGAAAGGAGATACGCCGTCAAGGTGGGACTTGAGCACAATATATATATATATATATATATATATATATATATATATATATATATATTTACATATTATATGACACAGCTTTTAATATGTACTTCTGAATTAGAACGTGAATTCACGTGCGAGGATTCAGTGAGATAGCTCAAGTTTATCATTAACATAAAAATTAACAACAGATAATGTGTTTTAGATGAATTTTGTATTTAGTAGTAACAGAGGGATCTAGTACATTATGATGATAAATATACATATACACATTGGAAAGATGGTTTATTGCTTCGACCAAAGTGGAAGCCATTTAGACTTGACAGATCCATAACAGAGAAACATTAAACACAGTAAACGTTACGTTGTTATTACAAATATGAAAATTTTGTAGCAAAGTAAATAATAAAAAATAAAAATAATGACACAAAGATATGGTCATTATATATATAAATATATATGTAATCCCTAAGAAAAAACATGGTACTAATCATACCAGCTAGACTTCAAATTACAATTATAGACGGAGTGAGAATAACTTATCAGAATATACTAGCAATTTCTAATTATGTTGGCACCCCTTGACACATGTATTCAATACTAAATGCTTCGGTACTCTAAGATATTAATATAAAAAAAAAACAAAAAATACAAGTTTAGTGTAAAAATTCAAATTACAATCCATTAGGACCAAATAAATTGAGAAGATGAGATCAATAAACCGACAAGAGAATCTGCGATGAAATCGGTGTATGCGACTTTATAAAAGAACAAGGAGTTAACGGATCTACTATCTCTTAACATACGGAAAACCAAGATATGCCTTGTTAAAACTCTCTTAAAAAAATTGTGCGTGCACTGTAGCTACAGCACAACAGAGAATCAAATGCCTTGTGTCGTTTTTTTTCCCTCTCTAAGATCTTTCTCGTCTGATTTAGTTGATATAAGCAATTGTAATTCAATAACAATATTATCTTTTTCTTCCAGTGGAAGGCGGCTGAGCAAAGGGGGTTCCCTAGGTCGAGGAGCCAACCACGTTTTGTGCTGCTCGCAAAGCTTTTGATCTTTTCTTGAATTTTCAACGCCATCAAAAAGAAGGGTGAGAAATTTTGCGCTTTGCCACTTCGGAATTTTTTTTCTTTCTTTTTTTGTGGTGGGATCTTAGCGTTTTGGAGCTTTCGTTACTTGTTTTGTTTTGTTTTGACTTTATTAGGTCTAAAAAGAAACTATTAAAGGACTTAATTTTGTGACAAAGAGGAGTGGTGGGGGCCATTATAACTAGGGTTTGGTGGCTTGGTGGTTTGACTTGACTTTTAGAGTTATTGACCATGAGTTTTTATAATTTCCCAGCAAATGGTTGCAACCAAATGGAGGATTCGGATCTATTGTAATCATGAGGCTGTTGATATTGATATACTATTTCTTCCGAGAAATCAATTGGTAAATAGTAGAAATAGCACTAAACAGGTATAGTTTCTCTTAGGATGCAAGTGCCTAGCTAAAAATATATTTATTTATTTATTTTTGCTAGAAGTGACATATCTTTGTTAATATTTTTATAGGATTTTTTTTTTTTAACTTGGCGATGGAGAGATTTGAACTGATCTTCATCACTTTTAGGTGGAATTAGATGTAGTTTTATCGCTAGTTATGCCTACAACCACTTTATAGGATTTTTTTTTAATTTATCTTGAAAAATTTTTTAAGAAGAAAGAAAATATTTTTAGAAAAAATTAGATAAATGATATATTTTGGCTACCTTTTTAAATAAATGACTGAATTTTTAAAAATTAAGAAAATAACGAGAATTTTTAAGAACTAGGAAAATGATTCGCTTTTTTAACATCAATATATTATTGATTGACTATGGTATATCATTGATCATAAAGTGGTTTATTATTGACTTACAAATAATTTATCATTGATAATAAATTATTAAGTGAAATTGGTTAATTACCAACTAATATTAGTTAATCAATGATAAATTAATAAATTAATAAGTTAATAAGTGATAAACCATCAAGTTAATCAGTAATAAACTACAAATCAATATATTACTGATTAAAATTGGTGCATTAACCATTACTATTAATATATCAATTATTAATATCAATACATCATTAAACATTTGAAAAAAGTACATTTCCCTGTTTTTAAAATACTACAGCCGTTCTATGACAAAAAAAAAAGCTTAAAACCCAAATCCCATGTTTTTAATTGAATCAAAGAGGAGTACTTCATCAGCTATTGATACTGTAGTTTATAATTCACCACCATCTTCCCTTGCTTTTTGATATAGACAAAGGGAGAGTTGACACAACGTAACACAATAAAAATAAAAGGAACATATCAATTGTAACTTTTGGTTCATACAAAATGTTAGGAAAATAACATCAAAATCTGTTAATTCACTCGTAATACTGATAATTGGAAGAGATTCTAGTAAGAACAAATTTTACTCCTTTACAAAAGGGCATACATATTCATAGAACAAAACATAAGTAGAAAACTAAGGCAAAGCTTCTAAAATATTACAATAAAAACGATGAAAAATGCAAATTTTTTCAATGAATTACAAAAAGTAGAATCTAAGATTATTTGACCAAAGGAATGAAGAACCAAAAAGGAATTGGAGTTAGAGTTTCCTAGATCAACAGAAGTTAGAGAACCAAGTTCCACATGTTATAATACAAAACTCTCACATGCTACATTATAAAGCAAAAAAGTATGTTATGCTATAAAGCTCTCAAATACTATAGTGTTTAAGTTTTAATTTCAACTTCCAACTCGGTTCCCACTTAACACTCTACAATTTGTCAACGCAAAAAATACCAAAAAAGAAATCTTTTTGAAAGTTTAAACAATGAAATTTGGTGCAAAAATGTTTTGGATTGTTTGTGGCCTAGCGATGAGTATGTTCGCTTATTTTTTTACAGAAAAGTTTACTTTTTTACCCGAATTTGATATCGTTGTCAATCTTTAAAAAATCATAAAATTAGAGTGAATTAGATGAATACTACTGTTAGAAAGTTGGAATTCAAATATACTTATATTCGCATCAAAATTGTACAGGACTATAGGTAAACAACTACGCTTCAAAAATTGGTGAACAACCACAAAAATACCCTATTTGGTCTTTGGAGGGACCCAAATGCGACGTAGAGGCCCAAGTCTATAAGCAATGCATTAAAAGAGAACAAGATCGTTTGTGATATTCTTTTTAGAATAAAAACAGAAAGAACGTGAAATATCCAACTCCTAGGATGGGTCAAAACCTACGCATAATTATTATGATAACATTCCACTAAGCATTAAATATTACAGGTCAAAGGGGTAGCATAAAAAAATAGATCCTAAAAAAGCAAACCAAAAGTTTACATTTCTTGCGAATAACTAAAATCATCGGTTACCAACCGCAGAACCTTTATTTGTTAGTGGTATAGTTATTTTGGTTTTAATAATTCTTCAAAGCGCACGAGCGCCAATTTTATAATACGTACTGGTAGGTCCAAAGGAGCAACATAGTTTGATTTTGGTTTTCCTTTTAGTAAATATTAATGACTTGACACATTTGAAAAAAAAAAGTTTTAATGGAGTCTCCAAGTTATATGTCTTTAAGGAGGAAAATAATTTTGAGATACTATGCACACTACAGTTGGCTTGTAATTAATTTGAAAGTTTTAAGTGATCTCCATCTGCAAGAAAGAAAGAATGAGATTTAGTACGAAACAAATAGTTAGTCCATGCTATATACAAGGATGGAAATATGGCATTAATATGCATAGTGATTATGAAGGAATTAACAGAGTCCAAGTTGTGAAGTTCTTTCAAAACTTACGTCTTATAAAACAATAAACATATGTATATAATCAAATCTCTAGTGGCCCATTTGTTTCAAAGTTTGAGCGTCGGAATGTTGAACAAAAATTTAAATTTTTAATGAGAGAATGTTACAACAAAAAGTTTGACTTACAAAGTCAAATTGCGAAACAAATAGACAATATATGTCGCTATGTTAATAAGATCAATTCGAAGTCCATGTCCCATAAGCTTTATATCTATAGGAGTTAGAATACTCTAATTCGCTTGACATGGTTTTGACTCCATTGGGATATATAGGATTGCTCATAGGAGATTGCATGTATAACTCCATCATATGAATGTTCGAATATTCATCAGTTGCACTTTTGACTCAATTGTATATAACGACTTTCAGCTAAGTGATACCACATTAGTGTCAAGTATAGAGTTCAACAATCAATGTAGTTTACTAAGTGATGACAATCATAGGAAGCTCATTAATGGTTTTTTGAATGACCCTAATAGTCAACTACTTAAACAAATTGCTAAATTAAGGTTCATGATAATATTTCTAAAAAAGAAGGAATTTCCTTAACCCGCGTGCCTTTCTGCGGCTAACATCAATCATTCAAATCTTTTGAAAATTTGTAAATCCCACAAACAAAAAAATTCAACTTACAAAGTATAAAGACAGTTGTGTTTCACTTGAATATGTCAACCAAAGGAAATGAGGAGTTTCTAAACTTGTACTAGCCATCCACATTTAATACTATGCACTATAAGTGGACGGTACAGAAAATCCTATCTCTTGTGGTGCATTTCGGTGGTGGAGAGGCCAACTTATTTCTTTTCATTATTCTAATTAACAAATCAACTACTTAGCTTGATTCAAGCCCTTTCTATCTGTCAAAAAGCCGACTAATTAGTAAGTGTTAACCGCCAATTAGCACAACTTGGGCATCATGAAAGGCCACCATATTGGAATAGACTTTAATTGAAGCTTGAATAGCTTAAGTATCTGTAGGGAGTAATCAAGTTTTGTTGTTGATATATATATATTATAGCAGTACTAATATTAGCAAAAAGAAACAATTATAGAAAAAGAATACATGACTAGCACGGGACAAGCAAATCATGAAGGAAAGATATTTCTAAATGTAAGAGACAAATATATATTCTTGTGAATACAGGGCCTTCCAAAAGTTTATATAACATACAAACCGTCCAAATTTAAAATTGACTTGGTCCACATAATTATTAGTTTAAATGGAAAAAAATTAGCGGTTAGGATCATAAGACGTCTCATTATAAATGCTTCGTAATCAAAACCTTCATCATCAACCCTTGTGCTTTCTTCTGATCAGCTTCTTTTTACTACAATTCCCTTCTTCCCTTGTGTAGTGTCGTATAATATCAAATTTAACTTCTTTGAGCTTAATTTTGTGTCACTGTTGTAGCTCAATTATTTCCTTCTCCACGTCGTCTCATGGATCGAGTCCAATTAGTGATATGCAAATGTGCTTTTGTTCTTACGTTATTTGTGTGTCATCAATTTCTTTCCATCCACTCAAGGCAATTAAACCAAATCAATAAAGAAGAAAGATTCAATGGTAAGACTAGTGCGAAACCAAGCTCCGGCGATTCGACAAAGGCTTTTCGACCTGCAACACCACCGAAACAAAGCTCCAACGCTACAACGAACGCTTTTCGGCCTATGACACCACCGAGACATAGCTCGAGCGCTTCAACAAACGCTTTTCGACTGGCAACACCCTCGAGACCAAGCTCTAGCACTTCGACAAAGGCTTTTCGACCTACGACACCCCCGGGACCGAGCTCCAGCGCTTCAACGAAAGCTTTTCGACCTACAAATCCAGGTAAAAGCCCCGGTGGCGGCCATTCTTTTGCGAGTGAGAATGAACATGTCAAGAATGTAAATAGGCCAACCGACGACCGGCATTTTGTTGCGGAAAACAAAAACGATTTCCGTCCCACAGAGCCGGGTCACAGCCCTGGGGTTGGCCACGCTGTTGGGAAAAATGCAGAACCAAATGCATAGACTATATATGTATATAACTTATTCTCATGTACAAGCTAGCCAATCTTGACAACACTATAAGTACTGCTCATATATATACATATATATATATATATATGTGCAGTACTTATATAGTGTTGTCAATATCGACTAGCTTGTACATGAGAATAAGTAACCCTAAGCAACTCCCTGCAAAATCAATTATTAATTAGTGTCATTTCGAATTAAGGTTATTTATGCTTCCATTCATTATGTGCAAGAGATTTCTTGTACATATGTGTATTACTGTTGTATTATGTGTGTATATGTATTATGATGGCACTGTCTATGTATTACTAGTTCCCATATGTAATTTCTGGTACAAAATAAATAAATAAAGTTCTTATTGTTCTCTATCTTCCTAAGCAAAATATATATATTGCATGGATACACATGACACATATTTTTTAACAGTCTCATTTCAAAAATTTGTCTGGCTAGCTACTATCATATAAAGCACTGTCTGTGGAATATTCTTTTGTTAGTGATTTGATGGTTTATGATTTTGTTAAATACTTAAAAAAAAAAAAACTAGGATCTTGCACTCTGTTTCTTTATTAGATTTTTTTTTTTCCATTAGAATTTCATTACCCATGGTCTTAGTGAGGTTCCTAGAAGGGTGGATCCATTTTGCCTTTTAAGTTAGGTTTTAGTATGAGGTGTTTTTTTTTTTTTTTTTTTTTGCAAAATGTTTGTGTTTTTTGTTTCAATTTAGTTCTAATTTTTAATAATTCTTTTAATAATATAGGTAGGTTGTCCTATAGATCCTTGATGTTTTCCTCTCTTGTGATTCATCGAAAAAAATATTTTAATAAAATAGAGTGAGGTTAGTGTGAGATAGGATTGTTAGAGGTGCTACTAGGGATATTTTAGAAATTCTACTACTTTTCAATATTTATTATTAAATAGGCTTGATTAAAGAGAGATTGCAAATACACTACTTCCAAAAAATAAAACAAAAAAATTAAAGATTCGCAAAAGCTTTCCGGTAGCAGTAAGCCGTCATCTAATGCTTTGTTTGGAAACATGAAAAGAACTATTTTAACAATTTAAGGCACTTTAAGATTTTTTTTTTTGACAGTACACTTTAAGCTTTTGTTTTCTTGGGGGAAGTCTAGTACGCTTTATGCAGTTATAAAGAAAACAAAAGTCCCGGAAGGATGATCTAATCAACACTTATATTTTGTACTTGCTAAAATAAAAGAATTGAGGGCTATATTATATTGTATGAAATGATTCAGTATACCTACATGAGAATTTATTTATTGGATGTACAAATGGGGTCATAATTACCAAAAGGCCGTAACCTCTTGCAGCAAAGGCAAATAAGTTTGGGATTCAGGGAAAAATTTTAAGCTTGATTTGTAATTTTTCTAACCCATTCTTGAATTTACAAAATTATAATCAAGAGGTTAGCACTTGGTACCTTTGCAAATCTTGATAGTCAAAACATTATATCTGCATCTTATGACTATGAAATTCGTGATAATCTTCTTCTCATCTTCTTCTATATACATCAATCTAAAATTGTCCTGTCTATATATTGGAAGGACCAATGAGACTTGCCTTGAAGTTTTACGATTAAATATTATTACTCAATCTAGTGTAATAGGATGAATTTGGCAACAATTTATGAAACTATGAATATTGTAAACCTCTTTTATTTTACAGTGTAAAATAAAAGTAAGCGTAATCTCACATGTTAGAGTGTTTTAAATTAAGGCTACCAAATACTTTGTAAATCATGATCCCATCACTTCATGGCGGAAAACGTGATTAGGTTAATCTTTTGTTTAGGAAAAAATATCTTATGAACTTCATTTCACAGTTAATTAGTGGTTCTTTATGCAGCTGTTTTCCTTTTTCTTATTAATAAATTCGAGAGGAGGATTCACTTCTCTCTTTATTAGTTTTTTTTTTTAAAAAATGTGATATATATTTCAAATTTTAAAATAAATAGAAAGAATGTAAGACTTGAAATGATGCTAGAAATTGAAGTGTTAAACATAACAATTAATAAAGTTATTTATTAGCCTTTTTATCGTTGAAGTAAAATTATTAGCCTGTTACTAAAAAAGTAAGTAATCATAAAAAAATAAGAACACAATGATATGAGTATTCAATGTGGATAAAAACTTAAGAAGGAAATTATCATCGGCGCTAAACATATATGAGCAAAAAGATGACTTTTGTCAAGGTTCGACTTACAGTTACAACTAATGCAATCAACGATTTGCTCCAAAACTCCACCAAAACGTAACCCATGTCTCCGTTTATAGTGACTTGCATTCGGTTCAATTGAGGTACTTTAAGCTTTCTCCATCACCTTAGATTCCTGACGTATATTCCAAGCATGATTGCCGTCAGTACCTCTATGCACGTATTTCATATTGAAAAGGCATGAATACATGAGGTTGAGAGCTGTGAAATCGAGCCTCGAATAGTCTAGTTTTTCTCTGACTATTAAAGCCGTAAAAACATTACCTATAGCACGTGATCACTTAAATAAGCAAATTCCAATTTGAGATTGGTGCCGACTGCCAAGATATACACTTTAATCTGTAATTGATTTGTAACAATATCTCATAATCTAACAGATAAATTCAAAAGCCAATCTATTAAATTAGAATTAAATAATCTAAATAAAAGATCATTCCAAAATTTCCTTCAAGAATCAATAAAATCAAGAACAAGAATTCAAATAAATCATCAACAAAATCCTAGACAAATAAGAATTTGAGTTAAGATCAACCTGTCAAGAAGGAACGAAAATAACAAAATGTCTTGTGAAAATTATAACAAAATTACGTTGAATTCAGATTGAAAATCTTAATGAAAAATTACTTTGATCTTGTGTCTATTTAGTTCAGAATGCATCTGATTACTTAAAAAAATTTTAAAAAAATCCCAACTGAAATAAATCATCAAAAGCAGCTGCGTTCTGCCATCAAATTTAAACTTCTCTTAATCAAAACGTATAGATGCATATATGGAAATCATCCTAATAATTTTCTTCGTTGGTAATATTAGTATGTAATTATAAAATTCATTACATGCTAGCAATTTGCTAGAGAATTTAGCATCTGTGACTCACCTCTTTTATATGAAGTGTATGTGCGTGTGTATATATATATATATATATATTATATATATATATATATATATAGTATATGTCACCTTAATTCATTGGACATCCACGTGGTCATTTCAAATTTTGTCTCCTGAGAATTGCAATGAACTCCATATATAAACAAAAGTTAACTTAATTCAGAGTAATTTGAGAGTGATTAGGAGCTCTAAAAAGAACGCATCCCGCAGCTTTCTTGCGCTGGATGCATGTTCCTCATGATCAGGACTGAGTTCATGCAAGTACAACTTGGCAACTTTTCTTAACTAGCAAGAAAAAAAAGGGGCAACTATTTTTTTTATACCTCTTTCATTACATTTGTAAAGTTAAGGTTTTGAAAGCCATAAAATATAGAATAACAGTCTCACTAACTTGCTTTTACAACTCAAATAAGAAAAAAAAAAGAATAACAATAATTATATCTAGTGGAACATTGATATTAGTATGGCTATATTATTACTTTTGTTTAACCAAATGAGCATGCATGATATTCGGCCGTTAGCTCGTGATTTCTTTTGACTAAAAAGCCCTCAATTGGCTTATGTCATCAGCCGCAAAATTAAAGGGCTCTGAATCATTGATTATATTTATATAATATACATACACACATTAAATTATATAGATAGCCGCCTGTATACCTAGATTCTTTGAAGGTAGTGCGCGCCAGAAGATTATGGATTATATATAAGAGCTTTTGTTAACTTTCTCTTTTAACTTTGAGCAAAAAAAAAAATTAAAAAAAAAACTTTGTTTTTTAAATTGATCAGTCATGGAACAGACCAATGTCTCGCAAGCTGTCGAAAGACAAAAGGAATCGCAGTAAATGCGGACCAGGTTTACTTTCTAATGACTAAAAATACGATCCATCATGTGTCTCCCCAGAGTCGTTTGATTACAGTTGTTGAATTTTCATATTATATCATATATGTACTTCTTTATGTATAAGAATTATTAGTCTTGGAGGATCAATTGGGAATCTTCTATCAAGTGGCCAATATACTAATAATTATTTAGTTCCACCAAGAAACGACTGCCATTACAATTGTTATTTACACTTTCTTCTGGGGCTTGAAACGAGATTTTTATAATATAATAAAGATTAGGCAATTTTTTTCTACGGGTGCTAAAAAATAACATATTGGTCTTTCGATTGTTAAATGTGCAGAAAAAAAAAAGATTTTAACCGATCCAACACTTTGAAAACATACACTACTAACAAGGATCATACCAAAGTTTTTTTTTTTTTTTTTTTGCAAATGTTAAGAGAGAACAATTAGCATCAAGGCCATTTAATACATTCAAACTAAGCGCACATTCACTAAAGCAACTCATATTGCGCTAAGCTTTCCACTAATATTACAATGTGTCTATTTTTGTTTTACATTATAGTATTTGAAAGTTTTACATTGTAGCAGTTAGAGCTATATGGTTAAAACGACGTTGTCAAATAAAGCATAAAATATTAGTCCATGTTGATGTCTGAATATGTTGTCTTTGAATACATTTTTATTTCCGAGCTATTAGGTCTCATCAAACCTTCGTGATTGGAACTTGAGGCATACGAGTGTGCGAGGTTTTTGGGAAATGGTGGAGAGGTTAGGGAAAAAGACCATACACCTGCAATACTGGATGCAACTCAAAAACTGTACGGAATCTTCTTCTTCTTCTTCTTCTTCTTCTTCTTCTTCTTCTTTTTTATTTTTTATTTTATTTTTTAAAGAAGGTCCGAATATAGTCCAAACTCAAAAATTGTACAGACCTCTTATTTATTTATTTATTTTTTATGCAACTCCAAACTTATTTTCTTCAACCTATTGAAAACATAAATATATAAAACCAGTTGTAACTGGTGCTCCAAAATTTTTGTCTCCCTAGCACTTAATTTGCCAACTGACGAGGAACCTGTATTATGTTTACCCCAAATTATATCGTTAGGCATATTCATGATAGTTTTACGTTGGCTTCTAAAGGTATTAATTCATTGGACAAAAATGTTATTAGAGGGAAACATGATTTTGAAGATTGACGCTAAAAACGCTTTTGATACAATATATGGTGGCATCATCATCTGTGTATTAAACGCCATTTTTTTATCGGATACTTTTCTCATTTGGGTGCAAGAAATTTTTAGCTTTGCTAATCTATTAGTTTTGGTTGATGGCACGCCATAATGTTTGTTAAATTGAGGAAAACTTGTTCGTCAAGTAGATCCTCTATTTCTTCTAATTTTCGCCAATTTTGGCTTTTAGAGGAGATACCATTTTATCTAATCTTCCTTTAATTTGCTGATGATGTACTTATTTCTTATAGGGCTAAACATGTGATGTCATTTGTCCCGGGCCAACTCATCAATGTGGCTCAATTTGATATGATCTTCGAGAAGTAAGTCACATTCATTCCCTACAAATCATCTTCCTGGGTATGATATGAAGGAGTGTAACGCCCCCTTACGGACGTCGCAGATGTCGTTACATACTTTCATTTAAACTTTTACTTTGAAATCAACCATATAACTTGAAGATAGTTTGGAACATAATTTGGGAAAACATACCCAAGATCCATTCATGCATATATATATTTTTTAATATCTTAATCCATCTTTAAAATAATAAATTACTTGTTCATAATCATCCTTTAAAAAGTTTCCCAAAAAAAAAAGGTTAAGAATTGAAACAATCTTTTTAAACATCCTTGGAAAAACATACTTACAGTTTGACAGGCCGAACTTGTCCGGCGGGCCGAAGGTTAAACTTCGGCAGGCCGTCTGAGGCTCTGCAAAACAGGGTTTTAAAATCTTCAAGATCGGAAGGCCGGTACAAAGTAATCGACAGGCTGATCAACACTTCGGCAGGTTGGCCAGTAATGATCGGCAGATCGACCGACGGTTAAAAAAAATCAATTTTCAAAATTTAAACTCCATAATTTAAATGTAGAAGACAATATACTAAAAAAAAATAAGATAAAATAATAAAAGATAGTTCGTGAATTCTTTAAAACTTAACAAATAAACGTGTCCAAATAATAAAGCATAATTTAAATCATTAAAACTTCCTTCTAGGCATTCTTTCATTTGCAATTCATAGTCCTTTGCTCACACGCCTTTCCATGCGCTTCGCCTAATCCATAACTTTCTTACCCTTATCTACAACATGATATAAAACTGAAATAAGCTAGAGCTTAGTAAGTACATGTAACGCCCCAAAATTTGTTTAATGTTAATATAATATAAATGATGAATTAGTGTGCCATAATTAATGTTTTAACATTAATTTGATTACTTGGTTGGATTTTAATTTTTGGTTGTTTTGTTAATTTAGTGAATTCAAATGATTTCTTATTTGTTTTAAAATGATGTTTTGAGTTTTAAAACATAACAATTTGTAAAATGTTAAAAATACTCCGTTTTACAAGAACCGTGGGCGGCACATGGTTTTCGCACAGTAAAATCGTCCACCATCTCCTCTATTTATTCTCTCTCTTCTCTCTCTCTCCTCTCCCATGGCTCTCTTCTCTCTCTCTCTTGATCTCTCTCTCGGTCTCTCGTTCTCTCTCTATCTCTCTCAAAAATTTTTGAAATCAAATTCAAATCCAAGCTTCGGGTTAGCAAGGAGGAAGCTCGGGAATGTGATTTAGCAACCGAGAACGCGGATTGAAGGTTCGATTCAAGGTTAGTTTTGAAATTTCTAAACTTTTTTCAAAATTTTCAATTTTGTGCATTTTTGAAATCTAGGTTGGTTTAAGCCTAGAAAACTCTTGGTTTGAGTTAAATGAACTTAGAACAACTAGAATCTAAGCTTATATTGAAGAAAAATGGATTTGAATCAAGATTTTTCATTTTTTCTCATTTTTTTCCTATTTTTGGATTTTTGAGATTTTTGTGTTTGAATCTTGTTTGAATGTGTTCAAAAGTGTCTAAACATGTTTTTCTATCAACTATGAATGTTTTCCATGCCTGAGATTTGAGAAAAACAGGTTAAAATCAAGATTTGTTTTTTGGGAATCGAGAAACCCGTGGCTGCATTTCTGGGTTTTCCCAGTTTGGTAGGCTGGATCATGTGTTCGGCAGGCCGGACAAGGGATCGACAGGCCGATGTTCTTCCGTCCGGTAGGCCAAACCTGGGGAAATGACCGGCCGACCGGACCTGGCTTCCGGCAGGCCGAACTGTGCAGTTTGGCCGGTCGAAGCAGGGAGTCCGGCAGGCCGACCGAGGCATGGGAATTTTGTGATTTTTCACCCGTTTTCACTGTTTTGAACCCTGATTTAAATCCCAACCTTATAAAATGATTTTAAAGATACAAATGGCACACTAAGACATCATAAAATGGTTTAGTAACATAGAATGTCTCGAACTAGATACTGATCGACTTAGTGTGTATCTAGGATCGTTCGTGGTTCCACAAAGCTAACGTATAGCAGACCGGGATTACGATGTAGGGCACCAGTGCGAGTATCAAGGTAGGACTTCTATCCATTCCTTGGTAACCCCGTTTCAAAATGATTTGGCTTTGAAAAGGATTTATATTAAAATGTTTTCAACGGTTGTTTGAAAATGAATTATCGGTTATATTTTAATATACCATGAACTGAAATGAACTTCATAATGAATGTAAATGACAACACTCGGTAATTGGGTTTTGAATGATGATGGTAATGAACACATATGCATGATGCCATATCAGAGATCGGGTCGTGTAGCGATCGACCTTGGGGGCAGGTCCCGAAACCCAGCTAGGCCACTACGGTGGTGATTTTATTATGGTTTGCCTAGGAAAAGAAAATGATATTTTTGGTTGTCAGAGTAAACTGTTCTGGGTAAGAATAGTTTTATTCAAATTTATTTATTCATTTGTTTATTCATTCAAGGTTTCTTTTAAATAATCCTTGAATAGTGAAATGTTTCTTTAAATTAAATTATTTTATGAAACATAGTCCTACTGAGCCTTTCGCTCACGTTTTATTTGTTTTAAATTTCCCCCCCTCTAGGTGGTTTTCCCTTTAGGTTTGGAGAGGATTCTTCGGACCAAACTCAGGAGCAATAGAAGAATTAATTTATCTGTTGTATCATTTAATCAAGGCATGTAAGATTTAATTTTATTTGTTTCTGGACTGTAATTGTATTTATGATATTGTCAGTACCATGTGTGTGCACAAGTTGTGGGTTTATGGAACCCATACTCGCTATGTTTAATTTTTAATATCAATTATTCATGCAATGGCTTTCTTTAAATTTTCACATTTTTATGTTTAATTCAAACCCCTAAATTCTTAATTTTTAACTAAATTCTCTTTTAATTAATTTAAATAATCTGCCACGTCACCTCCCGTACTCTGGGGCGTGACAGAATGGTATCAGAGCTCAAGGTTATGAACCTTAGGAATTGTGCACACATAGGTTTGACAATGAAATACCTCTGACAGTCCAAATTTTGTTTTCAGAAGTGAGAGAATGGCACCTAGACGTCGTTCGACAGCTGATGCCGAGTTTGAAAATGATGAGGGCATGATGAGGTCTATGTTCGCGGCTTTCCGGCAGATGGCAGCCAGGGCTAGACCAGAAGACTCTAGTGTTGGTAGTCGGCATGCGTACTTTAAGAAATTCCAGCAGGCGTCTGTTTTGACTTTTGATGGCAATGGGGATCCGCAGTTAGCAGAGTATTGGTTGGATTCGATCGTGAAGCATCTAGATACTCTTGGTGTGCTTGATGAGTATCGTGTGGAATTCGCGGCGTATAAGCTCGAGGGTGGTGCTAACACATGGTGGAAGCAGGCTAAGCGTTTAGAGCGCGATGGTGATATCAATTGGGACAAGTTTGAGGAGCTGTTCTATGATCGATATTTTTCGTAAGGGTATAGAGATCAGAAGGCAGCTGAGTTCTACAGGTTGCAGCATGGTGATTTGACAGTCTGAGAATATGAGGCAAGGTTTAATGAGTTGGCCAGGTTTGCTCAATCAGCTTTGGCATCGGAGCGTGAAAAATGTATTAAGTTTTAGGAAAGGCTCAAGGCTCTTATTCGGTGACAGTTGGTTGCTCTGCGGCTTAGGAGTTTTGGAGAGCTTGTGTCGTCGACGATATCCATGGAGAATGATTATGTGCAGTACTGTGAGGACCGAGCCAAGGCTTCAGGAGGACCACAGAGGAGTGGTAGGAAGAGCACCAGTAGTCGTCCAGCTCCGGGGAAAGGTAAGTAAGGCAGCGCGACCAGTGGTAGCAGCAGTTCGTCTGGCAATGGGCGCAGCAATCCCTACAGCTTCCATTGTCATTTCTGTCAGCAGCCCGGACACATCAAGAGGAATTTCCTGATCAGGAGTGTTCGTCTTGGATCTCAGACCGGGGAGGATGCCAGTCGTCAGTCTCAGCCTCAGACCCTACCTCTGCCTCAGCAGTACCTGCAGTTGCAGTATCCCCAGTTCTCTCCTCAGCAGTTCTCATATCCGGCACGGGGGCAGCAGCCGCAACATTTTTAGCACAGTGTTCTTCAGTATCGAGCGCCGAGTGCAGGTAGTGTGCAGTTGTCTCCATCTCAGCAGCATCGGGAGAATAATCCAGGACCCAGCAATGTTGGTAGAGAAAAAGAAAAGGCGCCAGTGCAGGTTCATGCAATGGCATCAGGTGGTTTGGATTCTCATACCAGCAACGCAGTGGTGGATGGTACGATTTTGGTTTCTAGATCTTTAGCTCGCGTTTTATTTGATACTGGTGCCTCTCATTCTCTCATTTTGAGTTCTTTTGTACATGCCTTGGGATTAGAGATAGAAGAGTTTAATGAACCCTTAGTTATAACTTCTCCCTTGGGGCGGGTGTGTGTAAATTGTATTTGTAAATCTTGTAAAATAAAGATTGGGGATGAGACTTTGAAAAGTAATTTGATTATACTCCCCATGAGCTCCTATGATGTGACTCTAGGGATGGACTGGTTGTCCAGGTATAGTGCAGTTGTGGACTGCCAACTTAGAAAAGTGACCCTAGCGTCTGATCGGGGGACGATGATCACCTACCAGGGTGGTGGTGATTGGTTAATGAGTGAGCGTCTCATGAAGTCGTGTCTAGGAGGGCGAAGGAATCTAGGTTGTTGTACTTTTCTTGCCAATCTAGATTGCGAGCCCTATACTTCGAGTGGCAATGTAGCGATTCCGGTGGTTGATGAGTTCGAGGATGTCTTCCCCGACGAGTTGCCAAGGTTACCACCACATCAGAAAATTGAGTTTGGTATTGAGTTGTTTCTGGGGACAGCACTGATTTCTATGGCACCTTATCGGATGGCACCGGCAGAGATGAAGGAATTGAGGAAGCAACTTCAGGAGCTTGCTGATAAAGGGTATATTCAGAATAGCACATCTCCGTGGGGAGCACCAGTTTCGTTTGCTAAGAAACATGATGGGACTCTCAGGTTATATGTGGATTATCGACAGCTGAATCGTGTTACGGTGAAGAACAAGTATCCCTTACCTAGGATTGACGAGTTGTTTGATCAGTTGGGAGGTTCGCGGTACTTCTCAAAGATTGATTTGCGGTCAGGTTATCATCAGCTCAGGATTAAGGAAGAGGATATTCGCAAGATAGCTTTTAGGACTCAGTATGGGCACTTTGAGTTTCTAGTTATGTCGTTTGGGTTGACGAATGCTCCGGCAGCTTTCATGGATTTGATGAACAGGATATTTAGGCCGTATCTGGATCAGTTCGTGATCGTGTTCATCGATGATATTCTTGTGTATTCTAAGACTTAGGAGGAGCATGAGCAGCATCTTCGGATCGTGCTTCAGACTTTGCGGGAGCACCAGTTGTATGCTAAGAGGGAAAAATGTGAGTTTTGGTTGACTGAGGTCAAGTTTCTGGGTTATGTCATCTTGGAGCACGGTATTTCTATGGATCCGTCCAAGATTGAGGCTATAGTAGATTGGGAACGACCAAGGAATGTAGCAGAGATTCACAGTTTCTTAGGTCTTGCTTGTTATTATAGGAAGTTTGTAAAGGATTTCTCGAAGGTTGCAGCTCCGTTGACGAGATTGATCAAGAAAAATGTCAGGTTTGAGTGGAACGAAGATTGTGAGCTTGCTTTTCAGGAATTGAAGAACCGGTTGACTTCAGCTCCAGTGTTGGTTATTCCTAGCAATGACGAGACGTATGAGGTTTATGCGGATGCTTCAGGGCGCGGACTTAGATGCGTGTTGATGCAGCATGGATGTGTGGTTGCGTACGGATCGAGACAACTACGACCTCACGAGCGGAATTATCCTACTCATGATTTGGAGCTCACAGCGGTGATTAACGCGCTGAAGATTTGGAGGTGTTATTTGTATAGAGCAACGTTTTAGGTCTTCTCCGATCACAAGAGTTTGAGATATTTGTTTACTCAGAGGGATCTCAATTTGAGGCAGCGTAGATGGGTAGAGTACATGGAGGATTATGATTTTACGTTGCAGTATCATCCCGAGAAAGATAATGTGGTCACGGACGCGCTTAGCAGGAAGTCTTCAGGGATTCTCGCTTGTTTGGCTTTTGAGGACTGGAGCAGGGATGCGACAGTAAGCGAGTATAAGCTACGGTATCATGAAGACTATGATTGAGTTTTGATGTTTCATGTGGAAGCGACTCCAGCTCTTGTTCGAATGGTGAAGCAAAATCAGTGGCAGGATCGACATTTGCAGGGGATTTGATCGCGGATTCAGAATGGGGAGCAGTTTGAAGAATGGAGCATGCATGCAGATGGATCGTTGTACTTCCAGGAGCATCTTGTAGTTCCAACTATCGTGACATTTTCCAGGAGCATCATGCAGATGGATCACAACATTTTCTTGAATGAAGCTCATAGGTCTCAGTTTGCTATTCATCTGGGGAGCATAAAGATGTATCGCGATTTGAAGAGGCGGTATTGGTGGAGATGCATGAAAAAAGATGTTCGTGAGTATGTGGCCAAGTGTTCAACGTGTCTTCAGGTGAAAGCCGAGCATCAGAAGCCTGCAGGTCAGCTTCAGCTGCTTCCTATTCCAGGGTGGAAATGGGAGCATGTGACGATAAATTTTCTCACAGGTTTGCCGAGGACGGAGCAGCGGCATGATGCGGTTTGGGTCGTGGTCGACAGGTTGACGAAATCGACGCATTTCATTCCGTTTAGGTCGATGTGTTCGAGGATGGTTCTTGGGGAGTTGTATCTGCAGAACATTGTGAGGTTGCATGGAGTTCCGTTGTCCATCACCTCTGATCGAGACACCAGGTTTAATGCCAAGTACTGGAGGAGTTTTCAGGAGGCTTTAGGTACGGATTTGAACTTCAGTACGGCGTTTCATCCTCAGACAGATGGGCAGTCTGAGGGGGTTATTTAGATTCTCAAGGATATGTTGCGTGCCTGTGCGTTGGACTTCAGCGAGAATTGGAAGCAATGTTCGCACCTAGCGGAGTTCGCGTACAACAATAGCTATCAGGCGAGCATTGGTGTGGCACCATTTGAGGCGTTGTATGGGCGACCGTGTCGGTCACCTGTGTGTTGGGCCGAGCCAGAAGATAGGGTTATTCTTGGGCCGAATGAGGTTCGTGATAGCAACGAGAAAGTCGCGGTGATTCGAGATAGGTTGAGGGCAGCTCAGAGTCGACAGAAGAGTTACGCGGATAGGAGACGTAGACCCTTAGAGTTCACGGTTGGGGATTTTGTTCTCTTGAGGGTATCGCATCGTAAGGGAACTATGCGGTTCGGAATGAGTGGGAAGCTCGCGCCGAGGTATATTGCGCCGTTCGAGATCACTCAGCGTGTTGGTGTGGTTGCTTATCGGCTTGATCTTCTGCCCGAACTTTCTCATGTTCACGATGTGTTTCATGTGTCGATGCTTAGGAAGTGTCCGCCTGAGCAGGGTAAGATAGTCTCATTTTGCGATGTTCAGGTTCGGGAAGATACGACGTACGAAGAAGTGTCGATTCAGATCATCGATCGGAAGGTGATCAATTTGTGTCATCATGAGATACCATTGGTTAAGGTCGTGTGGCAGCATCACGGGGTTGATGAAGCCACCTAGGAACTAGAGTCGAGTATACGGGAATTGTATCCGCATTTATTTTGTTTCTGAAATGAGATGTAAATTTCGAGGGTGAAATTTCTTTTAGGGGTGGAGAGTTGTAACGCCCCAAAATTTGTTTAATGTTAATATAATATAAATGATGAATTAGTGTGCCATAATTAATGTTTTAACATTAATTTGATTACTTTGTTGGATTTTAATTTTTGGTTGTTTTGTTAATTTAGTGAATTCAAATGATTTCTTATTTGTTTTAAAATGATGTTTTGAGTTTTAAAACATAACAATTTGTAAAATGTTAAAAATACTCCATTTTACAAGAACCGTGAGCGGCACATGGTTTTTGCACAGTAAAACCGCCCACCGTCTCCTCTATTTATTCTCTCTCTTCTCTCTCTATCTTGATCTCTCTCTCGGTCTCTCGTTCTCTCTCTATCTCTCTCAAAAATTTTTGAAATCAAATTCAAATCCAAGCTTCGGTTTAGCAAGGAGGAAGCTCGGGAACGTGATTTAGCAACCGAGAACGCAGATTGAAGCTTCGATTCGAGGTTAGTTTTGAAATTTCTAAACTTTTTTTGAAAATTTTCAATTTTGTGCATTTTTGAAATCTAGGTTTGTTTAAGCCTAGAAAACTCTTGGTTTGAGTTAAATGAACTTAGAACAACTAGAATCTAAGCTTAGATTGAAGAAAAACAGATTTGATTCAAGATTTTTCATTTTTCCTCATTTTTTTCCTATTTTTGGATTTTTGAGATTTTTGTGTTTGAATCTTGTTTGAATGTGTTCAAAAGTGTCTAAACATGTTTTTCTATTAACTATGAATGTTTTCCATGCCTGAGATTTGAGAAAAACAGGTTAGAATCAAGATTTATGTTTTGGGGATCGAGAAACCCGTGGCTGAATTTCTGGGTTTTTCCAGTTCGACAGGCCGGATCACGTGTTCGGCAGGCCAGACAAGGGATCGACAGGCCGGTGTTCTTTCGTCCGGCAGGCCGAACCTGGGGAAATGACCGGCCGACTGGACCTGGCTTTTGGCAGGCCGAACTGTGCAGTTCGGCCGGCCGAAGCAGGGATTCCGGCAGGCCAACCGAGGCATGGGGATTTTGTGATTTTTCACCCGTTTTCACTGTTTTGAACCCTGATTTAAATCCCAACCTTATAGAATGATTTTAAAGATACAAATGGCACACTAGGACATCATGAAATGGTTTAGTAACATAGAATGTCTCGAACTAGATAATGATCGACTTAGTGTGTATCTTGGATCGTTCGTAGTTCTACGAATCTAACGTATAGCGGACCAGGATTACGGTGTGGGGCATCGGTACGAGTATCGAGGTAGGACTTCTATCCATTCCTTGGTAACCCTGTTTCAAAATGATTTGGCTTTGAAAAGGATTTATATTAAAATGTTTTCAACGGTTGTTTGAAAATGAATTATCGGTTATATTTTAATATACCGTGAACTGAAATGAACTTCATAATGAATGTAAATGACAACACTCGGTAATTGGGTTTTGAATGATGATGATAATAAACACATAGACATGATGCCATATCAGAGATCGGGTCGTGTAGCGATCGACCTTGAGGGCAGGTCCCGAAACCCAGTTGGGCCACTACGGTGGTGATTCTATTATGGTTTGCCTAGGAAAAGAAAATGATATTTTTAGTTGTCAGAGTAAACTGTTATGGGTAAGAACGGTTTTATTCAAATTTATTTATTCATTTGTTTATTCATTCAAGGTTTCTTTTAAATAATCCCTGAATAGTGAAATATTTCTTTAAATTAAATTATTTTATGAAACATAGTCCTACTGAGCCTTTCGCTCACGTTTTATTTGTTTTAAATTCCCCCCCCCTCTAGGTGGTTTTTCCTTTAGGTTTGGAGAGGATTCTTCGGACCGAACTCAGGAGCAATAGAAGAATTAATTTATCTATTATATCATTTAATCAAGGCATGTAAGATTTAATTTTATTTGTGTCTGGACTGTAATTGTATTTATGATATTGTCAGTACCATATGTGTGCACAAGTTGTGGGTTTATGGAACCCATACTCGCTATGTTTAATTTTTAATATTAATTATTCATGCAATGGCTTTTTTTAAATTTTCACATTTTTATGTTTAATTCAAACCCCTAAATTCTTAATTTTTAACTAAATTCTCTTTTAATTTATTTAAATAATCCGCCACGTCACCTCCCGTACTCCGGGGCGTGACAGTACATTTATATCTCACAACTTAGAACATTTTATGAACACCATCATCATCATAATAGTGCACTAAGCACAATTTCATAAGGACCATATCTTTCATTACATTATCCATATTAAAACTTAATTTCATTTTTATCCTAAGGGTCCAAGTGTTGCACCATAATTATCATTGTAGACGCGCCGTTATGAGAGGAGAAGGGTAGCTAATCCTAAACCAAACATGACATCATAACATAACATTGGTGTGCAACACTTACTTAGGTGATGCATGTATACATATATAAACTTTCATACTTTTGAAATACGTCATCATCATACATGCATGACTTTTGAACATCAAATCTTTCATGAGAAATATAAACGAAACCATCATAAAATCATCATAGATATCATCATGAACATAATTTCAAACCTTTTATAAAACATATCATGTTGCAGGTGAGAATGTACTTACTTGTGAAGCTTACTTAACCTTAATTTTGTAGGTGACGACGCCGCGGTCTCGATGTGCTCACCCTTAGAGTGTTCATGTCATACATTCATTAAAAAAAATAAAAATTAATATTTAATTCAAAGAATTATTCATCACAACATGCAATTACCATTACCATATATCATTACAAATGCTTCCTGACCTCTATGAATTCATAGCTTAATAACTTTACATTCACACACAATTCAAGCTCCAAACTTGGCAGAGACAAAGTTACCACATAAACATATCACCATGATTTTTCGTTGGCCATAAAAATTCTATTTAATATTTAAAATAAGTCACAAAATTCATGACACAAAATCTGCCAGCAATAGTTAGGCAGTGAACGACTCAACACTCAGGTCCGTTTATCATATTTTGATGTCGTAGAAAAATGTACAAAAATTAAGACATATAATAGTCACATAGAACTATAACATATCCAAAAATTGGCTTCAATAAAAATCGAAGTAGGTCAAAATACATAATTAAATTCGATAGTAAAACTGACTTTACAAACGTGGACAGTAAACAACATTCAAACTAGCATTTAAGAAAAAATATCACGAAAATAATTTTGACCTCAAAATTTTTGTGACAACCTTTATGCATAATAACACCCTTCTTCAAAAATTCCCATGACCAAACAAAATCATTTAGGCACAATAAAAAGTTAGAGAAACAAGAGGTCTAAAGTTTGCAAGTTCCACTATAACAAATTTGAGATTATACGACCTTTATTTAATGACCGTTTCTCAAAAACCATTGTGATTAGGTGAAAAAAATGCGGCGAGTTATGCCCACGAACATGAAAACCGTCGTGGTAAGTGTGGGAGCTACCACGACGGGTTTTTAAAAAACCGTCGTGGTAGCTTATACTTACCATGATAATTTTTAAAAAACCGTTATGGTAGCTCACTACTAAAATCTTGAGATTATACTTACCATGACAGTTTTTTATAAAAACCATCGTGAAAGGTTCTGCATCTTGGCGTGTGCTTAATTTGGACGAGGGAGTAAAAATTTTGAACATGGGACTTTTCACGACAGTTTTTAGTAAATTTGGGCAGAGGACTAAAAATTTCAAATATGAGACATTTCACGACAGTTTTTATAAAAACCATCGTGAAAGGTTACGCATACTAAAAATTTTGAATATCGGTACCTTTCACGACGGTTTTTATAAAAACCGTCGTGAAAGGTACCATATCTTGGCGCGTGCTTAAATTTGGACGAGGGACTAAAAATTTCGAATATGGACCTTTCACGATGGTTTTTATAAAAGCCGTCATGAAAGGTTCTGCATCTTGGCAGATGCTTAAATTTGGGCGGGGGACTAAAAATTTTGAATCTATAACCTTTCATGACGGTTTTTTAAAAAACCGTCGTAAAAGGTGAAATTTTACCTTTCACGACGGTTTTTATAAAAACTGTAGTGAAAAGTTTCGCATCTTGGCGTGTGCTTAAATTTAGACAGGGGACTAAAAATTTCAAATATCAGTACTTTTCACGATAGTTTTTATAAAAACTGTTGTGAAAGGTTTCGCATCTTGACGCGTCCTTAAATTTGGACGGGGACTAAAAATTTTGAATATGGACATTTCACGATGGTTTTTACAAAAACCGTTGTGAAAGGTGAAATTTTACCTTTCACGACGGTTTTTATAAAAATCGTCGTGAAAGGTAAATTTGGGCGGGAGACTAAAAATTTTGAATATAGGACCTTTAAAACCGTCGTGAAAGGTTCCGCATCTTGGCGCGTGCTTAAATTTAGGCAGGAGACTAAAAATTTCAAATATCGGTACCTTTCATGATGGTTTTTATAAAAACTATCGTGAAAGTTTCCATATTCAAAATTTTTAGTCTCCTACCCAAATTTAAGTTTCACGACGGTTTTTATAAAAACCGTCATAAAAGGTTCCACATATTGTTTAAATTTGGGCGGAGGACTAAAAATTTTGAATATGGGACCTTTTACGCATGAAACTTAAATTTGGGCGGGAGACTAAAAATTTTGAACATGGAAACTTTCATGATAGTTTTTATAAAAACCGTCGTGAAAGGTTCTACATCTTGGCGCATGCTTAAATTTGGGCTGGAGATTGAAAATTTTGAATATCGGCACCTTTCATGACGGTTTTTATAAAAACCATCGTGAAAGGTTCCGCATCTTGGCGCATGCTTAAATTTGGGCAGGGGACTAAAAATTTTAAATATGGGACCTTTCACAATGGCTTTTATAAAAACCGTTGTGAAAGGTAAAATTTCACCTTCATGACGGTTTTTATAAAAACCGTAGTGAAAAATAAATTTAGGCGGGGGACTAAAAATTTTGAATATAGGACATTTCACGACGGTTTTTTTAAAAACTATCGTGAAAGGTTCCGCATACTCAAAATTTTTAATCCCCTGCCCAAATTTAAGCACGCGCCAATGCTATGGCTTTCCGTATTTATTCAAAATTTCTCCAACTCAAACCCTTTATAACTCTCAAACCCGCTTCTCTCTCACCTTTCTCTCTCTAACTCCTCCCCACATGACCCAGCCATCGACGAACCTAGCCACCCATGACATTCCATGGACTTTGACATTCTCCTATCACTCTTTCCACGAACCCACCATCATTTGACCTAACCCCCAACAAACTTGGTGCCGTTTTTCCTCGTCCCTTGACATTCCATTGACTCCACCGTCGTTTGACTCCTCCTTTGACCTTCTTCCGACTCCACCATTGTTAGTAAGTTTCAAACCATTAGTTTTAGTTTTAGTGTTATAGTTAGTTCTAAATTTAGTATTATTAGGTTATTTTAGTGTTATTTAGCTTTAGTTTTAGTTTTAATATTACTTACATTACTTTGTTATTTGCCATTTAGTATATGTTACTTGTATTTGGTGTTTGAAAGAACTTTGAACAACATTTAGCATTTTGACATGAGAATAGATTACTTTTTTTTACGTTTATGATGCCTAAGTATTATTGTGATGCCCACCATATGTTTCATGAAAAGCTTCTATGACTATGTGTTTGTGTTTGTGTTTGTGTTTTAGTTAATTAGTTTTATTTTCAATATTTTTGTTAATTTTATTTATTTTTATTATCGTTTCTTTACCTCACACATAAAGACATGGACTTAGACACCAAGAATCCATCAACTCTTGTGCAAGCATAAAAAGAGTACATGACTTTACAATATATGATTTTGTAAAAATTTTATAGTTCAATGTAATTTTGTGATTATGAAATCAGGGCATTATATTAATGGTGAAAATATGGGACTATTCATATTATGGGAAACCAAAAATTTTAGTTATTTTTTTTTCGCTTCAGACCAACTTTTTCACAACGGTTTTTATGAAAACCATCGTGAAACAGAGCCTTACACGACAGTTTTTACAAAAACCGTTTATAAGGCATAGAATACACGACGGTTTTCATAAAAACCGTCGCGTAAGGCTCTCTTTCATGATGGTTTTTGATAAAAAACATCGTGGTAGCCTCGTCCCAAAATCCTAGAACCCCACCAAAATAAGGATTCCCCGACAGTAAAAAACTGTCGTGAAAAGTTTTATTGGTACCATGATGGATGATTACACGACGGTTTTTTAACCGTCGTGAAAATATACCACAACGGTTTAAAACCATCGTGTAATCTACAATTTCTACTAGTGGAATTCATAGCCAGAAAACCTAATTAGAAGAAAGTTTAATAACTCACAACATACTCATGATATTACTACAAAATTTTCTAGTTTACAACCTAATATAAGCATGAACATTTTTTGCTAAATTTCATAAAAATCAAAGCACATATGCCCCTTGAACATAAACCACGTTTTTGTGTAACATAACCAATCAGCAACAATTCATTATGAGGTGCAGAGCATAAACATTTATTATCTTAGCGTACACAACACCAAATGGCATGAAATTTGGAGCAACATCACATAACATATACATGAAAATCATATTAAAATTTTAGAGCAAACAAAAATTTGTAGAGAAAGATATAGCGGTCAGATTACAGGGTGTTCAAAATTTCAAAATTGCTAAGAAGAGTCTCTTACCTTAAAACAATTTCTTGTAAAACTTCCTTCGAATTTGTCCAAAGAAAAATTCAATATTTCTTTTGATTATTTGTAGAAAAATAATGAAGTAAAGAAGGAGAAGTGTACGTGGTGAAGAGGAAAAGAAAATGTCTAAGGAAGAAGAGAGGGACAACGATACGCGATATAGGGAGAGAAATTTTTGGCTCTCCATATTTACAGCAGGGAAAATAAAGAAAACGCTGCTTTCATGTGGATTAAGGGAGGGAATTAAGGGTAGGTCAACAAATTTAGGTTCACTTACCATATATCAAAATTTCAAAATCGAAAACTATATCAAATCATCCAATCAATCTAAAGCCAAAGGTTTCTTTACCAAAATTAGAGCAATCAATCCAAAAATAAGCCAATCAATCACAAATCATCATCCAATCATAACCAATCATCGTAATTATCTCAATCACAAATTTTGGAGAGATTGTTGCTGATTGCTCATCAGCCATCTTCGGCTTGCCGAAGGCATATAGAGTCTGGCCTGTCGATGAACTCCATCGGCCTGCCGTTTAGTGGGAAACAATTCGGTCTGCCAAACTTGAAGGCTCGGCCTGTCAAATTGCCTTACACATTAATGTTTAACAAAACAATAATTATGGCAAAAAAAAAATTAACATACAACATAATTGACATGAACATTTTGAGCACATCGATTCTACGTGTCTGTCACCTGTCATCACACTTCAAATAAATTAGTTAGTAGCATAAAATCATAAATCATTAATAAAATTACTTAATGTCATTACTAACTGACATAGTCTGTTATATGAAAATCGGAGGGGAGTAGGGATCAAAGATTTATTTGACACTTTTTAAAAAGAAAGAAAGCCACCTCATTGCCGCCACATAGCCGCCCTTGGTGGCCGCTTTCCATCAATTCACCTTTGCCATGCATGATGAACCCTCAGGCCGCCGCGTCTCCAATTGATCCTCACGACGTGACAACTTTGGACATTAACTTCGTACCTTCCTGTGTTACGAGAAGCCAATTCTCCTCATGCATGTGAAGTCGCTTCTCAACAACGCTTTTGTGCATCTATCATGAGCAACTTGATTCCCGCTTTGATTCCTTCTGAATATTTATCTGTCAAACAGGGTAGCGTCATCAAGGTCAAGGTTAGTGAGGCAATTTATCAATAAAGGTTGTCGACATATAAGACTTCCATTATTGGTTGTCTCATCTTATAAAAAGATAGTACTCTATGAAAAATTTCGTGTCAAAAAAACCGTCTTCATGGAAATTTATTTTCCTTTGGAAAATGGTTCTTTACACACTAAAAACAAACAATAAATTCTCTAAAAAAACTGTAGATTTAATTGCAATTTAAAACTGTCATTGAAAGATAAGATGACAGATGTTGAGACCGTCGTCTTATTAAGTAGTTATATGTTAAGATATCGATGACAGTTTTTAATCGTTATCTAATACAGACAACAAACACCACAAGCATATGGTTTTTATGAAAACCATCATCTAATGTGCTATTTTTTAGTGACGGTTTTTGTAGAAACTGTCGTTAAAAGAGAAAATTTTTTTAAAAAAATGCCAAAACTATTATTTCTTCTCAATAACTATTTTCTTAAAATTTTGTTCACAAATTCACTTCTTTTTTATAAACTTGATTTGTATCCAACATAAGAAAAATGACAATTTTCAAAGACATTTAAAGAATGTGCATATAACACAAATATTCCAAAACCATAAACAAAATTTCTGCACAAAATCTGACAACAAAAAATACTTAATTAATTACAAAGCAAAACTCTAAATTCAAATGAGAAAACTTAAATTTTGAAGGAAGAAAATATCAAAAGATTCTTAAATGCCTAAGTGTTGGAGCTCAAGACAGTGATGGTGATTTGGCAGAGAGTCACGGCGACTGATAGTTCATGGACATGATTATGAGGATTGCGGAGGAAGCGTTTGAGGAAGTAAAGAGTTGAAGAGATGAAAGAGGGAGTAGAAGGATAAAGGGAACTTGGAGATTTCCGAAACACTGAAATTTCCAAATCTTGTTTTTTTAATATATAAGATAACAAAATTTCATAAAACATCATTAAACAAGCGCTGCCCAATCTCTTATTATAGTAGAAATATACATCCTGGATGATCGAGAAAATGTTTGGACTATAGGTATCTTGCACGTGAAGCTAGGCCTTTTCAAGCTTCAACCATGGACCCCTAATTCCAATCCTCACACTTGCTTCCTAGCTAATATCATATCTAGTTTTGCCTCTGAGAACTAAAACAAGAATATTGGCATCCAAGACTCCTCATAGAATTTACTCACAGGACAATTTGCTGGAAACAAATTAGGCTATTTTGGATGGTGAGCTCAGTCATTATGGAAAAATTTTAATGAATATTAATTCAATTTAAAGATCTCCGTATTCACTTATATGGTTGAACAACAAGGTCATTGTTTCTTCACTTTTGTGAAGTACAAAATTAAACTTTCTAAATTTTTGCACCATCTACAGTCCAATGTATCATTCTTTTGTTCAATGCAGTAGGAGAATAATTTGATCCTAGAATCAAAACATCCTAGAGAACATTTAGCGCTAGGAAAAAAATATCACCCCAACAGCTTAGTACAGCTTTAAATGTGGAGGTTACAATGGTTTTTGCTCACAATGTCACGAATAGCTATGAAAACGACAACTACAAAGGTCATATGTTGGACAACTACAAGGTGTAGGCGATGTGAGTTACACAACTTGGTGCTTGTACAGAGAAAATTGGGTCAACGATAGATGAAATCTCGCTATCACATGCAACATATTAAGGTTGAAGAAGGATAAGCGAATCGGGTTGTGCTATTTGCAGAAGATATAGAATGTGTTTGGCAGTTGTGGTTTAAACCACTTTCTCAGTTATGAATAGTATAAAGCTCTCACATGCTATAGTAACAATAAAAAAATCGCTACAGTCTTATATGTTACTGTAAAAACAGTTCTAACAAATTATTCTAACCACCCTGTCAAACACCCTAATATTGTTTTTAAGAACTATTGATGGTGAAAAATGATCAACTAATAATACTCACAAATCACTTATGGTTCCCATGGATTAATGCAATAAAAATGAATGAAAGAATGAAAGCAAGTATTGGACACATGGATTTATAGTGGTTCATTTTTAAATGAGCTATATCCACTGTATTTTCCTTATCAAGAGTTCATACAATACATTCTTAGATTTTTGGAAATAAAAACGAAAGAAAAATGGTGATAATGTGGCTGAGATTCGAAGGGAGAAGAGATAGCCATCCCCTCCTTTTCTCTATATCCCTATTTTGTATAATGCTACATTATTATTAAAATAGTGATTGAAATATTGTTAATGAGAGGCAATCTTCATGTTCTGTACCAGCCCATTCCCTTTGGGTGTGATGTCTCTACATGCGTGGAAAATGTAGCGAGTCTTGTGCTAATGGTCTTAATTTCAGACGCACAATCTCGACTGCTAATCTTACCTATTCTTGTCTATTCTTCTCGGAATGATAGGCGCAATAATGGGTGGAGGACACAAAGCTCATTTAAACTTGACCTCATACCAGAGTGGCAAGGTAAATTTATCATCTCGTTTTCCACTCTATTTGAGATTAGTAGGCCAAGTTGGGCTTTTCATTGATCTCACCATTGGCCTTTGGGTCGTCAAGACCTCACACAATAAGAACCGAAAAAGATCACTAATTGTGCCCCTTTCTCAATCCCCCATTAGGGTCTTCATCCTTAGAAAATCCCTATCTCAAAAACCCTAAAATTTTTGTTCACCTCCCAACATCAAAGGCTTATATTCCTATCTCAAAAAACCTAAAATTTTTGTTCACCTCCCAAATGCGGCAATTTTGTTTATTGCGCTCATGATTGTATAAGCCATTATTTATTCGTGCCTTAATTCAAGGTGGTGATATGGGAGTTTTATTATTGGGGAATTAACATGTAAAAGGTGTGGATTAAAAGGAGTTTGTGGTGAAGTCTCTTGTCCAAGTGAGATACTAAAGTGCCAGAGTTTACGTTTACACTGATGCTCTAGAAGAAGGTGAGGACCTTAAACTCTATGGATGAGGAGGAGGAGGAAGAGGAGAGAAAAGAGACGTGCTGGATGGTACTGGTGAGGATCGAGGTCGTGGATTGTGAAAATCACTTTGGTGATGAGTGATTGTCTTTTCAAATCTTGTTTTCTTTTTTTCTTTTCATATGTGTTACTTTTTCACTTGTTTTGCTGAGTTTCGGGGGAAGAAAGGATGAAGGTGTTCGACATTTTTTATTTTATTTTTAATATTTTAGAAAAAGAATTATCTCCGAGTAATTTAACTATAAGGATATAAAGGGCATTTTATGCTCCAAAAACGGGCTTAAGATACCAAAACGTCAAGTTAACTAACATGGTACCTTTTTTATATTATTAAAAACAAAGTATATCAGAATAATATTTTTAAGAAATACTGAAAACCAAAGTAATTTTTTTCTTAATTAAAAATTACTGCATAAATCCATTTTTTACTTCTTTTTGTGCTTGTGCACCCATCTTAGTCATCGGAGTAATACGCCTTTTCCTTAAAGTTTGGACCCCTTTTTCTGTGAACCTCTTCAGCCCTACTCTCCCACTAACTCCCACATGCATGCGTGCTCAGATTCTCAAAATCTCTATAAATAGGCCTTATGTTCCGAGTATGTTTCTCGAACTCCTTCCCCTAATACCCTAGCTAGCTCTTTCTCTCAAGCTTAGAAATAATATATATTTCAGCTTGGAAATTTAGCTAGCTTCTTCTTCATTTGCATATAACATAGAGTACTCTAGGCCAACATTAATAATCCGATACTATCCTTCGTCGACAATGGTCAAAGCTACTCGCATTTGCTTATTTTTCCGTCTAGTCATCGTTTCTCATGAGCTTCTCTCTGCTGAAGCAAGAAAACTAAGGAAGGACGTGAAGTCAATCAGCCGAAAAGACGCAAAAACCAAAGCCTTAGTGGCAAGACAAGTGGCAAGCCCAAAGCAGTTGTACCGCAGTGTGAAGGATGAAGTGGACGGATTTGTATCGGCTTTCCGGCCGACCAGCCTGGGGCACAGTCCCGGTGTTGGTCATTCTGCTCACAACTAAAGCATATTCTCTAGTTCGCAATAGTCTGAAGTTGTACTACCTTCCTGTATCACTTTTTAATTCAAAGCTTATGACGCCCAAATTTCGAAGCTATTTAAATGGTTGTCATCAATTCTTCCTGAAAAGCAAAATCGATGTATAAGGGAGCAAAGAAACAGCTTTATCAAACTCGCAATAATTACCCAAAAAAAAAAAACTTACCACAACTAGACATCACTCCAGGAGAACTGCCAATATTAAGCTTAATCACTGATACATGTAATTAATCAAAATAACACTAATTGGGAAAATTCAATAAAAGACCAAATTAAGTTTAAAATATTCATTATGGCACACTAATCCACCATTTTACATTCTAATATCATTAAATTAATTTCGGAGCGTTACACTTATAAGGGAATCAAAAGAATTCTTGGTCAAATCCATATCCATCAAAACTCTATTAAAATCAGCAACTTGACACTCTAGCATGGCACAATATTCTTTGAGAGGGTGTCAACGCTCCTAGCAAAATTGTGATTTGTGCCCAACGGGATTAGCGGCCGGAGAGAACAACCTGTGCTGGTGACCGTGCCAGGGAGCCTAGAGGGAAGCGAAGCTCAAGCGAGGCTTCTCTGCGAGAGGCAAAGCATTTTCACCGCTAGTGGGTTAGGCCTTTTCTTTATAAAAACAGTCGATCATTAAATTAAGGTGCTAATGCAACAGGAGTAGCTAGCTATTTAAGTAAATAACACACTAAAATTTCTCTGTACATTTGTGATCACAGTATAATAGGGCAAAAAATAAATGTTCCATAACATGCACTTGGATTCAAAAAAGTGTAGAGTAAGAAAAATTGACCTGTGTATGCAATGCCAAAAATAGATGTTAATGATGAAATTATAACATCTTCGAGAAGGATATCAAAGTTGTATTGGATTGAATATATGATAAACAATAGGGGCGAACTTGAAAAATTAATCTGGAGGGGAGGAGATTTATAATTACAAAAATAAACATATTTTACTAAGCATGTAGACAATTTTAGTTTTTAATTTTAATTCTAAGGTTAACACACGTAATATTTATACATTCAAATGTTAAAAAATATAATTTTTTTTATTATCTAGGTGGACTTCCGTTTAGATTCAGAGAGGATTCAACGAACAGGACTCAGGAGCAGTAGAAGAACTTAGTAGGTTATTTCTATTATTAAATCAAGGCATGTAGCATTTTAACTTTCTCTGTATTTAGACTGTGAATGTAATGTAATATTGTCAGTACTATGTGTGTGCACAATATGTGGGTCAGTGGGACCCATTCTCGTTCCCCTTATTTCTTTGCTATTTTCTTATTATATGTTTGATAAACACATTTGTTTAATTATCAAAGATGCCTGTTTAAAATGGTTTTAGATTTTCCATATTTTCACATTTAATTTAAACCCTTTAAATGTGACGACCCGCCTTTTCGGGCAGTCACTTTACTTTCATAAACATAGTTTCATAAACAGTAATCTTACTTACTTAGTAAGAAAATACTGTAATAAATTTTTTTTTTCTTTCCTTAAACGTTCTTTAATATTGATGCGACCTCTGTCGCATTCAAGTTGAGACATCGCTCAACACTTGTCCTTAAAATCATTTCAAATCGTTTCTCAAAACTTAATAAGAAACATTTATTAAATCATAATTTAAAACTTTACATTATAATTATATAATACAGTCCATAAACTGTATTTTAAAACTTGAATACAATTCTTAAAACTCTGGTTTTCTTTAAACTTCGAAAACACAACATTAAACAATAGAAAACATTTTCTTTACGTAGCGGAAGCAAACAGTGATGGTATCCATACCCAAATCTTCGCATCTGTCCTCCGCAGCACCCAGCTCTTCTAACGGGTCCCATTGGTCACCCATAAGTTACCTACAGCATGAAAAACTTTTAATGAGCTTTCGCTCAGCAAGTTCAAACATATTCTCACAAAGCATTTAAACATGCTTTAAAACTTTTCTCATGAAAACTTTTCTCTTGAAACGTTCTTCATGAACGTTTTCTATAAACATTTATGAAAATATTTTCCATAAACGTTTTCCTTTAACATTTCTAAAAACGTTCTTCATAAACGTTTTTCATAAAACATTTCTGAAAACGTTTTTCATAAAACATTTCTGAAACGTTTTGCATAAACGTTTTTCGTAAAACATTTCTGAAACGTTTTTCTTAAAACGTCATTCGTAAACCTTTTCTTACAAACATGAAATGTTTTTCATAAACATTTAATGTAAAACCTTTCTCTTAAAACATTTCTTGAACGTTTTTCTTAAAACGTCGTTCATAAACCGTTTCTTGAAAACATGAAAATGTTTTTCGTAAACATTTATCGTAAACATTTTTCAGAATGTTCTCCATAAACATAACATATAAACATTTCATAAAAAAAAAGCATTCAAGTAACATCAGAATGCATGACTCCATTTATGCTCAATTATTAACTTCAATTATGAGCATATTATGAACATTATATAAACTTAAATATTCATTTCTTTCTCAACCTTTATTCTTGTTCCTTAACTTTCTTTATCTTGTAACCTTCATTTTCCTTACTTTACTTTAGTGTTCGTACCAACTCATTAATCATGAGATCGTAAACATGATGCTTCCCTTGTGGAAGACTTGAGACCATCAAACATTGAGGTCTTACCTCACCTTTAGGAGGTCAAACTTTAATTTCACTTTCATTACCTCATAACAAAGAGGCTGGTACGACACTTTCTTTTTATCTTAACGTTACCTTCTTATTAACTTTAGTGAGCATTTCAAATGCAATCACATCATATGCAATACACTTGCAATTCATAGCTTGTACTATAAAATCTATTGCATAACAATTGCAACATATTGCTTAACAAATGCATCATAAAATGCAAACATATTTTGCAAATCATAACTTGCAATTTAACACTCATTGCATAACAAATGCAACATATAATGCAAATATATTTTGTAAGTCATAACTTGTATTCTGGAATTTATTGCACCACAATTGCAACTCATTGCATACAAATGCATCATAAAGCTTATAACTTAAACTATAAAACATTTTGCATTGTCATAATGCAAAACATACTTTCAATACTTTGAAAATCATAACTTAAACTTTTAAATAACATTATGCATATCAATATGCAAATAAACCTTTAACATAACGATTGCAAATTCATTGCAAATCCTTTTCTTGAACTTTAAAACTTCTTGCATAATAAATGCAAACATACTTTAAAAACAACTTGCTTAACACTTTGCAAACACATTTGCAAACATATAAATAAGCATTTAAAAATCATTTACTTCATGCTGTAGGTGAGGTTTGAAACTTACCCAAACTATGCTCTAGCGTTCTCTATTCCGTTCCTTTCTCGTTCCTTTTCCTTCCATTGGTCGGCTTTTGTGTCCTGATCATACGACAGCCGACTCATTAATTAACTTTCTTTATTATCAATCCACTCGATTGATAATAAAACGTAAACATTAATCATTCATTCCTTATTCATAACTTGGTATACTATCGGTCTACCATTCTCTTACTCAACCTTATAAACTGTCAGTTTACATTTCCTTCAATTAGCCTTGTAACCCACCGGGGTTACATTTCCTTTTAACTTTGTAACCCATCGGTTACCACTCGTTTACTTAAAACATTCCTCGTTAAATCTTGATCTCACATGACCGTTACGTTACTTAACGTATCACGGAACATTTTCCATCTAATAACATTATGCTAAATCGGAGTGTTCGACTCCGTTCTAGCCGTTTCCTTAAAAATGACGATTTTACCCTTAACGGGTTTTTCGTCACCTTATAACGTTATAAAACCTATTCTTACATAAAACAGTGTAACAATCACTGATCATGCGTTTCATAAATTTCTATGAAAGCATCTAAAACAGTTTATTCTAAAACAGTTTATACTGTATGCGAGATTCCTACTTACTTGAACTCCAAGCTAAGCAGATCCAGTTGTATCTCGCTGCATCTACAGTATGTGAAGCATCCTCTGCAGTGCTCCTCGAGCGACCATGAATGGCTAGGAATGCTTCCTGGAGATCATGCATTCTTGAAACTGTCCTTCTGGACTCCGATATTACTGTTTGAATCGCCTCGATCCGCGTACAGTCGGTACCGGACGATTTTCATCGGAGTGGAATTAGCTCGAACGGAGGTCACCATTGCGTTCAGAGCGTCGAAACGAGTCGGGAGGCGGTCTCGGATCTTCGATCGGAGGTCCGGATCACAAAATCCCATTTTGCCCTTTGACCGGCCGTTGACCGGCGTTGACCGCCGTTGACCGCCGTTGACCGGCGGCGGTTGGCTCCGTTGAGGGCTGAGCTCGAGCCTACCCCCCCTAATTCGACCCTCCTGAGTCGATTGGTGGGGTCAATTTCACCCAATTTGCCCTCTAACATAGCAAATCGAAGACGGGTTTCACGGCCAAAACCGGCGGCTCCGATCTCGGTCCTCCGGCGACGGTAGCCCAAAATTGACTTGGGCGTTTTCTTCCCCGACCTCCTCTGAGTGTTTCCCCTACGGTGGGGCAGCTCAACACCGCGTGGAACGGCGGCCCCACCTAGCTCCACGGCGGTGCACGACGGAGACGCCGTTCTCCGTCCTCCGGCCATCATTTCGTGCAATTGAGGTACCGAATTTCTTCCTCTCGGTCCTCTGAAGGTGTTTGTGCCTTCAATTTGGCACAAAACGGCCTAAATTGGCCAACCCAAACACACCCACGGCGACGGTGGCGGGCGCCTTCGTTCTCCGGCGAGGGGCGGCGGAACGGTGCAATTGACCGAGGGGTCTTGCTCGCCGTCGCCCTCTGAACGTTTTGGCATCGGCGGTGTGCCACACCGCCACCATATGCGGCGGCTCCGACGACGGCTCCACGGCGGCGACGGGGCAGCTCCGGCGAAGCCTTTCCAGCCAAAATTGAGCTGGAAAATTGGTACCATCTTGTTCCTCTCATCACACTGAGTCCATAGACACCAAAATCACGTCGATTGGTGGTCGGACGGCCGAGAAACGACGTCGGGAAAAAATGGGTTTCGCCGCCACTTTGGGCGGCGCGTGGGCCCTCCTCCGGCGGCTATTTGGGTGGCACGACACCTCGTTGGACTCAGCTCAACGAGAGCTTCCCACTGGTATGGGAGGTGTCGAAAAATAACGCCGGAATCTCAAACGAGATTTGAGGAGAGAGAGAGAAAATCTAGAGAGAGAAAGTCTAGAGAGAGAAAGTCGAGTTTTGCTTTGAATTTTCTGATTTTTTCTTTTTTTTTTTCTTTTCTTTTCTTTTATAAAAAGTATAAGATAAAATTGTGGTCCACACAATTCAATTCTTATACTGCGTTGCTCCAACACTGTATAATTTTCCATCTTATTATACAGTATTTTCCTTTAATTGTATTTTGTCTTAACATAATCTTTAATTTAATGCATTTTTAATGCACTAAAAATCTCGGGTGTTACATTAAACTCATTTTTTAATTAAATTTTTATTTAATTAACTTAAATAATCTGCCATGTCACCTCCCGTATTACGGGGCGTGATAGAATGGTATCAAAGCTTAAGGTTATGAACCTTAGAAATTGTGCACACATATGTATGACAATGAAATACTACTGACAATCCAAATTTTGTTTTCAGAAGTGAGAGAATGGCACCTACACGACGTTTGATAGCTGACGCCGAGTTTGGAAACGATGAGGGCATGATGAGAGCCATGTTTGCTGAGGATTCTGATGCTAGTCGTTGGTATACATATTTCAAGGAATTTCGACGTGCGTCTATACCGACTTTTGATGGAAATAGGGACCCAAAATTGGTAAAATATTGGCTAGACTCGATTGTGAAGCATTTGGATACCCTTGGTGTGCTAGATGACTATCGTGTGGAATTTGTTGCATATAAGTTCGAGGGTGGCGCTAATACTTGGTGGAAACAAGCTAAGCATTTGGAACGCAATGGTAACATCAGTTGGGATAGGTTTGAGGAGCTGTTCTATAACCGATATTTTTTGCAAGGGTATAGGGACCAGAAGACGGCTGAGTTCTACATGTTGCAGCAGGGTGACTTATCAGTTCGAGAATATGAGGCAAGGTTTAATGAGTTGGCCAGGTTTGCTCCATCAGCAGTGGCATCGGAACGTGAAAAATGTATAAAGTTTCAGGAAGGGCTCAAGGCTCCTATTCGACATCAGGTAGTTGCCCTACGACTTAGGAATTTTGGAGAGCTTGTGTCGTCAGCAATATTAGTGGAAAATGATTATACGCAGTACTGTGAGGATCAAGCAAAAGCGTCAGGAGGGCCATAGAGAAGTGGTAGGAAGAGCACCAGTAGCCGTCCAACTCCAAGAAAGAACAAGTAAGGTGGCGTAAATAGTGGTAGCAGCAGTTCATCTGACAACAGGCGCAACAACCCGTACAGTTTCCATTGTCATTATTGCCAGCAGCCAGGATACATCAAGAGAAATTGCCCGATCAGGAGTGACCGTCTTGGATCTCAGATCGGAGAAAGTGCCAATTGTCAGTCTCAGCCTCAGACCCTACCCCCGCCTTAGCAATTTTTGCAGTTGCAGTTTCCTCAGTTCTCTCCTCAGCAACTATCATATTCGGCACAAGGGCAGCAGTCGTAGAATTTTTAGCGTAACGTCCCTCAGTATTAAGCACCGAGTACAGCTAATGTGCAGTCATCTCCGTCAGAGCAGTATCGGTCGAATAATCCAAGACCTAGCAATGCTGGTATAGGAAAAGGAAAGGCACTAGTTCAGGTCCATGCGATGGCAACAGGAGGTTTAGATGCCCAGACCAGTAATGCAGTTGTCGATGGTATGATCTTAGTTTCACAATCCTTAGCTCATGTTTTATTTGATATAGGTGCCACTTATTCTCTCATTTCGAGCTCTTTTGTGCATGCCTTAGGATTAGAGATATAAGAGTTCAATGAACCCCTAGTTATAGCTTCTCCCTTGGGGCGGGTGTGTGTAAATTGTAAATGTAAAGCTTGTAGAATCAAGATTGGGGATGAGATTTTGAAAAGTGATTTGATTGTACTCCCCATGAGTTCATATGATGTAATCCTAGGGATGGACTGGTTGTCTAGGTATAATGCAGTTGTAGACTGCCAACTTAGAAAGGTGACCCTAGTGTTTGATAGGGGGATGATGATCACTTACCAGGGTGGTGGTGATCGGTTAATGAGCGAGCTTCTCATGAAGACATGTCTTGGAGGGTGAAATAATCTGGTTTGTCATGCTTTTCTTGTAAGTCTGGAAGGTGAGCCCTATGCTTCAAAAAGAAATGTAGCGATACCGATGGTTGATGAGTATGAGGATGTCTTCCCCGATAAGTTGTCAGGATTACCACTGTATCAGGAGATTGGGTTTGGTATTAAGTTATTTTCAGGTACAGCACCGATCTTAGTAGCACCTTATTGGATGGCGCCGGTAGAAATGAAAGAATTAAGAAAGCAACTTCAAGAGCTTGCTGATAAGGGATATATTCAGAATAGTACGTCACCGTGGGGAGCATCAGTTTTGTTTGCTAAGAAACATGATGAGACTCTTAGGTTATGTATAGATTATCGACAGCTGAATCGGGTCACAGTGAAGAATAAGTATCCTTTGCCCAGGATCGATGAGTTGTTTGATCAGTTAGGAGGTTCGCGGTACTTCTCAAAGATATATTTGCGCTCGAGGTACCATCAGCTTAGGATTAAGGAAGAGGATACTCCCAAGACAGCTTTTAGGACCCAGTATGGACACTTTGAGTTTCTGGTGATGCCATTTGGATTGACTAATGCTCCGGTAGCTTTCATAGATTTGATGAACAGGATATTCAGGCCCTATCTGGATCAGTTCATGATCGTGTTCATCGATGATATTTTAGTGTATTCTAAGACTTGGGAGGAGCATAAGCAGCATCTCAGGATCGTGCTTCAGACTCTGCGGGAGTACCAGTTGTATGCCAAGAAAGAAAAGTGCGAGTTTTGGTTAACAGAAGTCAAGTTTTTGGGTCATGTCATCTCCGAGCATGGTATTTCTGTAGATCCATCCAAGATTGAGGCCATAGTGGAATGGGAACAACCAAAGAATGTAGCAGATATCCGCAGCTTCTTGGGTCTTGTAGGATATTACAGGAAATTTGTAAAGGATTTTTTGAAGATCGCAACGCCGTTGACAAGATTGATCAGGAAAAATGTCAGGTTTGAATAAGATGAAGAATGTGAGCTCGCTTTTTAGGCATTGAAGAATCAGTTGACTTCAGCCCCAGTATTGGTTATTCCTAACAGTGACGACCTGTATGAGGTTTACATAGATGCTTTAGTGCACGGACTTAGATTCGTATTGATGCAACATGGACGCGTGGTAGCGTATGGATCGAGACAGCTATGACCTCACAAGCGGAATTAGCCTACTCATGACTTGGAGCTCGCGGCGGTGATTCACACACTGAAGATTTGGAGATGTTATTTGTATGGGGCGACATTGCAGGTTTTCTCCGATCACAAGAGTTTGAGGTATCTATTCACTCAGAGAGATCTTAATTTGACGCAGCGAAGATGGATAAAGTACATGAAGGATTATGATTTCACGTTGCAGTACCATCCTGGGAAAGCTAATGTGGTCACGGATGCGCTTAGCAGGAAGTCTTTAGGGATTCTCGCTTGTTTGGCTCTTGAGGACTAGAACAAGGATGCGACAGTGAGCGAGTATAGGCCACAGTATTATGAAGACTATGATCGAGCTTCGGTGTACCATATGGAAGCGACCCCGGCTCTTGTTCAGATGGTGAAACAGAATCAGTGGCAAGACCAGCATTTGCAGGGGATTTGGACACGGATTTAGAACGGAGAGCAATTTGAGGAATAGAGAGTGCATGTAGATGGATCTTTGTATTTTCAGAAGCGTCTAGTAGTTCCAACAATCACAGAAGTGATGAAAGCCATTATGAACGAAGCCCATAGATCTCAGTTCGCCATTCATCCGGGAAGCACGAAGATGTATCGTGATTTGAAGAGGCAATATTGGTGGAGAGGTATGAAGAAAGGTGTTCAAGAGTACGTGGCCAAGTGTACGATGTGTCTTCAGGTGAAAGCCAAGCATCAGAAGCCAGTAGGTCAACTTCAGGCGCTTCCTATTCCAGGGTGGAAATAGGAGCATGTGACGATGGACTTTCTCATAGGTTTGCCGAGGACAGAGCAGCGGCATGATGCAGTTTGGGTCATGGTCGACAGGTTGACGAAATCGACGCATTTCATTCCGTTCAGGTCGATGTGTTCAAGGAAAGTTCTCGGGGACTTGTATCTGTAGAATATTGTGAGGTTGCATGGAGTTCCTTTGTCCATCACATCTGATCGAGACACTAGATTTAATGCTAAATACTGGAGGAGCTTTTAGGAGGCTTTAGGTACGGATTTAAATTTCAAGACGGCGTTTCATCCTCAGACCAATGGGCAATCTAAGCGGGTTATTTAGATTCTCGAGGACATGTTGCGTGCTTATGCGTTGGACTTCGACAAAAATTGGAAGAAATATTTACATCTGGTAGAATTTATGTACAACAACAGCTATCAAGCAAGTATTGGTATAGCACCATTTGAGGCGTTGTATGGGCGACCGTGTAGGTCACCGGTGTGTTGGGCAGAACCGAAAGACAAGATTATTCTTGGACCAGATGTGATTCATGATAGCAACAAGAAATTCGCCATAATTCAAGATCGATTGAGGGTAGCTCAGAGTCAACAGAAGAGTTATACGAATAGAAGACGTCGACCCTTGGAATTTGCGGTAGGGGATTTTGTTCTCTTGAAAGTATCGCCTCTTAAAGGGATTATGTGGTTCGGAGTAAGTGGTAAGCTTGCATCGAGATATGTTAGAATGTTCGAGATCACTCAGCGTGTTAGTGTGGTTGCTTATCGGCTCGACCTTTTGCCTGAACTTTCTCATGTTCATGATGTGTTTCATGTGTTGATGCTTAGAAAGTGTCCGCCTGAGTAGGGTAAGATAGTTTCATTTCGCGATGTGCAAGTCTGATTCCGTAGCATCGTATCAAATGGCACCAGCAAAAATGAAAGAACTTAGGACACAGCTTCAGGAATTAGCATATAAAGGATATATTCAGAACAATACGTCACCATGGGGTGCATCAGTTTTGTTCAGTAAGAAGCATAACGGTACCCTTAGGTTATGTATTGATTATCGGCAGCTAAATAGGGCCACCGTGAAGAATAAGTATCCACTGACAAGGATCGATGAGTTGTTTGACCAATTAGGAGGTTCCTGATATTTCTCAAAGATAGACTTGCGATCCAGATACCACCAACTCAGGATTAGGGAGGAAGATATTCTCAAGACTGCCTTCAGGACTCGGTATGGGCACGTTGAGTTTCTGGTGATGCCGTTTAGATTGATGAACGCCCCTGTAGCTTTTATGGATCTAATGAATAGGATTTTTAGGCCTTATTTAGATCATTTTGTGATTGTGTTTATTGATGACATACTGATCTATTCCAAGATGTGGGAGGAGCATGAGCAGCACCTTAGGATCGTGTTTCAAATTTTGCAAGAACACCCACTGTATGCCAAAAAGGAAAAGTGTGAGTTCTGATTAACTGAGGTTATGTTCGTAGGGCACATTATCTCCGAGCAGGGCATTTCAGTAGATCCGTCCAAGATTGAGGCTATAGTACAGTGGGAATGACCAAGAAATGTGGCCGAAATCTGTAGCTTCTTGAGACTTGCCATGTATTATAGAAAGTTTTGAAGGATTTTTCTAAAATAGTGGCTCCATTGACACGATTGATCAGGAAAAATGTCAGGTTTGAATGGATAAAGACTGTGAATATGCTTTCCAAGAGTTGAAGGATCGGTTGACTACAGTTCCTGTATTGATTATTTCAAGCAGTGATGAGCCTTATGAGGTCTACACCGATGCATCGGGACAAGAACTCGGATGCGTGTTGATGTAGCATGGATGAGTTATAGCTTATAGATTGCGACAATTAAGACCTCATGAACAGAACTATCCCACCCACGATTTAGAGCTTGCAGCAGTGATTCATGCCTTGAAGATTTGGAGATGCTATTTGTATGGAGCAACCTTCCAAGTTTTCTCAAACCATAAGAGCTTGAGGTATTTGTTCACTAGAGGGATTTGAATCTAAGACAGCGAAGATGGATGGAATACATGGAAGATTATGATTTTACGTTAGAGTATCATTCGGGTAAGGCCAACGTAGTCGCTGATGCACTCAGCAAGAAGACCTTAGGATCTCTTACATGTTTAGCACTCGAGGATTGGAAAAGAGACGCTACAATGAGTGAGTATGGGTTGTAGTACTATGATGGTGACGATCAGGTTTCGGTGTACCATATGGAATTGACTCCAGCTCTCGTTCAGATGATAAAGCAGAACCAATGGCAGGACCAACATCTTCAGGGAATATGGACTTGAATCCAGAACAGAGAACAGTTCGAGGAATGGATGATTCATACAGAAGGGTTGCTATACTTCAAGGAACGCCTAGCCATGCCCACAATCGAAGACATGACAAAAGCCATGATGGACAAAGCTCATAGGTTTTAGTTTGCGATTCATCTTGGGAGCACAAAAATGTACCGCGATTTAAAGAGACAATATTGGTGGAGAGGCATGGAAAGGGATGTCCAAGAGTACGTGGCTAAGTGCATGACTTGTCTCTAGGTGAAGTTCGGGCATCTAAGGCCCGCTGGTCAGCTTCAGCCATTTCCCAATCTAGCATGAAAATAGGAGCATGTCACGATGGATTTTCTCATCGGATTGCCAAAGATGGTGCAAAGACATAAGGCAATTTGGGTTATCGTTGACAGGTTGACGAAATCAGTACACTTCGTCCCTTTTAGATCGACGTGTTTTGGGAGAATTGTATTTGTAGAATATAGTGAGGTTATATGGAGTTCCCTTGTCCATCGCTTCTGATAGAGACACTCGGTTTAATGCCAGGAATTGGAGGAGTTTTTAGGAGGCTTTGGATACAAACTTAAACTTCAGCACTGCCTTTCAACCTTAGACCGACGGGCAGTTTGAGCAGGTTATTCAGATCCTTAAGGATATGTTACGTGCATGCATCTTAGATTTTGGTGGGAATTAGAAGAAATATTTACATCTAACGGAGTTTGCATACAATAATAGTTATCAAGGGAGCATCAGGATGGTCCCATTTGAAGCACTTTATGGTGGCCGTATCGATCACCAGTATGTTGGGCTGAACCAGAAGATAGAGTTGTTCTTGGACCCGATGAGATTCGTGATAGCAACGAGAAAGTCACCGTAATTCATGATCGGTTAAGGGCTGCCCAGAGTAGGCAAAAGAGCTACGCAGATAGGAGACACCGGCCTTTGGAGTTTGAGATAGGAGATTTTGTTCTTCTAAAAGTTTCATCGCGTAAGGGCATAACCCGTTTTGGTGTAAGTGGGAAACGTGCACTGAGATATATCGGACCATGTGAGATTACTCAGCGCATAGGTGTGGTCGCTTATCGCCTTGATCTTCCTTCCAAGCTTTCTCATGTTCATGATGTGTTTCACGTGTCGATGCTTCAGAAATGTCTGCCTGAACTAGGCAAGATTATCTCATTTTATGATGTATAGGTTCAAGAAGACACGACTTATGAGGAGGTGCCAGTTCAAATTATCGATCGAAAAGTGATAAGCTTGCAACGCCGTGAAATACCTCTAGTTAAAGTCGTGTGGCAGCATCATGATGCTGATGAAGCAACTTGGGAATTGGAGTCGACTATGAGAGAGTTGTCCCCTCATTTGTTCTGTTTTTAATCCGACATTAATTTCGGGGACGAGATTTTCCTTAGGGGTGGAGAGTTGTAACACCTAGAAGATTTAATTAGGCATAATTGGTATTTAGATGGTAAGTTTGTATGCTTTAATGTAAACTTGAACTTAATTTAAGTATTAAATTTATCCCATTTTTAATTATTTCTATATGTTATTTTGAATTTTGAAACAAAACAATTTGTCAAATGCCCAATGTGTTCTAATTGCAAAACCATGTGTTGGGGACATGGTTTTTCTTCCCTCACTTCTCTATTTATCACGCTCCCTCACTCTTACGTTCATTCACTCTCTCAGCCTCTCTCTCTCTTCTCTCCCTCTCTCCCACGCTGCTCTCTCTCTCCTCTCTCTCTCTCTTTGTTTTGATTTTAAATTTTGAGCTCAAGCTTGATTCTTAGTTGGATTGGGAGGCAAGGAACACGATTTGGACTTCACAAACATGATTTTTAAGCTTTAATTCGAGGTTAGTTTCCTTATGTTTCAAATTTTTAGATTTTGTCCCAAATCTTTCAATCTCTTAAAAATGTTGTGATTTGAGTTTCTTGAGCTTAGAAAACTCCTAATCTAAGTTGGTAGGGCTTAAATCATCGAAAATCTAGGCTTGATTTCATGAAATTTGGATTGAATCAAGTTTTTTCCTTTTTCCCCATTTTTGGATTTCTTTGAAAATTTTCATGTAAATCTTGTTTAATGTGCCCTACTATGTTTGTTTATCATCTGTAATCATTTTATGTGCTCTAGGACTTGGAAAATAGGTTTTAATTTGATTTTGGGCTTGAGAAGGTCGAGAATCGAAGCCTCGGAGCACCCAAGTTTTTTTCAGTTTGGTAGGCTGAACTCAATGTTTGGCAGGCCGGATTCATAGGTTCGACAAGCCGGATTCATCTAGTCGGCAGGTCGAACTGTGGAGTTCGACAGGCCAGACCAGGGGTTCCGGCAGGCAGACCGAGTTTTGTGAAAAATGACCTTTTTCGCCCGTTTTTCACTGTTTTAAACCTAGATCAAGGTTTTGACCTTATTAAATGATTTTGTGAGCACAAAAAAAAGCATACTAAGACACCATGAGAGAACTTAGGGATGTAGAATACCTTAAGCTAGAAATTGATAAACTTAGTTTCTATTTAAGGTTGTTCATGATTCCGTGAAGCTAACGTATAGCGGGTTGGGACTACGGTGTTGAACCTTGGTACGGATATCGAGGTAGGACTTCTATCGCTTCTTCTTGGTAGCCATGTTTTCAAAGGGATTTGACCACAAAGCCTTTTCCTCTTAAATGTTTTCAAGAAAATGAAATTTATCCCCTATTTTCATTATTGGTTAAATAATGAATAATCATAATAAACGTAATGAGAACATTCGGTAAAAGAGACATAATAATGCAATGACACCGGATGTGTTGGTTAGTACCATGCGGAATGATAAAATAGAGCATGATGCTGTTGGAAACAAAGTGCGCAGCAGAATTTTAAAATTTTTTCATCAGAGTATTTTCCAAAACACAAGTTTGACATGTTATATGTATAAATTAAACAGATCTTACTAACCTCAGTGTGCCGAAGAACCTCCGCGACCTGTGTAGAGAAGTAACGTTCCAGAAGAGCCTCAACCAACTGGTCTTCTTTGCTATTCCCTATCCACAACCGGAGTGAGTGTGGGCTCACACGTACAGCTCTTCCACCGGTGACTCTCCTTCCAACCAATAGAGAGAACCCAAAGCTAGTGTTCGTGATTTGTGAACAAAAGCTCTCAGGGAGTTTTCAGATGCTCACTAGAAGAGTATCACTCTTAATCTCTCAAATTGATCTGAGTAAATCATTAGACTCACTCCCTTTTTATACCTATTGGTCCTTGGGGTCAGTCCATATCAGATTAGGTCTTAAAAATCAAAACAGAATCAAGTTCGGATCAATATCTGATAAGATACGCGTGAAAAACGCGTAATCTTAACTGTCGCGGTCGGCATGCCGAACTGTGTGATAGGCAGGCCGAACTGGCCAGTTCGGCAGGCCGAACTTTCTGATAGGCAGGCCGAACTGCCGAGAAAAAATCTCCGCGAATCTTTTATTTTTCACCCGAGATTCTAAAGGATAAAGTCTCAGTTTTGATTCAAATAGCCCAATAGAAAAGATATCTGATCAAAACAAACTTTATCAAGATAATCTCTAAGAAAATAAATCAATTCACAATAATTCTACAAGTTTATCTTGTTCTAATTGTCCAAAATTAAAACAACCGATAAACAGACAAGAATTATCCGAACGCCATAATTCAACAAGTTCATCTTGAACTAATTTCTTACATAATTAATTCAACCGATAAACAGACATGAATTATTTGATTCTTATAAATTTTAAACCAATCTGATAAATCCGACATAAGTCACCAATTATTGAAAAAGCACGCCGTGTCGTTACAGGATTTTGTGAGCTAGCAAAGGGGACCAAAATGGACCTATAAAGTTCAAGCTCATGATAATTATGAAACCCAATATCCCAGATATACATTTCACAATTATCAACTCCAACGCTACTCCACTAAAAGCTTGGAGCTGCACTCTCGAACTTTATAGAATTACGAAGCTCGTGTAGCTAAGTCTCCATGACATATCATAGTGTATCGCATCCCCATATGATCATCCATAATCGGCTTAAGGACAAGTTCTGTCTTACCTTCCCGATTATTTTTATCTTACGTTCCATTGTCTCACCATTAGAAAACTTACCATCCAAAGATAGTATACCATTCGGTTACACCTATGTATCCAAATGGTTGAGCGCTCCAGTTTTCCAATTACAGGACAACGCATATAAGAGGATATCATTACTCCTAAAGAGGAGCTATGGATTCCATATCTATGAATAACAAGTCTACGCTACCAAGAGTCATGCCTCCAACGTACCGGCATGCATGCCACTATAGAGATGTGGGAGTCACCCATTGGTACATCAAAAGACACAAGTCGAGACAACGGGCCCATTATTCATCTCAGGATTAAGATACAATACAAATGATTGTCTAAAGTGAATCGATTTGCCAAGACAGAATTATTAATCCAAATCAATTCACTTTATGTCCCGATCCAACACATCATCACCTATGACAACGTGCCAATGTTTCTATTCACGGAGTCCAACTCCGATGGCCAAGACAAACCATCTCCCAAAAGGGATATAGACAACATAACAATCTTTACATGAATAAAGCGCCCAACTTTATTCCTTCGATTACGGATCATATGTTTTAGACCATCACCTTAAGAATCGTGTCTACCGCATAATCATCCCATCATATGCCCAACTCTTAAGGTTTAGACTGATAGTCTCAGACTACTGTTTGCTTATCATACATTCAACAAATATGAACGTAAAGAGGACAATATTTGGTATATATATAAACGAATAAATTCTTTATTGATAAAAATGTCTCCAAAAACGTATTACATTTTTACTCCTTAGAGCATACATGTCTAACAGATGCCATGTACAGAGATTGGGTCGTGGGGAGCGCGACTTTGGAGGCAGATCCCGAAACTTAGCTGAGCTACTTCGATGGTGATTCATATGGCTTTGCCTATAATATAATGATGAGACTATTATGGATAAATAAAAGATTAACCGGTGTGACTCAATTTAATGAGTTTTACCTTGTTACTCGTTACTTATTCATCCCGTGTGGTAGTTTTGCTTAGATGTGAAAAATATGTGTTTAAATTAAATGTTTTTTTTTTAGATTTAGTCCTACTGAGCCTTTTACTCACATTTTCTTGTTTTTAAAACTTTCCCCCCCTCTAGGTGGAATTCAGCTTAGGGAAGACTGAAGGACAGAGAAGGACTGCAGGACTATTTTATTATCCTTTAGGGTATTTATTAACAAAGCATGTAATATTTCAATTTACTTACCTTTCTCTTGGACTATGGTTATGTATTTCATATTACTGGCATCATGTGTGCACACTAAAGTGGGTCTGGTAGGGCCCAATGGTGTTCGTTTATTTAATATTTTCCTTTCATTTGTTCGCTTTCGTATATTTAACAAATGTCGCAAGGAATTTTAACAATTTCACTTTCTTATAATTAACTTTTAATATCTTTTATTATGGCGGTTCCTACAAAATTTAATTTATTTAATTTAATTAACCCGCTACGTCACCTCCCGGATTTTAGGGTGTGACATGTTTTGCTTTTGTTTCAGGCATCAATTTTAGGGTTATCAAAGAGATTAGTAGAGAAAAACACAAAATAGCCCATGCATCTCTTATATTGAGAGTAAACCATTATAGATCTTATGCATGTTTGTTTGTTTCGTTTTAACTTCTTCAATTTTATTTGTCTCGATAGTAAACCGTTTAAGGTGTTTGATACAATATAGACTGCTTAAAATCAAATTGGTGGAAGGTCCCCATAGACTAGTGTTCTAAGGATTGTTAAAAGTACAAATGCAAGTTTTTTAACCAATTAACTTTGAAGCACTGCTTAAATTTTTGGGAGAATAATGAGCTTTATAACATAATATAATCAAAGCAGATGATCACTCTCCACTCCCTTTTTATGATTCCAATGACATGCCTCATGTATGAGGCCTTTAATTAGAAAATTTGCTGAGACACATACCAAACTAATTTTTGATATATATATTTTTTCTTCTTTTTTTAAATAGTAATTTTTCACCCTCCTAAAGCCTTCTATCAAACAAAGATTCTCATAATAATGAACACTAGCTTCCTTTTCCCTACAAGGGGGAGCCCTCCAATTCCAGCTTATTGAAAATGGGCTACACGTACTTAGCAAGGATTCTATAGGGAGCTTCACAGTTAGCATGCGAGATTCCATATCGTACGATTGTCTTTTCATTTGTCTCAAGGGTTACTTTTTTCCCATTTACACCATGTGCCGACTCTAACCTAAAACTAAGAGCTAAACCACTTTTTACATCCCCGTGTAAAAGAAAACTCATGAACTCAGACATACGACAATAAAAAACAAAAAAATCAGAGCCAAAAAAAAAAAAAAGATGGTGGCGTGTCAGATGGGATCTTGTTGTACTCCAACTGAAAAAAAAAAAAAAAAAATCAACGTGTTGTAGAGAGATGGGAGAAGACAAAATGTACACGGGAACATGAATAAATGGTAGGGACGGTCAGAGTTCGCCAACTTGTCCGCCACATATTCCTGTTCCTTCTGTCTCTCTCTCTCTCTATATATATATATATATGCGTGTGTGTATTTAAATTTAAATGAAGAGAGAAATGATTGTTATGTATTAAACTTAACATATTTCAAAAGGGTTCATACACGCACTAGGCAACTTATCCCAATATCAAATTCCAATCTGGTTAATTATTAATATGAAAAATAACAAAAGAAATAAAAAAAAAAAAACAGAATCCAGAAGCCAACAAGAAACGAGCCTACGGAAAAGGGAAACAAAAGCAACCGGAATGAAAAGGATCTGTAATTCCTGTTCTTTCGAAATATACTAATCATATAATTTCCTATTCGTTAATACACATTGGGCAATTAATGATGTCTAAGGCACAATGGTATTGATAGAACTTCTAGTTGTGGCTTTAACGATTCGTGTTTGAAAGATTGGATGGCTGTAGAATGAGCAGCAGAATTCTCAGATATTGGTGGGCTGCCCGAAATATTTACCTTTTCTTGTCTTGCTCTATTTTCAAAAAGAAACATATAAAGAAAACAAGAAGAAAGTTTAAATGAACGATTTGCATGGCCCATGCAACAATTGGCGGGGGTGAGTTTCCTTATAAACCAAAGCTATTTCACATGTTTACCTTAAAAAAAATCCCACATTCGCACTACTTTTTAGAGAGAGAAAAAGAGGAGAGAGAGTTCCCAAAGATGAGGAGTACGGGGCCCTTAAATGGTGCTATAAATACCCCTCAAAGGTACTAGGTTAATGCAACTTACAAGCTGAGAGCCTTGAATGGTTGAATCCTTAGCTTGACTAGAAACCCTAACTTACTTGTTTTCCTAGTCAGTTATCTTGTGCTCTTCCTAAGCCCTAACTCTCTCGCCAAACATGTTCTCAAACATGTCATTCTCTACCTCTCTTTTCCTTTTGCTCCTTATTTTCACCCAAGGAATTCCTTCTATTGATGGAAGGCCTTTGCACTTAGGGAAGAACAACCAACCCCAGCCAAAAGCTGACTCATCTCTCACTACCACGAACCATTTCTCCGGGGATTCGACAAAAGCTTTTAAACCTGCAGCACCAGGTAACAGCCGCGGAGGCGCTGGCCATTCTCTTGGTAATGAAAATAGCCCAAACGGCGATGTTCATTTCGATGCTGACACCAGTGATTTCAGGCCTACAGCTCCAGGCCACAGTCCCGGCGTCGGCCATTCCGTCCACGATTAATTAGGGCATGCATACACATCTTCAATTGTGTGTTGTTGTTGCATTTTTTCTTGAAATTACGTGTTATTATTGCATGCATAGGGTTTGCAAAGTGGACTTATATGTCTCCTATTTTCTGTCTCTCTAATAACATTATGCCACCCTCTAATAATATTATGCCATGTCAATTAAAGAATTTTAACTAACATAAAAAGATATTTTAATTGGCATGGTATGATCCTATTAGAATGACATAAATATGATATGAATAAGAGGACATATGAGTTGATTCCAGGGTTTGTTAGTATGTAATCATATTTTGTTGTCAATTCACGTTTGTTTGTTTGGTAATTTGTATTTTCTTTAGATTAATATTGCAGTAATATTTAGACGTGTATCTGTGTCAGAAATGTTTAGAAGTGTATTTGTGTCAATTGCAATAATTTGTTAATGCAATTATTTTCGTCAAAAAATTAAAAACCCTTCTGTCTTACGTTATAATATGTACAAGTATAATGATCACTTTATTTTCTTTTCATTTACTTGAAAAATATTATGACTTGCTACAACGCAAAAGCTGATCATGTGAGAACTATATGTTCGTCGAAAATTCCACACAAAAACAATATTGCATGTGCAAAGTCGAAAAAGACGAACTTCTAAACGTGGATAATCATATGATCATATAGCTAAAGAAGCAGATATAAATTCTTCCCTTTTTTTTTTGGGTAAGAAGTAAATATTCTACGGTGGAAAATAGTCAGTATCCTTAAGGCTATAGGATATATATATATATATATATAGATATATAAAGATGAAGTATATCAATTATCTCTAAGTTTAGAAGCTCTTTAAGTTCCAACATAATTACCCATTGCTATAACTTACGTTGAGGCTCTAATGAGTTCTTTTTTTTTTAAGAAAGTAATAAGCCATTAATTATCACTACAATCTTTCTAACAAGTAACATATTGAAACATGAACTCACAAATTATAATAGTGACTCACGTTTCTGTATATATAATGTTTTCAATGGTGGTAATTTAGCATTTCATTTATTTTTGAAGAGACTCTAACTCTATTTATTTCACATGTATAACAATTCGAGCTACTTGCTATACATTTTTCGTTTATGTTTGAAGCGACTCTAACTCTAGTTACTTCACATGTATAACAATTCGAGCTACTTGCTATACATTTTTCGTTCTTTTCTAAAAGTACGTACGTTCTCTCTCTCTCTCTCTCTCTCTCTCTCTCTAGATTGTATTTCTTTCTGTTCATAAAATTTGGTCTCACTGATGGTGCATGGCCGCAATTTTTGCGAAATGACAACATCGTGCATTTCTTCTTTTCCACCTTACTTGTGATGTTTCCCACTAATTTTCTAGCAAGGTTTTCAACAAGATTATTTTTGTATCGTTTACGTAAAAATTTATATTATCTCTCTTTGGGCTTTAAAATAGCAGTAATTCCAGGCATCCAGGATTAGTATTTTCCCCCTAATTTATGTTGCTACATTTATTAATTTGGCTATTGTTAATGCCCTAAAGATGTTGAAAAAAATCTTCCATTTTTGTATCAGTGTATTAAGAGAAATCTTTCTTTTTTCTGTTTCAAGTGTAAGTGTATTGGGCATTCTTTGCAAGCTATTGTTGAACCGAGCTTCACAATTGCCGGTTTATCAATATTCTGTGAAAGAAATCGTTTTATATGGCCCAAAAGACTATGATAATTCAATCTTAGAGAGAGGCACTAGTCTTGATAGCCAAGTAAAAGGATTGCTCACCTGTGTAAAACCAGAAAATCTTGGGCCTGCCTACTAGATGAGGAATCTTCTAAAGATCTTAAGCCTTAAGAAAAACACTATAGAGCAAGATCAATAAGGTTACATTTCAATCATGCTGCCTTTTATGGACAAAAAATTAATCAAGCTATGAGGAAGCCTAAGCAGTCGCTAGACTTTCTTGTGCGAATTAGGTTGAGGTGGCATAAGGAGCATTATCAAGGAAACAATGTAAGAACAAGGAACAAAGCCATGATATAACTAGGGCCGCTAGAGATGGTGGAGGTTACGTATTATAATAATGTCCATTTAGGAGAGAAAATCGATAACTATACACCTGCTTAGAAAGAAATAGAAAGTACTTTTTAGGTGTTGGTTTAAAATGACAGAACTCAATACGTTGTGTAAAGTTATGCTCACTAAGTCTAAAAATAAAGACGCCTACAGCCTTTGTGCTCGAAATCATGTGTTTCAAAATGTATTGGTGAAGCCTATGAATCATGCTATTTTGGTCCGGTCCCAAATTTTCTTTATTTTTATTTTAAAAATTGGGTGGTTTTTTTTTTTTTTTGGTTTTTTTGAGTTACTTAGTACTAAATATCTACTTAATCAGGATGTACTAATTTTTTCTACTCAAAATAGCAAGTCGTGTTCCAACTAGTTTGGCACTTGACTTACTTAATATCTCACACCAATTAAGCTCAACAATACTCCATTTATATTAACAAAATTAAAGATACAATAAATCTGAAAAAGCACAGTGAGATCTAAAATGAAACCAATGCAAAAAAGAAAAAGAAAGGGAAAGGCCTAAAGTCGGAAGCTACTTACAAAGGATAGAGCCGGAACTCGCACCTCGTTAATAGACTCTGTTAAAAAAAAAAAAAAGTCCTAAAGGTGTTACGGCCTTTGCTTGTAATCTCAACTTTGTTATTTTCATATCTGCCTTAACGAAGTTAGTAGGGCGGCTGAGCAAAGGGGGTTCCCTAGGTCGAGGATCCAACCACGTTTTGTGCTGCTCACAAAGCTTTTGATCTTTTCTTGAATTTTCAACGCCATAAAAAAAGAAGGGTGAGAAATTTTGCACTTTGCCACTTCGGAATTTTTTTTCTTTTTTTTTTTTTTGGTGGGATCTTAGCGTTTTGGCGCTTTCGTTACTTGTTTTGTTTTGTTTTGACCTTATTAGGTCTAAAGAGAAACTATTAAAGGACTTAATTTTGTGACAAAGAGGAGTGGTAGGGGCCATTATAACTAGGGTTTGGTGACTTGGTGGTTTGACTTGACTTTTAGAGTCATTGACCATGAGTTGTTATAATTTCCCAGCAAATGGTTGCAACCAAATGGAGGATTCGGATCTATTGTAAGCATGAGGTTGTTGATATTGATATACTATTTCTTCCGAGAAATCAATTGGCAAATAGTAGAAATAGCACTAAACAGCTATAGTTTCTCTTGGGATGCATGTGCCTAGCTAAAAATATATTTATTTTTTTTTTTTTGCTAGAAGTGACATATCTTTGTTAATATTTTTTATAGGATTTTTTTTTTCGAGCTTGGAGATGGAGACATTTGTACTGATCTTTATCACTTTCAGATGGAGTTAGATGTGGTTTTATTGCTAATAATGCCTACAACCACTTTATAGGATTCTTTTAATTTATCTTGAAAAATTTTTTAAGTAGAAAGAAACTATTTTTAGAAAAAATTAGGTAAATGATATATTTTGGCCACCTTTTTAAATAAATGACTGAATTTTTAAAAATTAAGAAAATAACGAGAATTTTTAAGAACTAGGAAAATGATTCGCTTTTTTTAACATCAATATATTATTGATTGACTATATTATATCATTGATCATAAAGTGGTTTATTATTGCTTACAAATAATTTATCATTGATAATAAATTATTAAGAGAAATTGGTTAATTACTAACTAATATTAGTTAATCAATGATAAACTAATAAATTAATAGGTTAATAAGTGATAAACTATCAAGTTAATTAGTGATAAACTACAAATCAATACATTACTGATTAACATTGGTGCATTAACCGTTACTATCAGTATATCAATTATTAATATCAATACGTCATTAACCATTTGAAAAAAGTACATTTCCCTGTTTTTAAAATACCACAGCCGTTCTATGACAAAAAAAAAAAAAAAAGCTTAAAACCCTTAAATCCCATGTTTTTAATTGAATCAAAGAGGAGTACTTCATCAGCTATTGCTACTGTAGTTTATAATTCACCACCATCTTTGTTTTTTGATGTAGAGAAAGGGAGAGTTGACAAAACGTAACACAATAAAAATAAAAGGAACAAATCAATTGTAACTTTTAGTTCATACAAAATCTTAGGAAATTAACATCAAAATCTGTTAATTCACTCATAATACTGATAATTGGAAGAGATTCTAGTAAGAACAAGTTTTATTCCATTACAAAAGGGCATACATATTCATAGAACAAAACATAAGTAGAAAACTAAGGCAAAGCTTCTAAAATATTACAATAAAAACGATGAAAATGCAAATTTTTTCAATGAATTACAAAATGTAGAAACTAAGATTATTTGACCAAAGGAATGAAGAACCGAAAAGGAATTGGAGTTAGAGTTTCCTAGATCAAGAGAAGTTAGAGAACCAAGTTCCAACTGTTATAATATAAAACTTTCACATTATACACTATAAAGCAAAAAAGTATGTTATAGTATAAAACTCTCACATGCTATAGTATTTAAGTTTTAATTTCAACTTCCAACTCGGTTCCCACTTAACACTCTACCAGTTATCAATGCAAAAAATACCAAAATAGAAATCTTTTTTGAAAGTTTAAACAATGAAATTTGGTACAAAAATGTCTTGGATTGTTTGTGGCGTAGCGATGAGTATGTTCGCTTATTTTTTCACAGAAAAGTTTACTTTTTTACCCGAATTTGATATCGTTGTCAATCTTTAAAAAAATCATAAAATTAGAGTGAATTAGATGAATACTACTGTTAGAAAGTTGGAATTCAAATATACTTATATTCGCACCAAAATTGTACAGGACTATACGAAAACAACTACACTTCAAAAATTGGTGTACAACCACAAACATACCCTTTTTGGTCTTTGGAGGGACCCAAATTCGACGTAGAGGCCCAATTCTATAAGCAATGCATTAAAAGAGAACAAGATCGTTTGTGATTTCTTTTTAGAATAAAAACAGAAAGAACCTGAAATATCCAACTCCTAGGATGGGTCAAAACCTATGCATAAATATTATGATAACATTCCACTAAGCATTAAATATTACAGGTCAAACGGATAGCATAAAAAAATAGATCATAAAAAAGCAAACCAAAAGTTTACATTTCTTGCGAATAACTAAAATCATCGGTTACCAACCACAGAACCTTTATTAGTTAGTGGTATAGTTGTTTTGGTTTTAATAATTCTTCAAAGCGCACGAGCGCCAATTTTATAATACGTACTGGTAGGTCCCAAGGAGCAACATAGTTTGATTTTGGTTTTCCTTTTAGTAAATATTAATGACTTGACACATTTGACAAAAAAAGTTTTAATGGAGTTTCCAAGTTATATATCTTTAAGAAGGAAAAGGATTTTGAGATACTATGCACACTACAATTGGCCTGTAATTAATTTGAAAGTTTTAAGTGATCTCCATCTGCAAGAAAGAAAGAATGAGATTTAGTACGAAACAAATAGTTAGTGCATGCTATATACAAGGATGGAAATATGGCATTAATATGCATGGTAATTATGAAGGAATTGACAGAGTCCAACTTGTGAAGTTCTTCCAAAAATTAGATCTTATAAAAGAATCAACATATGTGTATAATCAAATCTCTACTGGCCCATTTGGTTCAAAGTTTGAACATCGAAGTGTTGAACAAAAATTTAAATTTTTTATAAGAGAACACTACAGCAAAAAGTTTGACTTACAAAGTCAAATTACGAAACAAATAGATTGTCTATGTCTCTATTTTAATAAGATCAATTTGAAGTCCATGTCCTGTATAAAGACAGTTGTGTTTCACTTGAATATGCCTACCAAAGGAAATGAGGAGTTTCTAAACTTGTACTAGCCATCCACATTTAATACCATGCACTGTAAGTGGACGGTGCCAAGAATCCTATCCCTTGTGGTGCATTTCGGTGGTGGAGAGGCCAACTTATTTCTTTTCATTATTCTAATTAACAAATCAACTACTTAGCTTGATTCAAGCCCTTTCTATCTGTCAAAAAGCAGACTAATTAGTAAGTGTTAACCGCCAATTAGCACAGCTTGGGCATCACGAAAGGCCACCATATTGGAATAGACTTTAATTGAAGCTTGAATAGCTTAAGTATCTGTAGGGAGTGATCAAGTTTTGTTGTTGTTGATATATATATATTTATATATATATATATATATATATATATATATATATTTATATTATAGTAGTGCTACTATTAGCAAAAAAAAACAATTGTAGAAAAGAATACACTAGCACGGGACAAGCAAATCATGAAGGAAAGATATTTATAATTGTAAAAGGCTAATATATATTCTTGTGGATACAGGGCCCTCCAAAAGTTTATATAACATACAAACCGTTCAAATTTAAAATTGACTCGGTCCACATAATTATTAGTTTAAATGGAAAAATTTAGCTGTTCATAATCAAAACCTTCATCATCAGCCCTTGTGCTTTCTTCTGATCAGCTTCTTTTTACTGCAATTCCCTTCTTCCCTTGTGTAGTGTTGTATAACATCAAATTTAACTTCTTTGCGCTTAATTTTGTGTCCCTGTTGTAGCTCAATTATTTCCTTCTCCATATCGTCTAATGGATCGAGTCCAATCAGTGATACGCAAATGTGCTTTTGTTCTTACGTTATTTGCTTGTCATCAATTTCTTTCCATCCACCTAAGGCAAATAATTCAAATCAATAAAGAAGAAATCTTCAATGAGAAAACCGGTGTGAAACCAAGCTCTGGCTATTCGACAAAAGCTTTTCGACCTGTAACACCACTGAAACAAAGCTCCAACGCTACAACGAACGCTTTTCAGCCTACGACATCACCGAGACATGGCTCGAGCGCTTCAACAAACGCTTTTCGACCTACAACACCCTCGAGACCAAGCTCTAGCACTTTGAAAAAGGCTTTTCGACCTACGACACCCCCCGGACCAAGCTCCAGCGCTTCAACGAATCTTTTCGACCTACAAATCCAGGTAAAAGCCCCAGTCGCGGCCATACTTTTGCGAGTGAGAATGAACATGTCAAGAAGCGGCCATTCTTTTGCGAGTGAGAATGAACATGTCAAGTATGTAAATAGGCCAACCGACGACCGGCATTTCGTTACGGAAAACAAAAACGATTTCTGTCCCACAGAGCCGGGCCACAGCCCCGGGGTTGGCCACGCTGGTGGGAAGAATGCAGAACCAAATGCATAGACTATATATATATATATATATATATATATATATATATATATATATTTATATACTTATTCTCATGTACAATCTAACCAATCTTAACCAATAGTGTTGTCAAGATTGGCTAGCTTGTACATGAGAATAAGTAACCCTAAGCAACTCCATGCAAAATCAATTATTAATTACTGCCATTTCGAATTAAAGTTATTTATGCTTCCACTATAAGAAAAACTACATTTAACGACATATTATTTACGACGTGTAGTTTTTCAAATGTCATTGAAAAGTACATACAACGACATCTCCAACAAAGATGTCATTAACGACATTGGAAACAATAATTAACATCTATATAAATGTTGTATTAAAGGTCTCTTTTTAATGACAATAATTTAGTGTCGTTAAATTATTTAACGACAAGTAGGAGATGTCGTCAAAGCCTTGGAGATTCCACGACACCCCTTATAGATGACATCTTGACGAATATCGTCTATAAGGGGTGTCGTAAAATCTCTAAGGCTTTGACGACATCTCCTACTTGTCGTTAAATAATTTAACGACACTAAACTATTGTCGTTAAAATGAGACTTTTAATACGACATCTATATTATTGTTTCAAATGTTATTAACGACATGTTTGTTAGAGATGTCGTTGTATGTACTTTTCAACGACATTCAAAACCACATATCGTGAATAATATGTCGTTAAATATAATTTTTCAATTCCGTTCATTATGTGCAAGAGATTTCTTGTACATATGTGTAGTACTGTTGTATTATGAGTATACATGTATTATGACGATACTGTCCATATATTACTAGTTCCAATATGTAATTTCTGGTACAAAATAAATAAATAAAGTTCTCGTTGTTCTCTATCTTCCTAAGCAAAATATATATATTGCATGGGCAGACATAACACATATTTGTTAACAATCTCATTTCAAAAATTTGTCTGGCTAGCTACTATCATATCAAGCACTGTCTGTGGAATATTCTTTTGGTAGTGATTTGATGGTTTATGATTTTGTTAAATACTTTTAAAAAAACTAGGATCTTGCACTCTTTTTCTTTATTTGGATTTTTTTTCATTAGAATTTCATTTCCCATGGTCTTAATGAGGTTCCAAGAAGGGTGGATCCATTTTGCCTTTTAAGTTAGGTTTTAGTATGAGGTGCTTTGTTTTTTTGTTTTTGCAAAATGTTAGTGTTTTTTGTTTCAATTTAGTTCCAATTTTCAATAATTCTTTTAATAATATAGTTAGGTTGTCCTATAGATCCTTGATGTTTTCCTCTCTTGTGATTCATCGAAAAAAATTATTTTAATAAAATAGAGTGAGGTTAGTGTGAGATAGGATTGTTAGAGATGCTACTAGGGATTGTTTAGAAATTGTACTACTTTTCAATATTTATTATTAAATAGGCTTGATTAAAGAGAGATTGCAAATACACTACTTCCAAAAAATTAAACAAAAAAAATTAAAGATTCGCAAAATCTTTCCGTTAGGAGTAAGCCGTCATCTAATGCTTTGTTTGGAGACATGTAAAGAACTATTTTAACAATTTAAGGCACTTTAAGATTTTTTATTTTTTTTTGACAGTACACTTTAAGCTTTTGTTTTCTTGGGGGAAGTCTAGTACGCTTTGTGCAGTTATAAAGAAAACAAAAGTCCGGGCAGGATGATCTAATCAACACTTATACTTTGTACTTGCTAAAATAAAAGAATTGAGGGCTATATTATATTGTGTGAAATGATTCAGTATACCTACATGAGAATTTATTTATTGGATGATTATGTACAAATAGGGTCATAATTACCAGAAGGCCGTAACCTCTTGCAGCAAAGGCAAATAAGTTTGGGATTCAGGGAAAAATTTTAAGCTTGATTTGTAATTTTTCTAACCCATTCTTGAATTTACCAAATTATAATCAAGATGTTAGCACTTGGTACCTTTGCAAATCTTGATAGTCAAAACATTATATCTGCATCTTATGACTATGAAATTCGTGATAGTCTTCTTCTCATCTTCTTCTATATACATCCATCTAAAATTGACCTGTCTATATATTGGAAGGACCAATGAGACTTGCCTTGAAGTTTTACGATTAAATATTATTACTCAATCCAGTGTAATAGGATGAATTTGGCAACAATTTATGGAACTATGAATATTGTAAACCTCTTATATTTTAAAGCGTAAAATAAAAGTAAGCGTAATCTGACATGTTAGAATGTTTTAAATTAAGGCTACCAAATACTTTGTAAATCATGATCCCATCACTTCATGGCGTAAAACATGATTAGGTTAATCTTTTGTTTAGGAAAAAATATCTTATGAACTTCATTTCACAGTTAATTAGTGGTTCTTTAAGCCGCTGTTTTCCTTTTTCTTATTAATAAATTCGAGAGGAGGATTCACTTCTCTCTTTATTAGTTTTAAAAAAAAGATGTGATATATATTTAAAATTTTAAAATAAATAGAAAGAATGTAAGACTTGAAGTGATGCTAGAAATTGAAGTGTTAAATACAACAATTAATAAAGTTATTTATTAGCCTTTTTATCGCTGAAATAAAATTATTAGCCTGTTACTAAAAAAGTAAGTAATCATAAAAAAAATAAGAACACAATGATATGAGTATTCAACGTGGATAAAAACTTCAGAAGGAAATTATCATCGGTGCTAAACATATATGAGCAAAAAGATGACTTTTGTCAAGGTTCGACTTACAGTTACAACTAATGGAATCAACGATTTGCTCCAAAACTCCACCAAAACGTAACCCATGTCTCCTTTTATAGTGACTTGCATTGGTTTAATTGACGTACTTTAAGCTTCCTCCATCACCTTAGATTCCTGACGTATATTCCAAGCATGATTGCCGTCAGTACCTCTATGCACGTATTTCATATTGAAAAGGCATGAATACATGAGGTTGAGAGCTGTGAAATCGAGCCTCGAATAGTCTAGTTTTTCTCTGACTATTAAAGCCCTAAAAACATTACTTATAGCACGTGTTCACTTAAATAAGCAAATTCCAATTTGAGATTCGTGCCGACTGCCAAGATATACACTTTAATCTGTAATTGATTTGTAACAATATCTCGTAATCTAACAGATAAATTCAAAAGCCAATCTATTAAATTAGAATTAAATAATCTAAATAAAAGATCATCCCAAAATTTCCTTCAAGAATCAATAAAATCAAGAACAATAATTCAAATAAATCATCAACAAAATCCTAGACAAACAAGAATTTGAGTTAAGATCAACCTGTCAAGAAGGAACGAAAATAACAAAATGTCTTGTGAAAATTATAACAAAATTACGTTGAATTCAGATTGAAAATCTTAATGAAGAATTACTTTGATCTTGTGTCTATTTAGTTCGGAATGCATCCGATTACTTAAAAAAATTTTAAAAAAATCCCAACTGAAATAAATCATCAAAAGCAGCTGCATTCTGCCATCAAATTTAAACTTCTCTTAATCAACACGTATAGATATGGAAATCATCCTAATAATTTTCTTCGTTGGTAATATTAGTATGTAATTATAAAATTCATTACATGCTAGCAATTTGCTAGAGAATTTAGTATCTGTGACTCACCTCTTTTATATAAAGTGTATGTGCGTCTGTATACATATATATTTTTTATATATATAGTATATGTCACCTTAATTAACTGGACATCCACGTGGTCATTTCAAATTTTATCTCCTGAGAATTGCAATGAACTCCATATATAAACAAAAGTAAACTTAATTCAGAGTAATTTGAGAGTGATTAGGAGCTCTTAAAGGAACACTGCTGGATACATGTTCCTTATGATCAGGACTAAGTTCATGCAAGTACAACTTGGAACTTTTCTTAACTAGCAAAAAAAAAAAAAAAAAAAAGGTGGGGCAACTTTTTTTTTTTTTTTTACCTCTTTCATTACATTAGTAAAGTTAAGGTTTTGAAAGCCATAAAATATTGAATAACAGTCTCCCTAACTTACTTTTACAACTCAAATAAGAAAACAAAAATGAATAACAATAATTATATCTAGTGGAACATTGATATTAGTATGGCTACATTATTTTGTTTAACCAAATGAGCATGCATGATATTCGGCCGTAAACTCGTGATTTCTTTTGACTAAGGAGCCCTCAATTGGCTTATATCATCAGCCGCAAAATTAAAAGGGCTTCTGAATCATGGATTGTATATATATAATATACATACACACATTAAATTATATGGATAGCCGCCTAGATACCTAGATTCTTTGAAGGCAGTGCGCACCAGAAGATTATATATAGATTATATATAAGAGCTTTTGTTGACTTTCTCTTTTAACTTTGTTTTTTAAATTGATCAATCATCGAACAGATCAATGTCTCGTAAACTGTCGAAAGACAAAAGGAATAGCAGTAAATGCGGACCAGGTATATTTTCTAATGACTATAGATACGATCCATCATGTGTCTCCCCAGAGTCGTTTGATTGCAGTTGTTGAATAGTCATATTTTATCATATATGTACTTCTTTATTTATAAGAATTATTAGTCTTGGAGGATCAATTAGGAATCTTCTAACAAGTGTCCAATATACTAATAATTATTTAGTTCCACCAAGAAACGACTGGCATTACAACTGTTATTTACACTTTTTTTTGGGGCTTGAAACGAGATTTTTATAATATAATAAAGATTAGGCAATTTTTTTGTGTAGGTGTTAAAAAGTAACATATTTGTCTTTCAACTGTTAAATGTGTAAAAAATAATAATTTTAACCAGATTCAAGAGTTTGAAAATGTACACTACTAGCAAGGACCATACTAAAGATTTTTTTTTTTTTTTGTAAATGCTAAGAGTGAACAATTAGCGTCAAGGCCACTTAGTACATTCAAACTAAGTTACCACTCACTAAAGCAACTCATATTGCACTAAGTGTGCCACTAATATTGCAATGTATTTATTTTTGTTTTGTACTATAGCATTTGAGAATTTTATACTATAGTAGTTAGAACTATATAGTTAAAACGGTGTTGTCAAATAAAAGCATAAAATATTAGTCCATGTTGATGTCTGAATATGTTGTCTTTTAATACTTTTTTTTTGCCGAGCTATTAGGTCTCACCAAACCTTCGTGAGTGGAACTTGAGACATACGAGCGTGGGAGGTTTTTGGGAAATGGTGGAGAGGTTAGGGAAAAAGACCATATACCTGCAATACTGGATGCAACTCAAAAATTGTACGAACTTTTTTCTTTTTTTTTTTTAAAGAAGGTCCGAATATAGTCCAAACTTAAAATTTGCACGGACCTCTTATTTATTTATTTATTTTTTATGCAACTCCAAACTTATTTTCTTCAACCTATTGAAAAACATAAATATATAAAACCAGTTGGCACTGGTGCTCCGAAATTTTTTGTCTCCCTAGCACTTAATTTGCCAACTGACGAAGAACCTGTATTGTGTTTACCCCAAATTATATGGTTAGGCATATTCATGATAGTTTTACGTTGGCTTCTAAAGGTATTAATTCATTGGACAAAACTGTCATTAGAGGGAAACATGATTTTGAAGATTGACGCTAAAAACGCTTTTGATACAATAGACGGTGGCATCATCATCTGTGTATTAAACGTCATTATTTTATCGGATACTTTTCTCATTTGGGTGCAAGAAATTTTTAGCTTTGCTAATCTATTAGTTTTGGTTGATGGCACGCCATAATGTTTGTTAAACTGCGGAAAACTTGTTCGTCAAGTAGATGCTCTATCCCTTCTAATTTTCGCCAATTTTGGCTTTTAAAGGAGATACCATTTTATCTAATCTTCCTCTAATTTGCTGATGATGTACTTATTTCTTACAGGGCTAAACATGTAATGTCATTTGTCCCGGGCCAACTCATCAATGTGGCTCAATTTGATATGATCTTTGAGAAATGAGTCACATTCATTCCCTAGAAATCATCTTCCCGTGCATGATACGAAGGAGTAGGGATCAAAGATTTATTCAACACTTTTTAAAAAGAAAGAAAGCCACCTCATTGCCGCCACATAGGGCGGCCGCTTTTCCTCAATTCACCTTTGCCGAGCATGATGAACCCTCAGGCCGCCGCACCTCCAATTGATCCTCACGACGTGACAACTTTGGACATTAACTTCGTACCTTCCTTTGTTACGAGAAGCATCCTCATGCATGTGAAGTCGCTTCTCAACAACGCTTTTGTGCATCTATCGTGAGCAACTTGATTCCCGCTTTGATTCCTTCTGAATATTTATCTGTCAAACAGGGTAGCGTCATCAAGGTCAAGGTTAATGAGGCAATTTATCAATAAAGGTTGTCGACATATAAGACTTCCATTATTGGTTGTCTCATCTTATGAAAAGATAGTACTCTATGAAAAATTTCGTGTCAAAACCGTCTTCAAAAAATTTGGCAACTCAACACTTCATGGAAATTTATTTTTCTTTGGAAAAAGGTTCTTTACACACTAAAAACAAACAATAAATTCTCTAAAAAAAACTATAGATTTAACGACAATTAAAAACTGTCGTTGAAAGATAAGATGACAGAATCCGAGACCATCATCTTATTGAGTAGTTATATTTTAAGACATACGAAGACGGTTTTTAATCGTCGTCTAATATGGACGTGAAACACCACAAGAATATGGTTTTTACAAAAACTATCATCTAATGTGGTATTTTTTAGTGACGATTTTTGCAGAAACAGTCGTTAAAAGACAAAAAAAAAAAAATTAAAAAGCCAAAACTATTATTTCTTCTCAATAACTATTTTCTAAAAATGTTATTCACAAATTCACTTCTTTTTAATAAACTTGATTTGTATCCAACATAAAAAAAAATGACAATTTTCAAAGACACATATAAAGAATATGCATATAACGCAAATATTCCAAAACCATAAACAAAATTTCTGCACAAAATCTAACAACAAAAAATACTTAATTAATTACAAAGGAAAACTCTAAATTCAAATAAGAAAACTTAAATTTTGAAGGAAGAAAATATCAAAAGATTCTTAAATGCCTAAGTGTTGGAGCTCAAGACAGTGATGGTGATTTGGCAGAGAGTCACGGCAACTGATAGTTACATGATTATGAGGATTACGGAGGCAGCGTTTGAGGAAGTAAAGAGTAGAAGAGATGAAAGAGGGAGTAGAAGGATAAAGGGAACTTGCAGATTTCTGAAACACTAAAATTTCCAAATCGTGTTTTTTAATATATAAGATAACAAAATTTCATAAAACATTGTTAAACAAGCATTGCCTAATCTATTATTATAGTAGTGATATACATCCCGGATGATCGAGAAAATGTTTGGACTATGGGTATCTTGCACGTGAAGCTATGCCTTTCCAAGCTTCAACCATGGACCCCTAATTCCAATCCTCACACTTGCTTCCTAGCTAATATCGTATCTAGTTTTGCCTCCAAGAACTAAAACAAGAATATTGGCATCCAAGACTCCTCATAGAATTTTACTTACGGGACAATTTGCTGGAAACTAATTAGGCTATTTTGGATGGTGAGCTTAGTCATTATGGAAAAATTTTAATGAATACTAATTCAATTTAAAGATCTCCGTATTCACTTATATGGTTGAACAACAAGGTCATTGTTTCTTCACTTTTGTGAAGTACAAAATTAAACTTTCTAAATTTTTGCACCATTTACAGTGCAAGGTATCATTCTTTTGTTCAATGCAGAAGGAGAATAATTTGATCCTAGAATCAAAACATCCTAGAGAACGTTCTACGCTAGGAAAAAATATCACCCCAACAGCTTAGCTACAGCTTTAAATGTGGAGGTTACAATGGTTTTTGCTCACAGTATCACGAATAGCTATGAAAACGACAACTACAAAGGTCATATGTTGGGCAACGACAAGGTGTAGGCGATGTGAGTTATACAACTTGGTGCTTTTACAGAGAAAATTGGGTCAACGATAGATGAAATTTTGCTATCACATGCAACATATTAAGGTTGTAGACAGATGAGCGAATTGGGTTGTGCTATTTGACAGACGATATAGAATGTGTTTGGCAATTGTGGTTTAAACCATTTTTTTAGTTATAAATAATCTAAAGCTCTCACATGTTACAGTAGTAATAAAAAAATCGCTACAGTGTAAAGCTCTCACATGCTATTGTAAAAACAGTTCTAACCAACGATTCTAACCACCCTGCCAAACACCCTAATATTGTTTTCAAGAACTGTTGATGGTGAAAAATGATCAACTAATAATACTCACAAATCACTTATGGTTCCAATGGATTAATGCAATAAAAATGAAATGAAAGAATGAAAGCAAGTATTGGACACACGGATTTATAGTGGTTCATTTTTAAATGAGCTACATCCATTGTATTTTTCTTGTCAAGAGTTCGTACAATACATTCTTAGATTTTTGGAAATAAGAATGAAAGAAAAATGGAGATAATGTGGCTGAGATTCGAAGGGAGAAGAGATAGCCATCCCCTCCTTTTCTCTATATCCCTATTTTGTATAATGCTGCATTATTATTAAAATAGTGATTGGAATGTTGTTAATGAGAGAGAATCTTCATGTTCTGTGCTAACCCATTCCCTTTGGGTGTGATGTCTCTGCATGCGTGGAAAATGTATCGAGTCTTATGCCAGTTGTCTTAATTTCAGACGCACTATCTCGACTGCTAATCTTACTCATTCTTATCTGTTCTTCTTGGAATGATAGGCGCAATAATGGGTAGAGGACACAAAGCTCATTTAAACTTGACCTCATGCCAAAGTGGCAAGGTAAATTTATCATCTCGTTTTCCACTCTATTTGAGATTAGTGGGCCAAGTTGGGCTTTTCATTGATCTCACCATTGGGCTTTGGGTAGTCGAGATCTCACACAATAAGAATCAAAAAAGATCACTAAATGGGCCCCTTTCTCAATCCCCCATTAGGCCTTAATCCTTAGAAAATCCCTATCTCAAAAACCTCCCAACATCAAAGGCTAATATTCCTATGTCAAAAACCCTAAAATTTTTGTTCACCTCCCAACATCAAAGGCTAATATTCCTATGTCAAAAACCCTAAAATTTTTGTTCACCTCCCAACATCAAAGGCTAATATTCCTATGTCAAAAACCGTAAAATTTTTGTTCACCTCCCAAATGCGGAGATTTTGTTTATTGCGCTCATGATTGTATAAGCCATTATTTATTGGTGTCTCAATTCAAGGTGCTGATACGGGAGTTTTATTATTGGGGAATTAACATGTAAAAGGTGTGGATTAAAAGGAGTTGGTGGTGATGTCTCTTGTCTATGTGAGATACTAAAGTGCAAGAGTTTATGTCACGCCCCGGAGTACGGGAGGTGACGTGGCGGATTATTTAAATTAATTAAAGAAGAATTTAATTAAAATCTAGAATTTAAGGGGTTGAATTAAATATAAAACGTGAGGTTCATTAAAACACTTTATAGCGAGTTCATATACATTAGACAATTTAAGACATTAAGCGAATAAATATTAAAATAATCAAGCCGCGAGTATGGGTTCCACAACCCACAACTTGTGCACACACATGGTTCTGACAATATCATAAATACAATTACAGTCCAAATACAAATAAGTTAAATCTTACATGCCTTGATTAAATAGTACAAAAGATAAAATATCCTCCTATTGCTCCTGAGTTCGGTCCGAAGAATCCTCTCCAAACCTAAATACGAAACCACCTAGAGGGGGAAATTTAAAACAATAAAACGTGAGCGAAAGGCTCAGTAGGACTATGTTTTATAAAATAATTTAATTTAAAGAAACATTTCATTGACAGGAGTACTCAAAAGAAACCTTAAATAAATAAATAAATAAATAAATAATTTGAGTAGAACCGTCCTAACTCAGAACAGTCTACTTGCACAATCAGAAATACCATTTTTCTTTTCCTAGGCAAACCATGATATCACCACCGTAGTGGCCCAGCTGGGTTTCGGGACCTGCCCCCAAGGTCGATCGCTACACGACCCGATCTCTGATATGGCATCATGCCTATATGTTTATTATCATCATCATTCAAAACCCAATTACCGAGTGTTGTTCTTTACATTTATTACGAGATTCATTTCAGTTCACGGTATACCAAATAAAACCGATAAATTCATTTTTCAAACAACCGTTGAAAACATTTTAATAGAAATCCTTTTCAAAGCCAAATCATTTCAAAACCAGGCTACCAAAGAAATAGGATAGAAGTCCTATCTCAATACTCGTGCCGGTGCCCCACACCGTGATCCCGGTCCGCTATACGTTAGCTCCGCGGAACCACGAACGATCCTAGATACAAACTAAGTTGATCAATAACTAGTTCGAGACATTCTATGTTACTAAACCATTTCATGATGTCCTAGTGTGCCATTTGTACCTTTAAAATCATTCTATAAGGTTGGGATTTAAATCAGGGTTCAAAACAGTGAAAACGAGTGAAAATCACAAAAATTTCCATGCCTCGGTCGGCCTGCCGGACTCCTTGCTTCGGCCGGCCGAACTGCACAGTTCGGCCTGCCGGAAGCCAAGTCCGGTCGGCCGGTCATTTCCCCAGGTTCGGCCTGCTGGACGGAAGAACACCTGCCTGTCGATCCCTGTTCCGGCCTGCCGAACTGGAAAAACCCAGAAATTCCAGCCACGGGTTTCGATTTCCCCAAAACCCAAATCTTGATTCTAACCTGTTTTTCTCAAATCCCAGGCATAGAAAACATTCATAGATGATAGAAAAACATATTTATACACTTTAAAACTCATTTAAACAAGATTCAAACACAAAAATCCCGAAAATCCGAAAATGAGAAAAATTGAGGAAAAATGAAAAATCTTGAATCTAATCCGTTTTTCTTCAATCTAAGCTTAGATTCTAGTTGTTCTAAGTTCATTTAACTCAAATCCATGGTTTTCTAAGCTTAAACAAACCTAGATTTCAAAAATGCACAAAATTGAAAATTTGTAAAAAGTTTAGAAATTTCAAATCTAACCTCGAATCGAAGCTTCAATCCGTGCTCTCGGTTGCCAAATCACGTCCCCGAGCCTCCTCCTTGCTATCCTGAAGCTTGGATTCGAAATGAGGTTTAAAAATTTGAGAGAGATGTAGAGAGAGAGAGGGTGCCGAGAGAGATCAAGAGGAAGAGAGAGAGAGATGACCGTGAGAGTGAGGAGAGAGAAAGAGGAAGGAAATAAATAGAGAAAATCGGTGGGCAGTTTTACTGTACGAAAATCATGTGCCGCCCACGGTTTTGTAAAACGGAGTATTTTTTAAATTTTACAAATTGTTGTGTTTTAAAACTCAAAACATCATTTTAAAACAACAAGAAATCATTTAAATGCATTAATTTAACAAAACAACCAAAATTCAAAATCCAACTAAATGATCTAATTAATGTTAAAACATTAATTATGGCACACTAATTCATCATTTATATTACATTAACATTAAATAAATTTCAGGGTGTTACAGTTTACGTTTACACTGATGGTCTAGAAGAAGTTGAGGACCTTAAACTCTGTGGATGAGGAGGAGGAGGAAGAGGAGAGCAAAGAGACGCGCTGGATGGTGCTTGTGAGGATCGAGGTCGTGGATTGTGAAAATCACTTTGGTGATGAGTGATTGTCTTTTCAATCTTGTTTTCTTTTTTCTTTTCATATGTTTTTCACTTGTTTTTCTGAGTTTCAGGGGAAGAAAGAGAATGAAGGTGTTCGACATTTTTATTTTATTTTTAATATTTTAAAAAAAGAATTGTCTCCGAATAATTTAACTATAAGGATATAAAGGGCATTTTATGCTCCATAAACTGGCTTAAGATACCAAAACGTCAAGTTAACTAACATGGTACCTTTTTGATATTATTAAAAACAAAGTATATTAAAATAATATTTTTAAGAAATACTGAAAACCAAAGTAATTTTTTTCTTAATTAAAAATTACTGCATAAATCCATTTTTTACTTCTTTTTGTGCTTGTGAACCCATATTAGTCATCGGAGTAATACGGCTTTTCCTTAAAGTTTGGACCCCTTTTTCTGTGAACCTCTTCAGCCCTACTCTCCCACTAACTCCCACATGCATGCGTGCTCAGATTCTCAAAATCTCTATAAATAGGCCTTATGTTCCGAGTATGTTTCTCGAACTCCTTCCCCTAACACCCTAGCTAGCTCTTTCTCTCAAGCTTAGAAATAATATAAATTTCAGCTTGGAAATTTAGCTAGCTTCTTTATTTGCATATAACATATAGTACTCTAGGCCAACATTAATAATCCGATACTATCCTTCGTGGACAATGGTCAAATATACTCGCATTTGCTTATTTTTTCCGTCTAGTCATCGTTTCTCATGAGCTTCTCTCTGCTGAAGCAAGAAAACTAAGGAAGGACGTGAAGTCAATCAGCCGAAAGACGCAAAAACCAAAGTCTTAGTGGCAAGACAAGTGGCGAGCCCAAAGCAGTTGTACCGCAGTGTGAAGGATGAAGTGGACGGATTTGTATCGGCTCTCCGGCCGACCAGCCCGGGGCACAGTCCCGGTGTTGGTCATTCTGTTCACAACTAAAGCATATTCTCTAGTTCGCAATATTCTGAAGTTGTACTACGTTCCTGTATCACTTTTAATTCAAAGCTTATGACACCCAAATTTCGAAGCTATTTAAATGGTTGTCATCAATTCTTCCTGAAAAGCAAAATCGATGTATAAGGGAGCAAAGAAACAGCTATTATCAAACTCGCAATAATTACCCACAAAAAATAAACTCACCCCAACTAGACTTTACTCCAGGAGAACTGCCAATATTAAGCTTAATCACTGATACAAGTAATTAACTCTTCTTTTCACTGAAAAGTAATTAATTGTTTTTGGTTTTTAGACTCTTTTTTTCCTAACAAATGGTAGATTTCAGTTTTCTTTCTTGAAATTTTATGTAAAATTTTTGCAATTGTTTTTCATTTAAAACTGTTTCTAAAATACTAAACTGGACGTGTATACGTCGATTGATAATTTTTTTGGATAAATAGATAAAAAGAGTAATTAAAGGAATTCCTAAGCTACCACATTATTAAAAAATAAATAAGGAAAAAAAATTACCGAAAGGAATTCTACTATGAAGAAAAAATAAATGCATCGAAAAATTGACAGACTAAACAAGCACTAGCGCTTCCTTTGATAGTTGATTATATATATATTTTTTTTTTACTTTTTTAAAATTATAGTTCATTCTAATAAAAGCTAATTTTTTCGTGAAGAAAGTATTGCACTTCTTTCTATGGCCCACGGTACACAAGCACTTTCCTTTGTCTGAACTTAAAGTGTATAATGTGTAAAGATGGACTGTTCAATATAGTTTTGTGTATAGAGAAAAATATTAAATTTTGAAAAAGTTCAATTTTTGGACAGGAAAATGAATGTGAAACTTTAGGATATTTTCATTTTCATACCCTTCATTTTGAGATTATCAAAAAATCATATCTTGTATTTTGAATTTTAATACTTTATAGCTTCTCAATTTAAATTCATAGTAAATTCTTACCTTTGTCTTAGATAATGATTAATTTTGACTACAAAAATACCTAAACACCCTTATACAAAAACTAAAAAATACGTAAAAAAATTTTGAGAAAAAGTGAAAATTATCAAAATGTGAAGTACATTAAGTATTTTACAAAGTTAAAAATCAAACTTGAACCTAAAAAAGGTAAGAATTTTACATAAATTTAAAATATGAAGGTATAATAATTTTTTTTTATTCAATGGTATAATAATGTTGAAGTTCATAATACAAGTATAAAGTTTTGATAATCTCAAAATATAGTGTATAAAGATGAAAACATCCCGAGAAACTTTCCATCAATTTGTTTTGTTGGTTTCAAATCACAGTTTAAATCTTTTTGTCACCATATATTTTCTTGAACACTCCATCTCTTGCACATTATACACTTTTTGTTACAATTTAAAAATTTGCTGAATTCACTTTATGGCTTAACGACGGAATCAAGACTGCACACAGTGAAGCTCAAAACAATAGCTTATAAGCAGTAACGTGCTCATTAAGTATTGGGTCCACGTGCATTTAGGTATATTGGTCGTTAAGTTAGTTTAAGTTGAAGCCGCCAAAGTTACAGTTTTCTTTTTCTAAATAAGTTAAAGAACCCAAATACCAAATTGCTTGACCCCACTTGGATATTGTTTTTCTTTTGGACATTTAATTTGGGACTAATAAAGGTAACATTAATATAGACACCATATCTAGCTCAGTAACTTAACGATGTAGGACAAATTCAATCTCTAACATACCCCTCTCTTATTTAACGTGTCATGTAAATGGATCAGGGTCCAAACGCATCATCACGTCTAAAGTCTAACTCTGATACAATGACAAATAGACTGGGGTAGAATTCATCTCTGAAAGCTAGCTCAAAAAGAGAAGAGAAGTTGCGCCAAGCAACGTATAAAGCATATAACATAGCAATAACACTTAGCGAAATGGGACAATATCAACTTCTCACAAAGCTAACCTGACAAAGGAAGAAATTAACCAATGGACATGTATTACGAAAAAATCAACCAGTCATTAATATATTGTTCATATGACCAGAATCATGCATGTCGATCGGCATCTTTAATAACACATCGTAGAGAAAAAAAAAGACATCAAGCACCTTCCTAAGAACCCCCAAAAAAAATTTTTTTAATCTAAAATCTCAAATTACCTGGAGCACTAAAATGCAAGCCGATTTCTTGCTCATATTCAGTTAGAGCATAGATTGTGCTAAATCCACAATATGGTCTCGAGTTGTTAAACTTGAATCTGAATAGACCCTCCGGCCATCGTCATATATATGTGTGTGCGTGTGTGTGTGTATAGAAATAGAAAATTGAACAAAAGAAAACCGCTTCACGAAAGGTTATGAGTTTTGATCCTGAAAACAAAAAGGTCAATGCTCTTCTCAAGAAGTTTCCCAATCGCTTTCTTTTCTTTTTGTAGTACAGGTTAGTTTTACTTTAGCTTCAAAAAAATATAAGTTGTTTCATTTTGACCCTTGAACTTTCAATTAACAAACTAATGGTTCTTTGAACTTTTCAAGTGTTACGTTAGTGATATCTCTAACCAAAAGCATTAAAAACTAACTAATTTTATCAGGTGAGGCATACGTAATTCAGTTCAAACGCCCATCTAAATCAAACTACCTAAAAGTTAAGTTTACTATGCTTTTCACGTGATGATATTTAGATTTTTTTTCATTATAAATGTATCATTAGTGTAACATTTCAAAAGCTAACGGACCATTAGTGTATTAGTTAAAGTTTAGGGCCTAAAATAAGACAATTGTTATTTTTAGGTGTCAAAAGTGAAATCCGGCTTGTTTATTTGGTATTCCCTCTGGGCAACTTTTTCTTTTTAATTTAGTAAGTTGAGTGAGGGCTCTGTATTCCCAAGCTTTCTTGCCAAAATAAATAAATAAGCAAAACAAAATAAGCAATGAATATACGTAATAGTTATGGTGAATAGATATCCCATGAACAGTAAATAATAGTGCTCTAATAGTAAATAAAAAGACGTTCAGGTGATAATGAAACCATATCTCTTCTCTTTTAATATCTTTTATGTGTTCAGCAATTTTCTTTTCAAATAAAATTATCACTTTTGTCTTTGAGCTTCTCTCATTCAAGAAAATCCTTGGCTTTTCTCTTTCCCTCCTCTGAAATGACCATTTTGCCTAAAATAAAATGAACCCGTTTCTTAAACAAATAAAAACAAAAACAATAATTAGCCATATATGAATATATATATATATATCATCTCGACTGTGTATCGTTAAATTAATTGATCATTCACTGAGTTTAACCACCAATACAGGGAACATTAATTGCATCAACGAATATGATAAACATAGGCATGCAAAAGATTACGTACATATAAAAAGACATATAAAGCCCTAGTTGTAAAGGGAACTATATATAGGACATATAAAAGTCCTAGTTTTAAAGGGAACTATAACTATAATACCGGACACCGATAAACTGGGCCTTTTTTTTGTCCTGCATCTTCATGAATCAAAGTGTTCTTCAAACGAATCAATGACCGCCACAGTGAAAGCTATCACCAGATTCGTTGGGTTCAAAGTGCAGATCTTTATAAGCTTTTGCGGTTGAATTGCCATGGTTGTCTTTTGGTGTCACCGTTTCTGGGTCACGTTGAGGGTACGACAACTTCATGGCATGGTTGTCCAAGACTTTGACTTGGCTTCTAGCCTCAATTAATGTAATTTCATGACATGTCATGATCAGGAGAAGGAGAAGAAGAAGATGATGATTCCCGTATTTAGTCATCACTTTAACAAAATAATATATATTTAGATATAACGAGAAAACAAGAAGGAAGGATTTGAAATGAACATTTTGGATTGGTTTAGTGGTATTTATAGCAGACCACCTATATATTTGTATGGATACTAGACTATGACTAATCTTTCACTTTTGATAAAGTAGTATGTTAGGTCGACCTATATACTTCTCCAGTATAAATATTATAAATATATTAATTAATATATTCACGTAAGTACAAAAAAATATTATTGTAATATACTTTTGAAATTCGTTATAAATAGTTTTTTTTTTCAATAAAAGAATAGGAACTAAGAAAAGAGACCATTCTCTTTTTTCTTTTTTTCAAGATTTTACCGGCCGCGCGCCTCTAATAGAAGCGGGGTGGGTATGGTGTTAAATTATAAATAGCAACTGATTTAGATTATAATAGTTAAATTATAAATTATTCAACTTTTTTTCTTGAAGAATCTTGTTCCCTTTTTTTTTTCCTCTCCATCTCTCTGTCTTTTCCCTTGAAATACTAGCTATACAGAAATGATCATCAATCAAACAAAGTCAGAGTAGTACTGCTCCTAAATGCAATATAGTATAAGAAACAACTTTAATTTCGCTCCAATAAACATTCACTTGTGTTGGATTTAGATACTGAAAAAATTAGTTTATTTTGTTACGGCGATATATATTTCTACGTTAGCGTGTATTTCTGAAATGATCAAACTTAATAAAAATTTGGTTGTTTTCAATTCTGCCAGAAAAGCAAAATCGATGTCGAAGAGATCAAAGTAACAGCAATTATCAAACTCGCAATAATTACCCAAAAAAAAAATCTCACCACAACTAGAGATCACTCCAGGAGAACTGCCAAGTCAATAACATTAAGCTTAATCTAATCCAGAGGAAGCTGCCAATAAATCTAAAATACGAGGAGCTCTTCGAGATTTCCCAAACAAATTAAGTTGATGCAGAACCCAATATCCAACTTATTAGTATCCCAGAAAAAATCCTAGAGAGAAGCTTTGAAAGCATTCATGGAGATAAGAACATCCTCAAAGACCTTTTTTTTTCAGGCATTTTATTTAAACAATTGAATTGAGACAACGATGTAAACGTTTCATTTTCTACGGTTTCAAAAAAGGAAAGAATTGAAACCAATTTAATTTGTTGCATTAATGGCCTCATATTTATGTCCATTAAAACCAGCTGGTAACTTTTTTTTTTATTCTGGTGCTATTTATTTCCTTGATGGGAGGAAATCAATGGCAGAGAGAAGAGAAATCCAGAAATTTTCACGTACAATTCTGTGAAAGAAAATTGGGTCCCCAAGTTCTGAAAATTCCATAAGATTCTTACACCATCAATTAAGTTTTTGTGAGAACTTGGAAGCATCCCAAGTGCAGGCAGTCACAGCACACCGTTTGGACAGCAATGGCAGGAGGTAATATTTTTCACACTTCCGTTTTCGTTTTCAATTCTTGATATGCATATAGTTTATAGCATGCTTGAATTGATTTTTATGTTTTACATTTGGCATCAGAGCCGTAAATACTACCTCTGCCTTGCGTGCAAACTGTAGAGTTTGTTTTAAAAAAAAAAAAAAATTCCGTGTTCCACAGTCACGGTTGAGAAATTTTTTATTTTTTTTTATTTTTAGCGTTTCTTAATTGAAACTAAGATTAGAAATCATTTAGACATTAGATTTCTATGAATTTTGCAATTTGAAACGTCAAAATTGGTGTCCGGATGGTAGAATTACAGCCGGGTCTGAAACGGGTCAAAACCGGGTTGAAACCGGGTCGTTCGGGTGAAGAAGACCCGGATTCGTGGTTGCAGACGATAAAAACGACATGTCGTTTGGCTTGGGTAAGTCAAAAACGACATGTCGTTTCGGGCACTGAGGGGCTCGTTTCACGGTTAAAAAACGACAAGTCGTTTGGACATTAATGACCAAAACGACATGTCATTTTGTATGTTGACAGGCTGCCCTCCCTTGTAAACGACGTGTCGTTTACGCGGGGGGGGGGGGGGGTCTCTCCAAACGACGCCGTTTTTGGCTGAGCAGAAAATTATAAAAAAAAAACCCAAAAATTAAATAAAAATTTTTTTTGATTTTTTCCAGATTTAATAAAATGATGGTTTTGGGGTAAATTTCATAAAATTTTCAGTTTTTATAATTTTTATGAAATTTTCATAATATCCATAATTTTAATATTTATGGAATTTTTCATATTATTGAATAATTTATGAAAAATTCATAATTTTGAATATTCATAATTTTTGGTATTTGTTATGAATATTATATAGTAATTGTGTGGATATAATTTTGTAAATTTATGTGCATATAGTGTTCATTATGTATAATTTATGATTTAAAATTATGCATGCAATATTAAGTTAAATAATTTAGTACATTTAATTTTATGCAATAATGTGCTAAATTATATTTTTGAATGTATAATTTTAATATATACATAATGAAACTTAGTACATAAATTATGGTTCTTTGTTCATATTTATTTATTGCTTAAGGTAAATGCAATTTATTTTATGAGCAAAAATTTAAATGTCTTGTGATATATGTATTTAATTTTTGAATAATTAAAGAGTAGCCACAGCATCTTTAATTATGCAAAAATTATGAAAGATGTTTAAATCACATATGGTAAAAGGACATTAAATTGTGATTAATCATATGTAATATGAGAAATTTTATCCCACAGAAATTTTTATTATATTTAATATGATTAGTTAGGATAATGTATCAAATTATCTTTCTTAATTTACCCACAGGAATTAAGAAAGGGCATATAATTTGATAGTGTCATCATAAGGATATATGAATCTGTTTGAGTTAAAAATTTAGCCCACAGGCAATTTTTATGTCATTTGATTCATATTTTAATGCATGATTTACATTGGTAAACATGTCATAAAGTATTGTAGCCTCAATTTAGTAACATAAGCATGTATGTTTTATTATGCAGCTATGCAAACTGTGAGTTACTCTGATTTCCAGTGTGACATTCCCGAACTTAAGGGAGACAATTATAAAGTGTGGAAGGAGAGAATTCTTCTTCATTTAGGAGTCATGGACATTGACTTGGCTATCCGTAAGGATGAACCACCTGCCATTACGGAGACCAGCCAACCAGATGACGTGGACCGTTATGAAAAGTGGGAGCGATCTAATCGCCTCTGCGTAATGTTCATTAAGACGAAAATCTCGGCTGGCATACGTGGTTCATTGGAGCAATATGACAACGTGCGAGCTCTGATGAAGGCAATTGATGAGCAGTTTGCTACATCGGACAAGCCTTGGCTAGCACTCTGATAATGAAATTTTCATCCATGAAGCTCAATGAAATTCATGGTGTGCGTGAGCACATCATGCAAATGAGGGATATAGCGGCTCAGCTGAAGACACTTGAGGTTGAGATGTCTGAAACCTTCCTTGTGCACTACATCCTCAACACTCTTCCATATCAATATGGACCTTTCAAGATATCCTACAACATACATAAGGATAAGTGGTCCATCAATGAATTGATGATCATGTGTGTCCAGGAAGAAGGAAGGCTTGCTATGGAAGCAGGAGAGAGTGTGCATCTGGCAACTCAAAGGAAGAACAAGGGCCAAGCTAATAATAAGGGAAAAGGCAAACTGTCTGCTCAGGCTTATATTAAGAAGGAATCCAAGTGCTTCTTTTGTAAAAAGAAGGGGCACATAAAGAAGGATTGTCCTAAATATCAGAGATGGCTTGACAAAAAAAAAGGTACTCAATTCTCACTTGTCTGTTATGAATCTAATATGGTTGACGTTGAACATAACACATGGTTGATTGATTCTGGTTCTTCAATCCATGTCACTAATTCCTTGCAGGGATTGCAAGGCCTAAGGAAGCCAGTGGGAAGTGAGCAGTGCATCTATACAGGCAACAAGATGCGCTTACATGTAGAGGCTGTCGGAACATGCAATTTAGTTTTATCTAGTGGTTTTATTTTAAAATTAGAAAAGACATTTTATATTCCTAGTTTTTCTAGGAATTTAATTTCAGTTTCAAGGCTTGTACCATTGGGATTTTCTTTTAATTTTTCAGACACTATATTTAGTTTGTTTTATAGATCTGAACTTATTGGAAATGGTATATTGTCAAATGGTCTTTTCAAAATCAATTTACAAGATAAAACTTCTTATACTTCTATGCATGTTCAAGATAATGCTGGCATTAAGAGATGTGTTATGAATAAAGATTCCTCTATGTTGTGGCATCGTAGATTATGTCATATCTCTATTGAGAGAATAAAGAGACTAGTAAATGATGGGGTACTTAGTACTTTAGATTTTACTGACTTTAACACTTGTGTGGACTGCATAAAGGGAAAGCATACCAATATGTCAAAGAAATGTGCCAAAAGGAGTTCAGACATATTAGAGATCATACATACAGATATTTGTAGTCCAGACATAGATGCGTATGGTCAAAAGTATTTCATTACTTTTATTGATGATTACTCACGATATATGTATCTCTATTTGCTTCATAACAAAAATGAAGCTATAGATGCCTTTAAGGTGTTTAAGGCAGAAGTAGAGAAACAATGTGGTAAGCAAATAAAGATAGTGAGATCTGATAGAGGTGGTGAATACTATGGTAGATACACCGAAGATGGACAAGCGCTTGGTCCATTTGTGAAGTTTCTTCAAGAACATGGGATAGTTGCCCAATATACTATGCCCGGTTCTCCAGATCAAAATGGTGTGGCAGAAAGAAGAAACCGAACATTGTTGGATATGGTGCGGAGCATTCTTAGCAGCTCCAAGCTTCCTAGGTCTTTGTGGACTGAAGCTCTCAAAACGGTTGTGTATATATTAAACTGAGTTCCAACCAAGGCTGTCTCAAAGACACCGTTCGAGTTATGGAAAGGTTGGAAACCGAGTTTGCGACATATACGCGTTTGGGGATGCCCGTCTAAAGTGAGAGTGTATAATCCACAAGAAAAGAAGCTAGACCCAAGGACTATTAGTGGGTATTTCGTTGGATATGCTGAACGGTCTAAGGGATACAGATTTTATTGTCCATCACATATCACTAGGTTTGTGGAATCAAGGAATGCAAAATTTCTTGAGAATGACTTGATCAGTGGGAGCGATCGATCCTGGAACACCGTTCCAGAGAAAGATCATACAGATGCTCAAGCTTCCACTTCATATGATAGAGTGATTGTTATACACGACACGCCTACAGTTCAAACGCGTGTTGAACAACAGCCAGTCATTCAAGTTCCACAGATTGCTGATCAAGAAGTAGTAGATCCAGTTGAACAGCCAGCTGATCAACATGCTCCTCAAGAGAATGTTGAACCAGCATTAAGGAGATCTACTAGAGTAAGGCGATCAGCCATTCTTAGTGACTATATTGTGTATCTACAAGAGTCTGACTACAACATAGGAGCCGAAAATGATCCAGAAACGTTTTCACAAGCCATGAGTTGTAAGGAATCTAACTTGTGGTATGATGCCATGAAAGAAGAGATGAACTCTATGTCATCTAATGGAGTCTGGGATCTTGTCAAGTTGCCTGATGGTGTAAAAGCCATTGGATGCAAATGGGTCTTCAAGACGAAGAAAGACTCATTAGGCAACATTGAGAGACATAAGGCAAGACTCGTTGCTAAAGGATTCACTCAAAGGGAAGGTATAGATTACACTGAGACTTTTTCTCCTGTATCTAAAAAGGACTCCCTTCGTGTGATCATGGCATTAGTAGCTCATTTTGATTTTGAGTTACATCAGATGGATGTGAAAATGACATTCCTCAATGGTGATCTAGAGGAAGAGGTTTATATGAAACAACCTGAAGGATTCTCCTCTAGTGATGGTGAGCAATTGGTGTGCAAACTCAAGAAATCTATATATGGTTTGAAACAGGCTTTCCGTCAATGGTATTTGAAATTCCACGATGTCATCACTTCATTTGATTTTGAAGAGAACATCATGGATCAATGTATATACCAGAAGGTTAGTGGGAGCAAGATTTGTTTCCTTGTTTTGTATGTGGATGATATCCTTCTTGCAACCAATGACAAGGGGTTTCTATATGAGGTGAAACAATTCCTTTCTAAGAACTTTGATATGAAGGATATGGGTGAGGCATCTTATGTCATTGGCATAAAGATCCATAGGGATAGATCTCGATGTATTTTGGGACTATCGCAGGAAACCTATATCAATAAGTCTTAGACAGATTTCGGATGAAAGATTGTTCACCAAGTGTAGCACCCATTGTGAAGGGTGAAAAGTTCAGTTTGAACTAATGTCCAAAGAATGATTTCGAGAAAGTTCAAATGAGCAACATTCCTTATGCTTCAGCTGTTGGAAGTCTTATGTATGCTCAGGTCTACACAAGACCTGACATAGCATTTGCTGTGGGAATGTTGGGAAGATATCAGAGTAACCCAGGCATTGACCACTGGAGGGCTGCAAAGAAAGTGATGAGATACCTTCAAGGTACAAAGGATTACATGCTTATGTATAGACGAACTGACATTCTAGAGGTGATTGGCTACTCCGATTCAGATTTTGCTGGCTGTGTTGATTCGAGAAAATCAACTTCAGGTTATATTTTCATGCTAGCCGGAGGAGCTGTATCTTGGAGGAATGGAAAGCAAACGTTGGTTGCTACTTCCACGATGGAGGCAGAGTTCGTTTCTTGTTTTGAGGCTACTTCGCATGGTGTATGGTTGAAGATTTTCATGTCAGGCCTCAGAATTGTAGATTCTGTGTCTAGGCCATTAAGGATATATTGTGACAATTCAGCTGCTGTCTTTATGGCTAAGAATAATAAGAGTGGCAGTCGAAGTAAACATATCGACATTAAGTACTTAGCCATAAGGGAACGCATTAAGGAAAATAAAGTGGTCATTGAGCAAATAAGCACTGAATTGATGATCACAGATCCTCTGACAAAAGGAATGCCACCGAAGTCATTTAAGGATCATGTTGCATAGATGGGACTTGGTTCCATAATGTAAATTTGTTTGTACATACAATTTACAGTTTTAATGAAACTCTTATTCAGTTGTGATGTTTTCTCATATTTGTTTGCGCATTAAGTTATTGGAGAAAATTCACATATAGTAGGACCAAGAATAAACATTGGGTTTATTCATAAAGTTAAGTTACCATATAAGGAATAAAGTCTGAGAAATAATACATTGTAATACATGGAAGATAATACTCACAATTTAGAGAAATTATCGCCATGATTCATGTATTTGTTTCTTGAAAATTTGGGTTTAATGGATATAAGGATAAATATAGAGACCAAGTGAGAGAATGTAAACGTTTCATTTTCTACGGTTTCAAAAAAGGAAAGAATTGAAACCAATTTAATTTGTTGCATTAATGGCCTCATATTTATGTCCATTAAAACCAGCTGGTAACTGTTTTTTTTTTTATTCTGGTGCTATTTATTTCCTTGATGAGAGGAAATCAATGGCAGAGAGAAGAGAAATCCAGAAATCCAGAAATTTTCACGTACAGTTCTGTGAAAGAAAATTGGGTCCCCAAGTTCCGAAAATTCCATAAGATTCTTACACCATCAATTGAGTTTTTGTGAGAACTTGGAAGCATCCTAAGTGCAGGCAGTCACAGCACACCGTTTGGACAGCAATGGTAGGAGGTAATATTTTTCACGCTTCCGTTTTTGTTTTCAATTCTTGATATGCATACAGTTTATAGCATGCTTGAATTGATTTTTATGTTTTACAAACGATGTATTGGATGGGAGACAAATAGCATGCATGGGAATTTAAGGTTTCCTCATGTGGGAAGAAGCGATAAACGGAGTAACAATGAAGCCAGACACACGAAAGTATAACCTTTAATTGAAAAGTTATTAATTGTTTTTGGTTTTTAGAACTTTTTTTTTTCCTAACAAATGGTCATTGATTCCATATCACCACCTTGAATTGAGCCACCAATAAATGATGGCTTATACAATCATGTGCGCAATACACAAAATCGCCGCATTTCGATGTGCCTATTATATTGTTTTATTTTAGGCTATATTAGACGTATCGATTATAGATTATTATTAGAACTAGGGAAAAGGGGAAAATTGGTGGGAAAAAATAGTAGGGATATGATGTTACATAGAAAACTAAAAAAGAAAAAAATATCAAAAGGAAATAAAGGAGCAAAAGAAAATAGAAAAAGAAAAAGGAGAGAGAGTGAGAGACTATCTATCTATTATATAGGTATAATAGATAGATAGATAGATAGATAGATTACATAAATATTTATTTTTTAAGTATTATTTTTCATTTTTGTTTCCTTTAGTCCTTCATGATATATGATAATGTTTTGATTTTTTATTTTTAATTTCATTTTGCCATTATCGTAATGATATTAGTTTTTATTGTAATCATTAAACGCTTAAAAATGCAATTAATGACAATGCATAATGCAAGTAAAAGAATATGTTCTTTACACCAAAAAAATAAAAAAAAATTGATTTGTATGCTTTATGCACATTGACAAATGAATTATTGGAAGCGGGTAAAGCCGACTATGCATTAAAAGAGAGGCATGTTTACAATCGCAAGTGTCATTGGAATAAGTACTGCCATCCACATGATGGTGAATATAAGGTGCTACGTTGATACAAGCTCTCTATCAGAAACACAACCAAATACAATGATCAATGAAATCTATTACAAGGTTCGGGAGAGCAATTAGAGGCCTTGGTTAGAATCAATATTGGTTTAAAATAATATAACTGTTAAAAGCTTATAATGTAGTTTATACTCTAATTGCAAAGAGCTTTATATTGTAGACTGTTAAAACTATGGGTGCCAAGCAGAGGTTATGATTAATAAACGCGTAGAAAATAAGTTTTGATTATGATCATCGCAATGATGACAACATTATCAATAGATATTAAATTACCTTAATGATGAATATAAGGTAGACAAACGTTTAGAAACTAGGGATAGTTTTATTTTATACAATTTTATTTAAAAGACAGGTTTAGAAAATGGATATAAAATTTGCAATTTTATTACTTAAGAACTAAAGTTATTATAACAATTTATAGTACTGTTTGGGAGCACAAGTAAAAGCATATTTTGTGGTTCTAGCTAAAATTGTTACAATGTTTTCTCTCATAAAATTTAAATTAAAAATATTTTAAAATAAATTTTAGATAGTAGTTGGCACGTCATGAATTATGTTTGAGATTTTTTCAAATAAGTAAATGAAATAACATATCGATGATTTCCGACCCACTGCACCAGGCCACAGTCCTGGTGTTGGTCATTCCATCAACAATTGAAGTTAGCTTATGTTTTCAATTGCCTTGATTATATTAATACGTACTAATTGTTTTTCCTCAATGTGTATAAATTTGTTTTATTCCTTTTCGATCTCTCCCTTTCATTCATCTTCTTATAAATATCTCTCTCTATATCACCTATTAAGCTTCAGCATTGAGCACTTAGAAAAATCCCACTAGCCTGATCAAGATTAATGTAGAGTATGATGTGACTGCCGGACATAGTTAGTTAGTTCCTATTTTTTGGAGGAAGAAATTTATTGTCTGAAGGTAATAAGTGAAAGATAAGTTTTTTATTCAAGAAACTCGCAAAGATGGAATAACTTTTTATTCAAAGCCTGCGACAATGACTGCCACCGCGAGAGCTATCAAGTGTTCTTCAAACGAATCGATGACCACCACCGCGAGAGCTATCACCAGATACGTTGGGTTCAACGTGCAGATTTTTATAAGCTTTTGCGGCTGAATTGCCATGGTTGAATTTTGGTGTCACCATTTCTGGGTCACGATGAGGGTACGACAACTTCATGACACGGTTGTCCAAGACTTTGAGTTGTCTTCTCGCCTCAGTTAATGTAATTTCATGACATGCCAAGATCACGAGGACAAGGAGAAGAGGAAGAAGATGATTCGCGTATTTAGACATGACTTTGACAAAATAATATATATTTAGATATAACGAGATGGCAAGAAGGAAGGATTTGAAATGAACATTTTCGATTGGTTTGGGGGTATTTATAGCAGACCACACCTATATACTTGTATGGATACTAGACTATGATTAATCTTTCACGTTTGATAAAGTAGTAAGTTTGGTCGACCTATATACCTCTCCAGTATAAATATTATAAATATATTAATTTATCTATTCACATAAGTACAAAAAATATTATTATATAATATACTTTTGAAATTCGTTATAAATACTTTTTTTTCTTTTCAATAAAAGAATAGGAACGAAGAAAAGAGACCATTCTCTTTTTTTTTTTTTTTTCAATCTTTTACCGGCCACCTCTAATAGAACAAGTATGAGGGTTATTAAATAGAGGTGGGGTGGGTATGGTTTTATCCCCCAAGTTAAGAGCGGAGAAGTATACCCTTGTCTCATCCCGTTCTGATATACATTTACCACCTTAAAAATTATAAATAGCAACTGATTAAGATTATAATAGTTAAATTATAAATTATTTAACCTTTTTTTCTAGGAGAATGTTGTTCTTTTTTTCTCTCTCTCTCTGTCTTGTCCCTTGAAATACTAGCTATATAGAATGATCATCAATCAAACAAAGTCAGAGTAGTACCGCTCCTAAAAGCAATATAAGATAAGATACAACTTTAATTTCGCTCCAATACACATTCACTTGTGTTGGATTTAGATACTGAAAAAATTAGTTTATTTTGTTACGGCAATATATATTTCTGAGTTAGCGTGTATTTCTGAAATGATCATACTTAATAAAAATTTGGTTGTTTTCAATTCTATAAACCAATGTAGGGAGTTCGTATGGCCAGGTGTAGCTAGCAAAGCTAACCTGCTCTCATGTGCTTATCACTTGACCATTATCTTGTGCTTATCACTTTGACATTTTTTATTTTATATTTATCTTTTTTTCTTTTTTCTTTTGGTCTTTTAGAGGTTTGAATCACACTTTTGTTAGAGAATTTATTCAGTAGACTTTTACGGTGGTGGTGTAAATTTTGAATCAACACTTTGTTATTATTTTCATCATTCATAAAACTTCTATTTTTCAAGACAAAGCTTATGTTTACATTTAGGTGCACATATTTAGCATGTTTTTTATATTGGATTGTTTGTAGTACCTGTTTTGTCATTGTCATATTTTGGACATTTTTTTTTCGTTTTACCATTATATTTGTTTTTTTCCTAAAATCTATCAGTTAAAAAAATAAATACTTACTGATAATTAAATAACTTTTTTAGTTCCCATAAGAGCAATTGTCCATTTGTTATTCAATTCAAAACAAAAGGAAAAAGGAAATTTCGTACAAAAGAGAAGCCTGCCGGATCTTCCAAAGTTTTGGCACGGTTGTTGATTATGGTGCAAAATAATCAAAGTAGCATCTAACCAAAAAAATAATCAAAGTAGGAAATTCATGACCATCTATTTCGCAGCTAAAGCAGCTAGCTAGTAGCTATGTTCTAGCCTACTTAATGCGTTCTTTTCTTTTAATAACAAAATTTTTTGCTGGCTTTGCCTACATAAATTTGTCCACATCGATTCCGTCCAAGAAACCCGACATGAACATCAATTCATGGGGGCAAAAATAACTTCTATGGAAAAAAAAAAGAAAAAAAGAAAAAAAAAGGGCAGTTTGCTTCCTTTTAAGTGCATATATAAATATATAAGAAAAACTTTATTTATCTACATGGTATTATAACCTCATCTCTAACAAAACACTAGACTTCAGTCTAATATGTAATGTATTTTTTAGACTGAGACTTAATGTTTTATCAGCAACAGAGTTGTAACCCATGAGATTAAATAATATCATTTAATATATAAACTACTATGTACACAATAAGTGCAACTGCAACTTTGAGATTATCTCGAAATTGGTTGAAAAGAAGATAGGGTTTGAATTAGGTGGATGAGCTGCTTTTAATCTGAGATAAAAACTTAAAGCCGTTATAAAGTGCTTAAAATTTAATTTTCACGGTGTTTGGTATTATCAGTTTCAACTAAATTTTTTAATTGTTACAGTGTAAAGCTCTTGCATGTTCAAGGATCACGAAAAAACAAATTACAGTGTAAATTCTCACATGTTCTAACAGTTTCAATCAAATTTGATTCAAACCAGTATGCTCGTAAACATACTATTTGACAGGTTTATCATTGATCTTGTGCAATTTGAATTTTGTGGAAGTTAATAGCAAACATAATCGTGTCTTTCAAAAAAAAAAAAAAAAATTGAGTGAGAGAGGAGGAAAAGATATCAAGATGAGATAGAGCATCTCAACTAGGATGTCCCCAAGCCCCCATTCTATATCTAAACCCCTATTCAATAATAACTAATAAAAGGAAAATTACATCGAAAAGTCCAAAATTGAGAACAAGATTAAAGCCGACAGAAATTGGCCCTAAGCCAAAAGTAACATATACGAAGCCTATCGAAATAGTAAAGATAATGAATAATCATTAACGATATTGCTAAGCCAAAAATTAATAATAGAAGCTCAAGTCTATTCTATTCTTATGATGGTAAGTTTTATGATAAAATTCTAATGAACCTATTGTTCGACAAATAAGTCTATTCTTATTACAAAAGAAGCACAAAAATCAGGAGCGTTAAACCATGCGCCACGATCAATTACTGTTGACTGCGTAACCAATTAGTTTGTATACCACTTGATTACCTTCCTAATAGATGTGAGGAACTCCGATAGGTTATGGATTCCAAATAGAGTAGTGTGTTTGGCCATATTGCCCTAAATCTCCAAGGAACAATAGCAAGACTTTTGCTAATATAAAGTTGCATAACATTTAAAAAAGAAGAAGAAGAAGAAGAAGAAGAAGAAAGAGTCAATCTCAATCCAAATAAAATTCCAACCATAACATCTTGCATAAACAACTGCAAGAATCATCCCCATAGTTTCTGCTTCAAAAGCATAAAATATTCCTAAAGGACAATTAGGAGGAAGGGATGCAAATATAAACTCAATGTTCTCAGAGCTGCTCCATCTCTACCCAGTTATCAACCGCGTTGTTCATGAAAAGAATTAATGGCATTCGTTTCAAGAAACCGAGCATGAAGCATAGATGTTGTGCTATGCCATGAGGTGTTTTCTAAATGAATTAAAGCGTAGAAATAATCTCAAGAAACAAAATATTTTGAACTTTCCTATTGGATAAGCTGAATAATCTGGTGATATTTAGTCTTTGTGTTAAGAATAAAAAAAAAATCTTATAGATTGTCAATTATCACAAATAATCTATCAGATTACTCTGTGATGACGAACGGCAATGACTGAAGATGACCGGCCATTTCTTGTTGACAATAAAAATGATGTGGTAAGCGTATAAAATAAAAATACTAAATTACTCTTTGCTGACCAATGCTAGTGACAGGTGATGGGAGGCGGTTGACCATTTATTTTGTTAAAAAAAATAATAAATACTCGTCTAAATTATAAAAAAATAATAATAATTTGCCAAATTATTCTCCAGTGGTAAAAAATACTCAATGTCCAGTGGCACCGATCTAAAGGTCAACTCTCTTAGCACATTTGCTAAACTTGGGTCAGTATTACTTGATATCATATTTGAGATATTTAGGGAAGATGTCAAAAAAATCAAATAGATTGAACTTTGTCACACCTTAAAAAAGTCTTGTATTTACTCTCATATTGTTTAAACAAAATTATTTTATTAAATAATTATACCCTTTGGATCAACAAGCATTTCAACAAAAAAAAAAAACATAGTACTTAATTGATATAAACTATAGAGTTTAATAGTATATTTTGTATTTTAAATATGTTGTATGATATGACTATAGTATTTTCCACGAATAGTTTTTTTTTCTTGTGTCATAAATTAATCTAGGCTTAGATTTATAGTATTATTGTAAAGACCCAAAAATATTTGATAGGCCCAATTTCGTTCTCAGGCGTAAATGATCCAAGAAGTTAAGGCCTAATCTTATGATGGGCTACCATCCACACGGCTTTCCTTTCTTCTTCCTCTTCCACATCCACCGAAATTTTGCACAAATATACCACATGCACAAATTTATGTACATTATTTCCTTGGCTTCCATCCAGAATTGTTTTCCTTATAAGATATAAATAATTATTTCATATAGCAATATGAGATGGTTGAAATAACATGGTTAAAATCCATTCCACTACGTTTTAGGCGGTTTTGTCAAAAAGCAATTTATAAACCAACAATTTTATATTTTTTTTATAATGCTATTGCAGATCTTGGGGAATTTATGAACCTTCTACTTTAGTGTTTTATAAATTCTAGAACAAATGAAGTTGGAAGGAGTAATTCTATTGGTGATTAAGAATTCTACAATGTGCCACACACTCACGTTTGTTAGAAGAAGATAATAACAAGAAATATATTTTTATTTAAAGCTCAAGATTAATTTGCAGACGCTTGATCTTCCAAAATCAACTGGCCATGTGTTGTCCCACTCTAATTATAACATGTATCAGGATGAGTTTAAAATTCTAAAATTTTATAAGATTTTTCCGAAAAAGTCCTTTATGCCACTAATATGCAGTTTTCCTTACAAAATCTATTTATGGTTATGAGCCAATTTATAAAAAGGAGAAGAGAATTAGCTCATTATTAATTGAGAATAAAAATAAATAGACCAAAATATAATAGTGTTTAGTAAATACCTATTTAGATTAAAACAAAATTTATTTTTGTATATAATGACATGGAACATACACGAAACAATAACGAGATAACAAAAAACAAAAACAAAAAGAAAGAGAAGAAGAAAAAGAAGAAAAATAAGAAGGTAAAATTAAAAATTCAAGTGTTTAAAAGAGAGTAAATGATTCTAAAAATACAATTTACTTCAATATTTTTTAAAATGTGTTATTTGCTTACATTAAGAATTGAAACTGTCTGCAATTTCTCTTTATAAAATCTAAATGCCTTAAAAAAATTAATTATTTTGTTGATTTTTGTGAATTTTGTTGGGACCTGAAGAGAATTAGAAGTAATGAAGTTCAACCAAATGAAGACTACATCAAAGAAACTAAGAAACCCATTGATGAATTGAGTTGTTATTATTATGAAGAGGATTAGAAGTAATGAAGTTCAACCACGTGAAGACTACATCAAAGAAACTAAGAAACCCATTGATGAATTGAGTTGTTGTTATTATTTTTTTAAAGTCTTTGTTTAGTCACATACTATTCGGAGACAATATTCCTCTTGTTATTCTTTATTTCTTTATTTTCTAAATATGATACTCTATAATGACACATAATTACATCTTATGATAATATTCTACAATAGACAAATCTTAAAATATATATTAGGTTATAAGTATAAAAGAAAAGAAAAATAAAGAGGGGAATGGGGGGGAAGGAAAAAGAATATGAACAAAGAAAGACAAGGTAAAAGTGAAAGAGGATCAAAGAAATAAAAGTAAATAAAAAAGAAAGACAGAGTGTGAGAAATTGATTTCTGTCATACATTAAGGATTGTACCAATGAATAATCTTCATCATCATAGGGTCAAAACCCATTATTCATAATAAATGAAGCTTTAGCCAGTAGATTGTGTCTTTATTGGACTGTAACTATATTGTGAGTAACAGAATTTTAATTCCTTTATGTTATGTAGGATGCACAATACCATAACATCCATTCTCATCTTTATATGGGTAATATAGTATTGAGTTATTTGCTTATTTATTAACATTATGTCTATACTTTGTTCCCAACAATTATGTTGTTCAATTCACTTTCCATTGTTTTAAGCTATAACAAATTCACTAGTAAATTTTGTTATTAAAACGTAATCTGAACATCATACTTATATAAGAATATCTTGTTGGATCTAGTCAAAATACACGTAATTTGCATTTGTTAAGCCTCTTTATCTAAGTAAAAAGATAAAATAATAAAATATTAGTGGCCCCTTCTTATATCTTTTTAAATCCATGCTCTGTTATTTATCAACGCTAATATCAATATACTTTATAATTTCGATTCTGTCATTTTTTTAGTACAATATTTGCTTAATAACAATAAACATATACTCACAATCTATATCACAAAGCAATCACATCCCAATCCTATTCTTATTTATCCAATATCGCTTTTCATGTTCTTCATGATCAAGTCCATTCTTCCTTTTCCTAATCTTTCGGCAAAGGTTGAAAGCTGTACTTATCCCAGGAGCAGCTGGTTAATAATTGTAGATTAAGTCCTCTTACGGCTACCTAAACAGAGAAAAATCTGCTTACAAGTTGAGAAAAGCATGGCCGCCCTGAAGGGGCCCACCCCTAATCCATCGTATACGTCTAAGAAAAAGTTTTTTTTGAAAGGAAAAGTTATTTTTCTCTTTCAAAAAAGAAAAGGTTTTTTTTTTTTTTTTAATACTAGCATTAATGATGGTTGTATAGCCAGATTAATACTCGCTTTGGTTTGGTCATACCAAACTGACTGTTGTAGGTACCACCTCACACTCACCAGCGAACAAACAATGGCAACGTGGACCTGACATATCCCTTGTTGACCGAAATTAAGAGTTGGTTTGGCATTGCCGTTGGACGTTGGAACGCAATAATAGTTCTAATTCATAATAATACTAACTAATATAATATATATATATATATATAACTTTTATATTTTATAATATAAAATAAAAATATATTAAAATATATAAGCTCTCAAGTGTTATAATATTTTAGTTCTAACTATATTTTTAAGTACTTTATAAATGCCGTAGAACAATACCAGTAGGCAATACTATTTTGTCCAACTAGGTACTTGGAAAAAAAAAAGATGAAACAATGATGAGTTTATAATTCAAGACTCAAAAATTCATATTTTTTAGGTTGTTTCGTAATTTAGTTGAAACTTATAATTTTCATTGTGAACAATATAAAACTTTTACATATTATAATATAAAGCTATCATATACTATAGTACTTATAGTTTTAACTATGTTTCTAACTATTCATAAAAAAATTGCTAAATATCAACTGAAATACTAATTCTTAAACACTTGTTCCTCTTGTGGCTTGTCCCCGTTTTATAATGATCGATTATCATAAATGGCAACAAAATCTATAAAACGAAAAAAGTGTAGCATAGATATTGAATTATGAGTCTGCTTGAAATTGCTTAAAAATAGTTGCTTTTAACAATGGATCTAATTAAAAATGTTTTTGACTTCTATAAGCATTTTCGAAAGAAGTCAATCATTTGATACTTATGAAAAACTTTTATATTTACATTTTTTTACCTTTTATATTTTAAAAACAACAAATTAAAAATTCTATTTATATCATTGAATTATATTATTTTTTATACCAATAGTTGTTTTTGATTCAAGTATGTGACACCCGTTATTCTCCTAACGGGTATTAAGGTAATTAAATTAATTTTTAGTGTATCAATAAAAAAAATTGCTTCATTTAAAATTTATTTTACAATATTTATTTTTATCTATTTTTAAATTTTCTAAAATTCTCCTATATTTATTTAGTATGTTTACTGAAAAGCCTTAGAACTTCTAATAAATCTCAAAAATGTCATATTGGCATTATGTGCGTTAAAGTCTCCAGATGAGACATAAGGATATCTTTTTCAACTACTCTTGACCCTCATTTTCTTTATTTCCTCCGTGACACGCTTCAACATGTCTCCTCCATAATTGCTTCTATCACTTCTCTTCAAAGACTTCATCTTTTCTTCCTTTCTCTTCCACACTTCCCACACTCTTCTTCTCATTTTTTTGCTGAAGCAAAATACTTAGAGAACTTCTTCAAGGCAGCCATAAAAATCAGCCACCATCACCTCCATTTGAGCAAGAATTTCAGCCATACCGAAGTCAAGGAACTTGTTTTGAAGTCATTTCAAGCTTCCAACTAACCATAATCCGAGGTTAGAATCTTATAAACAAATTGAGTCTTTCATTTATAAATTTTTTTTATATATACTCAAGGATTATTCAAATTTGCGTTCTTAAACCTAAGTATATATTTGTCGCTATTTTGGAGCATATGTATAAAGTCTAAGTGTATATGCCCTAGACAGAAAATTTATATTGTTAAACTTTGTAACACTTCTATAGGCAGTGGCTATTTCTTGAAATTCTGTGATTAAATTAAAATGAATTTTATAAATTGGTTTGCATATTTAAAACGTAGACATCCTAAGCTTTCTAACGAGCTATCATAAACCTAAATCGGAGTTGTATTTTATTTTCTATGAATTATTCAATTTTCGGATTGGAAACTAGTAAACCTGGCAGTTTGTTATGGTATACCAGCTACTAACCTGAACCAAGAACCCATCTTTGCTCACCACCTAATTCTTTAATGTCTTGCAACCTTTCCAATATTATCCTAAGTGATTGATGAATCTTATTAGGGACTAAAACATATAGATTACTTGTTCACATTTTATATTGTATTAAGACAAAAATTGTTTACTGTGGTATTCAAAAGAGATTTACATAAAAGTTTTAATGGCATACTAGTAAGATAGATTTACACATGATTTATTTATGAATGTAGTTGTATGTTGTGCTTTAGTTTTAATTGTCCTTATGTACGCCTTAGGATCAAGGGAGTATGGAGCTAACGTTAATTGATTCTAGGATTAAAAGATTGTTGATAAGCTTGAAAGGTAGGGATTCTATTACTCATCTTTTGTGAGGTTTTTATAGAATTAAAATTGATTGTTTTACTGCAAGATATATATATATCTATGTTGAACTGATATTATATGAGTATCACATATGAAACTATGACATGGACTCGTCTTGTATTGTACGACGAGGAACATAATGACTTGACACATGTTATAAATTGAAAAGCATGGTTAGGAAAACTGACTCTATTAATAATGATTAAATATAGAGAAATGGTGAGACGTGAAGAGGGCGGCAGTTACGTCCTTGGGCATGAATACCCTAAAAGGTAAAATAGGGGGAAGGTGATGACGCTTCCTTGGGTTGAAAGTCCCAGAATACACTGTACATAAATCGACTTAGTGAGGACTCGGGGCTTGATGTCCCCTCACCGGAACATCCTTAGAATGTTTAGAGGGTGATCAAGCGCACCTATTTGGGTTTCGATGAGTTAAGTGATACTCTATTGAACGTGGGTACCTAGGAATAATGATGAACTATAATATTTGTATATATGCATATGTATGAAACTCGGTAATGATTAACTATGGTATCCACAGAATATAATTATAATAAATCTCATAATCTGGATAATGATAACTATTAACTAACCATGCAGGTTTTAATGTGGTAATGATAAAAACCTAAAGGTGGGTAATGGTTTTCTCTACTGAGCATATTGTTGCTCATTCCCTTATACTTTTATCTTTTCAGGACTCACTAAGTGTGAGGTGGCTACGAGAAAAATAGTTGAGGAAGCGATGTAGCTATATTACATTAGGACTACTTCAATTGTTAAGAATGTTTTTTATGATAATGTAAGCATCAATTGTTACTTTCTGTGACTGTATTACAATGCGTTGAGGGTTAAAATGATGATGACGACAGTTTATATTATTAAATTTAAGGTGCTACATTAAACTCTGGTTTAATTATCATTTATATTTTTATTTTTGATTTGAGAGTTTTTATTTAAGCCTCGGGCAATTTTATTTTTAAGGTTTTACTTTTATTTTTGATTTTTATTTTAATTCATTAAAAACTGTTAACCCCCATATAGGGGCGTTACAAAGTACAAGCACAAGTAACATGGAGTTTGAATAACTAATTTATTGGGGTTCTAACTATTAAATGGGCTCGAGTAACTCATACTCAAAAGCTAGTTGAAAGAGAGAGGGTGTCCAATCGACATATATATACCATAACAATCCAGTAATTTAATGACGTGGAACAAATATAAATTTTAACATAAATTACAAAGTTTAAACCGTAACATTATAATACATAAAAACTTTATACTATAACTCATTTTTATTTTATATTTATAAGAGTTTTACCTCACTCCCTGTTCCAATTTAATGTTTCGGACCACTCTTAAACACCTCTACAGGTGTGTATATGTGGTAGATGAATCGTACGTGCAGCATTAATAGTAGAATTGACCAGACCAAAATCAGTCGAATGATGTTCAAACGCGGACGGCGATCATGTATCGAGTTTTCAAGCATTTGATGTAAGGTGTTACGGAAGTGATGTGATTAAGAAAACTGTATCCTAAGCAGCCTTTGTATGTATTTATCGGTCAATTGCTCCATCATTCATATCTCTCTCTAGTCTCTCCTGCACAAGTGGGGCATTGATTTGATTTTTTAACTTAGCTCTCTGAAGTAGAAAGATTGTGTACGTGGAATAAATCTCTAAGGATCGATAACATGAATAATGTGAATTAAGTTAAAAAAAAAATAAATGTGAATTGAGTCCAATTTCATTTTGTCTATAATTCAAAAAAGTTTTACAAAGAGTGATGCCTTGAAATTCGTTCAAGCTATCTTCTAACATTTTTTTTTATGACGGTTTATTTTAACTGTGCTATCAAATGCCTTACATATTCTTATATCTGCAACTTTTGAAGCCATGATTTAGCTAAGCATGATCTTAGATTAGAAGAAAACTACGCCACTTATTGCATACGATATATTGAAAAATATTAGCCAACACAACCTTTTCTATGAGAAAATGTGAGGTGCAAACAATCCTTTTTTATTGAGAAAAAATACAACATTTTTTTAAGTTTATAAAATGTTTAAGAAGTGAGGTTAAAACTGAAACTTTTGAACTAAAAACAATACATAAAAGCTGTACACTGTAGTTCACTTTTTTATAATTATTGTACATGTAAAGGTTTTATATTGTAGCAACTAAAAATTTTGATTAATTTTGATTTTATCAAAGGCTCTATTAAATTACCATTTTTAAATTTAATCAGAAAATCTACTCTCAATTAGTTGTTTGAGAAAGAATTAAATTGATAATTGTGCTAAAATTCGTGAGACAAACAAACGTGAACTAACAAGCTTCTTCCAAAGGAAAAAAGGGTGGAAAAATAAAAAGGAAAAAGGAAAAAATATAAAAAAATAAAAGGAGCAAAGCCAAAAACCATCCATTCCAACATGATATTGGAAAGGCTACGCCCCTGTGGCTTTGCTGGCTCCACCATTCCATGATTCCCTCTCTCTCCTCTCTCCACCTAAGCCCCCATTCCCATACGCCAAATATATTCTCCAAATTGTCAATCGTTGGATCCCACAGCATCTGCGATGTCAAACTCTACTGAGGCCGGTTTCAATAGGCCCCACTGAACGAAATAGACGGTCCAGATTTCGTTAACAGATTCCTGGAATCTGGAACGACTACGATGTCGCATGTCGTTTTGACGTTTTCCTGCTTCGCTTATTTGCCGTCCTAAATTGCAAATAAATAAATAAATAATAAAGAATAAAAAAAGGAAAAGACAACGCCCTCGCTACTGCCGTCATGAATCACGCTTCTTCGGACTCGTCCACGCGGACAAAAAAAGTCAAAGGCATTTCTGCAGCGTGAACTACACATCCGACAAATAGAGCGTTGCTATTTTTCTTTCTTTTTCTCAAGAGCAAGTGTCCAAGTGGCGAACACTGTGGAACCCACACACACGAAATTCTCACCGAAATTGGAAAAAAATCGTGCCTCCCGACTCCCCCGTTTGTGTACCAGCGATTGGGGACTTGGGGAAATATATTTACCATTACACCCTAGGAGTCACGTTAATCACGAAACTACCCTTGCCCGTCCTCTCCACGGACCTCCAAGCCGAAGGCCGAGCCCTTGGCCGAAAGGCCCAAGATGCTCCCGCGTGTCGTTTCCTTTTTGCAGTCCCATGCAGCATGGAGGAAATTTGGTCTAACGCAATTTTAGGAAGAATCAAACGTGGTGCCATAAAAATGGTATTTATTAAATTGACCTTGTAATTTGAGCTGGCCAAAAATCTCTTGGCCCACGTAACCAAGGCAAGGGCAAACTGTCATTGTATTCACTAATACATAATTAACTAATTAATTAATTAATATTTGTTGATTGAATACATAGATCATTCACTTAAATAAAATATCGTCTTGCGGGGACTCAAACTCCTCCCATTGCACTAATTACTAAATCCCCACAAGGCACCGCCTCAGTTTCTGTCAACAAAAACAAATCAAACATTAGTATCGTTATTATTAATATTATTTTTTTTTAAATAAGGGATTGTTAATTATATCAACGCGCACTTGGGTCAGGTGTTTAAGAAAAATTACTATTCTACCCCTACTTTGATACTATGCTTGGTAGGCCCTTACTAAATTAGTAGTTTTTTTCTTACAAAATTGATTTAAATTGTTATAGTGTTTTCGGTTACAATTTTTTTGGACCAAAAGTTTCTAACACAACGTTTAAGAACACAAATGGATCTTCAAAACTTTTAATTTAAATTTTAAAGGTTTGTTAAAAAAGTGGTTCAAACTAATGATTTAAACTATTTTGGTTTAAAATACTATAATATATAATAACTTTATATTATAGCTGGTAAAAATTTTACGACCTGAATGCTGAAGTTTGGACCGTTGCACAAAACATATTATTTGTAAAAGAGAGCACTGTATTAAAATTATTAGGAATCTAAACACCATGTTCCTAAAGGGGTATCCGAATTTCTTTCCTTTTCGGTGGCAGGGTCAAAACTGGTAATTTAATGGGCGGTCAACTGCCAGGGTGGCCATTTCCTGGTCTCCCTTTTGGGAGGTTTTCCATTCATTGGCCGTTATCAGGTGGTGTTGCTCGTACTGGAAAATTAAAAAAGAAATTAAAATAGTATGAAAAATAAATAAAAGGTAAACAGAGAAGCATTTTTGCAACATAGAAAAGAAAAGAAAAAGAAAAAGGCTTAATAAACCCTCCAAATTCGAAGCGAAAAACCCTCGAGAAAGCTCCATCGGACCTTAGTCAGTCTCTCATGTTCGTCCTTCCTCCTCTGAAATGGAGTCCCGAGCCCTGCCGATGATCGGAGCTCCGACGCCGTTCTTCTTCTCTGGCCTCAGGTTCCGTCGAAAACACACTCAACTTTTCTTGTCTTTTCTTTTCTTTTTCCCTCGCATTTTCTCAGTTCAATTTCTCGCTTTCCGAACGCTTCGGAAGAAAAAAAAAAAAAGCTCGTTTATCTGGTTTCTACGCTTTGTTCTCTACTTCGATGATCGGAAATTTTTTTTGGCTTGTTTCCATTTTTGGAACTCCGATAACTTTTATTTTCCCCGTTTTTTGGTTATTGATTGACTCGGATAGATATATTTCTTTGTTATCTTGTTGGTCATTTTGAGCAAGCTTTTGTGGTTTATAGATGCTCTGTTAGTAGCAAAAAAGTGTTATTTTAGAATCGATTTTTGTGGTTATTATGCCTTTAATAGACTGTATTATTGGTTTTGGAGCTTTTAATGATTATTTTTTTTCTGTTTGTTTAAGTTAATTATTTGAGTTTTGCTATTAATGGTTTGATTACGATTCAATTTTAAATTTGTGGGAACAAAAAAAATAGGTGCTTTTTTGTTTCCGGCAAAAAATTGTATTAGTATAATTATAGGGCGTTTGTTTCGATACTCGAATTACGGTTTAAATCATTTTGTTACAGTATTTTCTCTCATAAAAATTTAAATCTTTATTCAAATACTCGAACCAAACGAGCCATAGTATCTAACATGAACAGATAATAAGGGGGAATGTGTTAATTATCGTTTAGGCGGCTAAAGATTGAAATTTGGTTTAATTATCATATTTCGTTTCGAGGTTTATGTTTCTTCAATGTCTTCTTTATTTTCTTTTTCATTTTTTTTCCCTTTTTTCCATTTTTCTTGTCTTACTTATATGGGACCGACCGTTTTGTTTAATAATATGGGGTCCATCTTATGTGCATGATATTCATACTGTTTGGCTGCCAAGAATCTGGTGGGAAAAGGGAAACAAAGAAGAAGAAACGAGTAGTGAAACTTGCAAATGTTAGTAAATTGTTATAGTTCCTAATCGCCTAGTTTCTTTCATTGCCAAAGTGAAGAACGTTAAGTAGTTATCAGCCTCTCTCTCTCAAAAAAAAAAAATAATATGTATATTTTTGTTTAAAAGCTGTACAGTGCAAACAAGTTATATGCGGTGTGTAAGTGAGACTTCTAATTGTTTTGTTGTTTATCCAGGGGATTGTTTTGTGGAGCCAAATTATTCCGTTTTGTTGTGGTACTGTCATGTGCCTTTTTTTGCCTTGCGACGTGTAAACCATGCTCTATGGATGACAAATTGGAATCAGCAGACTTTGATACCTGTAGGTCCTATAGAGATAATTCTAATGCTGTTTTCCGGGATATTAATGCGGAGTATGGACATCCGAGAACCTACTTAAATATTGAGAGCATTTGCACCAATTCCCATGCGTTTTGCTTCCCTTCAACTTTGCCCGGTCTTTCCTCAAAAGATGATAAACTTGAAGAAGCTGCTTTTGAAGTTTCTGGAAGTCAGTTTGATGGTCCGCTAACTGTGGGATCAGCTGAAGATACCAAGTCAACAATGAACAGAAGCTGGTCAATGGATTATGGCAGGTTTAAGTTATTTGATGGAGGATTTCTCTCTTGCTCGTTGAACTGGAGAGAGGGTTCTAGCAAGTTATCATCCATTAAGACTGATGGTGCCGTACAAAGTGATGTTTCGTCCTGTAGAGGACCGCTGCTTAATCAGAAGAGCACAAATTTTGAGGCAGAACTGAACCTAGAGATAACTAAATCTGATTCTTTTGATGTTTCTTCCTCACGTCATGTAGAAATTAGCCCTGCATTATTAGATTGGGGGCACAAGCATTTATATTTTCCGTCAGTAGCTTTCTTAACCGTGGCAAATATATGTAATGACAGCATCTTACATGTCTATGAACCATTCAGTACTGACTCACAGTTCTATCCTTGTAATTTTAGTGAGGCTTTGCTTGGACCAGGTGAATCAACTTCAATATGTTTCGTTTTCTTACCTAGATGGTTGGGCTTGTCCTCAGCTCACCTCATTCTGCAGACAAGCTCTGGTGGTTTCTTGATTCAGGCTAAAGGTTTCGCTATTGAGTCTTCTTATGGAATTCATCCATTATCAGGCCTTGATGTTTATTCTGGAAGTTCTGGTAGAAGGTGGAGCAGGAATTTGTCTTTTTCTAATTCCTTAGATGAAACCCTCTATGTGGAGGAGGTAAGTGCATGGATATCCATTGTTGCTGGGCAGACTTCCATTTACACAGAAGCAACTTGTAGTGTTAGAAACTTTCAAGATTCAGAGGTGCTTGATATGCTAGGCATTGAGGATTGGCTGGTTGTAAGGAATAGCCAATTTGGTTCGCCGCTGCTTGGGATGAGGCCCCTTAGGAACTGGGAGATTGGTCCACACAGAACAGAACCCATCATAGAGGTAGACTTCTCAGTTGAATCAAAGGGAAAAGTTTTTGGTGCATTTTGTATGCAGTTGCTAAGGTCATCACAGGACAATTCTGATACGGTTGTGGTTCCTTTTGAAGCTGAATTTGGTGGAAAAGCAGCATCTGAGGTTTCAGGATCTATTGCAGCTTTTTTTGAGGTCTTGTATCCTTCTGATGCTAATGAGGCTGTTGTTGTTATCTCTCTAAGAAACGGCTCTCCTTACCTTTTGAGTGTTGTTAAGATTACCCAACATGCTGATAGTAGGTTTTTGCAGTTCAAATACACGGAAGGGTTGCTACTTTTTCCTGGCAGTGATACACAAGTTGCTGTTGTTACTTGTACTCATATGCATGATTCACCATCAGATGCACTTAAAATGTATGGGGACTGTAAGTTACTTATCATGACAAATGACTCAACTAGTCCTCAGATTGAAGTTTCTTGCCGGGACATAATCCAAATTTGTTCAAGAAATTGGAAGGATTCTTCAGTTGGGTATAAGCATCACTCAGAAACTGATGATTCTAGCAGAACAGTACCGTTGGGAAGTGGCATGAACTTGCCGTCACAGATCAAGGTTTGTGCATTTTACTCCGTGTATGTAACTAGTAAAATCACCAAATATCATAGTAAGATAAAGAAGCTAGGAAATTTAACTATTATTTCCACCAAGTGCTTTATATTTTTTACGAGTCTGTTGATTTTGAAGATTTTTTTAAATTATTTTTTATGATCTATTTTATGTCTAACTCCCCATAATCGCCCATTTTCAAGACCTGTGTTGGTTAGGTATATCTAGTGTGTGCTATATAAAATGGCAGAATTAGAGGGTGGGTTTTGTGGGGGTGAAACATTATCAGTAAACTGACATGGATAAGCTGTATTGACTTAAAGTGAAAATTGGATATTCATTTCTGCAATATAATGAACTAGATCAGCAATCTGCACTAGTGCTGCATAAATTATTTGTAGAGATGCTGCATCGTTTATTTGTTTTTCGAATGGTCGTTTATGTAGGTCTCTTGTTCATTTACATTTGTTCTTCTCTTGGTGCATCTTTTTTATTTTCAATTTTTTTTTTTTGTTTTTTTGCTTCCCTTCATTTTGCTTTTAATTTGATTTATCTCTATATCAGACCCGACACAAATTCAAGCGCTATTATCTCTTCCAATATTTTGAACTGTTATTTTTTCATCTTACATATAAAGTTCCCAACATCCGCAATGAGCTATATGCTTATATCCGAACTTATTAACACTATGATTTCTGCAAATATTTTGAACTGTCATTTTGTTGTTCCTTGCATATAATGTGCCCATTATCCAGAATGGCCATTATGCTTGCATCTGAACTTATCTATGGTGGCAGGCACTAGAAACTGCAGAAGCAGATGAATTTGTGCTTGGAAACTGGAAGTCCCAACGCACTAGAGGTGGCATATCTGTACTTGATGATCACGAGCTATTGTTCCCAATGGTTCACGTTGGAAGTTATCAATCTAAGTGGATCTCTGTGCACAATCCTAGCGAAGAGCCAGTTGTTATGCAGCTAATTCTGAACTCCGGCGAGATTATTGATGAATGCAAGCGTACAGATGGTCTCGTACAACCTCCTTCATCAGGTGGTTTGGTACATGATGAATCTGCTAGTCCAAGTAGGTATGGGTTCTCAATTGCTGAGGGTGCAGTAACAGAAGCCTATGTTCAACCTTATGCTAGTGCATCTTTTGGACCAATACTGTTTCATCCTTCAACTCGATGCGAGTGGAGGAGTTCAGCCCTGATAAGAAACAATCTGTCTGGTGTCGAGTGGTTGTCCCTGAGGGGTTTTGGAGGGTCACTTTCGTTACTTCTGCATGAAGTGTCTGAGCCTGTTCGGCGTATAGAGTTCAACCTCAGCTTGCCAACTGCCGTCAATGTATCCCCTGTAGATTTCTTTAGTCATATGGAAGGGACCTCTTATTCCTGTTTGCAGCCGTTAAGGAAAGAGCTATACGCCAAAAATACGGGGGACTTGCCACTAGAGGTTAGAAGGATCAAAGTGTCTGGAAAAGATTGTGGGTTAGACGGGTTTATGGTTCACGCCTGCAGAGGTTTTGCCATTGAACCAGGAGAGTTATCGAAAATTCTGATATCGTATCAGACTGATTTTTCTGCGACAGTGGTGCATCGAGATCTTGAGCTGGTCTTGGCTACTGGAATTCTTGTAATACCCATGAAGGCAACCCTTCCTATGCATATGCTCAATGTCTGCAAGAGATCTGTTTTCTGGACGCGTGTTAAAAAATACACTACAGCGATCATTCTAGCGGTGGCCTTAATGGTTCTGGTATTTTGCTTAATATTTCCACAAGCGCTGGCCTGGGACTCCTCTGATTACATCTGCGAGAGTTGCAAAGATCCTATGGCTCCGGCTGTAAGGAGTACAGGAAAATGCCCTCAGGAGTTTAACCTAGGTAGTGGTAAATTTTCTTTGACTAATATGGAAAATTTGATAGACAACAGTACACCGCAGGCATGTCTTGGGAACTACCCTAGCGATCGGGTTAGGCTGCCAGACCAAGGACCACAATATGTGAAGTCAGTTTTGGGAAATCATTGGCAATCTTGTGACTCTTCAGATAGCCGGAAAGAGAGAGAATTACCATCATCTTTGCTGTCGCAATCTGTACATGTTGACAATTCAGACATACGAGAAACATCCCCGCCTGGAGACCATACAATCGAAACTGAAAAGGAAAAGGGGAAGAAGCGAAGGAAGAAGAAGGGGGGTGGTAACAAACTACCAGGCCTTTTTGAAGTTTCAAGTAGTCAGAGCGGAAACTCTACACCTTCATGTCCGTCATCCCCGGTCACATCTATGACGCCAAAACCAATGTGGCTGCAAGCTCCTGATCCAGACCAGCCCATTGAAGATGGGAATCAACAAACTCAAACGGCTAACCAACATCCTCAAACAGAAATGGCCATAAAAACCGTGTCCAAGGCAAACTTATCAGAGTCCAAGGATACCAGAGAGCACAAGCGCGATGGCTTGTGTGTTTCCAATCAAGAGCAGCGTTCGTCTTCAGTGCCGAGAAAAACATCTACTTATAAACCTGTTCTCTTGCCTTCGGCCACATTTCCTTCTGCTAGTAAGCCTGCACCAACGCATGTGCTTTTCTCATCCCCTTTTTTGCCCTCAAGCTCCCCTATTGCTCCGCATGCTCGAGCTCCTGGGTCCAAACTGTGTGACCAGAAAAACAGTAAAGCAGAAGAAAAGGCATCGGTTGGGGATGAGTACACGTATGATATATGGGGTGACCATTTTTCTAGGCTTCATCTGATGGGTAGGTCAAAGAACATGTGCTCCTTCTTCTCCAAGAACCCAGATAATGACTCTGATAGTTTCTTTGTGAAGGGTCCTCAGACCCTCGTGACCAAGTCTCAACCAAAATCTTTAGGTTTCTGCCAAGAGGATTAATAATAAATTATCAATAACTTATTATATATCTTTCTTCTTCAGCATCCTCTATTTTTTTTTTTTAATTGTTTTGGCATGATTAGGTTGGAGGAAGCATGAACTTGGATTTTAGAAGGGAAAAACAAAAAGCGCTTAAATAGGAAAAAAGGAGAATTAATGGGGCCTTTGGTATTGTTTTCAAACGTTTTCTCTTATTTTCAAAACCACAAAAAATGAAAATGTTTTCAAAACACTTTTAATCAAAATAAAAATTGTTTCCAAAATTCTTAAAATTTGCTTTGATCTTGACAAAAAAAAAAAAAAAAAGTTTTCATTTTCATTTTTCCCTCATTCTCTCACACATCCTTGTTTTCTCTCTCCCCGATCTAGACCAACGACCCTTGTCACCCCACCTTTTGTTAGTGAGAGCCCCAACCAAGACCTTCCTCTCGACGCCCTTGCCGCCTTGCCCCAAGCCCCTCCTCCTAGTGACCTCACTGTCGAACCTCAGGCCCTGCCTGTTGACCCTCCTCTCACCCGTCTTGTTTCTTTGGCAAATCATCGACAAGCCATTGACCTAACCCTCACCGACGAAGCCCAACAACTCCCGACACAGTCGGAGAACACATGATCCTTGTTTGATCTAACTATCGGAATCCGTGCTCAAGCCAACAAGGTTGTCGGGAAAGAATCACCTCCGACCTCACCGTCGAACGCACACGTTGATGTCGACAACCTGGGCGGCAACGAACTTGCCGTGAAAATGAGAACAACAACGTTAGAGAGGGAAGAGGGAAGAAGGAAGAGGGAAGAGAGAGGAGAGAGAAAAGAATAAAAGATGTGATTTTTTAATTTTTTAATTAAAAATTAATTAAAAAATAAAATTACCGTATACAACCAAATACAATTTTAAAAATAGTCCAGCACATTTCTTAAAACATTCTTATTTTCAAATTTTTCCAAAAACACAAACCATTTTGGAAACACAATGGAAGTGATCTTTTCCCCAAAAGAAAAAGAGAGAATAGGTTGAATATATATATATATATATATATATATATATATATATATATATATGTGGCAATTGTTTTTCAATCTTACCATTTTTATGTGGAAGTTTGAAACATATTTCTTCTAACGAGTATAAAGACATATTGATCGTAAGTATTTTGGAATAGGATTAAGCAAACAAGTGTTATATGAGGTTTTTTTTTTTTTTTTTTGAGTAAAAGAAGTGGTGTCAAAGAAGAATAATAAGGGTTAGAACACAATAGTGATAGTGGAGAAGTGATATACCACTTAATTTATTCTGTTATTTAGCTGTTGGATTTATTTTTGAATTGGCTTCATCTGTGAATGTCTACATTAAAAATTAACATTTTCTATCACAAAACTACTCTCAATTCACAGATTCGATCGTTAAAAATTAATGCAACGACTAAATGCAACATACCAGTTATTGGAAAAAGAAATTCAAGTACCAGACCCTAGAATTGTGGTAAAATTACTTAATTAGCCAAGTAAAAGAAAATTAATATACTAATCCCGTCGATGGTCATGTATTGGTCTAGTCTCTTGTTGTAGCACGCGAAGCAACCAAACAGATTGTCAAGAATGACCCGGGTATTCAACACAATTTAGGGCAAGACCATTTCCTATATCCGTTGATCTCTCTAGGGACTGGATCAAATAGGAGTGAGAAGAAACATGATTGCCAAAACATGTGCCACGTGGGGCCAGGTAAAGTGGATCTACCGGAATAGAAATATTCCTATCACTGATGTTTTCTTTGAAACTAGCCCTGACAAGGTTAACTACCCTAACACTCTGGTTTTTGAAGCCTTCCGTTCTCAAGATCACCTTCTTCACATTGAGGTAACTAGTTTCCAATTCAACGAATTAATCTTAATTTCTTAACATGGAGATTTCTCCGCCTGTCATTATGATTAATTAATCATTGTACTTCAATAAGATAGCGTGACTTAGCTTGTAATTTGTTTAAGAAAGTTCTATTTGGTTAATTTTAAATATACAAACACTGATCGTTTCTTCGCTCCATATCGAAGAACTATTTATCACTTGTAAGAGTAGAAAGAACGATGCATAGGTCCTCATACTCCTAAGGAATTGTTCAACTACACTTATTCTTCTTTTGGCGTTGAAGAAAGGTCTAACTATTGGAATAGTGATATCTATTGTCATTTGGTTTAATATATTGTGATCTGTTCATTGGTGAAGTAGGTGAAGGGTGCAGAATGAGAGGGATATAGTTTAAAAATTCAAATACTTAATTTGGAAAAATTATATTCTTCAAGATTAGAAACTTTTGAATTTTCAGAACAAGAAACTTGGAGAACAAGTCAACACTACACATTGTACCTTTTGTGTGTTGGGCGTGCACCATACATAGTATCGATCCCACCCACATTGTATTATCTACAATTAACTATTAATTGAATAATCCTAGTATTTAATATTTATAAATTTATTCATAATTAATTAATTTTGAGTCATATAATTTAGAATTCCATGATTCTAAATGAATTATTGGAACCAATAATTCTAATTATTCAAACAATGTTTGCAAGGATAGCGGGAGCTTATGGACCTATAATTTTAAACTCAAATAAAATCAATATATTAATAAAATTTTATATTAATATATTATTCTTTTGTTGAATGCAAAGTTACTCCACTAAAAACTTGAAATTGCACTCCTAAAATTACAAATCAATATGTGTTCATAAATAGAGTTGTCCATTTAATATAGCCGTTGTATATAATTAATCTTTCATAAATAATTCATAATTAGAGCTAGTAGAAATTTATCAACCTCTCTTATTATATCTTTTTCTTTGAGTACCATTGATTTTCTGATGAATAATTAATTCATGAATTTAATCACAAATTTGAGTGCTCATATTATTTAAGCCCTGAATCAATACTGAAGAAAATTACTTATCTACTTCTTGATAAATAAGGAATAGATTCTATCTTATAATATTAACATTCCTAGCTATTTACTTCATTACGCCTCCAAAATACAAGGAATAAAATTAGCTATTTTGAATTTAATATTAAGCAAATCAAAAGACACAATTCCATAAATAGGAGCCTAATGATAGCTTAGGATTAAGAATGTTTTATATATGATCGTCGATCGATGTGATCATAATTTGTTATATCTTGACAAAAATTATACAGCTATTCATATCACATTATCTCTCAGTCCTATATAATCACATTATATACATTACATTTATTTAATAACTCACTACATTACTAGCTCATATAAGGTTGTTCCATTCTCAATGAAAAATGTCCAGCACTAGTAACACTCAATTAAACATTTCATACTTTAATTGAATAATTAAATATATATTATTGACTATTTTAATTATTATTTTTAAATATTATCTTCTTTTACATAACACTGATATATAATATTTAATGTCACATAGATAATTATATAATTTTAATGATATATTCATAAAGTATTCAAAGTATATAAACACAAATATAATAAATTCAATTTATTTTATTTATAAATAATATCTAATACAAAATATCATATGCTTTAAGGGTATTTACTCTACCACCTTCAAATGAGATAGAAGTGTTAAGAAGTGCCTACTTTGCCAATATAGTCTAATAGGGTGTTTGGAAGCATTTTTGTTAAAATCACTATAGCGTGTGAGAACTTTATACTACAACTTACTTTTTCTCGTCATAATAGTACGTGAACGCTTTATATTATAGTAATTAAAAGTTTTAGTTGAAATTAAGAATGTCAAACACATAATAAATAACACAAACTTTTACATTTGGATCCCTTTAGTGATAAGAGGAAATTTAAAGTACGTAAAATTTTAATTTCATATTTACTCTCACATTGACTAAAAAATTAAAAACTGAACAAATAGAAGAATAAAGAAGAAGCCACGAAAAATGAATGAACCAATTTTAATTTTTCTTGTTCCCCTCTGGCGAGTAGGAACCCAATGGGGTTATTTAGAATTATTCATATTTTTTACACAATCTAATGATTAACCATCGATCAATTCAGAGATTAGGAAAAAAATAAAGAAAGATTAACCATCTCTCTCTCTGATTTTCTCATCCTTCTTTGTTTAACCAGTCACCACTGTATCCCATGGCTAACGATATCCTCTTAGTTAAAACACTCCAATTAGTCTTGGACCACCATAGGTATCTCATTGCTGAACTTCTTTTGTTGCCTATTCGATTTGATTGTGCTTTTGGAAAATCAGGGGTTTCGATGTCCTTTTTTGTGGATTTGTTGCATTTGGAGCTAATGTGACGTTGAGAAATTGGTTCATTCATTTTCTATTGTAAATCTCACCACGTGTAGCTACACCCTGACTTTATCAAATCATTAGCTTGTTTGGGAGGGTTGTTCAAATATTGCTGGTTCAATTTTAAATAGTGTAAATGTAACGTCCCGAAATTTATTTAACGTTAATGTAATGTAAATGATGAATTAGTGTGCCATAATTAAAGTTTTAACTTTAATTAGATTATTTGGTTGGATTTTTAGTTTTTGGTTGTTTTGTTAAATTGATGTGTTCAAAAGATTCCTTGTTGATTTAAAATGATGTTTTGAGTTTTAAAACACAACAATTTGTAAAATGTTAAAAATACTCCGTTTTGCAAAACCGTGGGCGGCACATGGTTTTCGCACAGTAAAACCGCCCACCGATTTTCTCTATTTATTTTCCTTTTCTCTCTCTCTCTCCTCACTTCCACGCCCATCTCTCTCTCTCTTCCCTCTCTCTCTCGGCAGCTCACTCTCTCTCAATCTCTCTCTAAATTTTTGAAAACCGCATTCGAATCCAAGCTTCGGAACAGCAAGGAGGAAGCTCGGGGACGTGATTCGGCAACCGAGAACGCGGATTGAAGCTTCGATTCGAGGTTAGATTCGAAATTTCTAAACTTTTTACAAAATTTTTGATTTTGTGTGTTTTTGAAATCTAAGTTTGTTTTAGCTTAGAAAACCGTGGATTTGTGTTAAATGAGCTTAGAACAACTAGAATCTAAACCTAGATTGAAGAAAAACGGATTGGATTCAAGATTTTTATTTTTCTCCTCTTTTTCTCATTTTCGGATTTTTGAAGATTTTGAGTTCAAATGTTGTTTAAATGATTCCAAACATGTTTTAGAATGTTTTTCTATCAACTATAGTTATTTTTCATGCCTGGGATTTGAGAAAAACAGGTTAGAAACAAGATTTGGATTTTGGGGATCGAGAAACCCGTGGCTGGGATTTCTGGATTTTCCCAGTTCGGCAGGCCGAAGTTCATGTTCGGCAGGCCGAAGTGATGATCGGCAGGCCGGTGTTCTTCCGATCGGCAGGCCGAATCTGGGGACATGTTCGGCAGGCCGAACTTTGCTTCCGGCAGGCCGAACTGTACAGTTCGGCAGGCCGAAGCAGGGCGTCCGGCAGGCCGACCGAGGCATGGAAAATTTTGTGATTTTTACCCGATTTCACTGTTTTGAACCCTGATTTAAATCCCAACCTTATAGGATGATTTTAATGATACAAATGGCACACTAGGACATCATGAAATGATTTAGTAATTTAGAATGTCTCGAACTAGATATTGATTGACTTAGTTTGTATCTAGGATTGTTCGTGGTTCCGTGGAGCTAACGTATAGCGGATCGGGATTACGGTGTGGGGTACCGGCACGAGTACTGAGGTAGGACTTCTATCCTATTTCTTTGGTAGCCTGGTTTTGAAATGATTTGGCTTTGAAAATGATTTCTATCAAAATGTTTTCAACGGTTGTTTGAAAATGATTTTATCGGTTATATTTTTATATACCGTGACATGAAATGAATTTCATAATGAATGTAATTGACAATACTCGGTAATTGGGTTTTGAATGATAATGATAATAAACACATAGGCATGATGCCATATCAGAGATCGGGTCGTGATCGACCTTGGGGGCAGGTCCCGAAACCCAGCTGGGCCACTACGGTGGTGATATCATGGTTTGCCTAGGTAAATGTAAACTGGTGTTTTGATTTGACGAGTAGACTGTTCTGTGTCAGAACGGTTCTACTCAATTTATTTATTTATTTATTTATTCAAGTTTCTTCTTGCATAACTCCTGATAATGTTATGTTTCTTTGCATTAAATTATTTTATAAAACTTAGTCCTACTGAGCCTTTCGCTCACGTTTTATCTGTTTTAAATTCCCCCCCCTCTAGGTGGTTTCCCATTTAGGTTTGGAGAAGATTCTTCGGACCGAACTCAGGAGCAATAGGAGAATTTATTTACATTCTGTATTTATTAATCAAGGCATGTAAGACTTAACTTTATTTGTACTTGGACTGTAATTGTATTTGTGATATTGTCAGATCCATGTGTGTGCACAAGTTGTGGGTTGTGGAACCCATATTCGCGGTTTTTATTCAATTATTGTTATTTGTTTAATGATTTTAAATTCTTTATCAAATGTGGTGGAAAAATCTCTTTAATTCTTGCTTAATTGAATTTTTAAACCCTTAATTTCAATTAAATTCTCTTTCAATTAATCTAAATATTCCGCCACGTCACCTCCCGTACTCCGGGGCGTGACAGAATGGTATCAGAGCTCAAGGTTATGAACCTTGGGAATTGTGCACACATAGGTTTGACAATGAAATACCTCTGATAGTCCAAATTTTGTTTTCAGAAGTGAGAGAATGGCACCTAGACGTCGTTCGACAGCTGACGCCGAGTTCGGAAATGATGAGGGCCTGATGAGGTCTATGATTGCGGCTTTCCGGCAGATGGCAGCCAGGACTAGACCGGAAGACTCCAGTGTTGGTGGTCGGCATGCTTTCTTTAAGGAATTTCGGCGGGCGTCTATTCCGACTTTTGATGGCAATGGGGATCCGCAGTTAGCAGAGTATTGGTTGGATTCGATCTTGAAGCATCTTGATACCCTTGGTGTGCCTGAGGAGTATCGTGTGGAGTTTGCGGCGTATAAGCTCGAGGGTGGCGCTAACACCTGGTGGAAACAAACTAAGCGTCTGGAGCGCGGTGGCGATATCGGTTGGGACAAGTTCGAGGATCTGTTCTATGATCGGTATTTTCCGCAGGGATATAGAGATCAGAAGGCAGCTGAGTTTTATAGATTGCAACAGGGTGATATGTCAGTTCGGGAGTATGAGGCGAAGTTTAGCGAGTTAGCTAGGTTTGCTCCATCAGCTGTGGCATCGGAGCGCGAGAAATGCATCAAGTTCCAGGAAGGACTCAAGGCTCCTATTCGGCGGCAGTTGGTTGCTCTACGGCTTAGGAGTTTCGGAGAGCTTGTGTCGTCGGCGATCTCCGTGGAGAATGATTACGTGCAGTATTGTGAGGATCGAGCCAAGGCTTCAGGAGGACCGCAGAGGAGTGGCAGGAAGAGCACCAGTAGTCGTCCAGCTCCGGGGAAAGGCAAGCAAGGCGGTGCGACCAGTGGCAGTAGCAGTTCGTCTGGCAGCGGGCGCAGCAACCCCTACAGCTTTCATTGTCATTTCTGTCAGCAGCCCGGACACATCAAGAGGAATTGCCCGATCAGGAGTGCTCGTCTTGGATCGCAGACCGGGGAGGATGCCAGTCGTTCGTCTCAGCCTCAGCCTCAGACCCTACCTCCGCCTCCGCAGTACCCGCAGTTGCAGTATCCGCAGTTTTCTCCTCAGCAATTCTCATATCCGGCACGGGGACAGCAGCCGCAGTATTTTCAGCGTAGTGTTCCTCAGTATAGAGCGCCGAGTACAGGTAGTGTGCAGTCGTCTCCATCTCAGCAGTATCGGCCGAGTAATGCAGGACCCAGCAATGTCGGTAGAGGAAAAGGGAAGGCGCCAGTGCAGGTTCATGCAATGGCATCTGGAGGGTCAGATTCTCAGATTGGTAACGCGGTTGTCGATGGTATGGTTTTGATTTCTAGATCTCTAGCTCGCGTTTTATTTGATACCGGTGCCTCTCATTCTCTCATTTCAAGTTCTTTTGTACATGCCTTGGGATTAGAAGTAGAAGAGTTTAATGAACCCCTAGTTATAACTTCTCCCTTGGGGCGGGTGTGTGTGAATTGTATGTGTAAATCTTGTAAAATAAAGATTGGGGATGAGATTTTAAAAAGTGATTTGATTGTACTCCCCATGAGTTCCTATGATGTGATTTTAGGGATGGACTGGTTGTCCAGGTATAGTGCAGTTGTGGACTGCCAACTTAGAAAAGTGACCCTAGTGTCTGATAGGGGGACGGTGATCACTTACCAGGGTGGTGGTGATTGGCTAATGAGTGAGCGTCTCATGAAGTCATGTCTAGGAGGGCGAAGGAATCTAGATTGTTTTGCTTTTCTTGCCAATCTAGATTGCGAGCCCTATGTTTCGAGTAGTAGTGTAGCGATTCCGGTGGTTGGTGAGTTCGAGGATGTTTTCCCCGACGAGTTATCAGGGTTACCACCGCATCGGGAGATTGAGTTTGGTATCGAGTTGTTTCCAGGGACATCACCGATTTCTATGGCACCTTATCGGATGGCGCCGGCAGAAATGAAGGAATTGAGGAAGCAACTTCAGGAGCTTGCTGATAAAGGATATATTCGGAATAGCACATCTCCGTGGGGAGCACCAGTTTTGTTCGCTAAGAAGCACGATGGGACTCTCAGGTTATGTGTGGATTATCGGCAGCTGAATCGTGTTACGGTGAAGAACAAGTATCCCTTGCCTAGGATTGATGAGCTATTTGATCAGTTGGGAGGTTCGCGATACTTCTCGAAGATTGATTTGCGGTCAGGTTATCATCAGCTCAGAATCAAGGAAGAGGATATTCCCAAGACAGCTTTTAGGACTCGGTATGGGCACTTCGAGTTTCTGGTTATGTCGTTTGGGTTGACGAATGCTCCAGCAGCTTTTATGGATTTGATGAACAGGATATTTAGGCCGTATCTGGATCAGTTTGTGATCGTGTTCATCGATGATATTCTTGTGTATTCTAAGACATGGGAGGAGCATGAGCAGCATCTTCGGGTCGTGCTTCAGACTCTGCGGGAGCACCAGTTGTATGCTAAGAGAGAAAAATGTGAGTTCTGGTTGACCGAGGTCAAATTTCTGGGTCATGTCATTTCGGAGCATGGTATTTCAGTGGATCCGTCCAAGATTGAAGCTATATTGGAGTGGGAACGACCAAGGAATGTAGCGGAGATTCGCAGCTTCTTAGGTCTTGCTGGATATTACAGGAAATTTGTAAAGGACTTTTCGAAGATTGCAGCTCCGTTGACGAGGTTGATCAGGAAAAACGTTAGGTTTGAGTGGGATGAAGACTGTGAGTCTGCTTTTCAGGAATTGAAGAACCGGTTGACTTCAGCTCCAGTGTTGATTATTCCTAGCAGTGACGAGCCGTATGAGGTTTATGCGGATGCTTCAGGGCGCGAACTTGGATGCATGTTGATGTAGCATGGACGTGTGGTTGCATACGGATCGAGACAGCTACGACCTCATGAGCGGAATTATCCTACTCACGATTTAGAGCTTGCAGCGGTGATCTACGCGCTGAAGATTTGGAGATGTTACTTGTATGGAGCATCGTTTCAGGTCTTCTCCGATCACAAGAGTTTGAGGCATTTGTTCACTCAGAGGGATCTCAACTTGAGGCAGCGCAGATGGGTGGAGTACATGGAGGATTATGATTTCGCGTTGCAGTATCATCCCGGAAAAGCTAATGTGGTAGCGGACGCGCTTAGCAGAAAGTCTTCAGGGATTCTCGCTTGTTTGATTTTTGAGGACTGGAGCAGGGATGCGACAGTGAGTGAGTATCGGCTACAGTATCATGAAGACGGTGATCGAGTTTCGTTATATCATGTGGAAGCGACTCCAGCTCTTGTTCGGATGGTGAAGCAAGGTCAGTGGCAGGATCGACATTTGCAGGGGATTTGGTCGCGGATTCAGAACGGGGAGCAGTTTGAAGAATGGAGCGTGCATGCAAATGGATCGTTGTACTTCCGGGAGCGTCTTGCAGTTCCAGTTATCGCCGAGGTGACGAAAGCCGTTCTAGATGAAGCTCATAGGTCTCAGTTTGCTATTCATCCGGGGAGCACCAAGATGTATCGTGATTTGAAGAGGCACTATTGGTGGAGAGGCATGAAGAAAGATGTTCGCGAGTACGTGGCCAAGTGTTCGACGTGTCTTCAGGTGAAAGCTGAGCATCAGAAGCCTGCAGGTCAGCTTCAGCCGCTTCCTATTCCAGGGTGGAAATGGGAGCATGTGACGATGGATTTCCTCACAGGTTTGCCAAGGACGGAGCAGCGGCATGATGCAGTTTGGGTTGTGGTCGATAGGTTGACGAAATCGGCGCATTTCATTCCGTTTAGGTCGACGTGTTCCAGGAAGATTCTCGGGGAGTTGTATATGCAGAACATTGTGAGGTTGCATGGAGTTCCTTTGTCCATCACCTCTGATCGAGACACCAGGTTTAATGCTAAGTACTGGAGGAGTTTTCAGGAGGCTTTGGGTACGGATTTGAACTTCAGTACGGCGTTTCATCCTCAGACTGATGGGCAGTCTGAGCGGGTTATTCAGGTTCTCGAGGATATGTTGCGTGCTTGTGCGTTGGACTTCGGCGGGAATTGGAAGCAATATTTGCATTTGGCGGAGTTCGCGTACAACAACAGTTATCAGGCGAGTATCGGTATGGCACCATTTGAGGCATTGTATGGGCGACCGTGTCGGTCACCTGTGTGTTGGGCCGAACCGGAGGATAGAGTTATTCTTGGGCCAGATGAGATTCGTGACAGCAACGAGAAAGTCGCAGTGATTCGGGATCGGTTGAGAGCAGCTCAGAGTCGGCAGAAGAGCTACGCGGATAGGAGACGTAGACCCTTAGAGTTCGCGGTTGGAGATTTTGTTCTCTTGAGGGTGTCACCTCGTAAGGGAACTATGCGGTTCGGAGTGAGTGGGAAGCTCGCGCCGAGGTATATTGGGCCGTTCGAGATCACTCAGCGTGTTGGTGTGGTCGCTTATCGGCTTGATCTTCCGCCCGAACTTTCTCATGTGCACGATGTGTTTCATGTGTCTATGCTTAGGAAGTGTCCACCTGGGCAGGATAAGGTAGTATCGTTTCGCGATGTGCAGGTTCAGGAGGATACGACGTACGAAGAAGTGCCGATTCAGATCATCGACCGGAAAGTGATTAGCTTGCGTCGTCGTGAGATACCGTTGGTAAAGGTCGTGTGGCAGCATCACGGTGTTGATGAAGCCACTTGGGAATTAGAGTCAGGTATGCGGGAGTCATATCCGCATTTGTTTTGTTTTTGAGATGAGTTGTAAATTTCGAGGACGAAATTTCTTTTAGGGGTGGAGAGCTGTAACGTCCCGAAATTTATTTAACGTTAATGTAATGTAAATGATGAATTAGTGTGCCATAATTAAAGTTTTAACTTTAATTAGATTATTTGGTTGGATTTTTAGTTTTTGGTTGTTTTGTTAAATTGATGTGTTCAAAAGATTCCTTGTTGATTTAAAATGATGTTTTGAGTTTTAAAACACAACAATTTGTAAAATGTTAAAAATACTCCGTTTTGCAAAACCGTGGGCGGCACATGGTTTTCGCACAGTAAAACCGCCCACCGATTTTCTCTATTTATTTTCCTTTCCTCTCTCTCTCTCCTCACTTCCACGCCCATCTCTCTCTCTCTTCCCTTTCTCTCTCGGCAGCTCACTCTCTCTCAATCTCTCTCTAAATTTTTGAAAACCGCATTCGAATCCAAGCTTCGGAACAGCAAGGAGGAAGCTCGGGGACGTGATTCGGCAACCGAGAACGCGGATTGAAGCTTCGATTCGAGGTTAGATTCGAAATTTCTAAACTTTTTACAAAATTTTTGATTTTGTGTGTTTTTGAAATCGAAGTTTGTTTTAGCTTAGAAAACCGTGGATTTGTGTTAAATGAGCTTAGAACAACTAGAATCTAAACCTAGATTGAAGAAAAACGGATTGGATTCAAGATTTTTATTTTTCTCCTCTTTTTCTCATTTTCGGATTTTTGAAGATTTTGAGTTCAAATGTTGTTTAAATGATTCCAAACATGTTTTAGAATGTTTTTCTATCAACTATAGTTATTTTTCATGCCTGGGATTTGAGAAAAACAGGTTAGAAACAAGATTTGGATTTTGGGGATCGAGAAACCCGTGGCTGGGATTTCTGGATTTTCCCAGTTCGGCAGGCCGAAGTTCATGTTCGGCAGGCCGAAGTGATGATCGGCAGGCCGGTGTTCTTCCGATCGGCAGGCCGAATCTGGGGACATGTTCGGCAGGCCGAACTTTGCTTCCGGCAGGCCGAACTGTACAGTTCGGCAGGCCGAAGCAGGGCGTCCGGCAGGCCGACCGAGGCATGGAAAATTTTGTGATTTTTACCCGATTTCACTGTTTTGAACCCTGATTTAAATCCCAACCTTATAGGATGATTTTAATGATACAAATGGCACACTAGGACATCATGAAATGATTTAGTAATTTAGAATGTCTCGAACTAGATATTGATTGACTTAGTTTGTATCTAGGATTGTTCGTGGTTCCGTGGAGCTAACGTATAGCGGATCGGGATTACGGTGTGGGGTACCGGCACGAGTACTGAGGTAGGACTTCTATCCTATTTCTTTGGTAGCCTGGTTTTGAAATGATTTGGCTTTGAAAATGATTTCTATCAAAATGTTTTCAACGGTTGTTTGAAAATGATTTTATCGGTTATATTTTTATATACCGTGACATGAAATGAATTTCATAATGAATGTAATTGACAATACTCGGTAATTGGGTTTTGAATGATAATGATAATAAACACATAGGCATGATGCCATATCAGAGATCGGGTCGTGATCGACCTTGGGGGCAGGTCCCGAAACCCAGCTGGGCCACTACGGTGGTGATATCATGGTTTGCCTAGGTAAATGTAAACTGGTGTTTTGATTTGACGAGTAGACTGTTCTGTGTCAGAACGGTTCTACTCAATTTATTTATTTATTTATTTATTCAAGTTTCTTCTTGCATAACTCCTGATAATGTTATGTTTCTTTGCATTAAATTATTTTATAAAACTTAGTCCTACTGAGCCTTTCGCTCACGTTTTATCTGTTTTAAATTCCCCCCCCCCCCCCCCCTCTAGGTGGTTTCCCATTTAGGTTTGGAGAAGATTCTTCGGACCGAACTCAGGAGCAATAGGAGAATTTATTTACATTCTGTATTTATTAATCAAGGCATGTAAGACTTAACTTTATTTGTACTTGGACTGTAATTGTATTTGTGATATTGTCAGATCCATGTGTGTGCACAAGTTGTGGGTTGTGGAACCCATATTCGCGGTTTTTATTCAATTATTGTTATTTGTTTAATGATTTTAAATTCTTTATCAAATGTGGTGGAAAAATCTCTTTAATTCTTGCTTAATTGGATTTTTAAACCCTTAATTTCAATTAAATTCTCTTTCAATTAATCTAAATATTCCGCCACGTCACCTCCCGTACTCCGGGGCGTGACAGTAAAGTTCTCACATACTATACTATAATGTAAAACAATGTTATAATGTAAAGCTATCACATGTTATAATATACTATTCAAACTTTATGGTTCTAACTCTTCTCCCAAACATTTTAAATATTGTCTCCTTTCTTATATCTACCTTCTTTCTCTCCTTCCCCATCTACCTTTTTTGTCTACTTCCTTCCTAGTGTAATCTTCTTCTGCGCTATTAAAGTAAAGACAACCAATTTTTTTGACCATATCCTTAATTACTCTTAATAACTAAATAAAAAAAAATAGTATAAGTGGGCATATGCGTACTTCAACCTATTTATGTTTTGTTCTTTTTGTTTTGTGTTTATGCCTGCTTTATTTTCTATTTTTTTTATGCACATGCTTGTTGCTTTTTTTAGATGTATATTTTCCCAAACCCCTTCTTTTATTTGTTATACAATATTTCTTTTATCTTTTTTTTTGTTCGCATCCGTTTTATTAAATTGTTTTTCATTTTTGATTTGTTCTTGTTAAAATAATTTTCTTACAAAAATATCCCTTTTAAGTATTTTCCTTACATTTATTGTCCACTAATTAAAATATTTTTCCTCAAAATGTGACCATGTAAGATCTTTTCACTTTTTCTATACATCACTAAGTAGTTTTCCACCTCTTAATCCAATCAATTTGTTTCGTCTATGGTTTTGGCACAAGCAAAAATGGTTCATCCTTTATATTTATATCTATATTTATAATTTTGAAGTTTTGGTAGAAATTTCTCTAATATTTTTTGTAATTTGAATGTCCTAAAATATCTTTTAGTGTAAAGGAATTTCTTTGATATTTATCAAAATTTTTTAAAAAATTGCGAAGTATTTTTACACCCAAAGGATGTTTTGGGACTTTAGAAATCTAAAATTTGAGAAATGTCAAAGAAATACTTGTTTAGAGACTATAAATTTTTGAGAAAATTTTAGTTAATATCAGTAAAATCAATAAAACTATAGATTTTTCAGAGGTTATAGTGTCTTGTGTAATGCCTCAACCCCCATGGGGCCCATCTTATGGAACTTGTGGCATAGTCGGGTCTTATACTTGTTACTCATACGTATTGTCCACTATGGGCACCTAATGGCCTTCAGGGATTTCTTCGTGTCTGCCAACACTTGCTCAGAGGGGACAATACGTAAGAGTAATGAATATCAAAGCTGACTATGTCAGGGATCCCACATGGGGGTTTAGGCGTTACATCTTGAATTTGCAAAAATTCATTTTATATCATATTTTCAATTTAAAACTAATATTCATAATTTTTACATTTTTTATATTTCTGCGATTTTAATATTTTTTTTGAAATTTCTTTGTATTTAGAGTACTATATTTTTACTGATACTGATATTTTCATCTTTGCTTGGAAGTTAACAATGGTATGTGTGTTTGTGGCTACAAGTTCTATGTTTAAGGATACAAGAAACAAGGACACGTGTTCTTTGCATGTGCCATATTAGTTCTTAGAATTTATACGGTGTTTAGAAGAGTAGTTAAAACTAATAGTTGAATTATAAACAATATAAAGCTCTCATATGTTACTGTAAAAAGCTATAATGTAAAACTCTTACATGCTATAGTTCTCAAACTTAAACTGATGGTTTAAACTACTCTCCCAAACATCCTATTAACTATCATATTTATACACCAATATTTTCTCAAAAGAAAAAATTTTAGATATGACCAACAAAAGTTGATTTGGATTTGATTTTTGTCGGACTGTAAGTGTAAACACAATGCACTGTTTGATGTATCGGTATGTTGTCCGATGATTACTCGTTAAGGATCACTTGATTTATTAACATTTCCTTGATTTCTTTTTTCTTTTTGGAAATATTGGTATTATATAGTCTAATGGTTGCAATTAAGTAAAAGAGTGTTTTGGAATTTTAGTGTCAACTCATTAGCTATAGTATAATGCTCTCGACAGTTATAGTCAAAAGCAAAAAATTGTAACAGTATAAAGTTTTCACACACGATCATTTCAAATTTGTCTCACATTTTAGTTGTTTTACTAAAAGATATGAAAGTTTTATATTGTTCAAAGTTATAACTTATAGTTGTTTTTTCAAATGGCTCATAACTGTCGTATTTATACATTCCATTGTTTTCTCAGAAGGAAAAAATTTAAGATATGACCAACAGAGGTAGATATGGGTTTAATTATTCCTGGAATTGTTGATGTAAACAAAATGCATTATTTAGCATGTCGTTTCTATTGTCTCATGAATTACTCATACTTATGGATCACTTGATTTATTAACATTTGCTTGATTTCTTTTTCTTTTCGAAAATATCTGGATTATATAATCTAGTGGTTGCAATTAGACTAGGTCTTAGGATCATTTTACACTCGTGTCTAATCTATATAGGTGGTTTCAACTTTATGGTTTCAACTTTTCTTTTCAACATCTTAAATATTGTCTCCTTTTTTTTTCCCCTCGAGATATTGTCTCCTTCCTTATATCGACCTTCTTTGTCTCCTTCCTCGTCTACCTTCTTTGTCTCCTTCCTCGTCCACCTTCTTTGCCTCCTTCCTCGTCCACCTTCTTTGCCTCCTTCCTCATCCACCTTCTTTGTCTACTTGCTAACCAATGTAGTCTTCTTCAGCATTATTAATGTAAGAACAACCAACGATTTTTTAAAAATTTATCCTTATTTAATTATAACTATATAAAAATATCTTATAAGTGGGCATATACGTATGCCTCAACCAGCCTTTTTTTTCCTTTTTGTTTTTTTGTTTTTGTCTTCTTTATTTATTTTTTTTATCCAATGCTTGTTGCCTTTTTTTAAGATTTTTTAGTCTAAACCTCTGCTTTTATTTGTTATATCATATTTCTTTTATCTTTTTCTTCACATCCACTTTATTAAAATTTTTTTCCATTTTTATTTGTACTATATAATTACTTATATTAATTATTTTATAGTAATATTAACTTTTGTTATATCTACAATATTCTGAAAATTTTTCTATATTTTGACTCTATTACTGAGATTTTTGTAAGGTTTAAAAATTCCTAGAATTAATAGGAGAAAAAAATTACAAAGTATTGTTGAAGTAAAAAATGAAAAAAAAAAACCCTATCCATTGAGCTAAGAAGCTAGGCCTAAGGCCGGTATCTCTTCCCATTAAATAGAGTCAAAACTCATTAAAGATCTTTTAGTAAAACTCATGAAAAAAGAAGATATTTTTCTTATTTTCCTTCATATTAGATTTAATATACAAATTTATACTTTATCTAGGTCAATAATTGATTTTTATCTTGGAAATGACCAAATTAATATTAAGTAAAAGAGAAAGAAGCTAAAACATTCAAAAATAAGACCAAAAAAATTCATTTTGAGGGTATTCTAGACTTTTTTAGGCCAAACCCTTAGTTTAAAGTTTTTTTAAAGCTTTTTAAATTTTCTTTTCTTTATTTGAGGGTATTTTGGGCTCTTTTGCTAGTCAAAATTTAAGATTGACCAAAAAAAAAATAAAATTATATATTAAATCTAATACGAAAGTATATATTCGATGAGATATAAAATCAATAATACAATATTTAAATAAACCTAAAATATATGGTATAAAAAAGTAAATAACCTGAAAATAAAATCTTAAGAGGAAAACAAACCACGCATATTTTTTCCAAAAATAAAATATTTAGAGTAATAACTGAGGAGAGCAGCCATGTTACAACCAACAGCTTGAGCACAAAAAGTTGGAATAATGAACCACTAGTCTTGGGCATCTGCATGAATCCCGTGGGCAACAAGTTTATCTATAGCTTGATTGCATTCCCCAAAAATGTAATACTAGAAGGAGATAATGGTCGAATAGTGAAGGGTCGACATCCATTTGCTCTTAAAGCGCTAAGAAACATTAGATATCTTCCTTTAATATAAATGGGCGTTAGAATAATATTCTTTTAATTACAAAGTTTCCCTTCAATTATAACATTTGTAACTATACTCTTAAATTTCAAAACATAACATGTGATCCCCTTGATCCATGAAATATTAACAAAAAAACTCTCTTTATGATTCTTAACATAGATGATGCAATATCACATAAACAATGAGGCCTGTTGAATGTTGAATTGTTGAACAGTTGAGTGAACTATACATTGTTAGCATACTCTGGTGCAGTAACAAGAAAGTAAAAGAAAGGATTTTTTAACAAAAAAATTGTTTTTTAGTTTATTTTTAACAATTAAAAATTTTAATATTTCTTCTTTTTTTTTTCACGCCCGTTTCACTAAATTGTTTTTTTATTTTTGATTTGTCTCTGTTAAAATAATTTTCTTGCTAAAATAACACTTTTAAGTATTTCCTTATAGTTATTATCCGCTGATTAAAATATTTTTCCTTGAAATGTGACCCTGTAAATGTCTTTTCACTTTTTCTATGCATCACTAAGTAGTTTTCCACCTCTTAACCCAATCAATTTATTTCGTCTACGGTTTTGGCACGTGGAAAAATGGGTCATCCTTTATATTTATATTAATATATTTTTTAATTTTAATCTCTCCTTTACTTTTACGCGTATATGTTGGTCCTCCATTCTTGTAATTTATCCATGTCTTTTCTTTATTTTTACAGACATTTTTGAAAAAAAATTGAGAGAAATATTTTACACCCAAAGGATTTTTGGGACTTAAAATTTTTTTGAAATTTTGGTGGAAATTTCTCCAATATTTTTGTAATTTGAATGTCTTGAAATATTTTTTAAGTGTAAAGGAATTTCTCTAATATTTACCTAATTTTTTCAAAAAATTAAGAAGCATTTTGACACCTAAAGGATGTTTTGGGACATTAGAAATCCAAAATTTAAAAAATGTTAAAGAAATATTTGTTTAGAGACAAATTTTTTGAAAAAATTTTGGTTAATATCAATATAAATGAAAAAAAAAACTATAAAAATTTCAAAGATTATAGTGTCTTGTGTAATGCCTCATCCCCCATGGGGCTCATCTCGTGGGACCCTTGGCATAGTTGAGAGTGATACTTGTTATTCATATGTATTGTTCTCTCTGGGCACCTAATAGCCTTCAAGGAGTTCCTCGCATCCCTCAGTACTTCAAACCTAAAAGACCTCATTCCTTATAAGGTTCTTAAGTCAAATGTTGGTACCAATGAGCCAGATTTCTTCGCATCCCCCAACATTTGAACTTAAGACCCCCTTGTAATAAGGTTATTAAGTTAAATGTTGGTACTAATGAGCCACTAGGTGACCAGAGAGGGCAGTATATATGAGTAATGAGTGTAAGACTTGACTACACTGAAGATCCCGCATGGGTGGCTGAGGCATTACATCTTGAATATGCAAAACTTCAATTTATAACACATTTTTAATTTAAAATTAATATTTATAATATTTATATCTTTTATATTTCTACCAATATCGTTCTGTTTTTTAAAATTTCTTTGTATTTAGAGTACTGATATTTCTATCAATTTTGATAATTCTATCCTTGATTGGAAGCTGACAATGGTATGTGTGTTTGAGGCAACAAGTTCCCTGTTTAAGAATACGAGAAATAAGGACTCGTGTTCTTTGCTTGTGCTACATTAGTTCTTAAAATTTATAGGGTATTTAGAAGAATAATTCAAACCAATGATTTGAATTGTAAATAGTGTAGTGCTTTCACATGTTACAGTAAAAAGCTACAATGTAAAGTTCTCACATGCTATAGTTTTTAAACCTAAACTGATAGTTTAAATTACTCTCCTAAACACTCTTATAGCTATCATATCTATACACTCCAATATTTTCCCAAAAGAAAAAAATTTAGAGATGACCAACAAAGGTCGACATGGATTTGATTCTTCTAGGACTGTCAGTGTAAACACAATGCACTGTTTGATGTATTGTTCATGTTGTCCTATGAATTACTCGTTATGGATCACTTGATTTCTTTTTTCTTTTCGGAAAAATTGGTATTATATAGTCTTGTGGGTGCAAAGTGAAAAAAAAGTATTTGAAACTTCAGTGTAAATCTATTAGTTAAAACTATGAATAATATAATACTTTCAACAGCAATAATAAAAAATAAAAAGTTGTCATAGAGTTTTCATATGCGATCATTTCATACTTGTCACTAGTCTATACAGTATGCGATTTAAACCTTGTGGTTCCAACTATTTCTTCCAAACATCTTAAATATTGTCTCCTTCTGATATCTACCTTCTTTCTCTCCTTCCTCATCTACCTTCTTTGTCCACTTCGTTCCTATTGTGTAGTCTTCTCCAGCGCTATTAATGCAAAAACAACCAACCATTTTTTTTGACTATATCTTTTACTCTTAATAACTGTATAAGAAGATCGTATAAGTGGGCATATATATATATTACTTCAACCTGCTTACTTTTTTTTTTCTTTTTGCTTTTTGTTTTTGCCTGCTTTTATTATTTTTTTTATCCACATGCTTGTTGCCTTTTTTAAAGATATATATATATTTGTTTAAACATATGCTTTTATTTTGTTATATATTATTTCTTTCATCTTTTTCACATCCACCTTATTAAATTGTTCTACGATTTCAATTTGTCCAAAAAAATTTTCTTTTAAATATTTTCGTTATGTTTATTATTCATTAATTAAAATACTTTCCCCAGAAGTGTGCCTATGTAAATATATTTTCACCTTTTCCATGCATCCTTACCCCAATGAATCCATTTCGTTGTAATTTTGGCACAAAGACCAAATATTTCATCCCTTTTTTATATTTTTCTTCTTGCTTTTAATTTTGTGTCTTTCCTTTTTTTTAATTCACATCTTTTCGTCCCTTTATTCTTGTAATTTAATTGTCGAATTAATTTCGCGTGCACACATATATAAAGAGAAACAAATGTTTTGATTGAACATGCATTTCTGTCTATTTTTTATTTTAATTTTAAATCTTGTGCTCTAAAATTTATCTTATTAAACTTTTTTCCCAAGACCTATTCCTATTAAAATGACTTGTCTCAAATATGTGATTGCCGAACATTTTCCTTTGTACTTAATTTTTTTTCCCTATGGTCCGGTCCCTGTAGGTAATTGTATTTCCTAATTATCCAATTGAAGCAATTTACTCCCCAATGTGTCACCACCAAAACATTTTCCCATATTTGCCTCAAATAATATTTTTTATATGTACCATATAAATAATTTATAGTATCATTTGCTCCATTATTATTATTATTATTATTATTTTGAAATTGCTTGCTTAATATTTTTCAATGCTAGAATAAATGGGAGGCGAATGTTAGAAGAATCAAAACAAACATAGCAGATGCATGTATAGACTTGTGAAACTGCATAAAAAAAGGAAACTTGGTTTGGAATTATTTGTAGCCAGATATACGAAGTTACGAGTACTCGGAGAAGTGCCTAAAGTCAAGTCAATCAGGCCCACGCTTGAAGTACTTATAGAGTCCGTTTGGTGCAATTAGATATAATAGTTTTAAAGAATCAGATTGAATTGTATTGTAAAGGATTTGATAAAATTTTATCTAATTCAATGTTTGATGTTGTATTATTAAGATAGGGGTTTTTTTTGTAAATTTTTTTAAAAAATTTGAATCAAATTGTAATTTTTTAAAATTAGAGGGACAAAAATATAATTATTAAAAATTATTTCTATTACATGAAAATTACATTCCGACCTTTAGCTTTTGAAAAATTTTATGTTGCATTTTTAACTTAAAACAAATATTTAGAATATATGTATTTTTTTATATTTTTATTGATATCGATATTTTCTTTTTTTTTTAATTTAAAGTATTTATATTTCTATTGATATCGATGTTTTCTCTTTTTTTTTTTAAATTTATAGTATTAATATTTCTACTAATATTGATATTTTCATCCTTGTTTGGAAGCTCACAATAGTATGTTTGCTTGTGGCTACAAATTCCATGCAATACTAGAAACAAGGGCGCACATTCTTTACACGTGCCATATCGGTTCTAAAAATTTATTGGCCATTTAGAAAAATGGTTAGAATCAATCGTTTTAGTTTAGGAGCTATAGCATAAAAGAGCTTTACATTGTAGCTTTATACTGTAGCATATGAGAGTTTTACACTTTTCGTAATTGTAACTGATGGTTAAAACTGTTTTTTCAAACCGTTCATAACTGTGATATTTATACATTCCAGTGTTTTCTCAATGGGAAAAAATTTTAGATATGAGCAACAAAGGTAGATATGGATTTAATTGTTCTCGGAATTATCAATGTAAATAAAATGCATTATTTGGCGTGTTGTTGTTGTCCCGTGAATTACTTGTACTTATGGATCACTTGATTTATTAACGTTTCTTTGATTTCTTTTTCTTTTCGAAAACATCGGGAATATATAGTCTAGTGGTTGCAATTAGACTAGGTCTCGCGATCATTTCATACTGTCCAATCTATACAATATGTGATTTCAACTTTATGGTTTCAAACTTTCTTTTGAACATCATAAATATTGGGATCTAAATATTGTCTCCCTTCTTTTTTATTCTCTCCTTCCTTATATCGACCTTCTTTGTCTCCCTCCTTATCTACCTTATTTGTCTACTTCTTAACCAGTGTAGTCTTTAGCGTTATTAATGTAAGAACAACTAACCATTTTTTTTAGCTTTATCCTTAATTAATTAAGAACTATATAAAAATATCGTATAAGTGGGCATATACGTATATTTCAACCACCCTTTTTTTTTCCTTTTTGCTTTTTGTTTTTGTCTACTTTATTTATTTTTTTATCCACATGCTTGTTGCCTTTTTAGATTTTTTTTTTGGTCTAAACCTCAGCTTTTCTTTGTTATATCATATTTCTTTTATCTTTTTTTCACATCCACTTTATTAAATTGTTTTTCCATTTTTATTTGTGCTATATAATTGCTTATAATAATTATTTTATAGTGATATTAACTTTTGCTATGTCTACAATATTCTGAAAAATTTTCTATATTTTGTCTATATTACTGAGATTTTTGTAAGGTCTAAAAAGTCCTTAATAGGAGAAAAAATTACAAAGTGTTGTTGAAGTAAAAATGAAAAAAAAAAAAAAAAAACTATCCATTGAGCAAAGAAAACTAGGTCTAAGGCCGGAAACTCTTCCCATTAAATAAGTCAGAACTCATTAAAGATCTTTTAGTAAAACCCATGAAAAAAAGGATATTTTCCTTATTGTATCCTCTATTTTATATTTATTTAAAAACTATATATTCAATTTTTGATCTCATCAAATATATACTTTTATATTAGATTTAATATTCATACAAATATATACTTTATCTCAGTTAATAATTGATTTTTATCTTTAAAATAGCCAAATTTATAATGTCTAGAAAAATCCAAAAATGAATAAGTGTGATTAGTTAAGGATTTTTCTACAACCACTCCGTTAAGTACATGAGAGAGTGCAAGTTTAGAATTTATAAATACAAATTTATGTAAAAACTCAGTTCGAGGAGAGAAATTTTCTACAATACCTAGAAAACTTACAAGTTTAAATCATGATTTAATTACGATTTATGATTATTAACTTTCTCAATTAAAGCGCATTTTGAGAGTCTTAATAACTATATGACTTTAGAAATAAATAATATTATAAATGCATAATTTTATGTACTTTATGTATGAAATATATAACAAAATGAATTTTATGATAGTACACTTGGATAATTAAGATAATTATTCGATGTGCTACATTAAGCTTTTATGATTCAAAAACTCCATTTACGTGTCAAAGTAATGACCTTTATAAGAATCTTAAGTAAAATATTTAAATTGAGATTGATTGATAAAATGAATTTCTGATTTATGACAATCATATAGAATTCCTATATGATACCAGTTTAACAAGAAAGATCAGGATCATAGTGATGAAACAGTTCAACACCATAATTTAGAAATAGTGAGCACAAAGTTGATGAAAACAAGATTGATCTCGAAATTTAATGAGATTATAGAGTAAGATGAGAATTTCATAAGTCATAAGGATTATTAGAAATTCTAAAATTTACAATATCGTATATGTGCACACTTAGTTATTTACAAGTGTAAATAATTACGTGAAAATTTATAATAATAATAATAATAATAATAATAATAAACGTTAATGGAGTTCACAAACATTGCACGAGCCTTAAGGCAATACAATATCACAAATGGACAGAATTCAAATTAATAATATGATTAAGAAAAATTTAAGAGTATCCATAAATTGGATACGGACCCATAAAGCTTTTATTATAAAATAGTTTGGGTAATACCCATAACGCACGAAATTTTGCTAGGTTTAGAATTTGAATTAAATTGACTTACAAATAGTCAATTTAATATATGAAAAATTTTATAAATTATGACTATTATTTTCATGATAAAAATAGAAGGTTAAATATGTTTTCATATTACATATGAAAATATAGCTAATAAAAGAAGACAATTATAAAGAAAATACATGTTAGCATTTTGAAGTTTTAGAATTTACAAAATATTATTTTTATCAAGAAATTGAATTTTAAAGTTTTGATAAAAGTAAAAATGGTTAATCATAGGTTTTAAGGACAAAAGTGTTACAGTTTATCGTTTAGAACAAAATCATGAAATCCATAACATATGAATAAATTCATGAAAATGATTTTATGAAAGTATGGAGATTTTAATAAGGTAATGATACAGTAAGAGAATTAGAATTTATGTAATTATTTTTAAAGAGCAAGAATATCACAGTTCTAAAATTATAGCTTTGTTTATAGAAATTTCAAGCTTCCGGATCAAATTTGATTAACCCGACGTGACACATATTAGACTATGAGGACTCATTGTCTATAAATACATGGACACAAAAAAATTCAGCAAGTTGAAAATCAACTCTCACCTTCTCTTTCTACTTTCTCTCTCTGCTCTCACTCTCCTCCAACTCTGGTGTAGAATCTAGTGCCTGTTTCGACACCTCCCATACTGATTGGAAGATCTCGACGAGCTAGTTTAAACGAGGTCTTGTGCCGCCAACAACTTTGTCAAAGTAGCTCGCACTTGCCAATTAAAGCTCACAAAACCCATTTTTTTGACATGATTACTCTGTCATCCGAGCACCAAATTGATATGATCTTGGTGTCTATAGACTCAGATTGAAGAGACGACAAGAATGGCATGGATTTTTGGGTCGATTCTTGTCGAAAAAGCCTCACCAAAGCCGGCCTTTTTCTTCACCGCGTTGTCGCTTGATGCTGTCATTTACAGCAACAATGAGGTGCACCTCTGGCCCCATTCGGTTTAGAAGGCAATAGGGAGTAAAACTCCTCGTTCAATTTTGCCTTAACCAAGCCACTGATTGGAGATCGACGAAGCCCGGTGCCACCACTGTGAGGAAGCTCAATCTCACCATTTCAATTGATGGTGAGTCAAATTGACTGCACCAAAAGCTTTAGAACATCATGATGAAGGATTCCCCTCCTTCAATTGCACAAAAAATGCACAGAATAATGGAGAACCACTTCTGCCAGTGTGCACTACCACGAGGAGCTTTGGACCACCATTCTAGGTCATGGTGAAGCACACTGCCACCACAAGCATGTTCAAAGAACCTTGGTGAACAAAGGGCATAACCCAATTGTGGGCTACGCTTGACGGAGAACCACCATCCATGCTGCCTGTTATGGCTAAAATTCTTGATTTTGATCTACTATATTGGAGGCTAAATCAAGTGAAATTGAAGTTAAAAATCTACCCAAGAGGCCAAAATAGGGTAGGATCCAAAGTTTCAATCCTAAATAATCACCAGAGCCACCGCACGCATCGTACACTCTACCACGAGTAGTCAGGCTCTAGCGACCTCAAGCTTCGTGCTTTTCGAACCTCTGATGAGTGATCCAAGACCAGTTCATAACTTGTTTCAACGTTTCAAATGTGATGGTTCCCTCTGTTAGAGCTAATTCCACTCCATTGAAAATCATCCGTAATGACTACACATGGATTGAAGCGACACAAACTGCAATAATAGAGTTTGGAATGACATTTTCAGCAATTAGAAATCTCCATGAAGCACTTTTAGCCATCCATAATTCTCTAAGACCATTCCCAAGGATGCTTCGCAGACTATAGATACAACGAGATTTAATTGGAACCGCTTAGCTCGGAATCTAGGTAGGTAAGAATCTTACCTACAGTATGAACAGTTTTTAAATTAATTGTTTTATGTGTTTTCATAAAAAATTATGGGTTGCATGATTAGTAATTTGTCACATCATGTTATGTTATGATGTTTTATTATGTTATGATACGATTAAGATTTAGTATGTTTATGTATTGCCATGCTATGTCATGTTGTGATTATGTAATGATCAATATGTGATGTATGCAATAATATAACTATATTATATAGTCACTTTCAAATTAAGCATGTTTATGATTTATGGTTTATGATTTATGTAATTATGATACTATGTTATACTGCATGTACACAATAAGATAAGTGAAATTAATAAAACAAGTTAAGGGTGTCGTATCAATCTCCTGACCTACAGGAAGGCTCCAATATAGATTATGATCTTGATGTTGTTAGGGACCTCACGTACCTTGACTTCCCAAAGATCACTCAAAACCGGTACAATCACCCAAGCTCAATTAATAAGATAAGTTAAAGCTTAAATGATTAAGCATAAATCAAGTTGATAAGCAAGCATAAAATGTTCATGCATGTTTCTATTAGATTTTAATTATGTTTTACGAGTCTAATTTCCTACTTATTGAGCGAAAGCTCATTTAAGTATGTACATGTTGTAGGTAATAAACTTGTCAACTACACTTGATGGGCAGTGACGAGCAGAGGACAAACGGTGAAGTTGGGAATGGATTCTGCTCACATAAAGGTAACATTTCTGCATTTTTAGTCTAATTTCTTACTTGCTGAGTGAAAGCTCATTTAAGTATGTACATACTGTAGGCAGTAAACCTATCAACTACACTTGATGGGTAGTGACGAGCGACGGACAAACGGTGAAGTTGGGAATGGATTTTGCTCACATAAAGGTAACATTTCCTCATTTTTAGTCTAATTTCCTACTTGCTGAGTGAAAGCTCATTTAAGTATGTACATGCTGTAAGTAATAAACCCATCAACTACACTTGATGAGCAATGATAAGCGGCGGACAAATGGTGAAGTTGGGAATGGATTCTGCTCACGTAAAGGTAACATTTTCGCATTTTTAGTTTATGAAATTATGTCTTGAAAACCAAGGTTGTAATCATACAACTTGGTTTATAGAATTTTTAGTTTTAAAAATATTGCATTAGAAAATGTGACAAATCCATGAAAGTTTTCAAGTAAGAAAATTATAAATTATTTAGAATTAGAAATGTTTATAGGAGTTTTACTTTAAATTAAGAAAGGATTTTAATGAATATGTTTTATGAATTTGTTATTATGAAAGTTTAAAATATTATGCTTCAAGAAACTAATATGTTAGATTGTGAATAAATTATAAAAAATTATTATTATGTTAAGTTTAATAAGGATTAAGTTTTAAGAAATCACACTACTAGAAGTTTGAGATTATACTTCCCTCATTTAACATTCTTTTTTTTTTAATTGTCGTGGTAAGAGAGGAAAAAAATACAAGGAGCTCGCTTGAGAAAATGAAAACCATCGTGGTAGGATGTGGCTTTTTTCATGACGATTTTTCAAAACTATCATAGTAGGTTAAATTTTACATGATAGTTTTAATAAAACCATCATGCAATATGGTACTTTCTACGACGATTTTCCTAAAATCCGTCATGCAAGGTGCGTTAAAATCCCCACTTCAGCTCACAATCAGACATGAATCACAAACCCAGCACTCAAAAACAAATCCAGAGCCTCCCGAAACTACAATCGTTGTCTCTCTCTGCTTCTATCCTCCTTAATCTCCTTCCTAAGCGTAAGTGTTTAATTAGGTATATTTATAGGTTTTGATTTTGTTGTTGAGATTTTTGGTATGTGAATTTATAATTATGATTAGTTATTTAGATATATTAGATATGATTAATTTGTATATCAATTAGTATTATTGATCAATGTTTATTGTTTTATGAATATGATTAGTTATTTGGATATGGGTATAATTAATTTGTTGATTTTTTAGTATGATTAGATATTTGGATATGATGCGTATGATTACTTTGTTTTATGAATATGATTTATTCTTTGAATATGATGGGTATGTGTAATTTGTGGATATTTAAGTATGATTAGCTAAATGGATTTTGATAGGTAGAAATAATTTGTGAAAGTTATGGATTTATGATATGATTTATATATGATATATTAATTAATTTATGAATTTTTTTAATTGAATTGCATTATATATTTTTTGATTTAGAACTAGCGAAATAGATAGGAAATGGATGTGGGATTTTCGATTTACTAGAGAATATGTGAATGGTGTGAAAGAATTCATAGATTTCCAAAACTTATGCCGAAGGTGATAAAATTCAGTGTCCTTGTGTTCAATGTGAAAACCATAGATCTCATTCAAATCCAGTTGTTAGATAACATTTATTTCAAAATAGGATTATAAGTAGTTACACAACGTGATATTTTCAAGGCTAGTCTCAGTTCAATCAAACTTTAGTAAGTACAAAAAATTAACCTATTGTGGAAGACAATATGAATGATCATGACAATATGGTTGACATGGTCAATGCCTTGGAAGAACACTTTTTATACCGTTTGAAATTATTTGAGACAATTATGAATGATACTGAGACGCCCATGTATGAGGGATGTATCAATTTCATCAAATTGTCCATTTTAGTTATATTATATAATTTGAAAGCATCGGATGGGTGATCAAATTCTAGTTTCACAAATTTTTTGGAATTTCTAGGAAGGTTTCTACCAAAAGGTAACAAAATTATTAACTAGCATGTATGAAACTAAAAAGACTTTGAGCAATTTGGGAATAGAGTAAGAGAAAATTCATGCTTGTGAAAATGATTATGTTTGTTATAGAAATGAGTATGAAGACGAGAATTATTGTCTGGCTTGTAAAGAGTCAAGGTAGGAGAAAGGAAAGGAGCCAAAAGACGGTAAGAAAAGAGTGCCGACGAAGGTGTTGTAGTACATTCCATTGGTACCACGTTTGAAGCATTTTTTTGGAAATATAGAGCATGCCAAAAATTTGACATGACATCATGACAAATGGTTCAAGGATGGTATGCTTAGATATCCAACGGATTCACCACAATGGAAGACTTTTGAAGCCGAACATCCCAAGTTTATTGCAGATCCAAGAAATATACATTTCGCTTTTTTGACAGATGATGGAATGAACCATATGGTAACATGAGTAGTAGACATAACACTTGGCCCATAATACTTGTCAACTACAATCTTTCTCCAAAAATATGCATGAAGCGAAAGTTCTTAATGTTGTCTTTATTGATTTCGAGAACTTACCAACTGGGGAATGACATTGATGTGTACTTAGCACTGTTAATCGATGGCCTAAAGAACTTGTAGGAAAATAGAATCAGAGTTATAGATGCTTATCAAAAACAGACATTCACACTCGATGCAATGTTAATATGGAAAATTATTGACTTCCCTACATATGGCAATTTATCTGGTTATTGGTGAAGGAGTTTCATCGATTGTCTTATTTGTATGAAGGAAACGTCTCATAAACAGTTAAAGAATGGTAAGAAAACCATTTTCTTGGTCATAAAATATGGTTTCCAAGAGATTATCATTACCGAAAACAAAAGAAAGCCTTTGATGTCAACATCTAATAAAGAGACCCTCTTCAACCTTTGACGGGTGAACAAATATTTGAAATACTAAAAGATGTGAAAGTAGTACTCGGGAAGAGAAGGTGAGGTAAGGATGAGCCGCCGATAAAAAAACCATGGAAAAGAGATTGATCTTTTTCGAACTTTCATATTGTAAGACACTTTTTGTTTGTTATTGCTGGGATGTTAGGCATATTGAGAAAACATTTGTGAGTCAATAGTCGGCATGTTGCTTGACATTCCGAGCAAGACTAAGGATGGTGAAAAACCATGGTTGGATCTCATAAAAGTAGAGATTAGGCCTAATTTGTTTCCTAGAAAAAAAAAGAACCGCACTTACTTATGATATGCATATTGAGAAAAACATTTGTGAGTCAATAGTCGGCATATTGCTTGACATTTCGAGCAAGACTAAGGATGGTGAAAAAGCACGGTTGGATCTCATAGAAGTGAAGATTAGGCCTAATTTGTTTCCTAGAACCGCATTTTCTTACCTTCGGTAAAGCACATGTTATCAAAAGGGAAAAAAAAGCTTTGCAAAATGGCATGTTTCATTGAAAGTGCTAGAAAGCTATTCGTCGAACTTTAAAAGGTTGGTGTCAATGAAGGATTTGAAACTTATTGACATAAAAAACATGATTGTCATATGTTAATACAACAATTACTACTACTTGCATTACGAAGAATTCTAACAAAAGATATGAGATTTGCAATTACCAACTTGTGCTCATTCTTTAATTTAATATGCTCCAGGATAATTGATCTGCTTATGCTAGATTCACTACAATCAGAGTTTTTGTAAACCTTGTGCATGCCTGAAAAGTATTTTCCACCCATACTTTTTGACATCATGATTCATCTAACGGTGCATTTAGTACATGAAGTTAAGTTATGCGGACTAGTATATTTCAGATAGATTTACCCATTAAAAAGGTATGTGAAGAACTGAAATAAGCCGAAGGGATGTATAGTAAGATATTACATAGCGGAGGAATCAGTTGAATTTTGCTCCGAGTACTTATACAATGCGGAAGTAATTGGGGTGCCAAAGACAATAAACATTTAGGCTAGGGGACTATCTATTGGTAATCTTCCTCAGTAAATCAAGGGGAGTAGGAGTGAGCTTGTCTTTATTTCTTGCATAATGCTAATAAAGTGGAGCCTTCCATTGAGGTGCACATGAAGGAATTAAAAAGATGAACCTAAAAAGAGCAAGAAATGAGAAATGGTTGCAAGATGAACACAACTGGACCATTTTGGGAATGGATTAGAGCACACATCTATGCCAAGTGCTTCACATCATAAGATATAAGCATACCACAAGACTTAAGGAACCTAGCTAGAGGATCATCGTTAGTAGTTACAAGGTATACATCATATTTTATAAATGATTACATTTTCTATACACGAAAGAGATGAGAAGCATCCCATCCAAAATAGCAGTGTGACTCTTTGTGCCAAGGTTATGCATATTTCCTCAGCTAAGGACAAGAATCTGGTATATGAGATCATGAACTACTTTAGTTTCATTGTAGATATTTGGGAACTTGATTATGGGGGATTGTGCATAGCACTTTTAAGTGCAAGTAGGCTGACAATAACTATGTTAAGTCCTATAATGACGGTGTTACAATAGTTGACTTTAGGAGATTATGATACAAAAATGATCCCTTCATTATGGGATCATAAGTACTCCAAGTTTTTAATACAACGGATGGTGAAGATTTGAAATTGTCCCTAGTTGTATCGATGAAACCAAGAATAGTTATTGACAGTGAAGAAGTTACCAAGGATTACATGGACATTTCCTTATTCATAAAGGGATTGCCACTGGTTAAAGAGATTAATGACTTTGACGATGATGTTTTCCACTTGCTTCGTGAAGATGTAGAATGGACATGTATTGAGGAACCAAAGAAAAAGAGGAAAAAAATGAGCATTTGTAAACAAATTGATGTCAATTTATTTCAATGTAGTTTTTTTGTTTTTGCTTTTTCTTCTTTTCTAAGTTAAGAGATTTATCTATATATAGTTATTTTTATCATAAAAATAGCAAAAAGTAAAACCTCTAGGTCATTGGATACATAATACATAGGCTGGCTACCCTAGGCAAACGAGAAAAAGGTCTGAGAATTTTGACCAATTTTTCATGACAAGTCTTTTGTTAAAACCATCATGAATTATTCTTTTACATGAAAGTTTTTTTTTTAAAAAAAACTATCGTTAAGGGGACATATTCCACGACAATTTAAAAAAAAAAAAAACCGCGAGCAAGCAGCATAGGCCAACGACCCAAACCCATGTCGTCGCATAAATCCTTTCTCTTTCTCTCTTGCCTTTTCTCATCCCTCAAATCTGACGATAGTTTTCCTCACGCCACATCTTTTACCATTGCTGTCGAGGCAGCCCTCCAGTGAACTCGCCACCGTTGACCCAACCTCTTCGGAGCACATTAGTACATAATAGTTTTGAACAAGTATTTTGCTGTTTATTTTTTATTTTTTAGTTATATAGTTTTGCAATTGTATTTACAATTTATTATTTATATAGTATTGCAATTATTAGTTAGTTTTAATTTTAATTAACTTCATTGTAAGTGTTAGTTCTAAACTTAGTGTTGTTTAGCTTTAGTGTTTAAAGAGTTTTATTGTCATATTTAAACTTAGTGTTATTTTATTGTTAGTTCTAAACTTAATTGTAGTTCTAGATTTGGTATTGTTGTGTTACTCACCAAATGTTTGATGAAAGGCCTATATACCATCACTAGCAATTAGTTTTGCAATTTAGTTTTGTTATTTTAGTGTTCTTTAGGTTTAGTTTATGTTATGTTATGTTAATTAGTTTTATTTTCATTATTATTGTTAATTCTATTAATTTGTTATATTAATTAACTATATTAGTCGATATTTTGTTTTAATCACTATCACTAGTAATTATAGTTTTCCTTTTGTTTTCAAAATAAATCTATTAATTTGGTTGATTGGTTTATGTCAATTTATGTGTTTGCCTTTCCATGAGAATTTGTTTAGATTAAGTTAAAATATCACAAGAGAGTGATAATGAAAACTACAATAAAGAGTATGAAAAGTGCATGCCATCTTCTTCTCAACGTAGCAAGGGAAAACAAGTTAGCAAGCCCAAAAGAAAAACCAAATTCAATCCCAAAGTTGGTTTTGAGCGTATACTTTAATTGAAAGAGTTCATCGGATGAAGAAGAGAGGATTAAGAATAGAATGACATTTGATGTAAAAGGCTAACCAAAAGGCACAACCGGAAGTGAATTAAGCAATTGGATTGGAATTCTTAGTCAAGAGCATGTGCCAATATAGATTAAAAATTATATAATGGTATACTTGAGGTAATATCTCTATCCTTAATTCCTACTTTTTTAAATCTAAATATAGTTGAAAGATGCGTTTGAATAAGTTTGTGCATTGTTTTCATTGTAGTTTTTTGGCAAGATATTGTGAACATTAAGGCAAGGCTTAAAATTTTGGCTTCATAACATCAACCCTTGTCCAAGTGTTGCAAGAGACCCATATAGTGATGTTAGAGAACGTGTCAAGTCACTCCTCAACCTTTTAGCTCAAGCACCAAAAGGGAAATTATTCCTTGTGCTATACAATGTTGGAGAACATTAGATGTTGGTACTTGTTTCACCATGGAAGGACCAAATATTTTGATTTGATCCCCTCGGACACCAACCATGTAATAATTTTGCATCACTCACAAGATTGTAAGTATCAATTTTTATTATAAAATTAACTATATTAAGTTTTACATAATTTTTTTTTTAATTCATTTTAATCATGACTCATTCTTAGGGAGCTTGACAATTGGAAAATTCAAGTTTGAAGCGGTGTAACAATGTGAGCGAATGGAATGTTATTTTCCCACCATAAGTGTCCTAGACAAGAAGGAAACATAAAATGTGGTTTTTTAGTTTACATTACATGTGGGACATAATTAATTATGGTATACAAGGGCTATGAAAAAAGAAATTTTATATACATAAAGAAATAAATGAGATTAGAGTTAAGTTGGTACAATTTTTAAGTAGGTATCTCACATATAGCTAGATAGATAAATGATTATGTAAAATAGTTCAATATATGATTTTGTAAAGACTTTGTATTTCAATATACATATCTTATTTTGCAATTAGGGCCTTGTAGTAATAAATAACACACAAGACTGGTCATTCTGAGGGAAATCAAAAATTCAGGGTTTTTTTTAGCCCACGACCAATTTTCTACGACAGTTTTTATTAAAAAATGTATGGAAACACAACTTTACGTGACGGTTTTTCACAGAAACCATTGTGTAAAGTTCAAGGAGACATCATGTAATGAAAGCATTCTACAACAATATTTTTTGAGAAAACTAACAAGATAGAATGGCGCCAACTGATCCTATTTGGCGCCTAAACGGACGTTGTACGACGGTAAAAGAATGATAGTGAAAACTAAAGATGATACCATGATGGACGCTTTCCAAACCATTGTGAAAGTTTTCCACTATGTTTTTTAAACCGTCGTAGAAGGCTCGGTTCGTAATAGTGTCAATATGTTAATTTTAAGATAATAAATTAATGTTTTAAGAAATTAATGTTATGATGTATGTAAAGAATTAAATCTTTAGAAATCATGATTATCTCAAAACATAACAATTATTATTACGTTGCTATTATGTTTAAAGAAATCAATATTTCTTTAAAAGAAATATTTTAGAAATTCATTATCAAGGTTTTGTTTTAGAAAAAATTTATTCTGCAATTTAAGTATTTTACGTTGAAGCATATTAAAGATCGAGATTAAGTAATTAAGTAATGGCTACATAGGTAGGGTCATTACCAAATTATCATTAGATAAAGGGAAAAGAAACTAAAACATTCATAAATAAGAAGAAAACAAAAACAAAAACAAAAACATACAAAAAAAAAATCTATTTTTGAAGGTATTCTATATATTTTAAGTTTATTTAAAAACTATACCTTCAGTTTTTTATCTCATCAAATATATACCTTTATATTATATTTAATACACAAATCTATATTTTATCTCAGACAATAATTGATTTTTATCTTTAAAATGACTGAATTAAGCTTAAGTAAAAGAGAAAGACACTAAAACATTCAAAAAAAAGAAGAAAACAAAAACAAATATACACAAAAAATCCATTCTTGAGGGTATTCTAGACATTTTTTAGGCTAAACCTCTTAATTTAAAGTTTTTTAAAGCTTTTTAAATTTTCTTATTTTTTATTTGAGGGTATTTTGGGCTTTCTTGCATGTCAAAATTTAAGATTAACCGAAAAAAGGTATAAAATTGTATATTAAATCTAATACAAAGACATGCATTTGATGAAATATAAAATAAGTGGTGTAATATTTAAATAGACCTAAAATACATGATATAAAAAGGTAAATAACCTGAAAATAAAATCTTAAAGGAAAAAACCACATATTTATTCCAAAAATAAACTATTTAGAGTAATAACTGAGAAGTGCAGCCATGTTACAACACAAAAAGTTGGAATAATGAGTTGCTAGTCTTGGGCATCTGCATGAATCCCGTGGGCAACAAGCTTATCTATAGCTTGATTGCATTCCTGAAAAATGTAAGAGTAGAAGGATATAGTGGTCAAATAGTGAAGGGTCAATATCTATTTGGTCTTAAAGCGATAAGAGACATTAGTTGTCTTCGTTCAATATAAATGGCCGTTGGTATGATATTCTATTAATTACCAAAATTTTCTATCAATTATAACCCTTGTAATTACAAACTTTAAAATGTAATATGTGTTCCTCTTGATCTATAAAATATTAACAAAAAAATCCCTCTATGATTCTTAGCATAAATGATGCAATAGTATATAAACAACAAGTATTGTTGAATTGTTGAGCAGTTGAGTGAACTATACACCGTCAACTTACTCTGGTGCAGTAACATAAAAGTGAAAAAATGGATTTTTTTACAAAAATTTGTTTCTTTAGTTTATTTTTAAACAAATTTTTTAACAATTAAAAATTTTAACAATCTTTAAATTTAAATTAACTTTAAACATAATAGAGTTGTCAAAATACTTTATATATCATGTACGAAATCTTAACTATGTACTAATTTTTATTAAAAATTATATCAAAAAAGAGTTTTTTTGTTAATATTTCAAAAATTAGAGGAACATATGTTATGTTTTAAAGTTCAAGAGACACACCATTATAAGGGCCGTAGTTGAGCGGGAATTTTTATAATTAATCCAACATTATGTCATTATCAAAACCTGAATTTAAACCACCGGTGATAATCACATAATTAAAAGTTAGTTCTATAGTAAGATGCTAACAGAACTTATTCCATATTTAAAAGTAAATTATAACAAAAAACAACAAAACTTTTGTGTAGAAAAAAGTGCAATATAACTTGTTAATTAATAAAGTGTTTGGGAACTAGTTAGAATCAAAACACTGTAACATGTGATAGCTTTACATTGTAACAATTTAAAATTATTAGTTACAACTTGGTTGCTAAACCAAACTCAAACTTTGAATTGGGTGCACTGCGCACATGGGGTTCCGTTTTAGAAAAATAAAAAATTATACAACAATATCAAACGAGTACTGTCTATGCCCCGTTCAACCAATCAAATGATTAGAGATATTAATATACTTTCAACATGAAATGTCGAAAAATCTTAATACAAGCTGAAAACTCACAAAAAGCGCTTGTGGGTGTCATTTTACAACTTTCCTCGTACACAGAAGGGGACAAAAATTCGTAGAATACTATTGGTATTCTGATAATAACATTAAAAAAAAAAAAGACATCATAGAAGTTTCCTTGATGCTTTTTCAGCACTGGTGGAAATAGATTAAGCACATGTGGACAAGAAATTAACACACGGCCTTAAGCAATCTATATAAATAAGGGCTACCTAGATCAACTTGTTAACAAGCAAATATAGCAGTTGTTTCTCATCACCCCCAATGGATCAACAAATCTTGACCCCAAAGACCCTGTACCCAAAATATGGAAAACTCATTACCATTCTCAGCATTGATGGAGGAGGCATTAGAGGAATAATCCCCGGAGTTCTTCTGGCTCACCTGGAAAAAGAACTTCAGGTAAGATTCCACTACAACATGGAATAGATTTCATACCGGTCCGTAATTGACATTAAAAACATATGACGTCATTCAAAGAGCTAATGTGGTGTCTAGCGACGATAGAAGTTGCTAGACACCACATTAATTGTTGACCGACGTCGTAAGTTTTTAAGTAGGCACTACAAAAAATAGACTTTTAGTCCAAACAGCTTTTCATAAAACTTTTACTTATAACAAATTAAGTTAAACTCTTAGTCACAACAAAAGTGACTAATATGTATTTAATCACAACTTTTTTATTATGACTAAAAATTTTAACCACAAGGTTTTTAGTCGTGGACTTCCATGACTAAAAACCTCATGGTTAAAAGTTTTACTCACAATAAAAATTAAATTAGAAGTTATGATTAAATACATATTAATCACAATATTTTGTTGTGACTAAAAGTTTTATTTTATACTGTAATGATTGAAAGTTTAACTTTTTTTTTTTAGTAAGGTTAGAAACCAGCATGGAAGACTTTCAACGTCGGCCATCTAACGACCAACGTTCAAAGTCAAAAAAAAGGAAAATTATCAGTGCCTAAACTTGGGCATTATTAGTGTCAGCCTAAATCTAGGGTTGTACGCCATTGGGCTTCTTCTTAGATTTTTGATCTATCGTTTTTGCGACCCAAAGGAGATGGACATGCAGACACTGTTGGGCGGCCCTGGGTTAAGAAAGGGCGGTTGGATCTGAGATCTGCGGAAACATGCTTTTAATATATTTAATTTTGTGATAATTTTATGTTCAGAAATGTCCTCTACTAATGGACTTTTTACATACCTGTGACATTATGTACGCAGGGCCTTGATGGCAAGGACGCAAGACTTGCAGATTACTTTGATGTGATTTCAGGAACCAGCACGGGTGGTCTAATTACCACCATGCTGACAGTGCCATCGAAAAGCAATCCCAATAGGCCCATGTATGAAGCAAAGGGCATCGTGCCATTTTACCATGAGCATTGCCCCAATATTTTCCCACAAGAGCCAGCAAAACCAGCGAACGAGGATAGAGGTTTCTGGTAAAACAGAATTTTGCAGGGTGGTGCAATAAAATTTCTATAAAATTTTATATATAAAATTATAAGAAAAAATGTTCAAAAAGCCGTTCACCCTCATTCCTATGTGGCGTCACCCTTGAGCAACATAAGTAATCAAGGGCAGAGTCATCTAAGGCCCCCCGGGGAAGCTAGCCCTGGCCAAGGGGATCATTTTTTAACTTTTGCCTCCAAAATTTCTTTTCTCACATATTTTCTTTTAATTTGCCCTCCTAAAATTTTTAAAATTGCAGTCTTTTACGTGGATTTTTTTTTAAAAGTTTACACTGTCTACTAAACTTTTAACTTTTAAGCATACTTATAATTAATAACTACTTTTTTAATTTATGCAATGACAACCTAAATGTTAGCTTTAGGTATACTCGTATTTGATGCTTAAAATTTAAGTAAAGAAAAAATCAACCATACCACTGTATAAATTAATAATTTGCTAAACCTTAAACTTTAAAAAGTGAATTGATTTCGATTTAGTTATAAGAAGAAAAGAAAGATGCAAATACATTGAAGTAGATTATAGAAAGAAAAAAAAATTAAAAAGGTTGCATATTTGTTGGTTTATTTTTAAACTTAAGTTTAGCTCATGCCTCCCTGAAAAAGTTTTTTGCCTCCTCCACTTGTAGTGATAATGAAATATTCATTGTTTGTAGTTTAGGTGAAACATATTAGAAAGTATTTGCATAATTTGTTGAATTTTTTTTTTTTTTGGGCCAAGTGCCCCAGTTGTCCTGGGAGGGCCTAGCCCTTTACCCCCACCCGCCCAATGGGCTAGCCGTAGTGTTGTTTAATATGATGGAAAGTTTATCTAACGTCCATATTTCTTTGCTTATCAACAAATTTAGGGACAGATTGAGGGATATGTTGGGACAAAAGTGGGAAAACATTGTTAAAAAATTGTCGCCAACATATACTGGGGAGTATTTGCATCACCTATTAGAAGAGTTGCTTGGAGAAAACAGGCTGCATGATACATTGACAAACGTTGTTGTTCCTGCTTTCGACATTAAGAAACTCCAGCCTGTTATCTTCTCCTCCTACATGGTATATTTTCTTTATTTATTTTCCACTTTTAGCACGTGACACCTTCTGTAAAGAGTAGATATATTGTATTTTATAAGCTTCAATAAATATATGTTCGTCTTTTAATTTTAATGTCTAGTTTGTATATGGTAATTTTTGTGTTGCTTTCGAGGTAATTCTTTTTTTTTTTTTTACAATATTTTATTCAATAAATATATTTAATGGGGACTTGGTAGGATAAGTACTTTAGGGACAATTATTTATCTCCCATACCATTCTGTGAGTAGGACTCCCGCCCGATGGATTATAAAAAAATTATTCATGTTTTAATGGGTGCCAAGATATTATATCTTTTTTTTTTTTTGGTAGAGGGAAAAAAAATGCTTTTCTTTGTATTTATTACTGCTTAATCCATTTAGGTGTCAGATATTAAAGAACTGGATGCACCTCTTTCCGACATCTGTATTGCCACCTCAGCCGCCCCAACTTTTCTTCCTGCCCATTATTTCACGAATGATGATGAAAATGGAAAACCTCAAGAATTTGATCTCATCGACGGGGGTGTGTGCGCTAACAATCCGGTAATTTTATATATTCATATATATATATATATAAAGCCATGCACTTTGAAAAAAAAAAAAATTGAATGTTAATTCTATGCGTGTTTGATTTGCTATGGCTGACAAATTTTTCTTTCCTTTTTCCTAAGTGCAAAAACTAAACAGTATTAAATGTTTTTAACGTGAAGTTCCTAGCGAGTGTACGGACTAGTGTTCTTGCGTTTAATTAAATTCTAGTCCCAAGACTTTATTTTACTGTTTCATATGTTTGAATCTGAATTATTTTATACAATATTTTCCTGAATAAAAATTTAAATTTTCATTCCTTTTTCGTTCAAACGAATAAATCAAAAAAATACTAACAACTTCCATGTATCATGATTTAAGGACCAAACCCTAATATTATGCTTAAAATAATTAATATTAATAAGGGTGATCTAAATATAAAAATTATGTACTAATCCATTTGGTCATGTTGATGTAGTCGCTTGTTGCTATAAGCGAAGCAACAAAACAGATTCTCAAACAAGACCCGGAATTCAGCACAATTAAGGCAGAAGATTTCCGTTTTCTGTTGATCTCTTTGGGGACGGGCTCAATTAACAGCAATGAGAAAAAATATAATGCCAAAACCTGTGCCAAGTGGGGCCCTGTAAACTGGATATTAGGGGAGGGAAATTGTCCTATTGTCGATGTTTTGATGGAAGCTAGCTCTGACATAGTTAATTACCATAATTCCCTGGTCTTTGAAGGCTTCCGTTCTCAAGATCACTTTCTCCGCATTGAGGTAACTAGTAATTTCCAATTCTTTTATTAAAAAGATGATGACGACGATGATGATGATGATAACAATAATAATAATAATAACTAGTTTCCAATTCAATAAAACAACCTTTTATTTTTCTTTCTTAACAATAATTATGTGGTTTACCTTGAGGTTGTGATTATATTATTTGAGGATAAAGATGTTTTTATCCCCTAGAAAGGTAATATAATTTTTTTTTATTCGGAAAAAAGAGGATTCAAGGGTAAATCTCTTTATAAAGCTTTTTTTTAAATAAAGGGCCGAAGTTTTTAAAAATTAGGGAAATGATCGTTTTTGTGCAACAATGATGTATTGATGTACACCAGTAGATCAATAATGTACTGACTTGTAGTTTATCATTAATTAACTTAGTAATTTATTCACTCAATAATTCTCCGGTTAATTTGTTGATAATATTAATAGATCAATAATAAACCAATTTATTACTGATAAATTATAGTCAATAAGTGATATACTAATGTTAACAATCAATATTGTACATCAATGATATATTAGTGTTTATCAACGATATATTGCTGTAAAAAAGAGAATTTTCTTAGTATTTAAAAAGTTTGATCATTTTTTTTAATTTTTAAAAAGGTAGACTATTTACTTAAAAATGTTGCCAAAAGTAGAGTATTTTTCTAATTTTCTGAAAAAAAAAAAAAAAGGTAATGTGTTAACTCAAGTTAACAAATAATTACCCTATTAGAAAATTGAAGGCCATGAGGGTCTATCATTTTATTTAAGCCGAACTCCATCATATTCAATTTATGTGTGCTCCATAAAAGAGGCCATTTTTAATTTGCTTAATTAACTCATACACACACACATATATCAACGTAAAATAAAAGAAAATATGTAGCAAGGTCATAATTAGAATTCTCTATTATTAAGGGAGCCACAATATTTATAATTTTTTATTGAATCGATACATTTATAATTGTCTTTATTAAGTAATGTATAATTAAAATTGTTTAAAAAGGATCTGCTGAAATTTGAAAATGTCAGCAGAAAGAGTAATCAGAGATGAACGGTGTTCCAACATTATATATGCATGTTTTCAATTTTTTTGGTAGGATTTTCACACTAATTGACTCTAATCTTAGTTTGTGTATCAATTAAGTACTTGAGATTATTTTTCCTATATAACTTGCCACTATATATGGCACCATATTTTGGACAGCTACTTTATTTACTTTTTAATTTGGACGAGAATTGAAAACGACATTTTCCATTTAATTTGTTGGCTTAAATAAAACTAATATTTGTAAAATATTTTGGCTTGAAGGATGAGACTCTAAGTGGGGATTTAGCTTCAGTGGACAAAGCCACTCCTGAGAATCTGCGTAATCTGCAGAATATTGGCGAGGAATTGCTCAAAAAGCCAGTTTCACGCATGAATTGGAGAACTGGTCGCAATGAACCAATTCCAAATGCTGGCACAAATGCTGATGCACTCAAAAGGTCAGGCTTAATTACATTTTGGTAAAGCTATATAATCGAAAATTGTTTAGTTTGAACACTTCATTCTGATTAAAAAAACAGTCAAATATATATTTATTTATTTATTTATTTTGGAATAGATATACTATTTTTCCCCTTCAGTCTTATTCCTATTGGGTTTTGGCTTGATTTAATGAGGCGTATTTGGAGTCTATTAACAAGTTGTGCAAGTTTTGGTTCTATCTTTTAGGGTAACTTTGATTGGTTTTCCTTTGAAATCTCTTTGCATTTTACAAACTTTATTGTATTTTTTGATTTCTAATAATAAATGGAGCGACGGGTTTAATATAAAATAGTTAGTAAGTTAAGTGTCAACTTAATTGAAATATAATTTGTTATTTTGATGCTAATTGTATGCTGTGGTCAATTCATTAAAAAATAAGCCGAAACTTAATCTTACAACGCTAATATTAGTCATGTATCTTAGCAAATTAATAATTTAATCGAAAATTAATATAAAGCAAAAGGAAAAGATTTTAGAAAGCGGTTCAAAAAGTTCATGCATTTTAGCTTAAGCTTATACCCTATTAAGTTTTCCTTATCGGTGAAGTAAACAAGTGGTCATGATAGGAAGGTCTTTGAAAACGCGTACAAACATGGAGCAGCACTCCTAAACATTCTAATCCGGATTGGGTGTCAGACAAATGTGGGACCCACAGCATTAGAATCATCAGGTGGGCCCGCAGGTTATGACACAGAGGAAAGAGGAAAGAGGGAAATAAGTAACTTATTTTTAAAACGATTAAAGCAAACAGCATTTTTACTGGTAATCATTGTATTTACTCAACATAAATAAATCATCCATCGGCGCATAAATTCAGTTATACTGAGTGTTTTTTACTTCAATTATTATAAAATACACTATTAACTCCAAAAAAAAAAGTTTCAAATGTGTGTTATTTACTACACATTAGAGTTTTTTTTTTTTTTTTATCTCATTCACAAATGACCCAGGATGTAAGGATTTTCTGCCCAATATTCTGGTTATGTATATGCAAATACTCCATTAATTTTTATCATGTGGAGAGACCCTTTCATTAAATAAACTAAAAACATATACCAGGAATATTATACCTACATAATATATAATTCCTTGCAGGTTTGCAGAGATGCTTTCCGATGAAAGAAAACTGCGTTTGTCCAACGCCAAGGCCGCCGGGATATAAAGATGATGATCAGTCCACCTAGTGCTGTTATGTTTGAATTTGGATATTAATAATTTTCCTAAGTATTCCCAACTATGTGGTAAATGTCTCAAAAAAAAGAAAAGGAACTATGTAGTATTTAATAATGTGTAGTCCAATAAGTGAGCTTGCTGTATTGTTATATTTGGCTGAGTTTGGGGCCTAGTGTCTGTGTTTTGAAATTTGGGCACTTTCATTTTCAATGTAAAGTTCTCAGATTAGTCCAACAGTTGTTGTAGTTTGATGTAACCTGTGAATGTTTCTCAGTTGACACTGTAGTGTCCTATAAATATTTCTCTTTAAGGGGCGGTCCTATAAGTCTTGTTCAAGTATATTAATGTAATGGTTATTTGAGTCCTCTTCTTGAAGATTAATGTAATCGTTATTTGAGTCCTCTTCTTGTAAGTTCTATGTTCAATCTTTGCTAGTGTGATAATTGTGATGATTGGGAGAAGAATTGAAATCACAAAGTCTTAACTGCGTATAGTAGCATATGAGAGTTTTATACTGTAGAAAATTTTTACTTTATATTATATATATAAAAGCTTTACACTTTTATGGTTGAAACCGTGTAGTTGAAACCACAACCTAAACACTCTAAATATATATGTTGAATACGTAGCTTCTTTAAAAAAAAAAAATTGTCTTTAAGGACTACGCCATTTTTTTTTTATAAGAGGAAAGAAAATAAAACAAGATAGATACAAACCTAATCCATTAAGTTCTAATAGGAAAAACAACCAAGCAAAAATAAACAAAAAATAAGAAGAAGAAACAAAGACTATTTCTTCTATTTCTTCAATTTGAGTCGTTTTCCCGATATTGCTCTGTAGACGTCTTTTGATATTGGCTATGCAGCGGTCAATATAAACAGTGGCCCAGCGTATGAGGTTCAATCAGCATGAACTATACTTTTAGTAAACCTACAAATTATGTTTTCAACAATGAAAAAAGCATCGGCTTTTGCGTTGTGGCCTATGTTGCAGATGTGGAGCCAAATCAAGTCGACAACCCAACAAAAGGAAGAAAAAGGGAGAAAAACGCGTCCTCAAAGGCAGAGAGCAAGCGCCGCGGCTCTGGCAGAAGAGCGCCGCGACGCTGGGATGAGGGCGCCTAGGCGCCATAAGGAGAGCGCCTAGGCGCCAGGTGGATTGCGCCTAGGCGCTATGTGGCAAGCGCCTAGGCTCAAAGAGGATAGCGCCTAGGCGCCAGGAGAAGAGCGCCTAGGCGCCGTAGGGGAGCGCCGCGGCGCTGATGCGCTGTGCTGCACGATGTGTTTTGAATCAAAGTCGAATTCAATGGTCCCAAAAACAGGAAACCACTAGGGTTTCCCATTAGTTGCTATTTTCTCCTCCTTTGGTTATAAATAGACACAAGGTGCCTAGGGTTGTGTGTGTGAAAACTGTGTGTGAAAATTAAGAGTGGCATAATTTTGTGAGAGGCAAAATTCTTGAGAGCTTCATCCTTGAGAGAGAAAAAATTCCCATTGGGTGTTAGATAGAAGAGAGTTTTGGTAAGCACAATTTGTGAGTGTGTGAGAAACTACTCTTGTAATCTGTAATCTCCTTCATCATAGTGGAATCTGCAAGCGGCAGAAACAGGACGTAGTCACAAATTTGGACGAACCTGTATAAAAATTTGGTGTCTCTTTTCTTCTTTTCTCCTATTTATTTTTCTGCAATTGTTCGTTCTTGCGATCCTTGGAATTAGGAGTCGCCTAATTCCCCAACAACTGGTATCAGAGACAGGTTTTGATCAAGAACGATGACTGGAGAAGAAGGTATGGCAGCCGGTATCACCAAATTTGATGGTTCAGATTTTTCCTATTGGAGGATGCAAGTAGAGGACTACCTATACAGCAAGAAACTGCACTTGCCCTTGGGTAATAAGCCCGAAGGCATGAAGGATGAGGAGTGGAGTCTCCTTGATAGACAGGTACTCGGTGTGATCCGTTTGACTTTGTCAAAGAACGTTGCCCACAACGTTGCGAAGGAGACCACTACAGCAGGGATGATGAAGGCTCTGTCAGAGATGTATGAGAAGCCCTCAGCCAATAACAAGGTACATCTCATGAAGAAGCTTTTTAATTTAAAGATGTCTGAAGGTGCCTCGGTGGTAGAGCACCTGAATAGTTTCAACACCGTCCTAAACCAATTGGTCTCGGTAGAGATTAAATTCGATGATGAGATCAATGCTCTAATCCTATTGGCCTCGTTACCGAATAGCTGGGAACCCATGAGGGTGGCCATTACAAATTCGCTTGGGAATTCCAAACTAAAGTTTGTTGATGTCAGAAACTCCATTCTGGCGGAAGAAGTTCGCAGGAAGGACTCAGGAGAAGCCTCTTTGTCGAACTCAGCCCTTAATGTTGATAATAGGGGCAGGAAACTTGATAGGCAATCCAACAGGGATAATGGCAGAAGAGGCAAGTCGAGGAATGGGAGAGGCAATTCAAGGAATGGTAGGACCATGGAGTGTTGGAACTGTGGGAAGACGGGCCACTTGAAAAAGAACTGCAGGGCTCCAAGGAAGAACGAAGACAAGACCAATGACGCAGCCAACGCCGCCACTGAAGAGCAACAGGATGCCTTAATCTTGTCTGTCGACAGTTCTTTTGATTCGTGGGTGATAGACTCAGGAGCATCATTCCACACCACAGCACACCGTCATGTCCTAGAGAACTACGTTGCTGGAAATCATGGTAAGGTTTATCTCGCTGATGGAGAACCTTTGGATATAGTTGGCATTGGAGATGTCAGTTTAAAAATGCCTAATGGGTCGGTATGGAAGATTCATAAGGTGAGACATGTTCCTAAATTAATGCGCAACTTGGTTTCGGTGGGGCAACTGGATGATGATGGACATAAAGTAACCTTCAATTATGGAGGTTGGAAAGTCATGAAAGGAGCGATGGTTATTGCTCGGGGACGCAAGGTTGGAACCCTCTACATGAACTCGAGCTGCAGAGATACCATAGCAGTAGCTGATTCTGCTGCCAATACCGAGCTATGGCATTATAGGCTTGGTCACATGAGTGAAAAGGGTATGAAGGTGCTTCACTGCAAAGGAAAACTGCTGGGTTTGAAAACTGTTGATCACAGTTTGTGTGAAGCCTGCATCTTTGGTAAACAGAAGAGAGTCAGTTTCTCAAAGATGGGTAGAGAACCTAAGTCCAGGAAATTGGAGCTAGTTCACACTGATGTGTGGGGGCCTGCGCCGGTGACTTCCCTTGGTGGCGCAAACTACTATGTGACGTTCATTGATGACTCAAGTAGGAATGTATGGGTTTACTTTCTGAAAAAAAAATCTGATGTGTTCGATGCTTTCAAGAGATGGAAAGCCATGGTGGAGAACGAGACAGATTTGAAGGTGAAGTGCTTGCAGTCTGACAATGGGGGAGAGTACCTAGGTGAAGATTTCAGGCGGTACTGTGCTGAGAATGGGATAAAGATGAGGAAGACCATTCCAGGGAAACCACAACAGAATGGGGTAGCTGAGAGGATGAACAGGACTTTAAACGAGCGTGCCAGAAGCATGAGGTTGCATGCAGGGCTGCCAAAGATGTTTTGGGCTGAGGCAATTAACACAGCCGCTCATCTGATAAACAGAAGTCCATCCACACCGCTGAAGTTCAAGCTACCGGAAGAAGTCTGGAGCCATAAACAGGTGGATCTCTCTTACTTGAGAGTGTTTGGTTGTGTTTCTTATGCACATATTGATTCTACTGCTAGAAGTAAACTGGATGCCAAGTCAAAGAAGTGCTTTCTGGTTGGCTATGGCGGACTTGAGTTTGGTTATCGTCTCTGGGATGACCAAAGCCGGAAGATTATCAGGAGCAAGGATGTGATCTTCAACGAAGGTGTTCTGTACAAGGACAGAGACAGCACGGACTCCAGGGGTTCAGGTTCTGAAGATAAGAAGCCTGAGGTGATTCCATTGAAGGATCTGCCTGAAGTGGAGGTGCAAAATCCAGAGGTTGAAGACCAGGAAAACATAGCTCCAGAAGAAAACCAAAGGACTCCTGCCACACCAGTCAGGAGGTCTAGCAGGACAAATCAGACCACCGCAGAGATACTCCCCAACTCTGCATTACATCTTATTGACCGACAGAGGTGAGCCAGAGAGCTTTGATGAAGCCGTGGAGGCTGGAGATTCGGTCAAGTAGGAGTTAGCCATGAGGGACGAGTTGGATCGGACATGGCAACTGACAAAGTTACCACAGGGTAAAAAGTCCTTGCACAACAAGAGGGTATACCGGGCAAAAGATAAAAGTGCTGGCAGCAAGCGGTGTAAGGCAAGGTGGGTGGTAAAAGGATCCAAAGATATGCTCACCAAGATGGATTCGATCGAGAAACTGAAGTTGTGCGCAACTTCAGTTGGACTTCTCCAAGAGGCGTGAGAATTCGTTGCCGCTGCAGTGGGAGACATGGTGATTGATTAGTCTCCAAGTGGGAGATTGTTGCAGATGTGGAGCTAAATCAAGTCGACAACCCAGCAAAAGGAAGAAAAAGGGAGAAAAACGCGTCCTCAAAGGCAGAGAGCAAGCGCCGCGGCTCTGGCAGAAGAGCGCCGCGACGCTGGGATGAGGGCGCCTAGGCGCCATAAGGAGAGTGCCTAGGCGCCAGGTGGATTGCGCCTAGGCGCTATGTGGCAAGCGCCTAGGCGCCAAGGGCTTTACGCCTAGGCTCAAAGAGGATAGCGCCTAGGCGCCAGGAGAAGAGCGCCTAGGCGCCATAGGGGAGCGCCGCAGCGCTCGTTTCGAGCGCCGCGGCGCTGACGCGCTGTGCTGCGCGATGTGTTTTGAATCAAAGTCGAATTCAAAGGTCCCAAAAACGAGAAACCACTAGGGTTTCCCATTAGTTGCGAATTTTCTCCTCCTTTGGTTATAAATAGACACAAGGTGCCTAGGGTTGTGTGTGTGAAAACTGTGTGTGAAAATTAAGAGTGGCATAATTTTGTGAGAGGCAAAATTCTTGAGAGCTTCATCCTTGAGAGAGAAAAAATTCCCATTGGGTGTTAGATAGAAGAGAGTTTTGGTAAGCACAATTTGTGAGTGTGTGAGAAACTACTCTTGTAATCTGTAATCTCCTTCATCATAGTGGAATCTGCAAGCGGCAGAAACAGGACGTAGTCACAAATTTGGACTAACCTGTATAAAAATTTGGTGTCTCTTTTCTTCTTTTCTCCTATTTATTTTTCTGCAATTGTTTGTTCTTGCGATCCTTAGAATTAGGAGTCGCCTAATTCCCCAACAGCCTAAGCCCAATTTTTGAAACACTCGGTTGCTCTTGAAATTTATATCTTTCCTGTAAAAGGTGGAGATATGGGAGAAATTAAGAACCCATTTTAGAACATAGGTTCGAACCAAATTAGATTTAAACTTAAAATATTATAACAATTTAAATTTTGTAATGATAGGCTTATTGTCTGTGTGAAATATCCATAGGCTACAAATACAATGTAGAACAATAACAAAAGCTTGAATTTGATTATTGAATGTCTAACAATTATGTGCATTCAAATGCATCTTTTTCCATTATAGGCTAGTAATATTCAATTATCAATATCTCTTTGTATGGTTTTCGTCTCACTTCATGTACTTCTCGTGATTATTCAAACATCTGAGAATATCACCACCATAACCATTTTTGTATAAGATTTCTCCGTTCATGAAGTACCTTTTTTAACTTAATAACTTCTCTCACATTATCAAGCAATGTCCATGAGATAGATACTCAATCCATGGATTTCTTTAATTGTCAATTTTCGTGAACAATATGGCTTCCCGGGAGCGGAGGGAAGCAAGGCCCGGGGGGGATTATGCCCCTTCTGTATTTTTGAAAATTTATGTTATTCCACATAGTTTCCAAAACTTTTCATATATGTCCCCCTCATCCATAAAATTATATATATGCCCAACAAATTTTTCTTTAATTTATTCCTACTAAAATTATTCTTTTACACGTGCCTTGTTATTTTTTCTTCTAATTTGCCCCCTATTACAACAATGTTTCTCAAATATGTAAATATTTGTTTTTTTTTTCCTTTTAGTTCTTGAAAATAATATGTTTTTTAAATAAATATGGCTTTCATGAATACATTTTCCTATTTGCCCTGCTAAATAATTTTTTTTCTACTTTTCATGCAAACTTTTTAAATACTATTTTCTCTTTTGCACTTTGTAAATACTTTATTGTTTATGCCATCAAACCCCTTATTTGGAAAAATATATTTCAACCAAAATGTTTGGTTGGTATAGGTTAAAACTCTCACATGCTATATTGTTTTTAATCAATTTGTTTAACCAATAAAGCTCACAAATATCCTTCAAAAAAAAAATAATAACAATGCTCCTGAACATCTTAAAAATATTTCTTTTCAAAATTGTTCTATTGTTTTTACTAACTAAGCTCAAAAAAGAATAGTAAATTAAGAAGAAATTAAACTTGTAAAAAAAATGTTACATTCACGTAGCAAAAAAGTTAACAAATTGAATATGTATGCATTTCCAACTGTTTTATGGTACTAAGAGCTAATAAATTGATGGTTTGTAAAGTTTTTCGCATTCTTAACTTATACTCCCGCTAAAAAAAAAATCCTAATTTCGCCGTTATATGGCTTCACAGTCTCAATACCTAAAGAACATGTGAGGGCGTGCTCTTTATATCTGGTCGCATTACTTTCTATATGTTCCTAATGATATCTAGCAATTTACATTCGTTGTAACGGTAACAAGTTTTTCATTAATGGGATTCATCATGTATTTTACGAAGTCAAACCTCAAAAATTCTAACACGAGTTTTGTAGTAACGTATGTCATCCAACATGAAAAAACGGTTTTTTTTTTTATTGTAAATCACCAATTTCATCCTTTTGTAATTCCTTTTCATATCTTTGTTTTTCAGGCCTCCGTCGGCGCTTCTATACGTGTGACTTCCTAACATTATTTATTTATTTTGGTCAATAATTGTAAGTTAAAACATAACATCATCCAAAAAATGTTGTTCTAACTGTTACAGTGTAAATCTGTCACATGCTATAATGTAAAGCAAAAGATGCTACAGTGTAAAACTTTTACATGCCACAATCAAATCGTTTTAACTTTTTGTTCTAACTGCGTTGTCAAATACACTCTTTATTAGTATTGGCCTTGAATGATATGCATATCTATTTTGCGATCTAGGTAAGTACATGTTCTAGCCTATATTTAGTGAATTTACTTTACAAATATTGTGCCACGGTTCTATAACTGGCGAAAGAAGGATCTTTTACAACGAAGTTTTCTTTCATTAGTCGGTTTATAATGTTAGAATATCCTTTAAAAGCAATTGTTTCGGCTTTAGCTCCCAGGGCTTTGTTCGTTCCAAATATCAAAATCTCGTATAACTCCCAAGACCTTCTTATTGACTCTTTTACCTACACAATGTTGTAATGTCTCAAATCTAATTAATTAAAATTAGTGTGTAAAATGATAATTAGTATGTCTAATTAAAATTTAATTACCAATTGATCACATTTTAAAAAATTGCTTTATTTGTTTTATTTTATTTTATTTCTGCTATTTAAAAATTTAAATATTAATTTCTGGTTATTATTTTTAATATTTTACTACTTTAACTAAATTGCTTCACTTCACACAACTTTAGGGTGTCAGCGTGAGAGTTTTACACTGTAACAATTTTTTTAATTGTTACTATAGCATGTGAGAGCTTTATACTGTTCATAACTGAGAAAGTGGTCCAAACCACAACCTGCTAAACACCCAATTAGTCTATTTATTTCTAAAAGCCCCCAGTTTTACAAAATAGCAAATCCACCCCTCCACTACTTTCACTCAGAATTCATGTGATAATTCAGACCTTGAACCCCCAACCCCCCAGTTACTACTTGCGATTGTGTACCGAGGTGCTCCGTGTTGATTGTTTGAACAACGCGAGCCGGGCTGGTGTGTAGACCATGGCTTTAGTCTAAAAACCACCTTCCATTTTTGAATAAAAGACCTAAGGCTACTCATATTTCTCAACTTCACTCACTCTCTCTCACACTCTCTCTTCCCTCTCACACGTTCTCTCTCTCTCTCAATTTTTGCTTCACCAAAAATAGAAACAAAACAACCATTTTCAAACCAAAGGAAAAATCATCAATTCCAAACCTTAATCTTCAGCAAATTGAGGTTAGAAATCTTACAAATCAATTTTTTTTCTCAAATTTCTAAATTTATTTTCTCTTTGATAGCTATAAATTCGTATTTCTAGGTCTGGAAATTTGTATCTTGTTGATCAGTTTCTATTTTGAGGTTTTGGATTTCAAAGTGAGCATGCATGTCTGAAATTATGAGTTTGATTGTGTTTTTGGACATTTGAGTATAAAGGAGAAATGTTTAACAGAGTATGGACATGATTTGTATGAGTTTGTGCATTAAATTTTACCATTTGTATGCTCACAAATTCGGATTAGGACCTGGTTTCAGTTCTATTTTTCTTATTTTTGAGCAAACCATGATTTTGATTTTAAAATGGTTTAATATGTTAAAAATACTGTAAAATAGGTTTTATTAAGTTCATATAGTGATTTCGAGCCCCTAGAACATGTTTTAAATGTATTGAAACTGATTAGAAGTGGTTAGAACATAGATTGAGTTTAGATGCTTGAAACAGATCTGCGACATGACGGTCGACTACAGTTTGTGTACCTTGGTCGACCTTTATGCCCAAACAATTGTTGTTTCAGCCACTCGAGCTCCTATTGCTTGCAATTGTGTTTTAAACAAGTTCTTACCTCTTGTATTGACCAGAAATTATTAACAAGTCATTTTTAAGAATGGTTTATATTAGATGAATGAAAATGGAATTTATAATGATTAATGGTACATTAAGAACTATAGTTGATACACTAACTAGTTATTAGCTTAATTTCGGTGTTAATGGTTGAGTTCATCTTATGATCAGCTTTTGTTCTTGAGGAGCTAACGTTTTCAGTTCGGAACAAAGTTTCGAGTGGTACTCCGTTGTTTAAGATACATAATAGGATTTTATACCATTCCTTTGTAGCCATAGTATTTAAACTTTTGGCCTTAAATATGTATTCTTAAATGTTGTAAGAATTGGACTATGTTTTTAAAGTTATTTTCACACATTTTGAATATATTTTTCTAAAAGAGAAAATTATTTTGAGAAATAGTCGATATCTTGGAATAAGCACTCCCAAGTGAGATAGTACTTTTGGAAAGTTTTCAAACATCAACCGGTGTGAGTTTTTTAAAGCAAGGTGCCATAGAGTTCAGGTCCTACAGAGAGCGATGTAGAGGGTAGATCCCAAAACTCTGATTGTGCCACGTCGGTGGTGATTTCTATGTCTTACAATAAGTAAGTAATTAATTATTATGTTTACGATAAATGATAAATCATATGAAGCATTTGGTAAGTTCTACTTTATTCAAAAGATCATATACTACCTTTTAAATTCCATGTTATTTATTACTATTGATTTTACTGCGTCATTGAATACTGTTTCGAACTTGGTATCCTACTGAGCCTTTTTCTCACAATTTCTTACATGTGTTTTATTTATAATCGCCCCTAGGAGGTTCATAGTAGGCAACAGAGTAGAGTGCTACTAGATTACTCACGGAGTCCATGAGTTGAAATGTTTATCCGTATTTTCAACAAGGCATGTAATAATGAGGCTATTTACATGCTCTATGATTTATTTTTGTTGAACCGTGCCTTAGATTTTATTTCTTTTGTCTAAATTATGTATGTACTACTATGTGGTCCAATGGGACCCGAATAATATTTGGCGAAATTTTTAGATTATCAATGTTATTTCAGAATTTCCCATTTTCTCTTCTTCTGTTTACTTTAATTTATTTAGCTATTTAATTTCTTTCACTTTATCTGGCTTTCATAGAAATTTCAGAAAAATGGTTAACCTTTATTATTTTTTTCTGAAAATTTTTGAGGAAATAAAGTCTTAATTAAGGGAGTTTAAGTTCAAGTTCAATTTTAGTTAATTATTTCAATTAAACCTCTATGTGACCACCTTTGTTTGAGGCTGACAAATGTTATCCATCACCCCTTGCTATCATGTTGAGTAGTTGCTCAAATCTCCCCCATGTAGGGGAGAAGCAATCGTAATAGACATCGCACATTATACTACAAAAAACTAAAGTACTTTTAGTCATTTTTTATTGTGATTAATGTGTATATAGCCATAACTTTAATTAAATTTAGTAAAACTTTTAGTGACAATATTTATTGTAACTAATTTGCATTCAGGACATAGATCATGAATAAGCATGCAAAAATTAAATGATTTTTTTTTATTTTTTATTTTTATGAAAAGCATATATTCAACCACAAAAGAAATGAACAGGAAGCCATATAAGATAAAGGAAAGCAACAAGGCCCATGGAAGAGCCACCTAGAATAGATAAATAATAATAAAAAAAGAAAAAGATATCATATGGGATAATAGGGATCTTTCACTGATGGAGACACACAGCAATAGCGCATATTTTTTATTGTTAGAGTTAAAACAACAATTTTTTATATAGATTTAACAATTTAGAACAGAATCTGTTCGTAATTTTTTTTTTGGTTCCAAACATATTGCCAACAAAATGATTTCTAACCAACCAATTACAATACAAAACTCCTAATAGTTATAGTAAAAAATAAAAAATTATTATAATGTAAAACTTTTACATATTATAATTTTGTAAAAAAAAATTTTAATTACAAACTTATTTGTTAAACTGCCTATGAAATCCCATGCTTCTCTCCCGCTTAAACTAAGTCAAAGTCTCTGTCTCTTTGTTAAAACTAATAAAAGAAGGGCACGTAAGGCATAGCAAATTTAATTAACTGGTTTTTTACAAGTATAATCCAAATAAAATAGTAAAAAATACCTTTAAACATGATAACTACTAAAATGCGTGGGTAATAATTTTCCACATCTCACATAAATTTGTCATTTAAAAATAAAAAATAAAAGACTTTTACTTCAATCACGTGTTTTAAATGTACAAAAGAAATTACCCTCCGAGTACATCCACCCCTATAGTGCTTTAACTGTCTTTAATAAAAAAATATTAAAAAAAAAAATCATCCACCTAACCTTATCCTTCTACATGTATGCAAATTTTTGTTCAAACGTGTTTAATTATTAAAATATTAATTTTAAGCCCACCAACCTTAGCTATCTACTACCAGCCAAATTCCAACGTGCTTTACATGTGTAAAATATAAGTCACCAATCTTTGTACATTTTCTAAATCACATGAAAGTAATTGGGTTTCTTTATGTGTAAGTTAATTTGGTCTAGCTAATTAGGCAAGCTTAGTCCACTCACCGTACGTGTGATAATATTAATAATAATAAAAGTTGTGACTCATTAGGCATTGAGAATATCTTCAATAGTTAGCTTTCATGTTGCTTGGGTTTAGAATATTAGAGAAGTCAAATATCATTATTTTTGTAACTACTTCATAAAGGCAATCTAGCAAAAGATATATAGCAAAGCTTTCCCAGCCTAATCGTTAGTAACCTAACTTGATCTTTTGGAATATACATGGAAAAATTTTCCCGTTTGGCCTGGTTGAAGATGAACAGTTTTCAGCTTGATGCAAACAACAGTTTTAACGAATTAGCTAAGTAAGTTCATCCTCTGCTTGAAACACTTGTCCGAACTCTCTAATACAAATGATCTATGGTGTAAAGCTTTCAACAATTACAATATAATTTTCTCATATACTATAATTTGTAACCTTTTTTTCAAGTTTAAACTGTTTTCTTGAACATTTTATCAAACGATCTAGTACACCATATAATGACAGGCCACAATAAAACGTCGCCCCTTACAGTAATTCTTAATTAATCAAGTGTAGTTGTTGGGGAACATCATTATGATTTATACCACAAATAATCAATGAGAGCGAGCTTGTACCGTAATTAAAATATGAAAGTCGGGCCAAAGTATATTAATGATAGCTAAAAGAAAAAATATCATCCATTAATAGCAGTAGGTAGGCCAGTACACCACACCTACAATTATATTAATTTTATATTATTTTATTACCTAGACCGAATGATAACCAATATCCAACTAAATTGGAACTCTTTTCAAACTCCAAAGCACCGTAAAACCACTAAATTTATTAATATAAAAACAAATCACGAAAGAGCTATAAAAATTATTATTGTTAGGTTTCGATCACGACAAGGTATCCCATAGCACGATTTTGATGTTCTTAAATACGAAGACGTACATAATGGGTGTCCCAATTAATTAATAAGATCTTGAATTATGATCCTTTTTTTAAAATGTACGGACATATTTCTCTGTGAAAATTCTCAGCAGTAATTTAAAGACAAAATTTTTAGTTTTTAGGTGATAATGATCATGGACAAATAGTAGCGTCAAAATTGACGAAAGAAAATTAAACCGATTAATGTTTAATTTAACTAGACCAAATATTGCAACATTTTTAATTTCAGACCATGTAATTTTTTATTATTTGGTAGACCTAATGTCAGGGGTATTTTGTTTCGACTTCAATACTATGTCATTCATATTTCATAAGACCCTTTTCGTAAAAAAAAACTTCAAATTTGGGGCTAATAAATGAACTGAAGTAACATATGTAACTGACGTTTTAAAAGTGTAATTAGGGATGCTGTTTGGAGGAAAAATCATGAACCACATAGAATATATCCCATCTATTTTTTATCAGTCTAAAATTTTTTGAAGAAAACAAAACACATATAAATGCCTTGGTTTAGACCAAATACATATATATATATATACACATATGTATGGACTTATTTTCAATGGTTATATTTTCAATAGGGATATATATTTTTAATAAAAATTAATGATGTGATGTAAAAAAATTCAACCTTATTAATTATTATATTTTTTTTTGCATCAACCATCCATTTCGTTGCAACTATTAGATTTATCTCAAACTGCTAATAATAACAATACTCATCAAAGACGTAACCATTAAGCCTACATATTTGTTTTAGTTGGTTTTTACCGTTTTCAAAAGTTATAGACATAGAGTAAAGTTACAGTTGATTTAGTTTGGTTTCAAAATTTGTAGATTTTTTTAGATCCTGAAATGAAGTTGTGGATAAATATGGCGAATTAGATAACACAACTCAATCACTTAAGTTTCTTTTTGGCTGATTTAAATAACTGATTCTTATTCCTAAAGAGTGGATCTAGATATGGAAATATCTCACCTCAAAAAAAAAAAAAACCAAAGGTATGGAAATATCTCAACTAAACTAGTAACCTAATTAGCTAGCAATATTCTTAGCTTTTTTTTAGTCTCTCTGAACATTCTTAAGTTCACCTCTTTTACATATCATACTTCTCTAATTGATAATTACATACTGATCAATTCCATACTAGTTACATTCTTATCATTTATATTTTGGAAATTCTTATAGTAGAAAAGACAATTTTGCTTCATCGTTAGAGCAGGATGTCTAAGATGTCGGATTAAGATTTTAATGGTTTGATTAGCATTTGTCCACATTAAAAATATACACCATAGATTAAAAAATGGCTTCCGGTCGCAACACTGATCATTAAATCCAACATATAAAACACCTATACTTTACCGATAGAGCAAAGTTACATTTTTCATCATAAAAGTGCCTTACTTTGTTATAATAATCTTTCGTTCTGCCTTTGTCTGCTATTTTTTTAAAGGCTTATCCATGGGGACCAAATTAAAGCCACATTCAAGAGATCGGTTCTTATCATTGCCGTGATATACTAGAGCGTTGACGAAGTAGGAAACAGGTACACAGTTTTTCCAACGTGTTGAATATGTCGAGAGAGAGGAAAAAATATATATATATATAGAATATGGTCTCAAAATACGTAGAATCTAAACAGACACACACACATATATATATATACACACATATTTTTGCTACTTGTTAACCGTTTTATAAGACCATAAGAGTACAAATCAGACCTTTTATTTGCAGTCAATGTAAAAAAAAACAATTTTTATAGACAAAAGTGAAGAAGCCGTAGAGCTTTAAAGTACTAATAGATTGGCTTTTCCTGCTTTTTTCGCAATTGTATTTCTTGTAAATTTATATGTAATTCACACCGACATGCCAAACAATTACAATGTGGATAAAGTTGACAACGTGGATGGAAAAGGGCACAAAGTGAAAAATCATTAAGAAGTGCACCTTTTACATTTGGCATCATTGACAATGTAGCAGTCATCGCTGATGCTTGACATTGCTAATAGCCTAGAAGTTGATGACATTGAAGCAATTGCAAGTCGTTGCAGAAACATGGTAGCTAAGGACTCGTTTGGTTCGAGTATTTGAATAGAATATTTGAATGAAAATTTAAATTTTTGTGAGAGAAAATACTGTAGCAAAATAATTTAAACCGTGATTCGAATATCAAAACAAACGGACCTTAAAAGTTTTTCGCAACGATGGTAAAACTTTCAGCAATGATAATATCTTCGCTATATTTTCAAAATATCGTCACTGACGAGTTGCCAACGTCATACAACGACTTTAACATTTCTATTAGTACGACCTCTTAAATCAAAAAAAGTTCAAACAATAAATTTGTGTCAAAAACATGACAAGCAGATGCTAATGTTTTATCACTTTTTTTTTCCTACATAGCATTTATTTGATTTACTAGTTTAAATTATGTTGATTTGAACTATTTTATTTAAACTTATTAATCTAAATTGATGTACTTTAAACATTTAAATTAGCATTTAGATATACAGTTAAAATGTCAATCAAATTTAAAAATTTGATCTGAATTTATACTTAAATAGGTATTGATAAATCTAGTTTGAAGTATGAAAAATTATTTAATTAAAAAATAAAATATAAAAAGAAGTTATTTAATAGAAAAATAGTATGAAATAATAATATTAAATTATAAATATAATATATAAGAGTAAAATTACTATTTAATATTAGTTTAAAATATTAAAATAAAAAAGTTTACAATTTTAATTAGACAAGCCAACTTAATTTAAAGTGATAGTTTAATTTAAATTAAATATTTTATTAAATATGAATTTAAATTATAATGATTAGTCTGATTGAAAGCCGAACTGAACCACTCATGTAAACACGCCTTATATAATCCCAATGTAGTTGTGTTTAATGTCGATGTGACATATAATCTGTCAAAAATATAATATTATCATTGCAAGGCCAACAACAGACAAGTCACATGGCGGAGTGGAGAGGGAAAATGATTTCAATGTGTATTAAATGACATCTATACCCGAAGTTATGATTACTCAGCAGAATGTGGTGTAAAAAAGAAAAGAAAATAATATATATATATATATTTATATATATGTTGATAGAGCAATAAAAGAAAGAAAAATCTTTTTATGCTGGAAGGGTTAAAATTCTAATAATCACAGAACAATAGAATTAAATTTTATTTATAGTATATTTTTTAAATTAAATAGTTACTATTTTATAAATAATGAGATTTTAACGTTATAGGCTGAGTAGGAAAGCTGGCAAAGAAAAGGTCAGAAAAGAGCACAGCGTGACTATTTATCTGTTTTACCTATCAACATAACTAGAGTGTACACGTTTTTATTTTTATATTTATTTATTTTTTTCCCTGTTCTATACCAAGCTTCCCATTCACTGCTCACCCCAGGTCCACAACTATAAAATGGACTACTTTCTCCGGTTGCTTCCACCACAAAGCAACGCAAGCTCTAATCTCTCCCCTTTTCTTGTAATATTATAACCCCTTTCCTAATTAACTTTCTTTTTCAACCTCCACAAACACTTCAATGGCCTCAGAGAGAATTCAGCCTCCAAAATATGGAAACCTCATTACAATCCTTAGCATAGATGGAGGAGGGATTAGAGGAATCATCCCCGGGGTTCTTCTCGAGTACCTTGAATCTCAACTTCAAGTAAGATATACCCAAGAAACCCCACTTTGATATCAATTATTTATTTTTTTTACTTATTTATATATATATATATAGTCAATATAAAAAGTAGACTTTTAGTCCCAACAATTTTTAGTAATATTTTTAGTTACAACAAAATATTGTGATTAATGTATAATTAGTCACAAACTTTAATTTAATTTTTTTTGTTATTAAAACTCTCGTGGCTAAATATTTTAGTCATAATAAAATAACATTTGCTAAAAATTATCATGATTAAAACTCCAGTTTTTTACGGTCTACATCAATTCTAATAAGGTTGAAATGTGTTGTAATATGTACAGGAACTAGATGGGAAAGATGCAAGGCTTGCGGATTATTTTGACGTAATTACAGGGACTAGCACAGGTGGTCTCATTACGGCCATGTTGACAGCGCCCAACAAAGATAACCGACCTTTGTATGCTGCCAATGGCATTGTCTCCCAAAATTTTCCCACAAAATAGGTGTGTATAAGATTTGATAAAATATATATCATTAGTTGAACGTAATATCATTAGCGATTGCTTAATATGTGTAGAATATGCTTTTGCTTAATTAGTCATGTGAAAAATTATAGTATTGTTCTAATTTGTTTGTTCAATATATATATATATATATGTTCAATATATATATATATACACACACCCCTACATACAGTGGCCTTTTTGGCAACTTTTTCGGCTCGATACAAGATGCGTTGGGGCCAAAATATGACGGAAAATATCTCCACAAGCTAATCCAAAATCTACTGGGAACTTCAAGGTTGCATGAGACCTTGACAAACGTTGTCATTCCTACTTTTGATATCAAGAAGCTTGAGCCTGTACTCTTTTCAACCGTTATTGTAAGTACATTTTTTTTTAATTTTTTCTTTTTTATTTTAGTTTTCCTTTTAATATTGGAATGACATTGACCAATCATGAAAATGGACTTTTTCTTCTGTATGTAGGCCCCACCGACTCACCCCTTAGATGCTCATCTGTCCGACATCTGTATTTCCACGTCAGCTGCCCCAACATACCTTCCTTCTCATTATTTCACCAATCAAGATAAGAACGGAAAGACTGAAGAGTTCAACCTTATCGATGGTGGCGTGACGGCTAACAATCCGGTAAAAAAAAAGAAAATTATAGTAAATAATAATTTTTTTAAAATTTTTTAAAGTAAATAGCATGTTTTGATAAATAAATCATTTACACTTAAATTTGTTTATTTATTGTAACTATTTTTAAAATATGATATTTACTTAAAAAATGTGTTATTTTATATATTCTCCCCCAAAAATAACCCTATACAGAATACTATGTTTTTAATACGTTTTTGCTTTTTTTTCCCCCAGTCTTTTATTGCTATCAGCGAAGTCACCAAACAGGTTACCAGAAAGAATCCAAATTTCAAGGAAGAGCCAATGGATTACACTCGTGTTTTGGTGATCTCACTAGGAACTGGTTCAAACAAGACTGAGCAAAAATACAATGCTAAGTTGTCTGCCACTTGGGGGCCTCTTTCCTGGATATACTATAATGGATCAACTCCTATTATTGATGCTTTCTCAGAATCAAGTGTAGACATTGTTAATTACTACAACTTTACGTTTTTCCATGCCATGGGATGTGATAGTCACCATTTCAGAATTGATGTAAGTTTCTTGTCGCTTTTTCTTTTTTTCTTTTCATTACCAATTCTATTCTATGAATATTGAGGACTAATTTGCTGATAATATAACAATTATTGGAATATTATGCAAACGAGTTATAAGTGGTATCTTAAAGATCACAGAAAGTTGAACTTTGTAGCTATTTTTTTAAAACTTTCATAACACACATGGCGTCATCAAAAGAGTTAAAAATGTTATATTTATAAAGATTATAGAAAGTTCATCAACGTATGCATTCAACAACTTAAATTAAAAGAATAATTTGTCATCTAATCAAACATTTAAAAAACAAGTAAAATTATTATCAAATTACAACTTGGCATTCATTGTGGCATTTTGCCTATTGATGTAACTGGTTTGAAAAGAGCAAACATGTCATTTAGTCAATTAAAAAAATCTTTCTATAATTATTTTCAGTATTGTTGATGTTAACATTTTTTGCTAATTAAGTCACCATATTCTTAATGTGTAACTAAAATTTTTATATGTATATGTATATGTGTATTTTTTAAAAAGGATGACACATTACAAGGGGATCTTGCTTCTGTGGACGTTGCTACCACAAAGAACTTGAAGAATCTTGTGGAAGTGGGAAAGAAGTTGTTGAAGAAGCCTGTCACTCGCATCAACTTCGCCACGGGTCGCTACGAACCGATTAAAAACGGTCCCTCCAACGAGAGCGAACTCAAAAGGTAAGACCTTTCCAATGGTACCATGAAAAAATCGTTCGGTTTTTTTTTTTTTAATACCTAAAAGAAATCTCAATTTTTATTCATTTATTATTTATTTGATCACCTTCCTAATACAAGTAATTGCTCGATCTGAAATTACTTTTTTACCCTTTTGGTCTAACAGATTTGCAAAGCTACTCTCTGACGAAAGGAAGCTCCGACTAGCCAATGCCAAGGCCGCAGCATAATTATTTTCAGCTGGAATATCTCCTTAAGTCTATTGAGTGCCAACAAAAATACGAAATAAGGCCAGCGTAATAAGGTCTTCCGTTGTGAATCAATAATTTGTATTTTATTTCAGTTTAGTCCAATATGTTGGACCTATGTACTTGTTGTAGAATTTGGTTTTCTACCTTTCTTGTACTTGTTATTGAAGCTACTTCAAAGTGGCAATAAATAAGTGTGCTCTATTTGAATTTGGATGTCAATGCATTCTAAATCATACGTTTAATCATTGTTGTTGAACATGAGCCTTGGAGAGCAGTCAAAATACTTGTCACTTTTATAATGTTCGGTAAGGGTCAACGAAATAAATGACCTAATTATGTTTGTTGAATTTAAATATGATTTCAGTTTGTAAATATTTTATACACGTCCTAAAATAATATAATTATGATAATTGTTATGTAATTATATAGTACAAAATATAATATCATTAAAACAATTATTATATAGTTAAAGACATTTTTAAGATATTCTAAATATTGCGTTGAATTTTATTTTCATAACAATAACTAACTGAGTCATGTATGTGATTTTTTCAAATTAGTTTATGAACCTTTTAGCCTTATTTTCTATTTTTTAGTTATTTTTAAAAACTACAAAGTTATTTTTTATTTTTAAAAATGGGTAGGAGAAAAAAATAATGAAAAGAAGAATTACTATTGAATAGTTATTTGAAAAATAAAGAAAATGAAAATTTCTCAAATACTGAAGCCAAAATTTGGAAAAAAAAAAAAAAAGATGATGAGTTTTAATTTTTTAATTGATTCTAACCTTTTTTTCTTGAAAATCAATATATATATATATGAGTTTAATTGATTGTACTGACATGTTTCTCTGTGAAATTTCTCAGCAATAATTTAAAGATAACATTTTTAGTGTTTGGTTGATAATAATCATGGGCCAATAGGAGCGTCAAAATTGGCGAAAGAAAATTAAACAGATTTAACGTAATTTAACTAGACCAAATTATGCAACATTTTTAATTTCGGACCATCGTAATTTTTTATTATTTGGCAGACCTAATTTTAGAGGGCATTTTGTTTTGACTCCAGTACTATATCATTCATATTTCATATGACCCGTTTCGTTAAAATCTTCAAGTATGGGGCTAATAAATTAACTAAAGTAACACATTTAAGAGACGTTTTAGAAATTGAATTAGGGATGTTGCTTGAAGGGAAAAATCATCAACCAAACAAAAAATGTCCATCTATTTTCTGAGTCTAAAATTTTTAGGAGAAAGCAAAACATATATATGGTTTGGTTCAAACCAAATACATAAATGTGTCTGTCTTTCTAGTTACGTTTTCCATAAGAATTATTTTAATTAACAAGATTTGATGAACATAAATTTGTTTTGGTTGGTTTTTACAATATATCATTTTTTTAAATTAAGTAGAGTTAAGGTTTTTAGATTATGAATTAAAGTTGTGGAGAAATACGGCAATCAAAGATAACACAACTCAATTGCTAAATTTTTTTGTTTTTGACTGATTTAATCTTATTCAGTAAGACTTGATCTAGATATTAAAATATCTCAATTACAAACCAATAACTTTAGAAAAATGTTTAGAGACATCACAAATGATAAGCACCATCATTAATAAAAGATAGGTTCAACTGTGAATCGCATAGTTCTATTAGTGGATGGTGTTTATAGCAATGCTCGTCACTTTATTAGCAAGCAATATTCTTATGATTTTTTGTTTTTTTATCTCTCTAAACATTCTTAAGTTAACCTCTTGAACATACTATACTTCTGTCATTGATATTATTGTGTTTTATAATTATAAAATTATTACTGTGAGCATATTCTATCTCTTAATTATATATTAATCAAGGGTGATCCAGATATTTCTGTTTTCCATTGTAGTTACATTCTTCGAAACCCCTAAATGTTGTAATACAATTTACATTTTTAATAATCATGATATTTCATTCTGCATTTGTCTGCAATTTTTTATTTTCATTTTTTTTAAGGCTTGTCCATGGGACCACATTTAAGAGGTCGGTTCTTATTATTGCCGTGGTATACTAGAGCGTTGACGAGGTGGCAAACACTTACACAGTATTTTCAACGTGTGAAATACGTCGAAGGAGGAAAAATATATATATATATATATATATATACACATAATATGATCTAAAAATACATAAATACAAGCATATATATATTTTTTATAATTAATCTACGGCCGTTTTATAAGACCCAAAAGTACAAATGAGACTTTTTCTTTACCATCAATGTAAAAGGAAAAAAATATAATTTTTTATAGGCAAAAGTGAAAAAGGTTTAGAGCTTCAAAGCACTTATATATCGGCTTTTCGTACTTTTATCCCCGGCATTTCAGATACTTTGACACATTTATCACCTGTTTCTCACCAGCACGTCAAACAATTGAAATGCAGCTAAAGTTGATAATGCGCATGGAAAAGCGGGTTAAAACTTCCTTAGTAAAGTGCAAAATAATAAGAAATATACCTTTTATATTTGACAACGTTAAAAATCTAGAAGTCGTCGCTGAAGATGTTGAAGCCGCTGTAAGCCATTGTCGAAATATAGTAGCTAAAAGCTTTTTGCAATAACGTTAAGCCACAATAATATCGTCGTTACATCTCAAAATGTCGTTGTTTTAAGACCTTTGTCTTAAAAGTTGCTAATGTCAATACAAACGACTCTTAGCGACGATTTGACTTTACTGTGACTGATCAAGATCATAATGTTTTAATTTATATTTTTTTAATTGTTTTTCTGAATATTAATATTTAACTCATTTTTAATGAATGTACAATAATACTAACTTTTTGAGTACCTTATAGTATTGTTGAGAATTAAATGTAATTAAATAAAAATATATATTTAGCATTTTATACAATCACTCACTCCAAATAGTTGCAGTGCTACTTCTTATTAAATCAGGAAAACATCAAGCAGTAAATTTGTGCTAAAAACGTGACGAGCAGGTGCAAATTTTTTTATCAACTTGGCCCACATTGTAATTATTTGACTATATATTGAGGAAAATAGGCGATGATCAGGTGGAATAAAAATTAATAGCACATTTTTAAGAAGTAGAAAAATAATAGTATAATTTTTTTTTGAAATTTTAAAAATTCAATGGTTTGTCTTCTTCTTTCTCACCGACGGCGGCATATTCCCATCTCCAATCTTGACAACGTTGGTCACAAAGAGTGATCAAGAATCAACATCCTAAGCTAAGAATTTCCCTAATATCTATCCAATTCGACTCTAATCTATTTCCGAATCTCAGATTTGAGCTTAGAATTTACGAAAATTTTACAAATTGACAGGAAAAACCAAACTTACCAGGAAAGAAAGAATGGAGATGTACATAGATTTTCATCCCCCGACAAATACAACACCTTATATCGTTGTAGAGAGTATGTGAGAGGGATTTGGGAAAAAAGAGAAAAAGATAAAAAGAAAACTTAAGAGTGAAATTGGAATACAAACTGATAATTGTTATTGATTACTTTAAATGATTTATTTATACTGTTTTAAAATAAAATACGTCAGATTGGAATACTACAAACTGATAATCAAAGAGTATGTTATTATTTTTTGTGGACCAAGAGTATATTACTTAGTTCAAATGGTTTAACCAAAAGGACAATATGATACAACTTCTCTTAACTATTAGTAAAATAAAGTTTAGTTAAAAAAAAAAAACTTAAAATATTAAAAGAGGTAAAGTGCAAAAATTCCTTATGTATAATAGATATATGTGTTATGTAACTATATACACACACACACACACGAACACACACATGTGTGTATGGAAAATGCTCCTCCAGTAACCCAACGGCGTTACTACTCCCACCAAAGATGGCCCACCATTTTGTTTTGTTGCCCGTCGGGACTAAATGAAATAGTTGTATTACATACCTGAAAAGGAGTCTAGTGTTGGATAATCAAATTTGAAAAAGAACAACAAAGAAAAATTGTATGATTGTCTAACGTTGATGTGAAAGATACTGTTTTAGAAAATGTAAAATTTTAAAAAGCACTATTTACAAATTGTGGGCCCAAATTTAGTGTGTAGTGTATTTTTAGATTAGATCTTACTACTTTATTATAGCAGAGTTATAATCTCATTGAGTTAAATAAGATTGCTTATAAGATTCACAAATTATGGGTCTAAATCTAGTGTGTAGTGTATTTTTAAATTAAGTGCTTTATTAGTAGCAAGGGTTATAATTCCTAAATAAAATTGCTCATAAGATTATGGCCTAAAAGATAGTACATGTGGCAGGTCGAGATAAACAGGGACTCTTCTTCATCTTTTTTTTTTTTTTTTGCTTTTTTTAACGGTTAGGGACTATAATTCCAATATAATTGCGTGTGTTTAATGTTGATATCATATATATTGCTTCAAAATTACAATAATATCATCCTCCTACATGGAGTAATAAAACACCAAATCTTGTTTATTCAAGGCCAACAAAAGTCAAGTCAAGGATGGATTGGAGGGACAATAATTTCAATAATTTTTTTATGAGTAAAATAAAAAGGATGTGTGATGTCTTCACGTTCTTAGCCCAGTATTTAAGAATAAGAGGTAATATTTATTAAATAATATCTATATACAAATTTAATGATTACTGAGCAGAATCGTTGTGTACAAATTAAAATTAATATAGAATAAAGGGTTATTTATCTTTTAATACCTTATATTTTAGTTTTATTCAAATAACATATTTTTAGTTTTTTATCTCATCAAATTTATACCTCTAGATTAGATTTAAAACATAAATTTATATCTTTGCTCAATGAATCTTTAATTTTGACCAAAAATTACTAAAATACCCTCAAATTAAAAAATAACTTCAAAAACTTAAAAAACTTTATACCAAGGTCTTTGCCTTAAAAAATGTATAGAATATCTTCAAAATTAGGTGTTTTAAGTGTTTTTCTTTTTGTTTTCTTCTTATTTTTTTGAAAGTTTTAGTTTTTTTATATTTTACTTAAGGATAATTTGATCATTTTAAAAGTCAAAAGCAACTATTGATTGAGGTAAGATATAGATTTGTATATTAGATTTACTTTGAAGGTATAGATTCGATAAGATCAAAAACTGAAGGTATAGTTTTAGAATTAACCTAAAATAAAGGGTATAGAAAGATAAAATATTCCTAGAATAAAATATATATCACCCATAAAGTAATAAAAGAAAAGGTTAGAAATGAAATCACCATGGTTATATATGTTTTGTACTTTTTAATCAACTACTGTGTACACCCTGTTTTTTTTTTTCAATTTTTTTTTTCAAGCTTCACATTCCGTTTACACACCATTATAAATAGGACTAATTTCTCTGGCAGCTTCCACCACTAGGCAAAACAAACTCTAATCTCTCTCCTTTTCTTGCATTATTATAAGCCTTTTTCCTTATTTTTTTTTTTTCAGCTTCCACAAACACTTCATTTATGGCCTCCGAGAGATCAATTCACCCTCCAAAAAATGGAAACTTCATCACAATCCTTAGCATAGCCGGAGGGATTAGAGGAATCATCCCCGAGGTTCTTTTGGAGTATCTTGAATCTCAACTTCAAGTAAAATACTCAAGAAACGCCTCTCTCCTTATTAATTTCTTAAAATTAACTATATTTATAATATTATATATGAGTATATATAGCAAATTTTGCACCCTATATATATATATATATGTGATGTACTAATTGCTTTTGATATCAAACGTAATTCTTTCTTATTATTATTTACTTCTATATAGTATTAAATGTTAATTTTAATTATATATAAACATATACGATATATTAGTTGGTTTCGGTTGTTGTTTCTCCTATTTGTTTTTTTATTGTTTTGTTAGCTTTGTGGCTTGTTTCTGATTTTATTTCTTTTTCTTATTAATAAATTCAAGTGAAGGATTTATCTCTTCTTTCTATTGTTTTGTAAGTAAGGCTCAAATGTGTTGCAATATGTACAGGAATTAGATGGGAAAGATGTAAGGCTTGCGGATTATTTTGACGTAATCACAGGGACTAGCATAGGTGGTCTTATTAGAGCCATGTTGACAGCGCCCAACAAAGATAACCGACCTTTATATGCTGCCAATGGCATTGTGCCATTTTACCTTGAGCATGCTCCCAAAAATTGTCCCACACGTATGTATTAGATTGATAATATATATATATATATATATATATATATAGCTATTAATTGAAGGTAAGATCATTAGCGATCACTTATTAATATGTATAGATTATGCTTTTGCTCAATTAGTTTATGTGAAATATTACAATATTGTTTTAACTTGTTTGTACAATATATATATATATATATATATATATATATATACATATATATATATATATATAGTGGGCTTTCTGGCAAGATAATCGAATCGATAAAAGATGCGTTGGGACCAACATATGATGGAAAGTATCTCCACCAGCTAATGCAAAGTTTATTGGGAACTACAAGGTTACATGAGACCTTGACAAACGTTGTTATTCCTACTTTTTGATATCAAGAAGCTTGAGCCCGTACTCTTTTCCTCCTTTATTGTAAGTACTACTATAATTGAAATAATATTTAAATTCAAACACTAATTATGAAAATGGAATTTTTCTCTTATGTGTAGGCCCACCGACTCACCCTTTGGATGCTCATCTGTCCGACATCTGTATTTCCACATCAGCTGCCAACATACTTTCCTCCTCATTATTTAACTAATCGAGACAAGAATGATAAGATTTGGCAAAAAAATGATCCGGACTATTTTTTTAATTATAAACGGTGTAAAACTCTTACATATTACAGTAATAATAAATATAACAATAATAATAAAATCTCTACAATATAAAACTTTTATATGTAACAGTAAAAATAGTTCTAACTAACGATTCTAACTATTCTATCAAACACCTTATAAAAAGTTCAACCTCATCGATGGTGGTGTGGCTGCTAATAATCCGGTAAAAGAAAAAAAAAACAACTATTTAGATATTTTATTTTTGTGATACAAAATACCATATAAAAGTCAAGTACTATTTTTTTTATATTGCATTTTTGCATGATTTTTCCCAGTCTTTTTGTTGCTATCACTGAAGTAACCAGACAGGTTACTAAAAAGAATTCAAATTTCAAGGACGAGCCAGTGGATTACACTCGTTTTCTGGTGATTTTCACTAGGAACTGGTTCAAACAAGACTGAGCACAATTACAATGCTAGATTGTCCGCCCCTTGGGGGCCCATTTCCTGGATATAATATAATGATTCAACCCCTATTATAGATGCTTTCTTAGAAGCAAGTGTAGACATTGTTAATTACTACAACTGTGTGTTTTTCCATGCTATGAGAAGTGAAATAAACCATTTCATAATTGATGTAAGTGGTATATTGATAGAATATAATACGTTCACCAATGTATGCATCTCTCATCAACTTACTAAACCTCTTAAAATAATAATTTCTCACCTAATTAAACATTTAGTTTTAAGTATAATTTCCATTTAAAATACAACTCGGCATTATTCATTCTGGCATTTGCCTATTGATTGAACTGATTTGAAAAGAACAACTCTGTCATTTAGTTTTTTTTAAAAAAAAGGTCTCCCTATAATTAATTTTAGTACTGTTGATGACAACATTTTTACTGATTAATAGGCCGTTTGGCATTTCAGTTGTAACTGAAGTTTTAAATTCAAGAACTTTAACATGTGAGGGCTTTACACTGTAGCAATTTTTTGCTTTTTACTATAACTGTTGAGAATTTTATACTGTTCATAGTTAGAATTGATAAGTTAAAACTGAATCGTCAGACACCCTATAAGTCACCATATTGCAAATTTAATGATTGCTGGGCACACTTTTGTAAGAATAAGATAAAGTAAAATATAATGCATATGGTTGGTTGATAGAGTAATTGAAGAAGTTCAGAAAAGAACATGACCCGACTATGTTTATCTTTAGAGGTAGAGTGCACATGTTTCTTTCCCCAGTTTTTCCAAGCTTCAATGTATATACCACGTTTTACAACACTAAGTAGCAGTGCTTGCTCTAATTGCTTCCACCATAAAGCAATACAAACACTACTTTTCTTGCATTAGTAAACCTTTTTCTAATTTTCTTTTCAACTTCCACAAACATTACTGCAATGGCCGAGGGAATTCAGCCTCCAAAATATGGAAACTATGGAGGAGGGATTAGAGGAATCATCCTTGGGATCTCAACTTCAAGTAAGATACTCAAGCAACCCCACTCTACGTATTTCTTAAAATTAACTATAATTGTACTCAAGGGCCGTGCACACACGGATTAGGGTGGGCGACGACCTCCTGAACTTTTTTTATTTCAAGTCTTTATTAAATTTAAAGAATAATAGTTCATTACCTTTTAAAAAAATCACGAGAGGGGATCACTAGCATTAGAATAAGAAAGAAAATCTCCAAATTGGCACTCACTTTTTATCTTAATATCCTAAATTAATCCAGATTCAGATATTATTAAAATAAAAAAGAAAAAATTACATGAATATGGTTGAAAATAAAGTTCTAATTCAAAGGAATAACATAAACAAGTCATGCCAAAGCAAAAAAAATAAAAATAATAACAAAATAAAAATCGAAAAATTGAACAAAAAAATCAGGTGATATACTTTCTCAATTTAAGATTAAAAAAAGTTTTGTAGCCTTTGATGAGCAACATTTTAATAATTATAAGTTACCATCTTGATGTGTTACTAACTTTGAAAATCTTGAAAACAAATAAGGATGAGACACTGAAAGGGGATCTAGCGTCCGTGGACATAGCTACCAAAACGAACTTGAACAATCTTGCGGAAGTGGGAAAGAAGCTGCTGAAGAAACCAGTTTCACGCATCAACTTGGCCACGGGCCTCAACCAACCCATTGAAAATGGTCCCTCCAACGAGGAAGAACTCAAAAGGTTTTACATAATTTGTGTCACAATATAATCAAAATTGATTTTTTCTTAATTTACATAGTAATAGTTTATACTGAAATTACTGTTTTGCCCTTCTGATCATGGTCTTATAGACTTGCAAAGCTACTTTCTGATGAAAGGGAACTCCGACTAGCATAGTTATTCTCAGCTGAATAGTCTCCACGTGTCGTTTAATTAGTGCTATAATAAGTTACAAAATAAAGTTTGATAATCTTCTTCTTCTTCTTCTTCTTCTTCTTTTTCCTTTAAGTTGAGCCCAATATTATTATATCTCTGGTTGTCGTTAAATTTCATTCTCTTTGATCGAGTCTTAATAGTATAAAATCTGCAGTGTGCTATTGTCGAATTTGGATATTAATATAATGAATAAATTGGATATTATTTTCTTTTATATACCTAAGCGGGCTGAAAATTCATCAAAATTAAATGTTGAAAATTTACATCTTTATGAATTACAAAGTTTGTAATGCTATGAGACTTTGTGATCAAATGCAATGGAATAATGTACTCATCGTTATACACTTTGGGTTTATATTGTATGATCAATTATTTTTATGAATCAAACACTCAAGAAATAAATGACTGCTTTAAGAAAAGTTTTTAGTATCACAAGGATTATTTTAAATGCTAAATGTGACAAAAGAAATTTTGATCATGTTCATAAAATGAGTATGGGCTCATAAAATCAAAGGTCATACCAACTCCATAATTAAATTTGATTTGGTAGTTATGTGATCAATTCAATCAGTGTAAAATCTGTTGTAGAATTAGGCGTTCCTAATTCCAAGGATTGCAAGAATGAATAATTGTAGAAAATAAATTAAAGAAGAGAAGAAAAGAAAGGCACCAAATTTTATATAGGTTCATCTAAAATTGAGACTACGTCTTACTTCTGCCGCTTGTAGATTCCACTACGATGAAGGAGATTATAGATTACAAGAAAAGAGAAGAAAAGAAAGACACTAAATTTTATACAGGTTCGTCCAAAATTGAGACTACGTCATATTTCTGCCATTTACAGATTCCACTATAATGAAGGAGATTACAAATTACAAGAGAAGTTTCTCACATACTCTCAAATTGTGCTTACCAAAACTCTCTTCTATCTAGCACCCTGTGGGAATTTTTTTCTCTCAAGGATGGAGCTCTCAGAATATGCCTCACACAAAATAATGCCACTCTCAATGTCACACACACTCAACCTTGGCCACCTTATGTCTATTTATACCCAAAGGAAGAGAAAAATAGCAACTAATGAGAAACCCTAGTAGTTTCTCATTTTTAGGGCGTTTGAGTTCGACTCTAACTCAAAAATATCGCGCAACACAGCACCTTAGCGCCGCGACGCTCGAAATGAGTGTTGCAACGCTCCCCTGCAGCGCCTAGGCGCCATACACCCGGAGCCTAGGCGCCATACACCTGGAGCCTAGGCGCCATTCACCTGGAGCCTAGGCGCCATACACCTGGAGCCTAGGCTCTTTGCAGCCAGTGCCTAGGCGCTCTTCAACTGGCGCCTAGGCGCTCTTGTTCCAGCGCCGCGGTGCTCTCCTAGCAGAGCCGTGGCGCTGCCTCTCTGCCTCACGAGCGCTGCGTTTCTCCTTTTTTTCTTTCTTTTTGCTAGAGTGTTGACTTGATTTGGCTCCACATCTGCAACAATCTCCCATTTGGAGACTAATCAATCACTATATCTCCACTGCAACGGCAACGACTTGTCACGCCTCATGGAGAAGTCCAATTGAAGTTATGCACAACTTCAATTTCTCGATCGGAACCATCTTGGTGAGCATATCTTTGGATTCTTTCACCACCTGCCTTTCCTTATACCGTTTGCTGCCATCACTTTTGTCTTTAATCCGGTATACCCACTTGTTGTGCAAGGCCTTTTTGCCCTATGGTAACTTTGTCAATTTCCATGTCTAATTGAACATTAAAGAATCTATCTCATCCCTCATGGCTAACTCCCACTTGACCGAATCTTCAGCCTCCATGGCTTCATTATAGCTCTCTGGCTCACCTCTGTCGGTTAACAAGATGTAATGTAGAGATGAAGAGTATTTTTGCGGCGGTCTGATGGTTCTACTAGACCTTCTAACTGGTGTGGCATGAGTCCTCTGGTTTCCTTCTGGAGCTATGTCTTCTTGGTCTTCAACTTCTGTATTTTGCACCTCCACTTTAGGAAGATCCTTCAATGGAATCACCTCAGGCTTCTTGTCTTCAGAACCTGAACCCTTGGAGTCAGTGTTGTCTCTGTCCTTGTACAGAACACTTCATTGAAGATCATATTCTTGCTCCTAATAATCTTTCGACTTTAGTCATCTCAGAGACGATAACCAAACTCAAGTCCACCATAGCCAACCAGAAAGCACTTCTTTGACTTGGCATCAAGTTTACTTCTAGCAGCATGATCAATGTGAACATAGGAAACACACCCAAACACTCTCAAGTAAGAGAGATCAACCTTTTTGCGGCTCCAGACTTCTTCTAGTAGCATAAACTTTAGTAGTGTGGATGGACTTTTGTTGATCAAATGAGCAGCTGTATTAATTGCCTCAGCCCAAAACATCTTTGGCAGCCCCGCAAGCAACCTCATGCTTTTGGCACGCTCATTTAAAGTCCTGTTAATCCTCTCAGCTACCCCATTCTGTTGTGGTTTCCCTGGAATAGTTTTCTTCATCTTTATTCCATTCAGCACAGTACCACCTGAAGTCATTATCTAAATATTCTCCCCCATTGTCAGACTGCAAGCACTTCACCTTCAAATCTGTCTCATTCTCCACCATGGCTTTCCATCTCTTGAAAGCATCAAAGAGATCAGATTTATTTTTCAAAAAGTAAACACATACCTTCCTGCTTGAGTTATCTATGAACATCACATAGTAATTTGTGCCACCAAGGGAAGTCACCGGCCCAGGCCCCCACACATCAGTGTGAAATAGCTTCAATTTCCTGGACTTAGGCTCTCTACTCATCTTTGAGAAACTAACTCTCTTCTGTTTACCAATGATGCAGGCTTCACACAAACTATGATCAACAGTTTTCAAACCTGACAGTTTTCCTTTGCAGTGAAGCACCTTTATACCCTTCTCACTCATGTGATCGAGCCTATAATACCATAGCTCAGTATTAGCAGCAGAATCAGCAACTGCTATGGTATCTCTACAACTAGAGTTCATGTACAGAGTTGCAATCTTGCGTCCCCGAGCAACAACCATCACTCCTTTCGTGACTTTCCAACCTCTACAATTGAAGGTCACTTTATGTCTTTCGTCATCCAGTTGCCCCACCGAAATCAAGTTGCGCATTAGTTTAGGAACATGTCTCACCTTATGAATCTTCCACACAGACTCATTAGGCAATTTTAAACTGACATCTCCAATGCCAATAATATCCAAAGGTTCTCTGTCAGCAAGATAAACCTTACCATGATTTTCAGCAACATAATTCTCCAGGACATGACTATGTATAGTGGTGTGGAATGATGCTTCAGAATCTATCACCCACGAATCAAAAGAACTGTCAACTGACAAGATTAAGGCATCCTGTTGCTATTCAGTAGCGACATTAGCTGCGTCATTATTCTTGTCTTCTTTCTTCCTTGGAGCCCTGTAGTTCTTCTTCAAGTAGCCAGTCTTTCCACAATTCCAACACTCCATGGTCCTACCGTTCCTTCACTTGCTTCTCTCATTCCTCGACTTGCCTCTCTTGCCATTATCCCTGTTAGAATGCCTCTCAAGTTTCCTGCCTCTATTATCAACATTAAGGGCCGAGTTCGACATTGAGGCTTCACCCGAGTCCTTCTTGCGAACTTCTTCTACCAGAATAGAGTTTCTGACATCAACAAACTTCAGTTTTGCATTCCCAAGCGAATTGTAATGGCCACCCTCATGGGTTCCCAACTATTCGGTAACGAGGCCAAGAGGATTAGGTCTCATCATCGAATTTAATCCCTACCGAGACCAATTGGTTCAGGACGGTTCAGATGCTTTACCACCGAGGCACCTTCAAGCATTTTTAAATTAAAGAGCTTCTTCATGAGATGTACCTTATTATTGGCTGAGGGCTTCTCATACATCTCTGACAAAGCCTTCATCATCCCAGCTGTAGTAGTCTCATTTGCAATGTTGTGGGCAACGTTCTTTGACAGGGTCAAACAAATCACACCCAGCACCTGTCTATCAAGGAGATTCCACTCCTCATCCTTCATGCCTTCAAGCTTATTACCCAAGGGCAAGTGCAGTTTCTTGCTGTAGAGGTAGTCTTCCACTTGCATCCTCCAAAAGGAAAAATCCAAACCACCAAATTTGGTGATACCAGTTGTCAAACATTTTTCTCCTGTCATCGTTCTTGATCAAAACTGAAACGCCCCTTATTGAACGTCACAGATGTCGTTACATTCTTACATTCATACTTACTTGGACTTTAAACTTATATATGTATACAAAACTTAAATGATACTTTTAATTGAAAAGGTTAATTAAACATACTTGACCATGATCCATTTATACACATATATATATTTTAATAATAATAACTTAACATTGTTAATTCACATGCTAAACTCATTCCAAGTCATAATTTATTCAATTATACTAAAAATTAATCATGAACTTATTTAATAATATAGGTATACCAAGTTGTAAAATCAGGACTTATAAAAACATCACATCAAATCTCATTAATCATCACATTATTTAAAGTTTACTTACTCCCACAGTTCGGCAGGCCGAACTGGGGACTTCGGCAGGCCGAACATGATCGGCAGGCCGGAATTTCTCAATCGGCAGGCCAGCAGAGGCTCTGCAAATCTGGCTTAAAAACTCATCATTGTCCGGTAGGCCGAAAACGTGATTGGCAGGCCGATCGAGCCAAAAATCCTTGGGAAAAACTTAATTTTTAAAACAAAACCATCCTTTCATAAAAATCCGGAAGTTCATAATACTTAAAATAATGAAACAAAATATAAAACATAGTTCAAGAATCATTTAAATATTTATCATAAAAATGTGTTCAAAATATGAAACTTGATTTAAAATATAAAAATGTTCTTCTTGGAGTGTTTCTGGTTCCAATTCATCGTGTTTTGTGCTCACACGCCTTCCCATGTCCTCCGCCTAATCCATGACTTTCTTACCCTTATCTACAACATGACATAAAACATGATTAAGCTAATGCTTAGTAAGTACATATCATTCTCACAATTTAAAACAATACATAAACATCATCATCATCATTGTCATCATATCATAACAGTGCCTTAAGCATAATTTCATAGAAACATATCTTTTATTACATTGACCATTTAAAACTTATTCCATTTTATCTTAAGGGCCCAAGTGTTTCACCATGAACATCATTGTAGGCGTGCCGTCATGAGAGGAGAAAGGTAACTAATCCCAAACCAAACATGACATCATAACATTTCATTTCATAACATTGGTGTGCAACACTTATTAGGTGATACATATACATATATATATAATTTTCATGTTATAAAACATATCATCATCATACATGCATAACTTTAAATCATGAAAATCTTTCATAATAAATCCTTTAAGGAAAATAACCATAAATCATCGTGAATACCATTGTGAACATATCATCAAACCTTGAAAAAGGTGTCATATTGCAGGTGAGAATGTACTTACCTTAAAACTAGCTTTCTTAACCTTAACGTGATTTGGTGACGACGTCGCAGTCTCGAAGTGCTCGTTCCTTTGTGTGTTCATGGCATTATTCCATTTAAAATACAATAAAATCAATACTTATCATCAAAACATCTCATACATTACAATCATGAAAATCTTTTGAAAATGTTTTCTAATAATTTAAAATACATATATTTTAATTTTTAAATTTCATAAAAACATCTTATTATCATGCATTTCAATATCATAAAATCATTTCATCATCAATAAAAATCATTTAAACATGTATAATATTTTATAAAACGAAAATCCAAAAAAATAACATTGTTAAAATAGTTTTCTTAACGTAATCTCATAAAATTTTCATAACATAAAATACACTCATCATACATTATACATGCACATTCTTGACAACTTTCATGAAAAACATCATTCATTTACCCCTTCAATAGACATTACATTTTTCATGCATTAAAGTTAAACAACAATATTTTACTGTAAGGGTAGAGGATAGAAAATTTATAACTTTTCATAGAAACATCGAAATAACGTGAAACTTGGAAGAACATCACATAACACATACATGAACATCATATTAAAAACTCAGAGAAAATACAATACCTAAACAAAGATATTGCAGACGAATTGAGGAGGAGAAATGCTTTTCAGAAACCAGGAAAAAAATGAATTCTTACCTTCAAAATTTTCTTCTCAAAATCCTTGAATTCAACCAACGAAAAATATAACTTTTTCTTTCAAATAATCTCAGGTAAACAAGGAGAAGAAGGAGAGGAGAAAACGTGAAGAAGAGGAGAGAAAAGAAAACGTCTTAGAATGAGAGAGAGAATACGTGAGAAGAAGAAGGAGAGATAGAGAAAAAGAACGTTAAAAAAATTTTAACATTTTGAGCATAACGTAAAAATTTTAATGCCCTCAATTAAGTTAGAATTTCAGACTCATCTAGACTAAAACTGAGGCAAATGCGTGGAGAATGGAGAGAGAAGAGGGAAAGTCAAATCCATTAGTCACACTTACCATATCTTGCCCTCTTAAAATAGGAAACCATTTAAAATCATACAAATCAATGCGAAGTCAAACCTTTTCTTTCCTTAACTGACAAAATTATTCCATTAATATGACAATTAATCACCCATTTAACGTAATTATCTCAGCCATAAATTTGGAGAGATTTTTGTTGACTGCTCGTCAGCTGTGTTCGGCCTGCCGATTTTCCCCTTCGGCCTGCCGGTTCCACCACGTTCGGCCTGCCGATGGTTTCCTTCGGCCTGCCGATCTTTGGCAGACTGTTCGGCCTGCCGAACTTGAAAGTCCGGCCTGCCGAACTGTCCTTAAATACCAAACATTAAAACATTCAAGTCATCATTACATCATAATTAAACATACATTAAAATAATCATGAACACTTGAGCACAACAATTCCATGCAGTCGTCACCTGTCATATAACTTGACATAAAAAGTTAGTAACATTAAAATCATATATCATAACACATATCATAAATTATTAATAAAATATCATTAACGTTGTTACTAACTTAACGTGATTCATTACATAAAATAGGCGGGTGTTACAAAAACCCCCGCTCTGATACCACTTGTTAGGGAATTAGGCGTCTTCTAATTCTAAGGATCGTAAGAACGAATAATTGTAGAAAATAAATTGAAGAAGAGAAGAAAAGAAAGACACCAAATTTTATATAGGTTCGTCCAAAATTAAGTCTACGTCCTGTTTCTGCCGCTTGCAGATTCCACTATGATGAAGAAGATTACAGATTACAAGAGAAGTTTCTCACACACTCTCAAATTGTGCTTACCAAAACTCTCTTCTATCTAGCACCCTGTGGAAATTTTTTTCTCTCAAGGATTGAGCTCCCAAAATATGCCTCATACAAAATAATGACACTCTCAATGTCACACACACTTAACCCTAGCCACCTATGTCTATTTATACCCAAAGGAAGAGAAAAGTAGCAACTAGTGAGAAACTCTAGTAGTTTTTCATTTTTAGGGCATTTGAGTTTGACTTTGACTCAAAAATATCGCGCAACACAGCTCCTCAGCGCCGCGGTGCTCGAAACGAGTGCTGGAATGCTCCCCTGCAGCGCCTAGGCGTCATACACCCAGAGCCTAGGTGCCATACACCTGGAGCCTAGGCGCCATTCACCTGGAGCCTAGGCTCTTTGCAGCCAGCGCCTAGGCGCTCTTGTTCCAGCGCAGCGGCGCTCTCCTGGTAGAGCTGCGGTGCTGGCTCTCTGCCTCACGAGCACTGCGTTTCTCCTTTTTTCTTCCTTTTTGCTGGAGTGTCGACTTGATTTGGCTCCACATCTGCAACAAAATCGACAAGATTTGATCAAAATTTGAAACTTGAAATTTAAGGTCCATGGTGTCCAGGGCGATAATTATTATTATTATCACTATTATAAACATTAAAGGTATACAACATTTCTATATGTTGGCTCCAAAACTCAAGTATATAATACTTAGCTTCTTGAAGAAACTTTTCCAAGTTGATTCGTAGAGACAAGCTTCCCCACAAAATATCCATAATTCAGTCGTTAATGATGCATTAAAGAAAAATCAAGCATTATTTGCTTGTCAGGATTCACCAAAAGTCATCATAAAATCCACATTATTTAAATCATTAAGGATTCTATCATAGTGCATTGTCGTGGATAAGGGAGGTGCATAAAACACCAAGTGATAACCAAAAAGCAATAAAAGTCAATAAAGGGAAGGAAAATCTTCCAAACTAGCTGTCAGAAACAACAACAACAACAACAAAAAAAATGAAGATGAAGACGAAATGACAACTGTGAATTACTGAGCTTAAGCTTGAATTATAAAGCTTTCTAGCTTTACCAGTTGTCAGCACGATCTGTCAAAAATCTACCTAAACCTACCTTAGCACGAATAATGCACCAAGTTGCACAAGAAAATCCTTCAAATATCTAAGCTTTCCCATAGAAGATATGAGGACTATTAGGCAAGTTGCACAAGTTGCCCTTAAATATTTAGAGTTATTCTAAATTGCCATTGTTCATTCCATACACGAGTCTTCAAGTTAGAAAACTTTTCCAGATATCCTTCTCCATAAAAACGTATCCTTCATTATCACTTTCGTCTCAAAAGTTTCTTCATTAAAATCTACTTTTTGGCAAGCAACAAGGTTAAAGAAATCAAGAGGAAAATTAATTAATTTCTCTCCACTTGGAAGATTCACTCAATCTCCACTTTCTCTCAAAATCTTTTCCACCAAAAGCCGTGTCTCTCATCAATCTTTGAGTTAGGAGGTCAGAAGAATTAGGAGCTTTTGCAAAGTAAGGAAGAGAAATGAACTTTTATACTTTAAACTCAAAATAGTTTATGGTTTTCAGACTAAGCTTTCAATATTGTTTATTTCTAGCTAAAAAAAGGGGACTCAAAGGCTGTGAAGAAACAAACAGTAGAGGAATCACACCCTTTAATTTTAGGTAATGGCCTGGCAACCTTTACGCTAGAAATTTTGGTTAGTGTATATATATACATAGATGTAATTTTATATTAAGGATTTCAAGTATTTGTAAGGTATATTAAGAGTTAGTATGTTAAATGGAAACAAATTAGCATGAGATGAATTTTCGTGTTAGGGATTGGTTAACAAAGTTTATATTTCGGTAAAAAGATTTACAATAAATCCTAGTGTTTTAGAACCAGCTACTATAATATTATATTATGGATTTGTTACACATAAAATCTTAGAAAGTAAGTTATATATCTCAAAACTAAATCTCTTAAGCTTTTCAACAAGCTATTATATGTCCAAATCGGATTAGTATATGATTTATGGTGAATTTTACAATTTTAGGCTCAAACTTGGAAAAAACTACTTCAGCACAGGAACCAGAGGCAAAAAAGCCAATATTGGAACTTTAAAGATACATATTTTCCAAGAATAAAGTATGGATCTAGAAACTAGAAATCTTGAGCTTTCCAAAGAGCTATAATAGACCTTAATATGATGTTTGTACAATTTAAAGTTAATTTTTGAAATTAGGATTCTAAACCAAGGAATTTGTTTAGGGGCTCGAGAGTAAACTACCTAAATACTTAAGGTAAGAGTAGAGATTCTAAAAAACTACTTTAATAGTAGTTACTAAGATATGTAAGGAGTCATATGCCAAAATTTGAGAAGATTTAGTTTAAAAAATGAATCCAAAATGCAATTTTTAAGCTTAGAAGGACTAAAATGATGAGACTTAACGCTTTTGGACCAAAAAGAAAATTTTCAAAATAGCATTACGAGATAGTATCTTAGAATCTAGAAAACCTACAAGCCCTGTACAGGAGCTTTTGTGTCAAAAGTTTCAACACTAAAATGGGTTATACCATAAATCTGTATAAGAGACTGAACGTATTGTTTTATATACTACCTAAACACATGAATAATGAAATTTAAGTTCGAATTTTTGTCGGATTTTAAGTGTAAAGGCAATATGATAATTTTGGTCTTTTAGATGTCAAAACTATAAAGGTCAATTTAAGGGAACGAACGATTTTGTCTTTGCCTATAATTACATTTATGATATTTGAGTTTTTACAAAGTTTGAAAGTTAAACTAATAGTTAGTAAAGTTTAAGAACCACCACTAAAGGTAAAAATGTCATTTTTCTACACTAGGGATAAATTAGTAATTTAGACACATTGGGTTGCATTAATATAGACTAACTAGTGTGAAGTTATTTAGAGCTATACTCGACGTTGTGAGCTAAGTATAACTCCTAATGAGAGCTTAGGATAATTAAAAGTATATAAAAATCAAGATTTTCAAAGTAAAGGTAAAATAGTAATTTAGGCTTTGAGACGGTTTTAGATTAACCTAAGTACATGGGAAGAAGAAACTTTTAATGATGAGATCAAGGTAGAATTTTTTTTACAAGAGCGGAAATAGGCCTAAGATGGGCCCAAAAGTTGTGGAAGATTACACTAGGTAATCTAGTGGGTTATTCATGTAGATAAAGCTAAGAAATCTTAAAGATTACCCTGAGTAACGTAGTGGACTACATTGTTGAAAGAAGGCCCAAAATAATCAGAGGGGCCCGAACCTATGTATAAAGTTTGATCAGTTTCAATACGGGCCAAGGTCACATGAGGTATTCTAGATGACCAACCATGATTATAAGGTAAATAATAAATCATTTAATTGAAAAATGTTTTAATTAAAACTCTAAGAATGTTTTAATTAAAGTCATGATTATAAGGTAAATAATAATTAATCATTTAATTGAAAAATTGATGATTATCAATGATAGTTAATAGTCAAGACTTTACTTGATAGTAAGTCAAGGCTTATGGATAGAACATATATTTAATTAATTATACAAAATTAATGGTGAAATTAATTTGGGATAGTTAATAAATAAGTAATTCACTAATTAACAATAGGAAGATAAATTTGGGTTTACAAATTTACTAAGTAATGATCCTAACAGTCGGGTGTCGGATTAATCAAGATATCAGGCTGACTGTTAACTAGGTGAAGAAAGTTACGAGATTACATTTTAAGGTTGGAATCCAAGTAAATGCAAACCTCACCTATAAAAATTATTTTCTAAATTGTTCGAGTGTATTTACTCATGGATGTGAATGTATGTATGATTATGTTTCTTATGAAATATCATGGTTCTATTCTTCTATGACACAATTGTATGTTCAAGAAATATGTTCATGATTTAATTACTATCATGATTATGTGGCATGATCATAATTTCATCATCACTAAATGACAAGAGGGTAACGAGAATATAAGTTAAGTTGTGTCGTATTAACCTTCGACCTAAAGGAGGCTATTATGATAAGTTGTCCATGGGTGTGGTTGGTTATAAGTTTTTGGAAGCTCCCCAACTCTCCAATGATAACGTGCATCAGTACATACAAACAGGGCCTATATGAACATAAATAATTTCATTATGAAGCACAATTAGTATACACATAATTTGTCATGTATTATTGATTTAAAATTGTTTTGTGAGAATGCAAGTTTGTATTTATTGTGTAAAAGCTCATTATGTTTGTTCATGTTGTAGAGAATCCTAGTGAGAAACGAGCTCTTCAACCTTGATTAGATGGACTGATTGGTCAGGCACGTGATGGTGGTGATCAGAATGTGGATACCGCCACGATATTTATTATGTTCCGTATTTTATGAAACTCTATTTTAAGACTTATAGGACAATCTAAACTACTACGTTTGTTATGAACATTTGATTAGACCAAACTTAGTATTTACTCATGTTAAATATTATTCTATATCTTAATTAGTAATTGCTTATGCACTTATTTTAAAAATAAATTAGTTCCATAAGATTATGCTTTTGATTTCAAGAATGTGATTCATTTCCCTTATGAAAGCAAAGAGTTTTTAAATTGATATCATTAAAATTATTACGAGTTTACTTAGCTATTATACTATGTTTTAAAAAATTTCCTCGAAATTTTGACAACTCAAACTATAACTAAAATTATTTAAGCAAAGTTTTAAAATAAGTTATGAAAGTTGACGGCTTAAGAAGTTGGGTTGTCACATTGTTTCTAAGCGTGAAGGAAAAATATTATAAAATTTTTAATATTAAAATAATTAAAAAGTAAAAATATTGTCATTCTTCAAGTAAAAAGTTAATCTATCAACCAATGGGGAATGAAATGCTAAATTTAATATATGCTAAAATTTGTGGTAAATTTGTCACAAAGTTTAACATATAGTAAATTTAGCATTAAAAATAACATTATAGTGAAGAGTTTTTTTTTACACTTAAATATTAAATTTATAATTGACATATCAATTAACATCGTATTGGAGATGCTCTAATACAAATATATGTTTACTAAACTATGACATTATTTTGGCGTAATGCAAATATACCAAAAGACAAACAAAGAATGAAGTTGACACGATAAGTGACATGTTCTAAATTTTAGAGACGAAAATAACATGATAAAAGGCTAATATTCAGTGAAGTTAATTCAAATTAATATGAGGTCTGCAAACTAATCAAGTCTAATAATTTTATTTTCTTTTGTCTTCCTTTTGCTACAATGAACTCTAATGCTTTCTTTCAAACTTATGCAACCTTTTTTTTTAATTTATAAATTGCATATAGAACGTTAATTGAGAACTTTAACACGTGGTAGTTTTTGTTAGTGTAAGACCTAACAGACAGAATAAACATTGTTCTCTGCTCATAAAACAAATTAACTATACCCTTGTATAAACAATAACTAATACTAAAAACTGTGCAAACAGAAAATGTACAAAAATATAAATAATGAACATAGTGATATTTGTTGTTTAGCATAGCCAAAAACCTTACGAAAAAAAAAAAAAACCAGGGATAAGAAGGATTCACTGTACTAAATTATGAATACAAGATTTGGAATTACAAGATAGTCTAGAATCTATATAATCTTGAAGTCCATAGTACTCTTTCTACAGCTCACACGCCTTTAGACTCCTCGTCCTACTCAAGCCGTCTTTGCTCACCTTCGGTCTTCCTAACTTACTTTGAGCCTTTAGTTCATGAACATCTCCTCCTCAAATCTTCTGGATTAGAACGAATACACTAAGGCAACACTAGGATGAGATTCAATATGATAGAGTCTAAAATACCACTAGGTTTATCACTCGAGTTTTTCTCTCACTTTGAAGCTCTAGCTCGGAAGTCATAATTTGACTCTCTTAAATAAGGAAAGCCTAAGTAGAGGTAGTATCTAGGCTCCTCCTCTAAACCTTAGCGTTGAATCCTAACAGATTCAACAAAAAGAAAGAACTTAGTTGCTAAGGATAAGCATGATTGTCGCCTAATTGAAGTTCTAAAAACGGTTGTGCTAACAATGCGGGATCTTCACGGATGTCGCCACATTAACGATCTTCTCGAACTATTTCACATATTGTCACAAAGCTATAATTTAAAATTTGAAACTGCACACAAAAATTTGTTAGCTCTGAATTTTAAAACTCAAAGGAATTTCAAGTTTATCTAGAAAAATCCCTCCAGAACTTCACAAATATTGTTGAGTTAATTTATCAAATTAATCTAGACACAATTAAGTCCCAATTAACTTAACCATTTCAAAATCAAATGGATAGGAAGATCTTGGACTCAAATTTGAATTTGAATGACACAATCTACAGTCAATGTCTTTCGAATTATCCCCTAAATAAGAAGCAAAATAACTTGCCACATACGTAAACAACTGAATAATTACAATTTCAAATTTAAACAAACTAAAATCCTGATGACCTTATCTATAGTACACAATGACGACATAACGAAATGAAATAAAATTCAAAACATAATAATGTCATAAGATGAATAAAATGAGTTGAAAATAAAATTAAAAATTAAATCTTTTTGATCCCATAAAGTCCATCAAAATACACGTATAAATTATATATGTGTAGGGTATCAAAAACCCTAACAATTTAAATAACCAATTTTTTTTCTCTCTTTTTTTTTGTTTCAAATAAAAAAAAGAAAAGAAAAGAAAAGTAAAAACCTTTTATGAGTCCTCGATAAGTGAGTTGTTTTTATTATGAATGGATTATCATCTACGAGATAATTGATCTAAATTTTAAATGAGAACATTATACGTTGACCAATAAACCTATACATAACAACATTTTTAAGCTCACCCCTTGTACAAATCTTCTTCTTTTCTAGAATTGGCACTATTTTACGATTTTTGTATTGTACATATAAATATATATATAGAGAGAGAGAGGTGTTTGGGATTCTGCGCTCCTAAAAGCATATCTGGTATTCATTACAATAATATTATGGCAAATTACTGTCAAGTATCACACTACGATATCGACAGTCACTACTGACAAGTGTGTGTACCATAATATACCATTGTTAGAGACTTATTTACAATTCGTTTGGTGCAAGCGTTTAAAATGATGGACTGTGGTTTTAAACTTATGGACCCAAACAAAAATGTGTTTAGCATGTGGAACAAAGAAATGGTTCAAAACTATAAACATGGTTTTAAATGGATTAAACTATTAGTTTAGAGAACTTGGTTCTCCCTCTTAAATTCTTCAATCGTCTTGAACCATTCTCAAAGCAAAAATCATTTTCATTTTCCTTCGTAATTACGGCTTCTCAAACACCAATTCTCGTGTGTGATTTTTATTCATGTTTAAGATTTTTACATTCTAAACGTCAATTCAAAACTATCATTTAGACCATATAAGTTCAAAACCATCTATTCAAACCACAAAGTTCAAAACCTCACTAATTCAAACCCGCATATCAAACAAATTATCAGTATTTTGAATGTGTTGGTGTGGCATTTTTGCAACAACATTTTCCCATGAAAAAGGATAATAACAATAACAATAATAATAATAATAATAATAATTTAAGCCTTCGTGGTGTGGCATATGTGTGAAGTTCCGAGTAACTTTAGGCGCATGGCAGCCTAGCGAGCAGCTGCAATTCCAAGAGAAAATCTCGAAATGGGCCAAAACGTACACACAGAAAAGTAGAACTGCGAAGGCACGATATGGTTGTTTGGCCCAACTAATGCTATCAATGGCAAAATCGAAAAAGCCCAAATTAAATTCTAAATTTTTCCTCTATACAGACACAAACATATGAATCTTCAAAAGCTTCTATCAGACCTTCTTTAGAAAAATCAATAATAATAATAATTGAGAATAAGATTTTTCTTTTCCTTTTTTTGTTAGGGTAAAATATATGAGCTTTGAATTCAGCGAAACCAAAGTATTTGAGAGATACAAAATCAAGTACTCACTTCCCCAGCAATCCAATGGAATGAGATTAGGGACAACCAAGAACCATCTTGTAGTGACAAATGATTGTACATATGTATGTAGGCTAGTATTTCATCTTAGATAAACATTTTGCTCCTTTATAGTATTGAACATCACAATTGGTAAAACTGTCAAAATATAGCAGTAGCTGGCTATAGTGTAAGATTCAAACGTACGCCACAAAAAACTAGATTTCTAATCAAAATAGTTTTTAAAAAAACTTTTAGTCATAACAAAATGTTGTGAATAATGTGTATTTAGTCACAACTTTTAGTTTCATTTTTGTTGTGACTAAAATTTTTAGCCACGAGGTTTTCAACCACAAAAACATCGATGACTAAAAATCCCATGATAACAAATTTCAATCACAACAAAAATTGAACTAAAAGTTATGACTAAATACATATTAGTCACAATATTTTATTGTGAATTAAAAGTTTCGCTAAAAGTTGTTGTCATTAAAAATCTAGTTTTTTATATAGTGGTAAGTTTCACATTATATATATACATATGTGCACGCGTGTGTATATGTATAGTTGTCTACGTAGCAGATCAAGACATCATGAGCAATTGGAAGCAGTACTAATTATAACGAGTCTTAGAGGACAGATATAGATAAGATGAACTTCTGCGCCATCAAATGTTGATAGTGACGAGAGAGAGAGAGAGAATGACAGACGGTTTGGTTGTTTGGAAATGCCTAGCAGAAGATATAGAAGGAAAATATTGGCGTTATAAGGAGTTGTGAGATATACAAATGATAGAGAGAAGGAGTAACCTAAATCTAGGGACCATCTTTTAAACAATCATCAAATGACCTGCCAAAAACCATATGGGAGTGCACATCAAAATAGCTGGCCCAACCATATACAGCAAAAATGTGATCTCTCCAAACTTGTCATGAAAGTAACACCACCAAACTTTTAGATGATTTTTTTTTTACCATAATCTTTTTTTTTATCATTGTTTTGGTTTCAACTTCTATACTTCGTTTAGTAACATCTTTCGAACTATATAGTTCCTATTGATATAGTATAAGTTTTCATACGTTACAGTGTAAAATAAATACTTACAATATCAAGCTTTCACTTGCTACGATAAATTAATTCGAATCAGTTTTGTTTCCAAACACACTTTATATGGGCCAAGAATGAAATCCAAATTGTGTCCATTTGTTAATTTTTTTTTTTCATGGAAATAGTTTTAAGAGACCATGGACTGTGAGTTTTTAAGCTCTTAAAGAACCCGACAAAAGGTGGTCCAAATTGATATAAATTGTAGCTTCTATTGGACCACAAGACCACGTACAGCTGTACGACTGGGTCAATTCCTTTCTCAGATAGGGGACCTCCTTATTGTCAAGATTAAGATGGCTAATATTTTCGGCACAAAAGTACGAAAAAAAATTTTTGGTCAAGAATTTTTATTTTTTTCTGAATTATGCCCTTTTCTGTACAAAAGTACAAGAAAATAACGGTCATGCATCATGATGTTTTGCGGCACTTGATCATGAGTCCATTTTGTTTTTTTGTTTTTTTTGGTAAATTAGGTTACGTTCCCGTTCTTATTGACTATGCTGGACTCCAACAGTCACTATTAATTAATATGAAATTTTTTTAATAGACACTAATGTTTTTTCAACAATTAAATATAAAAAAGTGATTTTGATTAGATCTAAAATATTTACTGCCGGTGAAAATTCCCATTGGAGAAGCACTGTAATTAATACGGTATTTTTATCTTTCACAGTCTGCCATGTTATAGACAATTACCAACTTGCCACTTAAATTCAGGTGAAAAAGTAATGTCCTTGATTCACAGTCTCTCTTGCTAACTAATATTCATGGATCAGCTAACATCCGCTCAGAAAAAACCAAGCAAAGCCAAATTAGACAAAAACTCACAGCTTTTTTCTGAATTGGTGTGATAAATTCAAGATAATAATATTATCCTTTAAGTTGTTCATAAGTTGAAGGTTCCTATGCACTCGTAACTAGATAAAGTTGATATATCTTGTATATAACTATTAAGATTAACGAGACAATTGGCCCTATTGAATTACAATGACTCTAATTTATAAAAATTTTACACATGTCTTATAATGATATCATTAAATTTATTTATATGTAATTATATAATACAATATGTAATATTATTAAAATAATTACTATATCATTAAGGATATTTTTAAAATATTTTAAATATTGTGTTAGATTTTAATTTCATAACAATAATTTGAACACGTATTGTAATTTTTTCTAACCTGTTATGCTTAACAACAAGTCACACGTGCCATAATTTGGAAAATAAAAATCAACCCCTTTTTTCTTATCCGTAGATAAAAGTACAATTCTTAGAGACACCAATGGTCTTGAGCATCACAGCTTTTAAAAAGTAAACACTTTTTGTAGGTTACTTTATATAGAACCTACTCTTTATTAGTTATGGCATTGAAAATCATTGGTGTCTGTTTAGTATTGTTATCGCTAAAGCCAATCACAAAAGTTTATTTTTCTTATAATACTGCAACTTAGCTCATGTTTAATAAACACAGCTTTAAACTATTTCTGTTATAATATTTTCTCTCATAAAACTTTAAAAAAAATGATTTCAACCGTTTTTCTAGACATACTATTAATAATATGCCACAACATGATCACTTCCAAAGACCACAAGTTCCACTAGAAAGTATAACTGACTATTACTTTTGTAGCAGGGGTATAACTAGTTTACTTGAAAACTGCATACCAATTCTAAAATTTAGGAAGTATCATGCAACAGCAATTCTCATTGCAAAAAATTAAATTTTTAGTCATAACAATTTTTAGTAAAAGTTTTAGCTAGTCAGAAACTTTAATTTAATTTTTATTGTGAATAAAATTTTTAGCTACAGGGTTTTTAATCATGAAATATTCAGTGACTAAAAACTCATGGCTAAAAGTTTTAGTCATAATAAAAATTAAACTAAAGGTTGTGACTAAATATACATTAGTCACAAGAAAATTTTGCTAAAAACTGTTGTAACCAAAAGTCCAGTTTTTTATAGTGTCTATTGGATGATATTTAGAAAGGAATATGATTTTTTTAAAAAATGTGTTTTTAATTGAAAATTTCCAATAATTCAATTTTTTCATTATCCAACAACAACTGTAATTGTGCTGCATGAATCATCTTGGGACAAAGTAACATAAGGGCATTTAGCAAACCGGTTGGAACTAATAATTTTAGTTTCAAAACCACAGCATGTTAAAGCCTTACACTATAACAACTTTTTACTTTTTACTATAGTTGTTGAGAACTTTGCACTTTAATTGGTTGGAACCAACCGACTTGCCAAATCCCCTCTACAACTTCTTCTCTTATAATTTTAAATATTATACAAGTAACATTCTGACAAAGTTAGTTAGAACTAACTTTTTAATTATGGAATAGTGTAAAGCTATCACATGCTATAATAAAAAAATTGTTATAATATAAAACTCTCACATGCTGTAATATTTTTAACCAAAAATCTAAGTTCTAATTGTGCTTATGGCTTTTTTGACATTGTATAAGAGATCATATGCTGAGAACCGCAAAGACATTGAATAAAGAAAGAAAAAAAGTTTGTGTTTGGGGATTAGTAGGTGTTTTAAGAGGGCGTGCAATTGTTCATTAGATATGTAGGCAAAAAACCATTGAGTATCCAAAAGAGAGAATATATTAATATTGGATCTCGAAATGAGTGGAGAAGAAGAAACGGGTGATCATCATTTTTTTTTTTCCCTGCATGTGGCTATGTTTGTTTGCCCTTTTGTCATGGCTATATCAAGCCTTATAAGGCCTTTTATCATTTTACTTCTTTGCTCTTCATGCTCTTTCACAGCAGAGCAGAATGGCCAGTCTAGAATTTTATGGCCAGTTTCTGTCCCCTATGCGTATTGGGACCACTCCCATTTTTCTCTCTTTTTGTTTATTTTATTTTTAAGGGAGAATCAACTGATAAGGACTCTTTTATATGTATTTTCTAAGGATTTTTTAGGAGAAGTACGAAAAGAGACATTGTTATTAAGACAGTTTTTCATCTATTTTTATTAAATTTCGTTAAATTGTTCTATTTTAATTCTTATATAATCTAACAATTTAAAAGCGTGATTTGTTGGTGGATTTTTTTTTATACCCTACTATAATTTTTTTTTCTCTGTTTACCTTTTCTTTCAATCAGTTGTTATTTCAAAAATAATAATAATAAAAAATCAGTTGTACCATGACCTTGCTCCTTTTTTTTTTTTTTTTTTTTTTCTATATTCAATATGTGTATGGTTGAATGGTTCGATTCCCCAAGTCTTTGTATCAATTATTCTTATTGACACCTTTTTTTTTTTTAATTTGCACGATTTCATGTTGGCTAGTCTCTAGAGTGATGCATTTAATTTGTTCATAAGAATGTAAGAATTAACTTATGTCCATCCTTCATTGCTAAACTTCTACCCAAAATTAAATATTAAAAACATAATTCTCATTGCTAAACTAAATTTAGCATAATAAAGTTATTGTGTATTTGTGTATTGCTGGAGTCGTGCATGTCAAGGAAGCATGGAGAAAAGAAGTGACATGATGTTACAATAGCGGGATTTTAAGGGTGTTTGAAAAATGTGGTTAGAATTACTTTTGAATTGAAAACTATAGTATATAAGAGTTATACTATAGCTCTTTTTTTTATCATTATAGTATGTGAAAGCTTTATACTGTAGCAATTAAAAGTTTTAGTTAGAACTGATTTTATCAAACACCATATTGATGCGCAAGTAGTGCATAGAGTTAATTTCTTAAATCTTAAAAGGAAAGAAACCTGGAACCCCACAAAAAATATGATAGCAATTCCCTCCTTTAATGTACACGTAAATAATATTCACTAGATACATCTTATATAAATCATACTATAATCGCCGGCAGAGTTAGAATTTTATTTCATGGGCCATAAACTAACAATTTAAAAAAATACCAAAAACCCTTTAAAATATCAAGTCCTAATTTTAGTATTTTTTCAATGCACTTATAATCTAAGAAATTAGTTAAATTATTTTTTAGGTAAAATAGATTAAAATGTTACGTTTCAATAGAAAAGTTTTTTTTTTGAATAGTATATATGAATATACAAATGGAGCATATTCGAGTAATAAATATTTTAGCTAAAGAATTAGATAAACATTTATTTACAAAGTATATTATAGGAAGTGCTAAAAGAAAAAATAAAAGTAGGGACACATTTGAAAACAAAATTACCTTAACAAGGACAAATTAGAGAAATGTCTTTATGAGAAAATTGTAATAAAGAGGGTTACATGAAAAAAAAAAAGGTTAAATATGACCACATTTTAGAAAAATTACTTTTATAGGTCATCTTAAAAAATTATAAGAATTTAAAAAATAAAATACTTTAAGAAAAGCAAATTAGAGAACAATATTCCAATAAAGCACCCAGAATTTAATGTGAAAACACAAAACAAAAATATAATAAACAAAAAAAATGTATTGAAATTAGGATTATTGGATAGATATTTGAAATACATATATATATATATATATTTAAAAAAATCAAAATCCCCACCTCCCTCCGCCAGCTGCGAAGACTGAATTTTTTTGTCAACATGGGCACTATGCGAAAAGGTACTGATAGATTTTATCGCATATAGGTACAGTTACATATTTTGATTATTGAATGGGGGTACAATAATGTATTTTAAACTTTTTGTAAGGGCACAATTATAATTTTTCTTGTAAAACAAGGATAAAATTAAAATTTTCAAAATATTTTATGACAAAAAATAATACTTCAAAAGTTAAGTGGGGGCACATGCCCCTATTGAACAATAAGTGGCTTCGCCACTGCCCTCCACCCCTAACTATAATGATACTATTGATTGCTATAAATTATTTTAGTGGTAATAATTCATGTTTTATATGCACTAATCCTTACAATTAAGATTTTTCTCACTGTTATGAAAAGCTCTTGGATGAGTATGTTTTTTTACTTAAAAAACTTTCACCAAAAAATAAAAATAAAAAGCCTTGTCTCCCTCATCAACAAAGTGGTCCTTTCCTCGAAAGATCTACGCTCATAAGCCTCATCTCCATTCTTTGTGAATTCATCGTTACTAGGCGAGATCTTTCACTGCAAAGTTGCGCCCACACAAAGTCATCGTAGCAATATTGACAAACAACTTATTTGGAAACAAAGCAATCAACCATATCTTTACCACTCAAAACTTGTCCATTCTGTTATAAACTTGTCCAACAAAGATATGACATAAACTTATCCAAAAAGGATAGTTGTCAACCAATATACTTGTAAAAATAAAGATCCTAGGTAAACAGTAATAATTGATAATGCAATCATTGATATCATATGTAAATAGTATAAGTAAAAATTTTCGATAAATACCTCATCCCTTACTCATTCATAATACATATCGCATTTATAATAAATAAGATATTCTCTTTCTAAGAATTCTCTCTAAACATGCTTTGTTTCATAATTTTAGTCTTGCATTTCTTAGTTTTCATAATATGTTATCAGCATAAACGCTCTAGTTCCTACACAACTTTCTATATCTAGTAAGTAAAAGTAAATGTATTTATTTAAATAAATTAGTTCTCTTCAATATGGATGGCGATGCCTCTAACTTGTTAATTATTTCTGCTTTAGTTTTATTATGGAAGGCTAAGCAAGAACTTCTTAATTGCTTTTATTTATGGAAGGCTAAGCCTCGTACTTATTAATTGCTTCTATTTATGTTCACTATAGAAGGCTAAGCCTCTTACCTATTAGGTGCTTCTATTTATATTCAACATGGAAGGCTAAGCCTTCTATCTATTGATAGTTTGTTATTGTTCTAACATATACATATTATTATTCATGCATATGTATTTCGTAACTCTCTATTTATTATCCAAAATTTTATTACAGTTGATTATTGTTTATGCATTCATTTATATGTTATTATTACCATATATGATTTTATATTAAAATATCAATCAAGGGTATAACCATCTTTTCACTATTCTAACGGTTATGACACTATTCCAACGATGATAAATAGCTAAATCGCAGCTAGCTTTTGCTCTATAAATTAGTAAATTCTAAACTTCAACATATCATCTTTCAACTTCTCTTCTTCTCTCTATATATTATCAATAGTTAAAATTTTCATAAAATGTTTAATCTTTTCTTAATGTTCATAATTGTTATCTTCATCATGCTTGTTATTCTTCTTATTATTGGAGAATATTCTCCTATATAATCTGTTATTTGTGTTTGTCACATTCTTTATTTTTCCTCTTTTGTTAATTGTTATTATGTTTGACATGTAATGTTTGTACTATTTATGTTTTAAATAAATAAAGTTGTAATTCCAATTATTATTGTATTTTGTTATAGTTATCACCATGGCAAACCTTACAAAGCTTGAGTTCATTGCATTGGATATCGCGGGAGCCTTGGATTCTTGATGTAAAATGCATCTTGACAATCAAAGAAGACAATACCACATCATCTCAAGATAAGGCAAAAGCGATGATTTCCTTCGTAGATACCTTGATGAAGATTTAAAATGCGAATATCTCACTGTAAAACATCTAAGTGCATTATGGAAGGATTTTAAAGAAAGATTTGATCACCAAAATGAGGTTATACTTCCCACTACCCGTGATGAATGGAACGCTTTGTGTTTCTAAGATTTTAAGAAAGTCGGTAATTATAATTCTGTCATGTTCAGAATAGTTTCACAATTAAAATTTTGTGAGGAGGAAATTATTAATGAGAACATGCTGGAAAAGACTTATCCCACACTCTATTCATCCCACAAAACTCTATAGCAACAATATTGGTTGCGAGGTTTTAAAAAATATTCTAAACTTATTTCATCCCTTCCGGTGGCAAAAAAGAATAATGAACTTTTGATTGAAAATCATCAGTATTGTCCCATTGGTTCAACAGCATTTCCAAAAGTAAATGCTACAAGTGTTGAAAACTCTAAATGAGGACATAATCGCGGACGTGGTCGTGGCCGTGGCCATGGACATGGACATGGTCGTAGTTGTGATCGTGGTAGTGGTCGTGGTCGTAGTCGTGGACGCAGTTAAGGTGGATTTTACAACCCTTCATAAAACCACGCGATTTAAAAGAAGCATAATAAAGGGTAAAATGTTTGCAAAAATTCTCCTCAAAATCCTAAAGACTCCTACCATAGATGTAGTAATAAAGGGCACTAGGCTTGAGTCTGCCGAATGCTAGAGCATCTTTGCAAACTTTATAAGGCATCTCTAAAAAAAGAAGAAAGAGAGTTTTACTAAACATCTTGATACTACAGATGATTCAACTCAACATGATGTTGAAAACCCTATAGCAACAATATAGGTTGCAAGATTTTAAGAAATACTCTGAACTTATTTTATCCCTTTCAGTGGCAGAAAAGAATAAAGAACTTTTGATCTAAAATCATTAGTTATGTCCCACTAGTTTAGCAGCATTTCCAAAAGCAAATGCTACAAGTGTTGAAAACTTTGGATGAAGACATAATCACAGTCATGGTCGTAGTCGTAGACATGGTCAAGGTGGTTTTTACAACCCTTCACAAAACCACACGATCCAAAAAAAGCATAATAAAGGGAAAAAAAATTGCAAAAATTTTTCCCAAAATCCTGAAGATTCCTACAATAAATGTGGTACTGAAGGGCACTTGGCTCGAGTCTTCCGAACTCTAGAGCATCTTTGCAAACTTTGTAAGGCATCTCTAAAAATGAAAGAGAAGGAAGGGAGTTTTATCGAAATCTTGATACTACATATGATTCAACTCATCTTGATGCTTTTGATTTTACTGATGATTTTGTTGAAGGAGATATTGATGATAACTAGATATCACTATTACTTTTATTATACCAAACAAGGCTTCTATAAGATATATTCTGTTTTTGTCATGCTACGTATGCCTTATGTAAAATATTATGATTAAAACTTTATTCTCATTGAATTGTTTATTTTTGTGTGAAGCCTGATATGGATTATACTAAAGAAGGAGCAAATTTTAAAGATAATGTTAGGGATATTTACATACGTCATAGTGGTACAATGCACACTATTTTTAAAGTAAAAAGTGCTTCTCAGACCAACTTAGGCAATTGTAAATACAATATTAGGTCCAGTAGACTTGATTGAAGAAACTGGTAAAGCCAGCTTCATATTGCCAAATGGAACAAATTTTTTCATGAATGACGTTTTGTTTTCTTCAAAATCCAAAAGGAATTTGTTAAGTTTTAATGACATATACCTTCATGGATATAATACTCAGTCTGGGACAAAAGAAAATAAAAGGTATATGTACATTACTGCTGAGGTTTCTGGAAAGAAGTACATATTAGAAAAATACCAAAGCTTTCATCAGAATTGCATTATACGTATTTAAATGTGATTGAATCACATATGGTAGTTAAAGAAGATCATCAAATATTGACCTTGTGGCATGACCGTTTGGGTCATTCTGGTTCAACAATGATGTGAAGAATAATTGAAAACTCACATGGACATCCCTTGAAGGGCCAGAAGTACCTTCAAATAAAGGACTAATGTTCATGTACAGCTTGTCCTCATGGAAAGCTGATTTTACAACTATCACCAATTAAAATTATTAGTGAATCACCTGTATTTCTTGAACATATTTAAGGTAATATATGTGGGCCTATTCACCCTCTGTACGGACCATTCAGATATTTTATGGTATTGATAGATTCTTCTAGCAGATCGCCACACATTTATTTATTATCAACTCACAATGTGGCATTTATGAGATTCCTTACCCAAATAATCAAGTTACGACAACAATTTTTTGATTATACCATCAAGAAAGTTAGACTTAATAATGCTGGTAAATTTACATCTCAAGCGTTCAATGATTATTGTATGTCAATTGGGATTATTGTTGAGCACCATATTACTCATGTACATACACAAAATAGTTTGTCTACATCTTTAATTAAGCGCCTCATTATTGCTAGACTATTAATAATGAGACCAAAGCTTCCTATTTCTATATAGGGTCATGCAATTTTGCATGCTGCAGCATTAATTCTCATTAGATCAAGTGCTTATCATAAACACTCCCCATTACAATTAGCATTTGGTCAAACACTAAATATTTCCCATCTAAGGATTTTTGACTGTACAGTATATGTACCAATTGATCCATCACAACGCACAATGAACAAGAGACTCTCTCTCTACTTTTTCTCTCTAAAATTTTTTTTGAAATTCATAACTTTATTCTTGTGTTTCTTAGTTTTTATGACACATTTTGATTTCTACACTCAGAAAATGGCAAGCTCGTACAAAATCTACTCTTTTTCCATCGTTTGCTTTTCTTCTTCTTCTCTTTTTCTAATATTGAGAGTAAATTTTTAGTTCATTAATGTTTTAAATAGTATTTAATACAGACAAGGAATCGTAATGTTGGTATGTTTAAAAAAATTAACAACTTAAAGCGGTATTTTGAAACTGATTTTACAAATACAAATATATTTTAGATAGTTGTATAATAAAGTGGACAAAAATAGTATTTTCAATAAACACAATAGGTGATTTGGATTTTTTTTTCCAAATAACTAATACATATTATTGAAGGTAGTTTTGGTATTTTCAAAAACTTCGCTGGTTAAACATGGGATACCAAACTATTTTGAGACCATTTTAAAAGATAATGAGGTATAATTAAGTATTTTGAAGCATTTATAAGAGAAACAAAAATGACATTTTGACCGAACACAATATTTGGCGTATTTGGTATTTTTTTCTTAGAAATAATAGGTTTTTTTTTTATTTTTTTCTTTTTTACCTGAATGACCCGAATATGACATGCCAGTGACAATAACAATAAAAATGTGGAGGTGACTTGACGCAACTGGCGCTAAGATGCATGTAAATGAATGATCCACATCATATAACATAATAAACTATACATCCTATATACATGCGCTTTATCAAGACTTTGACTAATGTTTATTCATTGGTCACGTATCGAGCTTAAAAAACTACGTATGATTACGACCACAACTGATCACTTAACTATATTTTAGTATCTGCCTAATACAAATAGCCAAATTCTAGCTCCTTTTATATATAATCGAATGAGATTTGGTGGCTTTCCACCAGTGGTGCACATTTTAAAATTGTGTAAATAGTTAAATTTTGTCAAAATTAATTTTTTTTTTTTACGAATCTATTGATTGAAAACATATACTTACCGATAGGTATCTTTTTCAATTTTTAACAGAAAATTTACCATAATGGAAAATATAGGTAATAGGAATAAAAAATGGGGCTAAAAAGACGATCTCTAGCTTGGTAAGGAAAGTGCAATTATTCCCTTGCAGGTTGATGGCACATGACCTCCAATTCAATATCACAGCTCATGAACCACAGATTTGAAAATATGTTTCAGAGATTCATGTCTCCCACAAATACCCGCGCAGTGATCACTTTCATCTTTAAATTAGAAGACTTTAGACTAAGAACAATAAAAAGGTTCCCATTACTAATTCTAAAGCATTTGTGTTGTAGTATGAGACCTTTTTTTCCTTTAAAAAAAGAAAAAGATTATCAACATCAATTACCCTTAAACTTTAGGATCTTTCATATTTTGTTCTCTTAAACTTTAAAAATATCTACTTTACTCTCTCTTCGAATTTTAAAACTCTTCACTTTATTTTTTAAACTTTAAAAATCACTACTTTGTCCTCTGAACTTTCAAAGCTCCTCACTTTGTCTCATAAATTTTTAATTTTTCATTCAAAGATGAGGAGATATTGTTGGATAATGGACAAAATAATAGATAAAATCTCATTTTTTGCCCTTACAGATAACCTATATGCGAATTATATAGACTTGATTCGGTCTATTTGAATAGAAAATTGGAAGTTCAAGGCAAAATGAGGAGCTTTGAAAGTTCAAGGGTAAAGTAGTGATTTTTGAAGTTCAAGGAATAAAGTGAAAAGTTTTAAAGGTTCAAAAGAATAAAGTGATGATTTTTCAAATTCATGGGTAAAGTAAGGGAAAACCTAAAAGTTAAAGGTCATTGATATTAATAACGAAAAAAGGTTGTGATGTGTAGTGGAGCCTAATTATATTGTACACTTTTGGGTAATGTAGACCTATATATATGTATTATATTAGAAGGCATTTTTAGTGTAGTTAGTTTTTGTAGAGAAAGAAAACTGAAAGACAATTTTGTATATTTCGTACAACGCGAAGTTGATGTAACTCTTATATTGAGAATATTTTTGTATACATATGTGTTCTTTGTTTATTTTATTTTTTTATTTTCTTATCGCTCTTGAATAGTTGGAATCGGGGCTTTTTAATTTATACACTTGATATGTTCTCTAACTTGATTAACAAAAAATCAAACATAGATTCTTAATTATATTATATGAACAAAAAATCAAACATAGATTCTTAATTATATTATATGTATTTTATTTAATTTCGTCCTTATTAACGCTGACATTAGTGATAGTATTAATCAATTGATTGCGTGATTATATCAATTATAACAAAATTTTAGAATTAGGACATACCATGAAACTAGAAGCGCACAAATGAATTTTGTCCTCTTTTTTATTAGTGGATCCCAGAATTTTCAAAATTTGAGGAAGGAATGATACAAACGATCTTCCATTTAGATTTTTCATATTATATTTTGAATTCCACGTTGTAAAGTACGTATTATATATAAATAAATAAATATGGACATATGACAAGTTGAAAAGCAACAAAATTTAAATCTTAACGGTTATACTTTGATTAAGAAAATAATCATTCGTTAAAAGTGATCATATCAACGATCGACCACTTTGAGGGAGGAACTTTCTTTTTCTCCCGACAAAAAGGTCATGCGATAATGGTATATTAGTTGGGAGAAAAAGCTTGATGTTCCTATAATGAAGATTGATCACCACTTGTTGGTATTTTAAGTATTTGTGAAACACTAGCTCACTTGCTTATATATAGAATTAGGATATGCAGATAATTATTGTATAATTTGAGGCCATGAATCTAATCTTAATTGAAGTACTTGTGCAATATTCTTAGTTTTGCTAAATTAAATAATGAAAAGGATAATTAAAATTAAGGGCAACTAGAACATCTTAATTAGATTGACATCTTTTAGCTGAATCATCCTTTCTCGGACCCTCCGCTCAAATTTTTATGAAATAAAGACAAAAAAAATAATTAGGAAAAAAATTAATACAAATGTCCGGAAAAAAAAAAAAAAAAAAACCCCACTAGAAAATGAAACCAATTGTAGTTTCGATAGAAACTAGTAGAAACAAGAATATATAAAGTATGAACCTCTCTACAGTACAGAATTAAAACCTTCTAAGCAAAACCCTTTAGGAAATCAAGGAAAAAGAGTACTCAATCGCATTGCTCCTAAAACAAAAAATTCCTGGGAATCAAGGATATACAAAATTCTGAATCTGTCTATATTAGTCATGGCCACCACTACGCCCTCCCACCTTCAGAAAGAACCACACGACCATTGCTCGTGTGTCGTGCTCGAGCACAAAGCCAATAAAAATGGTGGATCTAGAGATAGTGACAATGTGGTAAGGAGATGAATATAAGAAAAATCTTACATGGGTGGCTGCCCTCTTGTAAGAAGACCTTAATTAGGCTGTATGCAAGAAGACCACTGGCGTGACACTAAAGAAATCCTAGGGGACAAGCAGTGGCGAAGCCAAAAGTTTTTGTAAGCGGTTGTACTATGTGAAAAATTGTTGATATTTGTTAGTACATGCAAATATAGTTATATGTTTTGATTATTTAGTAAAAACACAAATCATTAATTTTTTTTTAAAAAGAATGCATAATAATATATTTTGATTTTTTAATGGAGACACAACTATAATTTTTCATATAAAACAATAGTACAACTAAAATTTTTATAAATTAGTGAAAAAAAATTAATATACTTCAAAAACTGAGTCGGGGGCTCTGCCAATGGCGACAGAGAACATGTCTGACAAACCCTGCGACCTTGCTTGAGGGCATCCCGTGATTTGGTCCAACATCGACTTCTTGGATTCTGTGTAGAATGCAACCACCTTGCAATGCCAATAAAGGGATTGGGTAACAATGAAGGGCGATGTCAGAATCATAGAAAAAGGAAAGATTTAAAACCAAACTAATTCCCTTAATTTTCAAAACATTTGATCATTATTAAAGGGATAAGGAGTCATTTTTCTATACCAAACAACTGTACATTTTGCCACATACAGTCACTGTCACTGAATTTGAAGTGAGAAACAATATTTCTCTTTTGTCACCTTCAATTATATTCTTTTCGATATTGTATATTATATAGTCCAAATTAGAACCGGCAGAGATGCCCGGCAAATCACGTCTTTCTACTTGTTACTAATATAATGTGTGAAAAGAGCAGTTTTCTGATTATATTCATGAGTACGTTGATGGTTGCTTTTGCCTTAATCTTTGATTTGTCTCCATGTGCTCGGCATTTTCTGCCAATCATTAATTTCCACACACACACACACACATATATAAGTCCAACTGGTTTTTTTTAATTCCAACTAAAATTATTTTTTATACACTAGTACTGTATCAAAGCAAGTCTTTATTATTTTCTTTTGCTTCTTGTTTATATTTTTATCATTTCTTAATTTCGATTTTATTGGCGTATGAATATAGCTACTTCAAAAAAAAAAAAAGGTGTATGTATAATTTTTAAAGATAAAAAAATAAAAATATTTTTACAATATTTATAAGAGCAAGGAATTTAGCATCCTAGCAAGTTATCAATTGAACATGATTGTGATATGTTTATAGATCATATATAGTATTTTATCATTTTTCTTAATCATTCTATTTTGTTTCTTTATTCCTAAGCACAAAATAAAGTTATTTTTTCATCTAATATTTAAATGGCTATTAATTGAATGCATGATAGATTGAAAAGAGAGAAGAAATTAATCTTTTAGAAAATAATAAAAATTGGGTAAGAGTCAATCTTGTCAGAACTTAGTAAGATCTTTTTTAGTGTCTATCATAAATTCTATCATCCAACATGGGTTCATAATTCATAAGATTTTCTTATTTACATCTTTTTCGTTAAATTATTATAGTTATTTATTATTGGTTATAGTACATGTACATTTCTCAGTACTATAATTTTATATGTCAAAATATATACCCAAAAAAACAAAATGGGAACTATTTTTTTATTGACACATGTATAACTTTTTTTTACAGTTAGAATATTAGTATAATTTTTTTTTTTGAAAAAAGGTGAGAGAAATATTCAAAATCTTGACCTCCATATTGAATTGTGGGTCTAAATTTACAGTTAGAATACACCTAAATCAAAGAATCTCTTAAAACTTCAGTGATAAATTCAGTGATTGGTGAGAGAAAATTCCTCAAAACACAAAGGCGCGCCGTTAACGTAAGAAATCTAATCATAGTACATTTAGTTAGCTAGTTCATAAGAGGAGGGGAGGGTCAGCAGGTTTGTTGCATCATTGATGAGCACGTTGGCTTTGCTTACTCAGGAAGCCACTCCAACATCATAACTCATTAAATAATCAAGCGCGTGTATATATATATATATATATATACACACATATATAAAGGTGCTTCTTATTTACTTTTTGTATATCTTTTTTCAATCATCCCTCGTTGTATTTCTTGCGCTTTTCTTGAAATACCAAAAAATCCCTACACTTGATTAATACTATTAACTTTCTTTTTTCTACTTACCCACTAAATAAGCTTATAATTTTTTTCAAACATTTTTTTTTTCAGTTTATATACTAAGTGAAAGTTTTTTCATAATATAATTTTTTCCTTTTTATTAAACCAAATTTTGGGTTTCGCGAAACAATAATCGGTGGTGAATTATAAAGGTTTATATACAAATCGAACAAATTGTATTTCCTTACTTAAAAACAAGAAGGAAAACGTAGTTTTTTTAATATCGTGTTCTTTACATCAAACCAAAGAGTGGTTCTCTTTACTAAAGCATATAACTTGCAGTTATTTATGTATCAAACAATTTGCAATATATATATAATTATAAGTAGTATATATAAAACAATATTTAAAATAAGAATTTTTAAAAATAAACTATATATATATATATTATGGGAGCCTTCATATTGGAATCTATTTTTATTTTTTGAAAAAAATAATACACAAATTTTTTAGAAGGGAATATATATATATATATGTATATAAGATAGGATGTATAATAAGTATTTATTTAAAACACTATTGTCCTTAAGAGTAATTTTATTAATAGTTAATATAATAATAAATAAATGTTATTAAATAAGGATGCATGAAAAATAAAATAGAGCCTGTCAATAGGCATACCCTATGCATAAATAAACTTTCAGTTTTTTTTTAAGTAATCCAACATGACGATTGGGCTGTGGTTGTTGGTGTCTTGTTGTGCCAAGTTACTCCCCTTTTATAGTTTTTGGCACACGTCTTTTTAATGCTATTTGTTTGCACTGATAATTATACCGGTTTTTGTTGAGGATTACACCTTGTATACAGTGTCATTTACATTTTAGAGGCAGAATTACAATATACGAGGGTGGGTGGTCGCTCCCTTAAATATTTATCCTTTTTAATATAGTTTACAAAATTTTATAAACATTTTATTCTACACTTTTAAAGTTATATATCTTCTTTATTTATTTTTGTATAATATTAGCATATATTTCGTCTCTTTTAACTTATTTTTTTAGCTCCACCCCTGTTTATATTATTTCTCTTCCTCGAAGAAATTAGGCTTTAGCTGGAAAGTAGATGATGTTTTAGAATTGTATATTAATATCACGTTGACAGTGATTGGACCCCATATATAATTAACTAATCAACCCTTAATTAGAATCTTTTGGTGGAAAACAAACATTAGAATTCCGTCTTCAAGTGTGTTTACATGTATATTCATTTTCGTTAATTCATTATAATTATTATTCTAGGGGGAAAAAGTCATTTACCAAAATACTTTAGTGTAATATATATTCTTTCAAGTTTTTAATTTTTTTTAATACTTTTTTGCCTGCTCAAAGTAGATCTTAGATTGTCATAATCTACGGTCCCTCGGGACTTTGGTGGGCATTCACCTGAAGTACTTGGCGAAATGAGTACTCTCTAGTTGTCATCACATGTGCTGACAAAGACCTTCCTACCATGCTTTCACTAAAGTTGCCACTCACTTTATCAAAATGCTTGATAGAAAGAAAGAGAGGAAAAACTAAAGAAATTTTGGACATTAACGGGATAATTAATCGTTAATATCTTGCCAAGACATTATACAAGGTAAAAAAAAAAATAGAAAGAAAGAAAGAAAAAGACATTCTTAACTTTTATCCGGAGCTTACAAATAAAAAAAAAAAAAAATTGAATACCACGAATATTAATTGGGCGAAGCCATCATAAAGAGCTTGCATAGTTTTAACGAAAACCAATGCTATTCTCTATTGAAATGAAGAGAGGAATCCCAAGACATGAGAGGGAGAGAGAGAGAGAAAGAGAGCGTTTTGACAGCCAAAGCTAAAGCATTTTGGTTTTATTTGACAACGAGAACTTATTAGTTTTAACTGTTACAGTATAAAACTCTTATATGCTATAATATCTTAAGTTTAATTATATAGTTTCAACTCTATTTTTAAACATACAAAAAAACACTCTACGCAATCAAAACGTAACTTTTTTTTTTCATATATTTCGACGAGAACATAAATTTTTTATTGTGTTTGAAATAATGTCTTACACCATTTTTTTAGAAACACTCCACTTCATACTCATTTTTTATGTTTTACACATCATATTAAAATACATCATATTAAAATTATATCCTACATATTACTCTAAAAAAATGTGTTAAAAACTTTTTTCACAATTTTGTTAAACGGAAGAACTAGGTGCATCATTCTTATTCCCTACGTTTTACACATGTTTTTCCTTTTTGGTTAACATCGTGTCTTTCTCTTGTATTTTTATTGAAATCATGCATTTTGCTCTGTATGTTTAGAAATGTTGCATCCTAATAATCTCAACGTTTTTTTTTCTTTTTTTGGGTAGATTAATTATATCTACGTATACCAGTCATGTTAGAATTATCTATATATAATATTAATTTACAAATCTTGTTGAAAAATCTCTCCCTCACGATTTGGAAAATACAAGAAATTTCATCAAAATTACGTGCTTTACTCTACTTTTAGAAATGTTGAACCTATTTTCCATATTTACAAATCGTGTTAAATTATCCCCACGTGTTATAGATTTTTTTTTTTTAATCAAATTTGTGTTTAAAACCTTCCTCTCGATTTGTAACGTAAGGGGTATAGATGTAACATTCCTGTTCTCTACGTTCTAGACACATAATAAAAATTCTCATTTTGTTTTATTTAAATTATTTGTTTTATTTTACACTTTTATACAAAATGCTGCCCTTATTTTTTTATCTTATACAAATTATATTAAAATTATCCGCTACATATTTTACAAATTCTTAAAATCCTCTTCCCAAAATCATCAAAACAACCACTCTCAGTTTACAAAACCTAGATCTGGAATATTGCATTATTCGATAATAACACGTGTACAAAAGTTCTCATTATAATCCTTATTTTTGTCTAATAGCTCTCAGAACATAGTTGGAGGCAAAAGTTTTAATCTAAAATATATATTGTTAGTAATTCAAATATTTTTATAAGAAAAAAATAATCTACTATACCAAAATTGATATGAAATAAAATAACTTTTAGTTTAAATATTTTTACAAAAAAAAATATCTACAATAACAAAATTAATTTATACCAAAATTTTTTTATCCGAATTATATCTCTTCCTAAAGTCAAAATCTCACACAACAATGCTTAACAGGAGACTTCACTTGAAACAATTCAGAAGAAGACGAGAAGAACCAAAAAAAAAAAAAGCACTAAATTTTAAAAAAGTGAGAAAAAAGATCGATGAACTGAAAATGACTTGTCTTTGTTGTTACTATAGTATGTAATAGCTTTACACTGTTATAGTATGTGAAGCTTTACATTATTTATAGCTGATAGGGTGTTTAGAAGGGTGATGGAAACCACTTTTACAGTAGCATGTGAGAGTTTTATACTGTAGCATATTTTTTTATTGTTACTGTAGCATGTGAGAGCTTTATACTGTTTATAACTGAATTTATGGTAAAAATTAAGTAGTGAAAACCACCGTCAAATACCTTATAAATTTATTGTAGAAACTGTAGTTCTTACCGCTACGTCAAACATGAGGTTTGTCTTTTGCCTGTCTCCATCTTCCGTCTCAACTTTTCCACTGTTTTTGCTGCTCATTTCGTTCGTTCTAATTAACACACACACATAAACAAACAAACATGATTAATTAAAACCAATTTGAATTTTCATGTTTCTTTTTTTGTTATTTATTTTATTTTTATTTTAATATAGATATGGTTTGTCGTATTAAATAATATAGTAGAAGTGGTGGAGGGTTGGTGTTAGGCTCTTCCCTTCAACCTCGAAACCTCGTCGTTTTCTTTTCTTCTTTCTCCTTTCTTCTTCTTCACTTCTGCTGTTTTAGAGAGAGAGAGAAAGAGAGCTTTTGTTGTTTTCTTTTTGACTCTGTTCGAGATATACAATATATAAATACACACAAACATATAGACATAATAATAATAATCTCCAGGCATTTTTGCCTGCCTTTGTCCCTCCTCCATTTTTTTCTTCCACTTTCAAGTTTCCCGCTCTCTTTTTCATGCATGAACTTTCTCTCTCTTTCTCTCTCTCTCTCTCTAGACTGTAGAGTTGGTTCTAGTAAGAATCTGGTTCCAATGCTTTTTCTTTCTTGCTTGCTTTCTTTTTTTTTTTTCAATTTTTTTCTTTCTCTGTGTGTGTAGCATGTTATTTCGTTTTCATTTTCCCGGAAAGTAACAGGGAAAATAGAAAATGAATACCAAAGCCCGCAGCACCAATCTTCAGGCCATGAAAGCTGCTTCAAATCATGATAAAGTAAGTTTTTTTATTATTTTTTTTCAATTTTTGGGTTTTCAGAATTTATCATTTCTGGATTGAATATTATATAAATGAAGAAGGTTTTTTTCTATTTGAACCTGATGGGCAATCCGAAATGAATGTTGAAGTTCACTTGAAAAAGAAAAAGGACTTTGAATAAATTTTCAGAGCTGCTCATCGTTCTTGAATTTCACATTTAATTCATAAAGAGAGTATATATTTTTTTTTCTAGTATTTAATTCTTTCTTTTGCTTTTTTAACACTGTCCAATTCTACACTTAAATTACCTGAAAAGAAAAAGAAAAAAAAAGTGATAAATAAATAAAGGCAAGTTCTTTTGATCCAAATCTGAATTGGTCTTCTTTCTTTCACTTCTTTCAAGAAAAGAATAGTTTTTCTTTTTTCTGTTTGCTTTTTTACTCGGGCATGCAGATAGATCCGTTTTATATATATTTAAATATTTGATAATATCTTTTTATTTTTTTTATTTTTTGTGTTTTTGAATTTCTTAAGAAGGAGAAGATGGATAGTCGGGTGATGAGCAGAGTCATGCGTTCTGAGAAAACTGTGGCCAATAGGCGTCGATCGAACAGGGAAAGGAAAATGGCCTTGCTTCAAGATGTATATATTTATTTATTCATTTATTTTGGCATTATTTCTTTATTTTTTTTCAATTTTTTTTTTTTTAATTTGTTGATGTGTTTTTGACAAATATAAAGGTTGATAAGCTGAAGAAGAAGCTTAGACATGAAGAGAATGTGCATAGAGCATTAGAAAGGGCTTTTACTAGACCTCTTGGAGCCTTACCTCGTCTTCCTCCATATCTTCCTTCATATGTAAGTGTTTAAATCTACAATTACAATGTTGACTTTTTTCTTTCCCCTATTTATTGTGATTTTCTCTTATTCTCTTCTATCTCCAATGCCAAAAAAGATAAAATGAGATGTTGAAGTGTAATGGGGTATTGCGGGATTTTTCGGTTTCAGACATTAGAACTTCTTGCTGAAGTGGCTGTGTTAGAAGAGGAGGTTGTTAGGCTTGAAGAACAGGTTGTGAATTTTAGGCAAGGTTTATATCAAGAAGCTGTGTATGTGTCATCATCCAAGAGGAATATTGTGGAGACTTCCAATGATTTGATTGAGCAAACTCCGGTTAAAAGCGCTAAACATCAGCGGTCGAAATCTTTGCCTCAATTTGAGCTCAATTCTGCAACCAGTTCATCAGCCACCAAGTCTCTACCTTCTCTTGCTAGAACTAGTTCAAGTAGAAGGCTATTTTCCAATGATGCAGTGTATGTCAGAAACGGGAATTGTTCCACTAGGCAAGTTAATGGAAGACAAACTCCGAGAAAACCCTGAGATACCTTCGTCGCCCTCAGAAGATTCGCGTGGAAAAGAGAACCGGTTGTGGACAAATTTTGTGAAGGATAAGACGTCTCCCGAAAAGAAAAATTCCAAAGCGGTAACCCCATTGAAGAAACCTCCAATCAAGCATGAACAAAAGGACAAGACTCCGGATTCGTTGAAACTACAGGTATTACTGTACAGTTGAAATTTTCAAGTTAGAACTTGTCTCTGCCTTGTTTTTCGGTTGTGTTAATTGCATCTTTTGATTGTGCAGCTAGAAAGCAGACTGGTAGAACATGAAAGAGCACAAGAGAGTTGTTCTGGATCACCAGATAGCAAAGTAATTGAAGCTGATTGCTCACCTAACAAATTATCTGAGAATATTGTCAAGTGTTTGACAAACATTTTGCTGAGGATGAGCATATTAAAGGACAGAGAAACCGAGTTTCGAGATCCTTATGGAATATGCTTGGAGTTCAGAAATTCAGACATTGGCCCTTATAAACATCTGTGTGCTATTGATGCTAGTTCAATTGATATCAGCCGTACCACAGGTGCATTGTTTCTGATGCACAGACTCAAGTAAGCGAACATTATTTGTAATCGTCATATTATAAAACTGAAACTGTTGAGCCAATTGAGGCTAGTTTAATTAGTGTTTAGTGGGCGTATGAGTTGTTTTCAATGTTTTGAGACGTGGGTTCAAGTCTCCGGGAATAGAAAAATTATTATACATTCATGTGACTGATATACAAGTATATGCATATATTCTTTTGCTCACCAAACTTATGCTATAATAATAATCACATTCAGGTTCCTACTCGGAAAGCTTGCCTCTGTGAATTTGGAGGGTCTTAACCATCAGCAGAAGCTTGCGTTTTGGATCAACATTTATAACTCTTGCATGATGAATGTAAGATGTTTTCCCTTCATATACTAGCAATTGTAAGACAACAAATTTAGAGCGTTTCAATTGCGAGGTTTACTAAATTTCATTTTTGAACTATGCACCATTTTCATGCTTTTATAAACTTGTGTGTAATTTTTGTAGGCGTTTCTTGAGCAAGGTATACCGGAGACCCCAGAGATGGTTGTAGCACTAATGCAAAATGTAAGGACAACAGTTTTGTTTTTGTTGTTGTGTGGAACGGTGCCAAGGCCGTGTGTTCAATTTTTTAGTACTTGGATATCAGTGTTGATTCGTTTTCGAATGATGTCCCGACTGAAAATTTTTTATTGAGAATTATTAAGCTGCAAATGATTATCAGCATTAGAGGATATAGTTGTAAGGTTGGGCTCGTTTGCCCCACACTGCTTCAAAGGACACTCATGAGTGCTTCCAATATTTAGTACTCTGATGATGTCAGGTACTGTCAGGTGAATCACATTGCAACTAACTGCATTTTCGCTCTGTTTGCTGCAGGCAACTATAACCTGTGGGGGGACACTTGCTGAATGCGATTACGATCGAGCATTTCATCTTGAGACTACCTTACCACTTAAAATTTGTGAGTTCATTCACTCATCTCAGGGGGAAAAAGATAATAATAATAATAATAAAAGAAAGAAAGACTTAACCTTTGCATCGAAAATTAAATTGCACTGTGTTTCTATTGTTACACAGAACTGTCCAAAACCTGCAAAAAATGACGAGATGAGAGCTCGAAGTGTATTTGGGTTGGAGTGGTCCGAGCCATTGGTTACATTTGCGCTCTCTTGTGGAAGCTGGTCCTCTCCTGCTGTAAGTTTCATCTCAAAATTATGCAAAGATGAATTAAAAGAACAGTTATTTCTAATGCAGCTAGTTTTTGTCTTTGAGAAACAACGGTTTTACTTAGTCAACTGATGCCTAGAAAACTGTTTCCTTTTTTCCCCCTTAAAGTGATCCTTAAATCTTTCACTGTTGGTAAAATGAAGGTGAGGGTGTACTCAGCTTCTCAAGTTGAAGAAGAGTTGGAAGCAGCAAAAAGGGAACTATCTACAAGCAACAGTTGGTATCTCAAGGACAAACAAACTAATTATACCAAAACTATTGGATTGGTATCTTCACGACTTTGCAAAAGATATGGAATCATTACTTGATTGGGTGTGCCTTCAACTTCCTAAAGAAGTGAGAAATAAAGCAGTTAAATGCCTTGAGAGGAGGGGAAGACAGCCTCTTTCACAGGTCGTGCAAACAATGCCATATGACTTCAGCTTCAGGCTGCTATTACGCCGCTGAATAGGTTTGTTTGTCTCTTCTCATGCTCTGTCTGCATGGCCGTGAACTTCGGATGTAATCTTTTCACATACTAGTATATAAATCGACACGATAAAAGTACATAATCCGGCTCTTTTTTTTCTTTCACAAACAATCGGTGGGCAGTGTGTTCATCTCCCAAACCGGATTTTGATGATTGGTTTATGAACACATGGTGTAGGGGAATAAACGTACTTTGAGGCTGCCAATGTCTTTTTACTTGAATGCATCGAAATGCTCTTTTATTTTTTGAACTGAAACAGTTCAAACGAATATGGTGAATGCGAGTTGAAGCATCTTATGCACAACAAAATGTGAGAAATTATAGGTTTAAACCAGTAAAAGAACTGTTTCTTTAAAAATCAGTGGATCTCCACAAGTCTAACGTCTGAGCATCTTAAAGCTGAGATTTACTTTGGTTGCGAAATCAACGATTGTACATATTTTTGCCCTACCATTCAAAATCATACTTGAAGAAAAAGAAAACGATTCAAATTTGTAGCTGGAGATGTTATTACATGTAATGTGAAAAATGACTCCCCAACCAAGAAGACCAAACCCCATGTTTTGCATTGTAGAAACATTTTGCGCAAATGAGATTTTAATTTTATGTTGGGCGTTATTTATGTGTGAGATAATGCCTTTCGTCGTCCATAGCGACGGGAAGGGGGCCAGAGATAATCTCCCTCCCTGCCGGTTGTCTTTTGTTTTCTCCTTTTAGGGAACATGCGGGCATCTGCAGGTCAACAGATCTGGCCCACCAATTCAACATTTATGTTTTATCCCTCCATTTTTGACCCTCTTCTTGATCCTTTTCATGTTTCGCAAACATATGAGTGTGAGAGAGAGAGAGAGATGACAGAAGAAATGAACGAGGCACGCTACCAAGGAAAAATAAAAAATAAAAAAAGTTCCGCAGGTCAAAGGTTTTATGAGACTGCCTATGCATCAGTTGAAAAAAGCTGATTTGTTTAACTCTAATTTTAAACATCCATGATTTTACAAAGAATACTTCTTTACAAAACTGTAGATATCAACGACATACCGTTCTTTTTTTTTAAAAAAAAAAAGGAAAATAATAATACAATAAGGGCAAAAAGCAGCGTGGCTCTAAATAACCAGGAAAAAGAAGACACATACAAACTCAACAAGAAACAAATTATACATAACCCCGCACTGCCATTTGCTCCCTCTAATGTAAACGTCAACACCCTCGAGAGGGCATTCTCCGTTGGCAACTTCGATGGGGTGAAAAAGGTGGACCAACATTTTGGGACTGTCTCTCCAAGCTATCCTATAAAGCCGCAACCTGCCACAAACTTTCTTAAACTTAGCCAAATGGTGACGGAACTGGTCCTGAGAGTGCATCTGATCTTTTAATGCTTCCCATGCCACAAATAATGCATCCAGGCGCCGAAAGAGCCGAAAACTTGGCCCCACAGAGATCACAGACGTCATAACCAATAGTTGACAGACGACTAAGAGTAGCATAACAGAACTGAGACGGATCTTCCAATGGATCAATGGACTTGTTGGAGAAACCCCTCTGAACACACATGTCTATTAGGCTCCTTAGCTCATCCTGTTTACTTGGAGGCGCTTTAGAAAGAAGAAGTACGAGCATTTGCTTGGAATAGGCAAAATTCTGCACTTCCATATTACGTTTTATGGCAGTTCGGATGCAGTTTATCCGGTGCTTTGCCAGAAGAGGCAATGATCCTAGATGACGAGAAAGTCTTGCCATCTCGTCTTTTGCACTGATTGCACTGGGGCCTTGGACTTTCTGCAGCCTCCCAATTTCCTGTGGCAGAACCCAAAAGAGGAGTGTGAGAATATTGAGTCAACACGCATTGTGATGACAAAGGATGGAACGGGAACAGGACACCTTTTCAAACACAATTAAAAGTTTAGCAGGGTTAATTTTGACAATAATAATAAGAATAATAATAGTTTGATATTTTATGGTCAGACGCTAAGAATGTAAGAACTAGGAAAACATCAAAAGTTGGCTGTCCTGAGCACCAAATGGGGTTTGGACTACAGTTCTGAAGGTGACTGGTCTCAAGGAACCAAGTTTATTCTTGGCTTGATATAGGACTTGTAATTACAGGTACCTGAAGAAGATTAACTGCCAACTTGTACTGAGCACAGATGGTTGCTTGGGCTTTAATATCAGCTCCACGGGACTGATCCTTTGCGAGTGCAAGAAAAGCTTCATCAAAACAAGACAAGGCATCTGAAAGTTGATTCTGTTCTAGGTGAGCAATTCCTGTCTTGAAGCATACAGAAGCCACAGCACCACGAGGAACCTGATATGAGGAATTCCATAAACATTTTGTTCAATCAAACTTGATAAATAAAATAAAAGAGCAAGAATAAGATTGTTTTGGATATTGGGAACGTGCGAAGTTTTGAAAGGAACATTATGAGATGTTGGAAACCTCCGGATCATCCACATCTGGAACTTCGTTTATTGACTAAAATCTGCATATTAGAGTATTACCTGTCCAGGACGCACAGAAGATGGTGGTGAAGGAGGACGGGCTGGAGGCTTTCCAGAATCAGCAACTCCAAGGGCGCTAAGATCAAGAGGCTGTGTGGAAATTGGAACTGGAGTTGGCTGTGCCTGAGGCTGTTGCAGGCCAGCAGATTGGCCTGAGGCTTGTGGTGGAACACCACCATCAGGAAGTCCAATTGAGTCCAGTTGAACAACAGGTTGTTGAGTGATTTGAGGGGGAACACCACCATCAGGAAGACCAATAGCTTGAGATGTTGGAACCTGTTTAGGCGTAACATTGTTGCTTTGAATTCCTTGAGAAGCTTCCTCCATTTTTGAAAGATAAGTCCCTGGAGGAGGCAGTTGGGCTGCAACCTGAAGGGATGGTATGGTATTCTGGAAAAAGTCCTCTGGAATGGGTCCAGATGTAACTCCCATGGCCATTACCATGGGAGCCGGTTGTGATACCGCTGCAGGTTGTGTCAATGAGCTTGTACCAAACGGATCAGCAGACACGGAAACTGCAGGAGACACTGTTGCAATGTTAGAAGATGACGGGGGTAAAATCTGGCCAAAGTCCTGCGACCCACTGGTCAATGACTTGGTTCTGCTTATAGGTAGACCCAATCCTTCGCCAAGCTTGAACTGCTTTGTGGCTTCTTTAATCTTATTCACATCCACTGTAGTTGAAGTAACTGGCTTATCACGTATTCTAATGTGTATTTTTTTAGCTTTTGACACCCCCTCCTCGTCACTGCTGCTACCATCAGCAGCACCATACATGGATTTCTTGAATTCTTCTTCAGCTTTAGCTTGCTCATCTGCTGCAGTAGAACCAGGAAATTGTTTCGTAAGGGTTTCCAGACCCATCAAGGAACTGCCCTTGGAATCACCATCCACAACGGCTTTGGACTTGTTAGATATGCCAGAAGCAATTGAAAGACCATTTGGCATATTGTCTGCACCTGCAGGAGGTGTAAGAGCTCTCATCAGGCTATCTTCCCTCACTTCCACAATGTTGCCTCTTCCTTTAATTGAACCCAAGTAAACACCAATATGATCAGCAATTGTAGACGGTATGGTACCATCGTCAGTCTTCATGTATGGCAACACTTCAGTAGCCAATGCCCACTGAGGAATAGCCTTCAAGTTAGTAGGGGTTTTAATTTCCCAGTTTCCACCACCCCATTCAGGCCCTTTGGGAACCATACTCTCTGCGGCAAAGTTGGCAAAAATGCCTTGGGTCCACCCAGTAGAGCGAACTCTTAATATCCTCTCACAGTACCGCCTCAATTCTGAATCAGAGCCATCTTCTTCCAATTTTTGAGCTAGACGCCGCATTGCACTGGGATTTAGGTGGCATATGAATAGATCAAGCATGCTTTCATAGTCTGCTATAACTTCAAAAGTTTCTTTTGCACTATCAAACTGAGCAAACCTGCAATTCAAGCGTTCCATTCAACACAAGAACCATCAGTCAGCAGCAACAGGAGAAAGAATCGTATGGGAAAGACAATTTTGCTAAAATGATACTTAAAGTATGGACAGAAAAGTATTATTAAAAAAAAAAAAAAGAAGAAAAAAAAAAGTCATTGTATTACAATGACCGTCCTTGCAAAATTTTTGGATAATGTATTAACTATCTAATTTTTCCTTGGTTAGGAGATACTAAAAGAGAGTCAAAGAACAAAATAGCGATCATGATATCTAACAGGCATCCAGTTGTTTAGATATTGTCTCCAAGAAACACCAGAAACAGAACATCGATAGGAAAACTGAACTGGTAGTATCAATGCCCCTATCGATTTCTAACCACTTTTGAGATGGAAACATATGATCAATTGTTCAAAATTCGTCTTTGAAATACCAAAATCCCATACTTTAAGTGGTAACTACTATATGCCATGTTATCTCAACCAGACAAGTTTCCAGTTACCATTTTTAATCCGCTGTCAAGGAACAAACTAATCCCACAACTAAGACAAATACAAATATCCCTTAAAAAAAAAGGATGAATACAAATACAGAAACACTCATCCTAAGAGCATATAGTTTACAGAGAAGCCTAAATAACTATTTCCATACATATGCTAGAGAATGAAAACGAGGCAATCAGTAACAGAAAAAAAAAAAAAAAAAATTAAGAGCATTAGTTTCTAGAGGTTATCACTCAAAATTAGCATAAAAAATTAGAATGAAGAATATGGCTCATCTGCGTACTTGATACAAGCATAGCCCAACTGGCGGAAACGATGAAACAAATGAGAGGTTGAAGGACATCTTGGATAATCTCTAGAACGGAGGAACTCATCTTTTAAAACAGATAAAGCAGTAGAGAAACGAAGGGCTTTGATAGCATAAACTCCTCGCAACACCTAAGTTCAGTTTGCAACATGTTGAGCAACTAAAATGAATGAACAGAAAGCTTTGCAAAACAACACACAACCATTCACTTACTTGAGTGAATTGCGGGCCTGCTTGGGATAAAGACACAGCAAGATCTCCACAGACAGGGGGGCCTCTAGCAAGAATATCAAGAGACCTTGGGGTGATACGCAAGCTGTCAAACCTTCAATAAGAAAGTAACTTGAGATGTCAGATTTCAGTCATGCCATTACCTTTCATACACGGTTCTATTGAGATGTAGAAAGGATGGAAAAAGGCACTAGGTTATAAAATTTCCAAAAGTAGAAATGAAGATAGATGCATGACGACTAATGAATGTCCACAATCAAATGGCACTGGATAAGCTGATTTAGAAACCTTGACGTAATTTGGTACAATATTTCTGAAAGGTCAAGCTTCTGCTCAAATCTTTCTCGCATGGTAGAAAAGCCAATAAGAAGAGGTTCAAGAAGCCCAACAAGACAACTTTTAATCTCAACTCCCTTCTTTTGTCTAGGATTTATTTCTGTTGAGTTAGCAAGCAGCAGACGGTCATTTAGAGCACCAACCAAAACTGCACAAAATTTCACTTGAAAGGTCAGAAGGGTGATAGTCAAGTACAGAATGCCAAACCGTGAAATATAGACCAATAAAGCACCCAATGTTGCAGAGTTTTCAACTGAAACCAGCATCAGCAGCCTAAGTTTCTACCTGCATGAGGCATACTTATGGAGAGAATAGTCCTCACTTTCCCATCCCAGCCAAGCACACTAATTGCAGTGGCAGTAGAAAAAAGAAGAGCAGGACCCACCCATAACAGGGATCTGAAGTGGACAAAGGTTAAGCGCTAAACATGTTTATAACTTCTATACATAATTAAATATTAATAAACAGGGAAAAAACTTAAAAAGATATCGTGTAAGGATATTGATGGAAGTCCCATATCGTATTTTGTCGAACTGCTAGCCAGGATCTCAAGGTCCGCTGAGACCAGAAGCACTCTTTGCGTGGTTAATATCCCTGCAACATAACCTCTAAGAGTCTCTTGCCATTGAACCTGTCAGTTGAATAAAAGCAAGCTTTTTGAAAAAAAAAAACGCAAAACCAACCCAATTCCTCATAGAGCATTCTAGATTAAAATAACTTTTGCATACTTCAGAATCACCATGTGAGATGGAACCATATCCATTAACAACAAGACAGACCGACAGCTATCAGAATTGCCAACAACGTTATAGGTATCTCATAGAGAAAGGTGCAACACTGGATTTTCAGTATGTTCCACGTCTATATGTTCACAGAATCAAAATGATAAATCACTAAAAAATATGATAATTTGACGCGATGCAAAATGAGGCCCAATATGCAACAAAAAAAGTATTAAGTGCTGTCATGACCAAAAAAAATATCTAATTTCTCAGGAACATAAAGAGAGTTTTATTTTCTTTTATGCACTTTAAGGGCTTGTTTGGCACACCGTATTATATTGTATTGTATTACATTGTATTGCATTTTTTGTATAAAATACAATATAATACAATATAGTACGGTGTGCCAAACATGCCGTAAGGGAAAAAGAGGTCATATTCTTCCAAAACTGAAACATCATATACTTGACCCTAATTGTTAGGACTACACCGTAAAGACATGTAACCGCTGCACTAGTTGCGGGTCAAATGTGCAACATGTTGGATACATGATTTTTAGAGACAATAACATGGACCTCCTTACAGCACTTTAGGGAACAAAAAACCAAAAAAAAACAAAACAAAACATGCAGACACACACCCAAACAAACAAACAACAACAAAAAACAAAACAAAACAAAACACACACACACACAGACACAGAGACACTCGTCTAAGCTAAGCCTTGCCTAAGTGATCACCTGAAGTACAGTCTCATGTAATTTCAACTTGATTGACTTTTTCCCTTCACTTTTGGTTGATAGATAATGGCCGTCAGAAGTTGACAAGCGGTATCCTTGAACCAGCTTTACCAAACCAATCTGTTTACCATGAGAAGCAAACAGCAAGGATGACTCTACAATCACACAGGACTATGATTAGTATATATGTTATTCAAAGATTTCTGAAAAGACAAAAAAAAAAATGATATTTGCTCACCTAAAGGAGTAGAAAAGATACGATCAGCTTCATCTTCAAATATAAATTGCATGGGACCTTGGATAGAACCACCATCATTGTCCATGGATTGGTTCTCTTCAACAGCACCGTTCTTTTCGTTACCGCCCTGAGGTGTCTTTCCTGGAAGAAAATATAAAGCCAGTCCAGTCTTATCCTCATCAAGAATTGCAAATTGATTCTCGTTGGGGCCAACAAATGCTGCATCTCGACCTACAAAACTCAAAGATGCACATCATGAAGGACTAATTAGTTCTCCCACATGAATTCTTAGGTGTTTCAGCAACAGGAAAAATTAAGACATCAGAATCAAGCAAACCTTTCACTGTAGTGCATTTACTGTTTGCTGTTTGAGACTCGGTGTTTTCTCGATAAAAAACCACCTCATTTGCAGAACCGCTGAACTCATAAACAACAAGGAAGATGTGCTGTTTTTTACTGTAAAACATGTACTTCGGATAATATTCCACATTTCCAGGAATCTGGAAAATACAAGGGAGGAATAAAGGTTACAACAAAAAAAAAAAAAATTGATTATTTAAGAGTATAGCATCTGTATTACCGAGCTATAAAGCTTCTTATAGATACTATCCGCTCCTGTACATAGATTATATGCCATAAGGTTTGCACCATCCACGTAGAAAGCCCGAACAGGATAATGCAAAACACGATTTTCCTTATTGAAGAAATTGAGCTCCAAGTGAAATGGCTGCATGTAACCCGACGATGTCATTTACAACTCAATAATAGTAGTTTAGATAATAGCAACAGTAAATGGCAGGAAACCTCACCTGACAAACTGGAACGTCCTTCAGATGATGTTTAATGTCTAACATAGCAATGAGTGGCAGCCGAGAAATCGGAGCACTTTTAGCATGACCTTCCATGAAATGCTACAAAAACAAAATAGAGAGTAAATCTAAAGAATATGAAGAAGTCATTTACAGAAGTTGAGAAGATCAAACGCAACTTACACTATAAAGAAAAGCCTTCCGTGCAATATCTGATATTGTAAGATGACTGCGGCTGTAAACAGAAATTAGAACATCATTATGTGTGAGCAAGCGTGTATTACAACAAAAAAACAAAGAATATAAGGTTGTTCAATCTCTATGTGCGTGTGGGAATGTATTCTCATTAATTATGGAAATTGGTGGACACAGGAGAAATGGAAAATGGTTTTCCTACTAAAGATCTCAATAGGGGATTCAAAGATCTAAAACTTATATTGTGTTCCAGAAATTTTGTCACCAACTCTCCCAATATCTCAAACATCATCACACCAAAAAAAAAAAAAAGTCTTATCATACAGTTCGTATGCAAGTGGGCAACCTTACCCTTTAAGATGATGCTCTTGCAATTGCGCTTGGAGTTGATGGTCAGCTAATATTCCAGATGCACCCAAGGATGAAAGCTTTTCTTTCAAAACAGAAGCTGTAAAGTACCTCTACTATTAGCATCTAGTCAGTAAGCAAGTAAGCAAGACATACATGCGTCCATGCATGCATGTGTGTGTAATGTATGCAAGTAAGCAAGACATAAATGCGTCCATGCATGCATGTGTGTGTAATGTATGCATCTCTGCATTCTCGGTAATTATGTGTACAGGCAAAACACGAAATTATACGGTTTGGCATCTAGAAACTATTATGTAGTTCCAGTTTGAACCGATAATTCCAATTCAAAACGGTTTTGCCATAATATTTTTTCTCACAAAATTGGAATTGCTACAGTAGTTTCAGTTCAAACAGACAATCCAAAAGACCTATAAATATCTGTGACAGAATTAAAGTATTCATAAAAGGGTTATGCACCTAGGTCCTTGGCACTTAGGTCCCCATGTTAAAAATTTGGAGAACTGGGCCTCAAAACTCTCATTTTCTTGGCAAGTAGGTCCTATTAAAATTTGGACAACTAGGTCTTCAAACTCTCATTTTCTTGGCACTTGGGTCCCTATTTTGGCGACTTTGTAACTGGCTTCCCAAACTCCCACAATAAAAATCAAGTTATTTATAAAATCTCATTAAACCCAACATAACATATGCTCACTCGTGAAAAATATCTATAGAATATTAAGATCGTTAATATTAAATTTTAAAAAAATATTTTATTATTTTTAATTTTATTATCATATAAAATTGTTTTTTTTTACTTTGCAAATTTTATTATCGCGTACAATTTTCTTGCTTTAACTTTGCATTTTTATTTTGAACATGAAAAAAATAGTTGATAATAAAATTAAAGTAAAGATTTTAAGCAATACAAATTAGATTAATGTGTTGTATATAGATTTATAATTATTTGGCAGGATGGATTCATAGAAAAAATGGATCTTGTGAGGAATTCATGATCCTCAATGTATAAGATTCCAAGTAATTTCAATAATTCTAGATTTAGACAAATTAGAGAACATATTTTACTTTTCTTTTCTTCCTCTTATATCGAAAATCATGAGAGGATATTTTCTTTTTTCACTCCCCGTTTCACTACCTATATTAGTTTCCTATTTTTCCATCCAATTTTTTCTCTATCTCATCAAACATGATCTTGATGACTGAGTATTTTAATAAAGGGATTTTTGCGTTGTGGGTCCCCAAATTTTACAACCATTGGCACTTGGGTTCCCATTTTTAGAATTTGGACACTTAGGTCCCTAAACTCTTAATTTGTTGGCATCTCAGTCCCCACTTTAAGAATTTGGACACCCAAGTCCTCAAATTTTAAATTTATTGGCACTATAAGGCCCTATTTTAAGAATTTGGACATTCTATTACCTGAAGATCCTCTCGCACTCTGTAAAACTGCAAACAGCTGTTTCCTTCCTTCCCTGGTGTATGCAGCCCTATTTTTCACATTGTCTCCACCTGTCATATTCTATAAACCAAAATAAAATATAGAAGTTAATAATTTGCTTGTTTGGTTCATTTTTCATGTATAGATTATGAAACTAGTCGTACTTAACTACAAAGAGTAATGCTGCTAAATTTAATTTGGGGTGAACTTCCAAAGATTTAATTCGTGGCAAAGGATAAACTGCTTCTCCACCCTGTTGAGAAAGGATGCGGGGGATGTCAATTGATTCGATAGCTGCATAACAATTGCACATTATAAAAGTCAGAAACGACAAATAACAGGAAATTTTTAACAGACAAAGAAAATGTGTATGTGCATGCAATTGCGGTGATTGTCAATGACTAGATATTGCTGTCAGATTTATGTACTTGTACCTCTGCAAGCACAACATGGTGACAATAGTATAAAATACATCAGAAATTTTTCTAGAGAACTTTTTTAATTGATTGTTTGTGAAAAAACTCGTAAACAGGTAAATACTGTGTCAGCCCTTCAATTAATTCAAGTATACATGCGAAGGGGGTAAACACTTAACTGTACTGTTTACATGTTATCTCTTCCTAACAAGAAAAAAAGGAAAAAGAAATGAGATTATCAAAATGAAAGGGAAAAATAAGCCGTAGGAAAAAAAAAATAATAAACCCTTTGGGGGAGAATACATATATAACCGCGTGGAAACTAATTTTTCAAAGCACGCATCACATAACACAGATGAAAAGGTAAACATAACTGACCAGCAGGCTCAAAAAAATTTGCTTGCATTGGAGGCCTATTAGGATTAAGCATGACCCGTGTCTTCCATGCTTGAAGATTTCCATCTTTGGATACAGTTACAAGTAACCGCAACATTGGGAGCCAAGCAACTGATGTGATTGGTTGAGAACCAACTTGCGTGCTGATTGCAATTCAAATTGGATAATTAGCATCTAATTAGCTTTAAGATGTTGAAAGTAAGACAAAAGCTTTCAAATAGAGAAGAAAAGACCACAAAGAATCATAGTTTTAGCCATCAAAGACATTCATAGAGCACTGAATACATTAAATTATGAAGAGGTACTCCTCCAAAAAATCGAATTCCTCAAAACCAGAATCTATTTAGAACCAACACTACAATGATTATATAAAAACAAGACAAATAGTAAGTACCATTTACATGCTTTTCAGTTAGCCAGAGACACAAAGCACTTTGAAGTTCCATTGCCTTTATAAGATTCAAATATAAATTAAGGCCATTTGAAGTCAAGTGTCAACTAGAATTTACACTCAAATTTTCAAAAAATTATGAAATTTTCCTCAGTTCAGCTGTGTTGAAGATTTCAGTTAGTTTTCTAAATATCATTTCCGCTTTGTAACCTCAAGAGAACATTCATTTATAAACCAAAAATTAAAGTTTAATTGGAAAGTTGATAAGATAGTTTTCTTCAACATATAAAATAAGTCAAGGAAACAAACCCTACATAATTAAGTCAAACAGGATGGTTCACTAACAAGTAACTAAACAAAATCCCTATGTATTATTTGAAATTTTCTTTGAAAGGGTCAAAAGCCTCCTGGCCTTGCTACCATGGTCAACTTACATTCCAATCATGTTAGGTCTCTCAGTTGATACATCCCATGCAAGAAGTGTACCACGTCGATCACCAACAAATATCCATTCCAACGTTGGATGAAAAGCAAATGCACCAGCCCCAGTGAGCTTTATGGTGTTGTCAACTGTTCAAAGAAAAAAGATGATGGAGGACTCGTGAAGCTCGAAAAAGATTATTTATTATTTAAGCAACAAGAAAGAAGCAATGACATTCCCATCTTACGCTGTAACGTGTAATGAACAGCATAGGTATGAATGTTGTATGCTCGAATCAAACCATCTGCATAAGCCACATACTGAAAGAAAGAACAAAAGAAAAATAAATTGATAAGAAATTCATGTACCTATGAGACTACATTGCATTAACAGTGCCTACAACCAGAAATCAAATATAATTCGACCACATACCAAAACAGGGAGGCGAGGATGACAAGCAAGGTTGACAATGGGCTTCTTCAAATCTGTCTTTATCTTTGTTGGTGCCCTACCCCCTTCAACAGTTCCCACGACTTTATGCATGTAATGTAAATGATTAAAAGTTAGAATAACACGACAATTACACATAACTTAACGCACAACAATATATCCATCAGAGGTCAGGTGAAGTTAACAAAAATAAAACCTGTCACACTCATTCTTCGATGGAATCCAAAAAAAACCACAGGCTGGAGAGGAGTCAAAGCAAGATGGACTTCCGATTCAGAAGAAATTTGTTCCATTTTCTTTTCTGGAGAATGAAGCACACAGGTCTGCTCAGCATCAAAGTCACAGGCCTGAATGGTGCAATCCTACCAAATATAGAGAATAATATGTTACCATTAGAAATAAAGAAAATATGCGTAACACATAGGAAACCAAAAACCATTTATAACTTCCAAAGCAAATGACCAGTAAGCCTTACCATGCTTGTTACCAAATGGTAGGATTCTATTCAAAACAAAAATATTGGAGTCGTTGAGTAGAAATAAATACATAAACAAACAGGATAACAGACGAATATACATGGACCTAATCGAGCGGATAAATTGCTTAAAAGTTTAAAATCCAATATTTTGGACTGGAATGGATCCAATAAAAAGTATGACTAGTCTTTGAGGGATTATATAGTAGCTGCTGAGCATCCATTACCAAATTCAAACCTTATTGAACACAGGTTGTGCAAGAAGTTTTAACTGAATAGCAGGTTTCAGAAGTTGGTCTCTCATCTCATGAATCACTAATCTCCACAGCCTTCAGCTGCTTATGAGCAGAGTATTTTCCTTAAGCTTACAAGTTACAACAACACCAATTTGTTCCACCATATCTCTGAAAGCAGAAGCCATATACCTATCACACTAATCCATCTTATACCTATATATATATATATATATATATATATATATATATATATATATATAGATATATATAATGAAAGCTTATCTAATTTAAGCACATCTTCCAAGAAAAGGATGCAACTTCAGTATATATCATTGACACCAACTGAATCCCTTAAATTGTTAAACTAGGTTTCATGGATGTTATTCGAACCCCAAACAAGCATGACAACAAAATTAAAAAGCAACACATAAGGAGCATCCTTAAGAGAAGCACACATGAAAGACCAACCTCAAGGATGGCAATCACAGCATGCCCACTTGTAGGACTATAAGACATACGGACAACAGGTGAGCCAATATTAATAGATGAGATCTTGCTCCCTGTCAACGCATCAAATTCTGCATTCAAATCATACGAGAAAGCCATGTTACGACTGATTTAAGACATAGGAGTTGTAACAAATTTTAAACCATAATCATAAGAAATGATTAAGCTTTGAGATAAATAATAGCATAAAAGTTCAATGAGTGCTTTATCCTTTATCAAACTATGCGGCTGACAAGGAGTTCAGCATTTTCTAGACATCCAATGCTAACCACAAATTAACCTATACGTATGCCAGGCTCAGCAATTACCAAGAAGGAGAATCTGAAAATAATTTTTGGTTGATCAGTACATGAGATCTAGGCCAAAAAGCTTCCAAGAGGTCTTTACAGCAAGCATGAATGAGTGATTGATATAGCATTTGACACATCTTTGCCAATGGCAAATAAAAAATCCAATCTTTCCCATCGTGAATTGCTCTACCACATTTTTGTTTTGCTTGATCATTACGAAAGAGATGTGCCACTAGCAAGAACCTCCGATATAGTCTAAGTTCAAGAAAAACACAATGAAGATACTGAAATTTTAGGCCTTTCTACATTTCAGTAGCTCCTAGAAAGATAAAATTCAAAAAGAAATCAAGGAAAGTGAGCAAAAAACTCGTGTACTACAGGACGTTTAACATTCTATACTGCTCGAAACAGCCGCCCAAACACAGAAACCCTAGACTATGCCCTGAAATTATATACTTTCTAGAAAGAGAGAACGAACAAAACAAAGAAATGTTCAAACAGACAGCAAGAGTTCAATAAAAGTCGAATTTAGAGCGTAATACGCAGTTGATTCAACTAGAAAACAACGATCCAGAAACTATCTGAGAAAATTCAATCAATGAACTCAAGCTACGAGAAAATGGCGGAATTGCTAACCTATGATGTAGCTTCCAATCGCGACGGCGACAAGCGCCTGATGAGGGTGGAAGGCGGCAGCGTGAGGCTGCAACGGCTTGAGGCCGCGTCCGACATGGCATAGATCCAGATGCTGCACCGTCGTCCACTCCATCTCTCGCTCGCTCTTCTTCTCAGATTTTCGCCTGTATCGTCGAAATCACCGCCACAATGTATAAACCTAATAAAGATCAGAATTGCCATGGAAATGGAACAGATCAAGAAAGAGAGATGTAACAGGAAGAAGAAGAAGAAGCAGATCTTACTTGGATGTGAAGAAATTTGGAGAATTGGAGGTACTACCTGGAGAGAATTACGTCAAACGGAAGATCATTTCAATGGAGAAACACTGAAAATGAAGAATTGCAGTGAACGTCGAGAGTTCAAGGAAAGCAAGACAGAGGAAGAGAGAAAGGTGAGAACGACGATGATTTGGGAGAGATTCGAACTTTTAAGCAACGGACTAGATGGGCTGTACAATATTAGGCCTAAGTGCTTGTAAGGAGCCCAGTTACTTGTTGGGTCATTTGAGAAATACATCTTGGGTCCACGATATAATTGACTCAATTATATTTATTAAATTAAAATATTACTCTAATTTATAAAAATTTTACAAATATCTCAAAATGATATTATTAAAATTATTTATATATAATTATATAGTATAATATATAATATCATTAAGATAATTACTATATCATTAAGGACAATTTTAGAATATTTTAAATATTATGTTAGATTTTAATTTAATAATAATAATTTAGACACGTATTGTAATTTTTTCACTCACACCTACATCTTCTGTGGCAATGGTTTTCACTTTTTCACTTCTATGAGGAAAGCTTCAAAGGATAAGTATTTTGGTTTAGAGACAGGCAAATGTATATCATTCAAAGGTGCTTTAACTTTTTTAGTTAAAAAAAATTGTATGAATTAAAAAAAAAAGTAAAGAAAAAAGGTAGAACCAATAATGGTAGCAGAAAAAAAAATGGTATACCACCTGCTTTACTTTTTACTTGTTCAAGGCTTGGGTTGGGCCCTTTAGTTCTCATCTTGGACTCTTACAAATAAGACATAAAATCCCAGCTCACTTATGCAATGGAAAGAAGAAATATTTTGTTGAAGATGTCATGCCATTGTGATACCTACATATTTTGATTACCCAATAAATAAACCCTTAAAATATCAACCGGTAACGGATATATTACCAATCGGTGCCACTGTAAGACAAATTGGTATCCATCGTGATGCCGGTTGTAGAGCGGTATCCACCTTGATGTCAGTTAGTAACCACCATCAACGTTACCGCTAACCACTAGTACCGCCAACGGCATGTTCATCACCATCATTAGTGCATCTAACAAACCACAAATAGCGAAGGAGATCTCCTCTCCTTCCCTCTTTCTGTTCCCTACCCTCTCGTCTCTAGAGTCATCATGTTGGAGTCGTCATCGTGCATCTTCCCTCATATCTCTTCCATTTAAGTGATGGAAGGGGTAGAAACTAATCATACATTTCCAAATTCAAAAGGCGAAGTGAAAAGGGGGATCAAAGAGATTTGTAGCATTTTGTCTTACTTTAGATTGAGTTCATCTTCTTGTCATCAACCCTAGTGTCGCTCCTTAGGACTAAACAAATAGTCGAACTACTATTTTCTCTAACAAAATTATTGGGGTTATGTATAAAAATGACCTCTTATTTTTTTAAAAAAAAACTCCTTTAAATAAATGTCCCAAGTTTTATTAAATAAGAAAAATATTTTTTATTGTTAAGTAGTGATTGATTGATTAATCGATTAGTTTAATAAGTGTTTAATTAATGTTAGTCGTTGATTTATTGGTCATTGGTTGATTGATTTGGTGGTCAACGATTGACTATCCACCAATCACTTTTCTTAAGAAAAAGTTTCAATATTTTTTATTAAAAGGGTGTTTGGCAAGGTTGGTCCTAACCAATTTTTTGGTTAGAGAATAGTATAAAGCACTCATATATTATTGAATTGATGTAGTTTTGAACTTTTTTTTTTGAACTAGTGGTTTTGAACATGGTTTAAACAATAGACTTGAATTGACATTTATAATGTAAAAATATAACATCACATCATAGAATTGATGTTTAGAGATATCAATTTAAACTATGATTTTAGAAGAAAAATAAAAATAAAAAAATTCTTTACAGTATAAACTGATTCAAAATGGTTGAAACTTGAGGAGGAATCAAATTCTCAAAACTTAAAAGTTTTTGTCTTTTTTAAATTATCCTTATCATTCTGAATTATTTCTTCACTTGGTTAGAATTAATTCCTTTAGAGGTGTACATAACTGCTCAGTTTTGAGAAGAACAAGTATTGATAGAAAACAGGTGTCCTACACATGTTTTAAATTAAAAAAAATTAAAGATAATGAAATTAGATATCTTTTTCTTAATGTAACATGCAATATGCAGGTACATTCACTTAGAACGTAGCCCAAAAAACATTTGTCAAACTGTTCGTTTCTTTTCTTTCATTATTTATTTTCATCTTTACTGTAAAATGAAGGGCAATTAAACTCAAACATTTGTATAATAGCAAGTGCATCTTTTCACACGCCATTAACATTTCGAAGAGGTTCATAAAACTGGATTATCATTATATCAAACTATAAGTATGAGTAAATCAAAGAATTAACATAAGCAAGATAATGAATTGAAAATGAAAAAAAAAAAAGAATGTATATTACCTAAACTGTTTTAGAAAATAAAGCTTATAGTAAAGTTTATCAAATGCAACTCTCAACTATTATTCAACTTACCATAAACTGCCCACCTGCCTATAGAATTTGTTTTTAGCTATAAAGTAATCAAATTGACGAATTTTGCTTTCTTATAATGCTTTTTTCCTTTTAATACTATATATATATATATGTTTATCGGCATTCCGTTGACAACTAACGAAGCACTAACTTAGCGACAAGCTGGCATTAGTTGCTTGGAAGTCCTAATCCAGAGCGTCCAAATTTAATAAGAGGACGGAGGATGGTATCCCTTTTAGCCTTTAGTTATAGGACCTTTATATTTGACCGACGTCGGCTCGATACAATAAAATAAAGGCCTTGATGGGCTTAAAAATTGGCTTAAATTTTTTTTTGTAATGCAGACCTTGTCCTATTCTTCTTCAAGGAATGGTGGTAAGGACTCTCGTTTTCCGCATACGCATATAGGCTGTTAAAAAGAAGTCCACTTTTATAATAAAGAAAGAGAGTGATTCGTCTACTTTGTTAATAAGGTAACGGAACGAACTTCAAGTACTTCGTAGGACGCCGCCGTTTGCTAAGATGTGCTTCCACATCGTGAGCTTTAGTGCACAAGTCGTCGAATCCCTTAATTGGGGCAGGAGTATCGACGACAAGTCGTGCCTGAAGTTGTTCATGCACATCTTGAGGAGCTCTTGCTGAGTAAACTTCTGGGGACAGGCAAAAAGTAGTGGCGCACCACCTAAATAGATGACTTCTTGAGTTTGGATTAATTACTTCTTACTGTTATTAAATGGAGTCTGCAAGGTACTATTCGAATTACTTCCTCTTTCTTTTTCTTTTTTTTTTCCAAAAAATTATCTGTTAAATTTGTGTTAATTTTCTGCATCAGGGGTGTAATTTTCTACAACATTCTCAATCAATCTAGAAGTTGTGGGCCAAGAGTTGTAGTTCTCTCAGGTTTGTTTAATTCTACTTTCGACACTCTGTATATAATTTTATATCTCGTTAACTAAGAACTTAAAACTTTCCGGGAGAAAACCAAATTGCTACTTATTAGTGAATTTGTTAGAGTTATTTTTCTAGTCATATTTCTTAATGACTTCCATTCCATGATTGTTGACACCTGAGACTGGTACAATACAGTGTGTGTGGCGCGTGGTGGTTAAGTGCCCTGTTCTGCTCAGCTCCGCTAGTCTGGTTAGATCTACAAGGGAAGAGAACGCCTCAGAGTAAAGGGACGCCAGTGTGGTGTTTGTCAAGGGTACTCCGATGCTTAAGTCAATGTTTTGACCAGGAAGAGCAAGGGGAGAGGCAAAGTAGGTAAGGAAACAATGCTTTCTTTGTGATGGAGTTTATGATGCTCCTATTTATAGAGTTTAATTTAAGTCTGAGTGTAGACCAGATTTAGCCTGTGGCCCAAGTGTACTATTGTACAGAGCCTATGTAGCCAGCAACAAGTGTCACAATATTTGATAAAAGAGGATTATCCAACGGAGGGCTAAGATGGTGCCACATGATGGTCTATTTGGTTGGGGTCCGACCACCTTATACATACCTCGGAGTTGTTCTCCATGGTTGCTCTGGCCTGGTTGGCCATTCAATGCTTGGCCTAAGGTTGACTACTCAGTACCCAGCCTAAGGTTGCCCATTTGGTACCTGACCTAAGGTCAACCGTTCAATGCTTGGCCTCTTTGGCTGTTTGGTGCTCGGCCTATGGTCGGCTGTTCACTTAGTACTCAGCCTAAGGTTAGTCGTTTAGTACTTGGCCTTTTCAGCCGTTCGGTGCTCGGCCTATGGTCTTCCATTTGTTTAGTACCCAGCCTAAAATCGGCCCTTTGGTACTTGGCCTCTTCGGCCATTCAGTGCTTAGCCATTTGCTTAGTACCTAACCTAAGGTCGGTCGTTCGGTACTTGGCCTCTTCGACCGTTTGGTGCTCGGCCCATAGTCGGCCATTCACCCAGTACCCAGCCTAAGGTCGACTGTTTGGTACTTGGACTCTTCGGCCGTTCGCTTAGTACCTAGCCAAAGATGGGCCGTTTAGTATTTGGCCTCTTCAGCCGTTCGATACTAGGCCTATGGTCAGCCGTTTGCTTAATACTCAGCCTAAAGTCAACCGTTTGGTACTTGACCTCTTCGGCCGGTCAGTGCTTGTCCTAAGGTCAGCCGCTCAGCTCCTAGCCTAAGGTTGGCCTTTTGGTAATTGGCATCTTCGACTGTTTGCTACTTGGCCTTTTTGGCCGTTTGATGCTTGGCCTAAGGTCGATCGCTCAGTACTCGGCCTAAGGTCCGTTGTTTGATACTTGGCCTCTTCGGCCGTTTGGTGCTTGGTCTAAGATTGACTACTCGGTACCCAACCTAAGATCGACTGTTTGGCACCCAGCCTAAGGTTTGTCATTTAGTACTTAACCTATCCCTTAAATTGGCCTTCCCAGCCTAATCGGTTCGAAGGGGTCTAGGTTTTTAGATGGTCTTCCCATCATGGAGTATTCCCTCACGACAATGACCGGAGAATTTGTTGTCGTCGTGTAGGCTCCCAAATTCAAGCATTTAGGAACAACTTTTTGGGATGTAGCACTGGTATTTATCAAAATTTTGCCCTTTATATAGGATTGCAATGTTTTCCACTATATGTTGGCTTCAAAACTGCTAACTTACTCCGTAAAAAAGTCATGGATTTTGCAGTGTTTATTTCTGCATGTTTCTCATCTATCTAATTCAACATTAGTGCCTAGTCAATGCTAAGGATTAGATTAGTGGAATTAAACTATTTTTATATGATGTGGAAATCATATTTTTTAGATGCATTTGGTTCCATCAAAAGCTGCAGAATTAAGCCGGGTGAAATGAGGTTGATATATCATTAAATATTTGTTGGTCCACCGTTTTACTGCATCAAAGGAACGGAGTTGTTGGCTCACCAAGTTCTTTATTTTTGTGATCCTTGCCATTAAATTTATGTGGAAGCCTCATTTTTATTCTCTCTCTTCAATCTAATTCATGTTCTTGTTCATAATTTTAACATATAGACCCTAGATCTGTGCATAATATTGCTTTGATCACCTGTTGGTAAGTATTATAGCCCTTAAAGTATTTCAATTTTAGTTCAGAGAGAGAAAGAGATGTTGAGTTGCTGGAGGCAAAGAAATTCTTCTTTTTCTTGTCCAATATTGTGCAGGCAACCATTTGAAGTTATGAAAATCAATAGCGTGTTTGAAAAGAATAGTTTGAATCGACAACTTAAATTAATTTTGATTAAAAATATTGTAGTATATGAGATCTTTATATTGTAATTCATTTTTTCTTAATATTATAGTTTATGAGAACTTTACAATATAGCAAGTAAAAGTTTTGATTAAAACTAAGATTGTTAAATACACAATTTTTTCTACGATGTAGCTAAAGCAAAGTTAAGTGCACCTCAACAAGTCTTCGGATCTGATTAATAGGATGTTTGGGAGCATTGGGCATTGGTTAGAACCAATTTTGGTTCAAAATATTGTAACACATGAAAGCTTTAAAATGTAACATTTAAAAATTTTAGTTCTAACTCATATTACCAAACACCACATAATTCTCATTTTGTTGGTGCTTCCATCAGTAACATTCAATGTAGAGCTTTTAATTATAAATCCTATGTCATTTCTGATTTCAATGCCTAGAAAATATATTTAGAGTGAGCAATTACAACATGCAGATTAAAAACAATTACACGATGACAAATCCTGCAGGTTATGATGTACCTATCAATATATCATGCTTATTTGGGTAGGCCATTCGTTCTTGAGATTTGCTCGATATAAGAGATTTGAGATTGATTCTCTATATTTACTCTAAAGTATCTTTCATTATAATGTACCAGCCCTTACATATATATTGATATTTAATTGTCATTATCATACAAATGATTCCTTTCAAAAAAAAAAATAATAATACAAAGGATAAACGGTTTTCAAAACAAAAAGAAAAATCATGCGATTTGACCAAAGAATAAAGCAAAATAGAGTAAGCAACAATGTCAAAGTACACGTCCTTGCATATGTGGGTATACGATTTTTTTTATATATACTTGAGAATAAAAATAGAGTAAATTACAAATTATGTTACACTTTTAAATATAGTCTTTATTCATGCCATATTTTAAAAAGTTAGTGCCATATTACTAATCATATTATTTGTTTAAGTTATACCACATTAAAATATTTATTGTATTTATAAAAAGTAAGTTTTAAAAGATGATATATATGAAAATTCCCCATAAAAATATATACGTTAACTCACTTGGTAATTGTTCCATGGAGGGACTCTGTGTCTCAATCTTACTACCATTGTTGTCTGTCACGCTAGGGCTTTAATCAAATGAGAATTTTGCAATAAATTATAAAAAAAGAATTAGACTAAAATTTTATCATGTTACATCAAAATTAGATTAGATTAATGAAAAAATATCACAATTCAATTAAAATATAACAGTTTAAAATAATGTCCTTTCATTTTATTTCAAAAAAAAAAAAAGAAAAAACAATGTCCTATCATTAATGTATTTATATGCATTCTACTTCTCCATCATTCAATTCCCCAATCCCTAAATAATTAGATTTAGATAACAAATGGGACAACTTAACTTAGGCTTTGGCAATGTCGTTGGAACATATTATTTATAATTGCTATACTATAAAGTTCTTAGATGGTATAGTGTAAAGCAAAAATATGCTACAGAATAAAGTTTTATATGCTATAATATTTTAAACTGTTATATTTAAAACAGTTTAAATACCGAGCGGGAGGAGCAGGAGGCAATACCGAGCGGGGTCCTGAGGGACTCTCTCGGCAATACGTTCGAGATGCCCGCTAGGCTCCGGCCGGGGAACCCAACACCTCAACAGCGAGCTCAGGGCTCTTTACAAGAATGCCATAAAATTTAGGTTTAAATTGATTTCTTCAACGTGAAAAAAATATTTGTAGTGAATATCACGGTTATGTCACCACATTATATTTGAAAAATCAAATACATCCTTCAAAAATTGGCTAATGCCTGTAATATACCTTCAAAATATCAAAACAAACCTTTTTACGGGGTAGTTTAGTCTTCGTTGTTCGGACAGATGGCCGAAAAACCAATAGTTGTTCCACCTCTGGCTTATATCTATCCACGCCGATCTTGTGTGGCAGGCACCACAAATAGCTCCTCGATCCAGGGCATAGCGGCAGTGGTCGGGATGGGGCCAAAGCTTGGCAAATCCCTTGCCCATGAGTTCGACCATGAGGTTCTACACCGTCGCCATACTGGCCCGTGACTTGGATACTGTTACTATTAGTTATTACTATAAAAACTTGTCTCTCTCTTTTTTAGTATATTGAATTTGAAGATAAAAATGGAAATTAAGCATTCCCTTGTCATTGGATAATGGTTGCAGGGAGATTGTCAAGATTCTCGGACGAGATAGTTTAGCAAAAGGGAATGTTTCGTTAAATGTCTATTAATAACTGATGGACCAATATAACAAGTATTTAATTAATGTTAGTTAATGTTTTAATGGTCAATCACTGATTGGCTAGGTGATCATTCAATGATTGATCATCCACCGTCTATTTTCAAGTTCATACATTTTTTTTTAAACATTTGTCCAAAACCCATCATCTCACTTAATTTATGAAGATATTAAGAGCCAAATAAAAATATTCCGTTTTTTTGGAGAGAGAAAAACCCTTACAAATGAATTTGAAGTTATTTTTACCAATAACACTTAAAAGATATATTTGAGTTTTACAACATTTAGCCATTCACTTTTAGAGGTTTCACCGTTAATTTGATATCATTTTCACCAACAGGTCATGAAAGTAAAAATCTTCCTGCAATTTGTTCGCTGGTCCCATAATAATGCTGTCACGCCCTGGGGTACGGGAGGTGACGTGGCGGGTTATATAAGTTAATTAGATAAGAATTTAGTAAAAAACGTGTTTAAGGGTTAAATTAAATATAAAAATATGAAAGTTTCAAAACTTTTTTGTAAAAAGAATTCATTATCATTAAACAGATAAAATCATTGAGGCAAACATTAAGTAAGAAATGAAACAATAAAAGTTGCGAGCATGGGTCCCACTGATCCATAACTTGTGCACACACATAGTACTGACAATATAATAATACAATTACAGTCAAAGTCAAGAGAAAATTAAAATATTACATGCCTTGATTAAATATTACAAATAACCTACTAAGATTCTCCTACTGCTCCTGAGTTCTGTTCGAAGAATCTTCTCTGAACCTACGTGGAAATCCACCTAGAGGGGAAAAATTTTAAAACAAATAAAATGTGAGCGAAAGGCTCAGTAAGACTATATTTTAAGAAATAATAAATTTTAAAAGGAAAATATCATTTTTCAGGAAATTATTAGGAGAAAACTTGAATAATAAGTTTAAACACAACCATTCTTATCCAAAACAGTTTATTGGTCGACCACAGAAATCATCATTTTCTTTTCCTAGGCAAACCATATGAATAACACCACCGTAGTGGCCCAGTTAGATTTCAGGACCTGCCCCAAGGTCGATTGCTACACGACCCGATCTCTGATATGGCATCATACCCTTATATTTATTTCTATCATTATTCAAACCCATTTACCAGGTGTTATCAATTATATTTATTATGAAGTTTATTTCGGTCCACGGTTTATAAAAACAACCGATAAAATTTCTTTTTCAATCAACCGTTGAAAACATTTTGATAAAAACCCTTTTCAAGGCCAAATAATTTGAAATTGGGTTATCAAAGAAAAAGGGGTAGAAGTCCTACCTCGATATTCATGTTGGTGCCCCACACCGTAATCTCGGTCTGCTATACGTTAGCTCCGTGGAACCACAAACGACCCTAAATACAAACTAGGTCTATCAGTATCTAATTTAAGATATCCTACGGTGCTAAACCATTTCATGATGTCTTAGTGTGTCATTTGTATCTTTAAAATCATTTTATAAAGTTAGGATTTCAATCGGGGTTCAAAACAGTAAAAATGGATGAAAATCACAAAATATGCCCTTGTTCGGTAGGCTGCCAGTCTCCCTAATTCGGCCGGCCAAACTACACAGTTCGACCTGCCGGAGGACCAGGTCCGGTCAGCCAAACATTCTCAGGTTTGGCCTGCCGAAAGGATAAATTCGGCCTACCGAACTGGAAAAACCCAGAATTTTCAGCCACAGGTTTTGGGTTTCCTAAAACCCAAATCTTGATTTCAACCTGTTTTTCTCAATTTTCAGGCATGAAAAACAATCATAGATGATAGAAAAACATAATAGGACACTTTTAAACTCATTTAAATAAGATTTGAACACAAAATCCTAAGACATCTGAAAATGGTGAAAAATGGAGAATAATGAAAAATCTTGATTCGAATCCGTTTTTCTTCAAACAAAGCTTAGATCCTAGTTGTTCTAAGTTCCTTTAACTCAAATCAAGGGTTTCCTAGGCTCGAATAAACTTAGATTTAAAAAATGCATGAAAATTGAAAAAGTTTTGAAATTTTAAAAACTAACCTCAAATCGAAGCTTTAAATCACGTATCTGGTTGCTCAAACTCGTTCCTGAGCCTCCAATCCACTAACCCGATGCTTGGGGCTCGATTTGATTCAAAAATTTTGAAGGAAAATGAGAGAGAAGGAGAGAGACCAAGAGGGAGAGATACACAGGAGAGAGAGAGACAAAAGGGAGAGCTGAGAGGGAATGAGAAAATGAGAGGAAGAGAGGGAGAGTGAGATATAAACAGAGAGAAAAATGAGCGGTTTTACTGTGGAAATACCGTGTGCCGCCCACGGTTTTGTAAAACAAAACATATTTGACAAATTGTTGTGTCCTAAATATTCAAAATGACCATTAAAATAATTAAAAACAACTAAAAGTCATTAAAATAACCAAAACAACTTTAAACTCAAAGATTTCATTAAATGATCAAATTAAGTTTAAAATATTCATTATGACACACTAATCCACCATCTTACACTCTAATGTCATTTAATTAATTTCAGGGCGTTACAAATACCCTCATGTCGAAAGCCTGGACAAAAAGGAAATAGCCGTAGAAATGCATGAAAAACTTATAATGATTGCTAGCATGTTTGACAAGTTGATTTGAATTTTAAAAAAAGTTTAAATATTATAACATGTGAAAACATTACATTATGGTTGCAAAGAGTTATACATCAATTTGAATAAGTGTGCCAAACATGTTATACGTTAAAAAATCGTAAAATTCACTATTATCATATTGATTCAAACCCTGTAAGTGATATTTTCACCATAAATAATTGTGAGGCTAGGTTGCTTAGGCTAATTTTTACAGAATTGTGGTGTTATCACGTACCTTTTTACTGGGGCTTCTGAACGATTGTGGAAGTCATACTTTAGTACTAATATATATTGCCCTCCAAGGGAGCCTTTTATCCATGTTTAGTTTTTAATTTCCTCACCTCAAATAAATGTTTTTGTCATCATATATATTTGGAAATCTTGTAGGTGGTCCTAGGAGTAGGATTAAAAATTAAAGGGTACATATGGAGTGAAGAATTGAATCGGCAAAGACAACAAACTTTAAGCAATGATGATATATAAAAGTAAAATGTGTAACATGATGTGTACCAGGAATATTAGTATTACTAACATTGTTAGTCCTCAAATTATGGGTATTATGTTATTTTAGTTCTTAAATTTTAAGTTTGGTACATTACTTTTAAAATTTTTTAGTTGCTTAACTCTTGACACTGAAATTGATTAAAGATTTTTAAAATTTTATAGAGATAATAACGTTTCAGTCGTATTAGTTTTTAGATTGGAATGAGTGGTTTAGTTGAAAATTTCAAATTAAATTGGTGTTTAGATTGAATTTGACAAAAAGCCAGGTTGAACTGGAATGGATTTGAATGAGTGTTTGGATAGAGAGACAGAAAAAAAACAAAAACAAAAACAAAAACAAAAACAAAAACAAAAAGTTTGAATGGTTTTTTTTTTTTTCTTTTTTTTGTATTATGACAATTGAGTTCCATTGAAAACGATGGTTTGAGTTTAAGTGTTGCAAATTGTTTATTTTGACTTTTTATTAAACACCAGTTTGGATCCAGACTAAAATGAGTTGAACCAAACTCGTAATTTATTGACATTCCCATTATACGACGTACGTGTGAAGGTGAAAAATTAGTAATGTGTTTAACAAAAGGCAAAAGAAAAGGCTTGGCGGTGGTTGGAGCGCAACTACAACTTGTATATTAAACATTTTTTGTTTAAAGCAAAGAAATAATAAATGAGGAGGGATTTGATGGGGTCGTCTTTGGATCATGTAGCCCCAAATTCTTTAATGATGGTTTAGAATTCTTGGCAGAAACTTTCATGCACCAAAAGGAACTGAAAATGAAATACACACACGTGTGTGTGTATGTGTGTGAGGGAAAACGTTTAGTACAAAGCAGAAAGTGATTGGTTATAAACATTAAGAACAAAGCCTTGTAGTTTTATGTAAAAATGTCGTGCATGATTATTATCTTCATATATATTCACTTTGTTTATACAAATATAAATATATATTCTTATTGTTTTTTATACAAAGAGAAAATACCATCACTTTCGAAGAGAATAGAAGAATTTACGACCAATTATACTACCATTACTTGGCAATATATACCCTTATCAATACTCCACAATACTTCTTTCTCTTTTCTTCTCAACAACATCTTTTTCAGGACCAAAGAGAATGTCCAATGATTGGTCATCGAAAACAATGGTCTTTTCTAATCTACATTCACACACATATATATATGCCCCGCCCCAATCAGGTCTTGAATTGCCAAACTAACTAGAGCGACACATATACTTTTAATTACTATAGTTGTTATCAGTGGCGACCACCCAATAACATATACACATTACAAGATGTTTAGAAGCATTAATTTAAATCATTTGTTTGAACTAAATTTTAGTTAAAAATATTATAGTATATAAGAGCTTTACACTGTAACAATTAAAACTTTAGTTAAAACTGAGAATGCCACACCTTATAATATTGTTTGTGTGTATATGTCAAGAGAAAAAGTTGCCCGAAACCCTATATGTGTTAAATGTAATCTTTCTAACTGTTGTATGGTACTTCAATTATACGCTTACACCACTATATATGTATCTAAAAAGGGAAAGTTTTATATTGATGTATAGTCTCTTTTGGAAAGTTGTTGGAATTATATTATGTGGTTCTATAAAAAATTTACTAAAGTATTTTTTCTTATAAAATTTAAATAAAAAATTGGTTAGAGCGACAAATTGATTTTTGTGGTTTGAGTTCCCAAATGAACTAGTAGTTTCTAGTAGCAGTTGTTGACTAGTGAGGTACCACTCAAGATGAGCCATTACCTTGGTTTCTAATCCTTTTGGCTAAGATATTATAGGTTGTCTTATTAGTTTTTAAGCAGAAAAAAGTAAACTAATATGTTTGTAAACTTAAAAAAAATTGGGAATCATTATGTAACTATTTAAATAAAACTACTATCAAAATAAAATCACGGCTTTCTTTTTGAGGCAAAAAAAATACTAATACATTTCCATGGAACCGCTGGCGATGGGTGTTCTTCACAGACGTCATCGGCGTCAGAGAAGAAAGACACTCCTAACCCAGAATTCCACACAAAAACAGCAAGAGAAACAGATGACATACAATTAACACTTAAAAAGGGCAAATTTTGAGCTAAAATTGGAGATCTTAACTCATAGAAACTGCAAAATTTCACAAAAACAAAATCCACCAAAAACAACCAAAATGGGTCTCTGAATCCAATTATGGTGATCTTGAGCTTGGCATAAGTCGGAAATCGACGGAGAGCTTGGACTCGTAGTCGTAGAGTAGCACAGTGTCTATGGCTTGGACTTTGAGGTGACGGCGGCGTAGACGGTGAAAGGGGAAGGTCGGGGTTGAGGACATTTTCAGTGGAGATTATCTAGGTGCAGAGGAAGATTACCTTGGAGTTGTCACAACCCGCCATTTTTCGACTGTGATAAACCTTTTTTTTACTTACGTATAGAGGAAAAACTTAAGGAAATTTTTTTTAATAAATATTTTACATATACTGGTTTTAGTAACCTTCAAAATACAAACATATACATATATGTACATAAACAACCTTTCTTTTACAATACTGTTTGTTAAACATCACGTTTCAAAATAACATAAAATATGTTACAGCGGAATCATAACAGCGGCGGAATCCATACCCATTCTGTACATTACTCATCCCTCCGCCAGCTCAACTATGAAATTATTTTGACCTTCTTATTGGAATACCTACAGCATGAAATACTTAGTGAGCTTACGCCCAGTAAATCCCAATACAACCCACATGCATATTCAATAAAATGCATGATCCAATTATGCTTTCTTATAAACATTCTTTGTCATTGTCTTGTCTTAACTTTAGCTAGAGCCTAAGTGTTTGTACCATTGCGCACATAAGTCTACGTGACAACGTGACCATACTATATCCTTAAACTCCTTTTGTGTCAGGAGTCAGTACGACACTTTTCTTAACTTCTGGTGATATATTTACCAATCCACTTATTATGGTCCTCATACCATGCATGAAGTGATAATCACATGTTATGCACTAACCATAAATACTCTTGCATGGTATAGTACACATAGGTACATACTTTATATACTCACAGATACACTTAAATATACACACGGTATACAACATAATATACACACAGGTATTTATTTTGTATACTCACAGATACACGCCAATATACTTATAGGTACTCACATTATAGCATACACACAGGTATATACCTTGATATACACACATGTATATATATACATATTTCACATTCTATACCTACGATTTCATACTGTAGATGGGATGGGTAGTTACTTGGTTTGGGTTTTCGTTCACTTTGACCTCGATTCTTTCTTTTCTAGACTTCTAGGATCCTGTTGGCCAATTACAAAGCTATTAGCTAAATGTTCACTATTTCCTCTATGTCTCAAACAAAACATTCGTTACTTAATAAATCGAGTTATATAACTGTACACGACTCTGATAACCACTGGTATTCTTATTCTTATCTTATTCTATCCCATCGTCTCTAATGAAGGGTGAAAATCTTTCTAATCGTTCTTCTTGCCCTTTTTGAAACATTTTGGAACAATTCAGGTTACTCGGGCAAAATTATGATTTTGCCCCTAGTGGGCCTACTAACTTCCCGAGCTCGACTTCGCTATTTTAGCGAAAATAACCACGTATTGACCTTAGAATAATACCCTAGAGTGTCGGGTTTCCTTATTTTACATCTATACCCTATTTTAGTAAAACTTTACAATTTTGCCCCTTGTCTGAAAATTTTGATTATATTATCCCTGGGACTAAAATTAATCTTTTTAAACCATAATTTTCCATTTTTCACAAGGATCATTTTTGCTCAAAGTACCATATTCAAAATCCTTTGAAAAACATGACACTTTTGCCGTTTTAATTTTTTTTCAATTTTAACAAATTTTTATAAAATTAAAATCTCATAAACGGTTAAGATTTTCGACGAACTGTTAATAATGCCTACCATTTTCATCGAGATCTACAACTTTTGTGTTTTAACTTTTTTGAAACTCTCATTGCACATGGGTGTTTTTGAGCATTTTTCAAATCTGCCGAGAAAGGACTTTTTTTTGCAATTTAGTTCTTGGGATATTTTTGTAAAAATTCATTTTTAAACAGCATATCTACCCCTGTGAAAGCAGTTCTAACCCTTGTCCAAACCATTTTCATGCCCAATCATCATTTTTACAAAACTAGTACTAAAATTACAAAAAGATCATGTTTTGCATAAACTACCATTTTGCACAATCAACCCTAAATTTTCACAATACTAACATGCCATAAAGCATATGTCTATGGGATTTAACCAAAAATTTACTTGAAAACCCACATGCTTTTGAAATAACAAAAATTAAAACAAAATCACTAAACTTTAAATTTAAAGAATCAAAACTTACCCAAATAACACTTTGTGCTTCTAGCCTTCCAAAGCTTCTTTGAAACCTTTTGTCCCAGGTGTTTTTCATGCAAAAATACCATAAATCAACTTTCCTTCCTAAACCCAAGAAAAAATCCAAGAAACCTTGAAAAAAGTTTAGGTTTTTACCTTAAAACTTGATAAAATTCCTTGAATTTTGCCTTTGAACTTGATTGGGGTTAATATTGCAAAAAGTTGGATTTGAGAAAATTTTTGGGAGAGAGCTTCTATGGTGGCCGTGGGGTTGGAGAAGAAGAAATGGGAAAATTTTGGCTAAAATCACATTTAATGCATGCTTATCCTTTATGGTGACTCACTAAGTAATCCTTTGGTTTACCCATGTGGCTTAATGGGATTGGGCCACCTTTCATGACGTGGTGGCCCAATGAAATCTAATTGGGTGTCCACTTGGTGGGCCCCAAAAATTTACATTGTGTAATTTTTCACCACACAGTATTTTTCTTACACTGTATGGTAAAATCAATGCAAAACATGTCCTTAGACTGTATAAAATATTTTACTTGCCTTTGATGCATTTTTTTGAAGGCCACACATAGCATTTCGTATATCTATGTTGTTACTTAGCAGTATACCTTTATTGCTTCGACCCCCTTTTTACACTGGGTTAGGATTTTAGTGAACTCTATATCTTATTTATACTTTAACTACCTATCCGTTTAGATCACAATTTTACAATTAATTGTGATATAAAATTTATTTTATGGATATGATTCACAAATTCTTGAGTATTTAAACTCTTAAAATCTATATCAACAATATCCAACATTGTATCACGTTTTATAGTGAAATTTTCAATTAATATTGTTTATTATACGTTATCGTAATTTTTACAAAAATTTGATTTATAAGGGTAAATTCATTAATTAAATCTAATTAAATATTGAATTTTATTAATGCATTTCCCCTGGCCATTACAAGAGTGATCTTCGCAAAGGTCATCGACGTCGTAGAAGAAGGAGACGGCTGGGGTTCCCTTAGATTCAAATGAAACAGAGGGAGCTCATGTCTATGGAAGGAAAGGTTAGGCTTTAAGGGTTGTCATCGGAAGGGGGTGTTGCTCTTGCCCTAGGACTGGGTTTTTATCAAGCGTGCTTCATACCATCACCGTAAAGGGGAGTTGGGTTGGTGGGTGCTTTTGCTATTGTCGCCGGAAAGGGGATCGGAGAGAAGGTGTAACACCTGTTATTTTTAATGGGTATAACTATGTTTAATTTTAATATTAGTGCACCTATTAAAATTTTTATAAAATTTTGTTACATCAAAAATTCATTCTATATTATTAATTCTACATATTTTTGACTTTTTAAAAATATTTCTACATCTGTTTAACATAATTATGTAAATGCCTTGAACTGCCTTTTATTTCCAAAAACGTCATTTGGCATTTTTTGCCCACAATCTTCGATAAAAGATTTCTCCACCTTCTCTCTTGAATCTTGTCATCAGCTCACATAGGATACTGAATCTTTTTCTTTCTTCAAATTTTCCTCAACTTTTTTTCCTCTCCCCTGTCTTCCACTTGTCCTCTTTCTTCTATTTTTTTCCTTTCTCTTCCTTTCCTTCACTTTCCTTGCTACCATTCTTCTTCTTCATTTTACTCTTCCTCTATTTCCTCTTCTCCATGTATGACATAGAAAAACCAAGAGAACTCAAACGTTAAAATCAACCCATTTCTCTCCAAAAACCACAAAAATAGCCTTCAACAAACAGATAGCTTAAGGAAACTCAGGGATTTTCAAGATCAAACAATGTTTTTGAGTTAAGCTTTAAGGTTAGATTTTTAAAGCTCAAACTTTGATTAAATTATGATTTGAGTATGAAAATTATTTAAAAATTAGTTTATGTATCATTTTAATGCCTAGAAAGATATTAGAAAATTAAATTTTGGAGAAAAATGATGAGAAACCATGAACTAGAGTTCTAGAAAAATTTCCATAACAAAAATGACAATAGGACTCTAAAAACGACGTACTGTAGCGTGTCGGTTACCGTAACTTGAATAGTGCCAATGATGCGGCTTCGTTTCCTTGTAGATTACACTGTTTTACTGTAGCAGATGTTGTTTTACTATAGCAGTCCCAATTTTCAAGTATATTTATGGTCAAATTATTTATGAGGCACACTAATAAATAAATTGACATAATGATAATTTGAACATTGATACTATTATGATAATTTCTAACTATATACGACATAAGGTTGTCGAGGTATTTGCAGCATACATGGTGATGGTAATTCTAAGTTCCGTTATAGATACCGATAATTATTATTTAAGCATAAATAAAAAATTGTAAAGTTTATCTACAGAGCATCCACCACTTATGAGCATAATGGAATTTAAAGTACATAATATTATGTTTGGAAATAGACTAAATATGCAGGTGTTAATACAATAAATATCTATTGACTGGGAAGTGTATAATGATGATGATGGTTGTATTTTAATAATTGGCTCTACACTAAAACTGTGGATTGATATTGAAATATCATCTATTTTTCTTTTATTCTAAAGACCCATGGGTACTATTTTAAATGATTTGAAATAATATTGTAAAATTTATTTATATTTATTAAATATTACTAACCCCTACTTAGGGGCGTTACAGGAAAGACGGGGAGTTCGTCGGAGGCCGTGAAAGATTTCGTCGGAGGTTGTGGAGGACTTCATCAGCGACTATGGGGAAGATCAGAGAAGGATCTCATTTTTAGCTTTTGTATGTTTTTTTTTTTATTTTGATAAATCGGGTACGGTTTTTTTATTTTATTTATGGTTGTATATGAAAGGTCTCATTTTATTTGGTTGTTCCTTTTATTTTCTTACCTTCAGTTTTTGATCTAACGGTCTTAATTAACATACTCCATCGGTGAAGAATAAGCCCATATTTTAGCACAACTTTTCCCATTTATTTAACCTAAAAAGGGCATTTTTAATGCACTTTATAATGTAAAACTACTCAATAATTACCAATATCTGCGTACATATACATACATACATACATACATACTTCTTTTACATAATATTGCAAGTTCGATCAGTAGTATCATCCAATAATTTGAAATGGTGGAGCTTTCGAACCTCTAGTTGTCTTCATATGTTCCCCAATGGCTTATTGGGATTTTTATTTCATTTGATCATGATAGTAAGGATGTGACATTTACTTTTAAAGAGAATACTAAAAGAATATTGTGATGTAACGAACGTAACCATGGTCGGCACTTTTTTTAGATTTTTTTCCTGCAACAGAACTTTTTTTAGGAGCTTTACTATATTTTTTTATGGATGGTGCATATTTTTATTTCATTTGATCATGATAGTAAGGATGTGACATGAACTTTTAAAGGAGAATACTAAAAGAATATTGTGATGTAACGACCGTAACCATGGTCAGCACTTTATTTAGATTTTTTTTTCTGCAACAGAACGTTTTTTTAGGAGTTTTACTATATGGTATTTTTATGGATTGTGCATGTTTTAGATATTAAATTTGGTTAATCACATTAAATTGAAACCATATGAAAATTGACTCGGCAAGTTTTTTTTTTTTTTTGGGGGTTATTAACGTTAAAGACTCTTAAACTTTCAAATCTCTTGTATTTTGTCTTTTAAACTTTAAAAATCACCATTTTATCACCTAAATTTTCAAAACTCCTCATTTTGCCTCGTAAACTATAAAAATAACGACTTTGTTCTTTGAACTTTCAAATCTCTTCATTTTGCCCCTTGAATCTCCGATTTTTCGTTTAAATAGATGAAATTAAGCCTTCATGATTAACATATGGGTCACTTATAAGGGCAAAAATAAGATTTTACCACTCTCAAATTTTGTTTCATGTTTACACTCTAACTTATGGTTTTTTATTATTATCTAAAATTTCATTTAGAAAGGGTTTGTACGCATATTTCTTCTTATCTTTAATGTATAACTCTCATTTAATAACTTGATATTGTTTGTTGATATCTCCTCATATTTAATACGTAACTCATCTTCTTTATTAGTCAAATTCATATATGGTGAAAAATATCGACTTATTAAATGAGTTATGCATTAAAGATAAAAAGAAATGTGTAGATAAATCCTTCTCAAATGAGAGTTTATATAAAAAGAAAAAAAAGTTAAGTGAAAGCGTAAACATAAAACAAAACTTAGGAGTGATTAAAATCTCATTTTTAACCTTAGAATGACTCATGTGTAAATCATGTAGGCTTAATTCCATCTATTTGAACAAAAAATTGGAAGCTCAAGAGGCAAATTGAGGAGCTTTAAAAGTTTAAGGGACAAAGTGGTGGTTTTTAAAGTTCAGATGGCAAAATGAGGAGTTTAAAATATTTCAAAAGGTAAAGTGGTAATTTTTAAAATTTAAAGACAAAGTGAGAAAGACCCTAAAGTTTAGGAGCCACTAGTATTAATAACTTTTTTTTTAATACACTAACTTAGAGTTCTCATTTTTATTATCCTTTTTACCATGGTCTTCGATTTAAGAACTGCTATAATAAGAATCAAGCAATTGTGTGAGTCGTTAAGTTGATATCACATTCTATGAAAAAGGAAGCAGGCAGGATTTTAATTCAAAATTATGTCCACATAGAATTTGACTTTTCTCTTTTTCTTAAAAAGGAAGAAAAAAAAATGTACATATGGAATATATAAAGACTTGCAAGCTCATGATGAAAAGATATGTAAATATGAACAGGAGAAGAATCCACATACGGGGTATAATGTATGGACCATTAGTGATCCAGCCATATTATATCAAAGGTGGGAATATGGGGTTTTCTTACGTTGGTCGTCAAGTCGATTATCAATTGATGTATATGTATATATATAGATAAAAATATAAAGATACACATATATTCAAAGTGATAGTGCTCTAAGGTTCAAAAAAGTTTGCCGGCTTGGTTAATTTGTCATGATCCTCAAGTTGATGATTGAACTTAGGAAGGTTATCTTGTTGTAGTTCAGCTACGTATCTCTACAAATCGTCTAGTCTTAGCTGGAGTCCTTATCCAACGTGCATTTAGACAGTGGTACGTGTCGTGTTTGAAAAGGTTAGTAGTGTACACACCCAACTATTACCTTAGGAGGGCCCATCGCCACGGTTGATTCTTTTATTTATGTTATATTTACAAAAATTTATACTATATTATTATTTATATTTTATGTTAAATTATGCTACAAATATTTATAAAAAATAAATCTTAAAAGATCGTATTTATAAAAATTTTCCATTTTTATTTTCTTTCTTAATTACTTCTAGCCCCTTTGGAAATACAAGTTTTAACCAAAAAGTTTTAGCTTGAATATGTTTTATTGCAATATTTTCTCTCTTAAAATTTAAATTATTTTAATATTCTTAATTCAAGCTAACAGTCTAAACATTCTCTTCATATTATAAGAGCTCTGTAGCAAAACAAATATTTTTCTCCATGGGTAGATACTGTTAAAATAATCGTTGGATTAAATTTTAAATAATATGTTACCAGTAAATATCAACATTAAAAATTTATAACATGAATGCTCTTTCAAATGAGGAAAAAGACATAAGATAGAACAACAACAATCAGATACAGCAACGTTTTGTTATGTTGACATAAAATGATTGCTCTTTCTTCTTGTAAAAGATGCTAACTGGCAACTTTTTCTCATCTCTTTTCTATCCGTGATAAAGTTGCTAAACTGAGACTCAAGTAACTGACACGTTTATCACTCACAAAGAGATGAAATATTCGGACTACGTGACCATGTCTAACACCACGAGCAATAAACCAAGTATGCCTCATATATTGAGTCCACGTTGCGTGACACTTTTTCTGTTGGTATGTGGTGGTGGATGAAAATGGTCCTCTAATATCACGCGTCGCATGTATTGGCACTTTTTCTCATGTCACGCCGTGCACTGTGTGACATGAGAATGACGCACCAAATTGTTTTGCCTCGGTACGATTTTTCGTTTTGCTTTGTAGTCATACGTTTTTTAGGATTGATTCAGTGGTAGATACAAAGATTGTAACCTTTGAAATTAGTTAGAAAAGGTTAACGGCCGTAAAAGGTTGGTGCCAGAGGGGGATGGTTGCCATATTGTAACGCCGTAAAATTAATTAAGTAATTTTTAGTAGATTAAATGATGAATTAGTGTGTTATGATGAATGTTTTAAACTTAATTAGATCATTTTGTAAAATTTTTAAATTTATGTTATTTTTAATTATTTTAATAATTTTTAATTACTCTTAATTGTTTTTATTTGTTAGTTTGAATTTTGGAACAAAATAATTTGTTAAAAACCAACCACGTCTTTTTCAAAACCTTAGGTGATACACGGTTTCTTTTCGTTGGTTTTTCTCCCCTTCCCTCTATTTATCTCTCTCTCTCTCTTTCTTTCTCTAATTCTCACTCAGCTCTCTCTCGTCCCTCTCTTTTTCCCTCTCTCACTGCCTCTCTTTCTCTCTCTTCTTTCACTCAAAATTTTGATTCAAAATCAAGCCCAAGCTTTAGTTTTCAGTGAATTGGAAGCTCAAGAACGTGTTTGAACGATCAAAAATACGATTTAAACCTTTGATCCGATGTTAGTTTTCAAATTTCAAACTTATTCTAAATTTTTCTAATTTCTTAGCATTTTGAAATCTAAGTTCGTTTAATCTTAGAAAACCTTTAATCTAAGTTAGAGAAACTTAAAACATCTAAAATCTAAGCTTAGTTTGAAGAAAAACATATTTAAATCAAGATTTTTTATTTTTCTTTGTTTTCTTCCATTTTTGGATTTATTCAAAAATTTAGTGTAAATCTTGTTTAGATTAGTCTAAAAGTGTTTTATAATGTTTTTCCATCATCTATAAATGTTTTCTATGCCTGAAAACTAAGAAAAACAAGTTGAAATGAGGATTTGGGCTCGGGGAGGCTGAAAACTGTGCCTGAAAAATTCTAGAATTTTCAAGTTCGATAGGACGGATTCATATGTTTAGCAAGCCGAACCTGGAAAAGTTCGGCCAACCGAACCCTCTTGTCGGTAGGCCAAACTGTACAGTTCAGAAGGCCAAACCAAGGAGATCGGCAGGCCGACCGGACATAATGAAAATTTGTTATTTTTCACCTGTTTTTACTGCTTTGAACCCCTATTGAGATTTTAACGTAACAATATGATTCTATAAATACAAATGGCACACTAGGACACCATGTGATAGCTTAGTAACATAGAATATCTTAAGCTAGATACTGATAGACCTAGTTTCTATTTAAGATTGTTCGTAGTTCCGTGGAGCTAACGTATAGCGCAGCACCGATCAGACATTGAGGTAGAACTTTTACCCCTTTCCTTGGTAACCTAGTTTTTAATGATTTTGGCCTTAAAAGGATTTTTATCAAAATGTTTTAAATGATGAATTGAAAAAGGGTTTTTGATGGATGTTTTCCCAAATAGTAGTTTGAGGTGATTTTCATAATGAACCACAAAATGAATGTAAATAAAAATACTTGAAAAAATGAGATTTTAAAAATTATAGAAAGATATATATATATGGGCATGATGCCATATCAGAGATCGGGTCGTGTAGTGTGCGACATTGAGGGCAGGTCCTGAAATCTAGCCGGGCTACTTTGGTGGTGAATATTATGGTTTGCCCAAGAAAGATAAAAGGTACTTTCTGGACGAACTATTTTAATAAGGCTTATTTTAATGCATTTATTTAACTCTTTTTTCCTAATTATTTCTTTGAAAAGTAAATTTGTATTTCAATCATTTGTTGGTTTAAAAGCATTGTCCTAGTAAGCCTTTCGCTCATGTTTTATTTGTCTTTTTTAACCCTTTTCCTAGGTGGAATACAGCTTAGAATTGACGAAGTAGCCGCAGACCAGACTTGCGACCAGTAGAAGACTTGGGTAGGTTATTTGTATAAATAAACAAGGCATGGATTATTTTAATCTTTCTTTCTACCTTGGACTGTGGTTGTAATTTAATTATTGTCGATACTATGTGTGTGCACAAGTTGTAGGTTGGTGGGACCCAACACGTATTTTTCTTTCTTTATTATTTTGTTTCTTTTTGTTTTTATCTTATTTGTTTAATCAATATAAACGTCTACTTTAAAAAGGGTTTTACATTATCACATTTTTCATAAATAATTAAATTCTCTAACTAGTGCTTTAATTAAATTTTTACTTAATTGAATCAATTAACCTACCACGTCACCTCCCGTATTCTGGGGCTCAAAGAAAGGAATGGGTCGCCAATGCAAGTTGTATTTTAGACACATCGGTAATCTCATCGACTTGCTTAGAGGTTGTGGTTTGCAGAGGGAAGGTGTGTCGTCACTTTGCTGGTGGCCATAATGCGTGCATACCAACCAAGTGCTGGTGGCCCTAGCGAGTGCATACCAAGCAAGCAACTTTTCTGCAGTTTCCGTATATTGGTGCAAGCGCCTTGCTCTACTTGGTGTTTTGATGTTCTAACTTATAGATGTACCTATTTTTTGTTTTTAATAGTGGTTGTTTTTATTCTGATTAATTTATCTCTGTCTAATAGGGTGTTTGACAAAGTTGATTGGAACCAACTTTTTGGTTTAAAACTATAGCATGTGAGAGTTTTATATTGTACCAATTTTTTTCCTTTTACTGTAGTATACAAGAGCTTTACACTATTCATAACTCAAAAGTTGGTTCTAACGAACTTTGTCAAATACCCTACAGAGTTTTTTAGTGCTCAACTGCATTTTTGTGTCAGCTAGATTTATTTGTAGCCTTAAGTGGCCTTGGTGCTATAGATTTCTCAATGCTAGTTGATCAAATACTGTTATCATTTATAGTTGTTTTGTTAGAGAGCCTTGTGCTTAATCTTTAGCATACCTTTATGGCTATTGTGACTTTGATCGTTAGACTTGGGTACATTGGTACGCTAACATGCCTACAACTCCTAGGTTTTGGTTCCCATGGTGCCATGAGGATTTCAAATGGAGTGTGTGTACTAATCGGGGTTTGGCATCAGTGTCACGTGCCTCCTACACACCACTCTTATGGTGGATCAACAACAGGCCTTTTGTATCCCTGCGATGGTGCATGCTTAATCCTTTGGACTAATGCGATTCATTTTTTTTCTTGTTTTTGGTATTTATTTTGATTCCACAAAGACGATCTTATTTTCACCATTTGTGTTTGGTTGTATGTTTCTGTAGTGGTTTTGGTTTAGCTATGTAATAATAAAAATGGTCTCCATACTCTTTAAGGTTGGAAGTGTACCTAGTCCACTAAATTTGCTTCTACACGAAGCAGTGGACAGCCTTAATATTATAAGTCTCTTGATCTCGATCACCCGTAAGTTTCCACCAATTGAGAGATATCGTTGAAAGACCCATTCATGAACCCGATACTCAATGTGCCTATTGAATTTTCAGTTTTGTGAACATAGCATACATTTCTCTTCCTTGAGTTTTTCACTTGAATTTGTTAATGGATTATGTCTATATATTCAAGGTCAAGTCTCTTTACATATTTAAGGGACTGTTTGGTAAAGGATTTGAATTGTATTGATTTAGATTATTTTGAATTGAGTTGTGTTATTTTAATTTTGTGATTAAATTGCTATTCGAGTTGACATTTTGATGTGCATTTAAAAAATTAATTTAAATAAGGAATAAAATTAAAATTTGTGTTTGGTCAAATAATGAAAAAAGTTTTTAATTTATTACCAAATCTGACAAAACCTTAATTTTCATGATATTAAAAAAGATTCAATATAGATTTTGATTTATTCTCCTCTTTATTAGGAACGCAACAAAAAAACCGTCTCAATCAGATATCAAATGAAGAAGTTATGATATTTTTTTCCTCAAGTATAAGAGAGAGAAAATGTAATTTTGACTGTCGAATATTGATCCGAGTTGAAAGAACCGCAGGGAGGGAGAACTCTAAAAACTTGAATTTGTAGCATCCAATAATAATTCATTTGTTTTGAATTTTGGAAGAAACAAACATGAAGTCAAAGAATTCTTTGGACTTATAGAGTGTTTGGAAGAATAGTTCAAAGCAATGGCTTGAATTGTCAATAGTGTAAAACTCTCACATGCTATAGTTTTTAAACCCAAACTGATAGTTAAACTACTCTCCCAAACACTCTATCAGAGTCCAAAAATTGGCTCAATATGCTAAACAAACAGCCCTAAATCACTCGAATCAGTATTAGTATTTGTCTCTCTTTGATTTGATATAAAATTTCCCCTTCATTCCTCAAAAACAAAATATCCCCTCTTCAAAAAAAAAAAAAAAAAGCCAACCAGCCAAAAAGCTACTGTCACGATCATGCCCTTAAAGGCCGTTTGGCAAAAGCAGTTCAGACCAAGTTATCAGTTGTGAACAGTATAAAATTCTCGCATGCTACAGTAACAAATTATAAGAGTTACTACAATATAAAACTCTCACATGCTACGGTAAAAAGATTTTAACTATTATGTCAAACATCCTATAGTCTTTTGATAAGGGCTAGGCTTTGCCTTTATTTATCATTTTTCTTTTGCTCCTCTCACCCTCGGCAAATGGTCAGAACGGGGAGTATGTCACCGTATACCTCGTTGCTGCCAAAGTAAGAAAAACATATAAAGTAGTAAATGTAGGCAATCGAATTGTTTAACATTGAGGTGATATTGGAAAAAAGTTCGGCCCTAGTTTTCATCTCCATCGGATAGACATTTGGAGGAATTTTTTGTCTCTACATACAAGAAAACAAAAATCCAAATATTATGATTTTACACACGTTAACGCGCTTCGTAAATGTTCCATGGAAGCACTCTCTGTCTCAATCTCGCTGTCCCTGTTGTCTTTCCCACTTGGGCTTTAATAAAATGAGAACTTTACGACAGAATATAAAAAGAACTAGAATATAGTTTTTAGTGTTTGGTTCAAATTGAATTTTGATTAAAACTATGATATCATGTGAAAACTTTACACTGTTGATTATTATTTTCCGACACTGTAACATGTAAGAGCGTTATGATAATGTAGTTTATTTTTTCTCCACACTATAACATGTTAGAGATTTACGTTATAACAACCAAAAGTTTTAGTTGAAATTAAGAATACCAAGCACCTAATACATCATAAACGTATTGATCAACAAAAAGATATCACAATTTAATAAAAAATAATAATGATGGAAAACAGTATCCTATCAATAACGTATGTATTTGTATTTTACCATAAAATCTCCTTAATTCAATTCCTTAATCCTAATTAATTAAATACATTTTGAAAGCGTTTGAAAATGTGATTGAAACTATGAGTTAAACCAAAACACTGTAGTATATGAGAGCTTTATATTAAGTTAGAACGGTTTTTTCAAACAGACTTTTATAATTCCAATAGCGCTCCCAAGGTCCTATCAGACAACAATTTTAGTTAAGTTAAGCATTTTATTGGGCATAAGTACAAAGAATTAACCAATTTAACAGCCTAAACAAATTTAGGCCCACAATTAAAAACCCTGTGAAAACTATAAAGCAATATGACCAGCCCATTTAAGTAAACCTTGATCGTTAGACAGTCACAGTAAATATAAATTAGCTCTGCTCTTTTGCCTGCTTGCACAGCACCATGACTACAACGATCGAGCAACTCTCTAATGACAATGCCTTGCCTAAAGGAAGCAGCAACTGAGACAGCAATCTAAGCTTATATCATTGCCCCTGCACTACCCAGTTCACGTCATATAAATATACATGTATACATATATTTACACACATATAGTCATATTTATGCACCAATATTATTATCCCTTGCCCTTCTACTACTCTGTATATAGAATCCAAGAATCTGAGTCTCCAGTGGTCTAGTAGCTAGTAGTGGTGGCCGCACCAAGAGGGGGACGCGGCGGCGCGAAGATGCGCAGCATGGCAAGCTCAGGCTCGAACCGGGGCTTAGCAGCGGTGGTCGGGGTGGGGCCCAAACTAGGCCGATCCATTGCCCGCAAGTTCGCCCACGAGGGCTACACCGTCGCCATACTGGCCCGTGACTTAGGTAGTAGCACTATTACTATCGAAACATAATTATCTATTTTTAGCATATTGAATTTGAACCCAAAAATGAATTTAAGAAGTATTTTCTCATTCTTGGATAATGGTTGCAGGGAGGTTGTCGAAATTTGCGGACGAGATAGCGAGGGAGGAGAAAGCGCAAGTTTTCGCCATAAGAATAGATTGCTCGGAGTCAAGGAGTGTGAAGGAGGCATTTGAAGGGGTTCTGTCGCTGGGATTTGTGGAGGTTCTAGTCTACAATGCCTACCAGCCGCTGGCCCGGCATTGCCCGACCAACTTGGCCGACATTCGGGTCGACTCCTTCGAGAAATCCCTCGCAGTCTCCTCCGTCGGCGCCTTTCACTGCGCTCAACAAGTAGACTTTAATAGAATAAACTTCACCGCTAGGTTAAGCTTGCAATCATTAAGTTAAATTTTTTTTTTTTTTTGAACTTTTGAAGGTTCTTCCGGGGATGGTGGAAAGAGGAAGGGGGACAATTCTCTTCACCGGTTGCTCGGCTTCTCTAAACGGCATTGCTGGTTACTCTGAACTATGTAAAAAATTCTTACAATCCCTTTACTTGATAGAAATTATCCATATTCCATGTTCATATTCATATTGATATATTAATTGACATGAGACAGGCTGTGGGAAATTCGCGCTGAGAGCACTATCGCAATGCCTGGCGAGGGAGTTCCAACCACTGGGTGTGCACGTCGCTCATGTTATCATCGACGGTCGCATTGGCCCACCAAGGTTGTTCCTTCCCTTTCCAAGATTCTCACTTTATTACACCATATCCCACATAAATATACACATAAATAAACACTAATATTAGCCAAAAGGTGTATTATACAAAAGTTATTTTATATCACTTTTTTGACCAAACCCAGCATTCCCAATAAGATTTTTAGTCTGAAGAATTCATATATGATCTTTTCTTCTTTTTTTTTTTGCAGGGCGGGGATAGGAGGAGGGAGTAATAGTAGTGGGACAGGGCAGAGGATGTCGGTTGGGGAACAAGCACAGAGCGGAGGAGGAGGAGGAGGAGGAGGAGGAGGAGGGGACGGGTCAATGGACCCAGACGCGCTGGCTCAAACCTACTGGCACCTGCATGTTCAGGACAAAACCGCTTGGACCCAAGAGATTGACCTTCGTCCTTGCACCTCTAGATTCTTCTAATTATTTGCCATCATTTCTCTCAACGGTTTTCATCAATTCCCATTCCCAAGCCCAACTTGATCAAAATTCACCCACCTTTGCCCCCCAACCTTTTTTTTTTATTTGCTTTTTAATGATGGGCTTGTCAAAGTAGTACTACTAGTAGTATGATCTCCATATGTTTTCAACACCGGAAGAGCCATTTGCTAGGAGAACTTGCTTCATGGTGGATCCCACAAAGAATTCCCAATGTTAGAAAGTTGGATCCCACAATCCCGCCCACTCGCTTATCCCAAAAAGTGGTCACTTATGGGTTGAACTTGAAGTTATCTAGGACTGGTATCAATATGTTTGCTATGAACAATGTTATGAGTGATACTTTCTCTCCGTTTCCTTGTTCTTTTCTTTTTTCCTTTCTTGTAATTATTTTTCTTCTTGTTGATAATTCTATTTGGTTTGGTTTGGTTTGGTTTTAGTCTTTTTTTTCTGTTAAGATTTTATTTGGGTTTGATTGTTTTGTCCCAAAACATAGATAGTCTTTCAATGAATTGTAGATTTTCAGTGAATCCCTTTTTCTTCTTTCTATGATATGGGAGTGAATCATTTGATGAAGTTAAATGTGACTCTATGTGGAATATATATGATTGGAGACATAGATTTGTCGATGTCGGCCCAACGTTTGATATTACATTTCTTGTTTCATTCCTCTTTTTGCTGTGCGGTGAATCCAAGTAGAAAAAGTTCCCACCAAGAGAAAAAGTAGAGGTGGGGTTGGAATGGGGACACCAATCCATGGATAGAACAAGGACTTCGTGTCCCAATTCGGGACACACGCGCAGTCCTTGACCAATACATGGATAGAACAAGGACTTCGTGTCCCAATTCGGGACACACACGCAGTCCTTGCCCAAACAACGAGTTTAGGGGAAAACAAAAGGTAATTAGAATTTTACCAAGTAAGAAGAATACACCTTTTGTACCCCTTAAATTTGTATCAATATATATTCTTTATTATGATATAATTTTGTCTGGTTATAATATTTAGAAGCATTCACGAAAATAAATGGAGCGTGACGTGAATATAAAAACAATGTTATAGTTACAAATGAGAAATATTATAAATATTTGGCTGGCTCGTGTGTCTGATTGAAGTTATTTTTTACAATGTTTAGAAGCATCCATTACAATTCATCCGTTTGAGAACGTGGTTGGAACAACATTTATGGTTTTAATCAAATTTTTATTCAAATTTTACGAGAAAAAACTTTATAGTAAAAGTTGATTTGTTAGTTGTTACGATTTTAGCTGTGTTCTCAAACGGACTACAGTGGCAGAATTTTAATATATAGTATGAAAAAACACTTTTCTTTTTATACCCCTTAAATTTGTATTAATATATATTCTTTATTATGATATAATTTTAACTGGTTATATTTGGAGGCATTCACAAAATAATTTGCGTGTTATACGAATATCAAAAATAATATTATAGTTATAAATGAGAGATATTACAAGTGTTTGACTGATTTGTGTATCTGACTGAAATTGGTTTTTATAATGTTTAGAGGCATCCATTACAATTCATCCGTTTGAGAATGTGATTGGAACAACATTTATGGTTTTAATTAGATTTTTATTCAAATCTTATGAGAAAAAACTTTGTGGTAAGAGTTGGTTTGTTAATTGTTACGATTCCAACTGTGTTCTCAAAGAGACCACAATGGCATTTGATATGCAGGTTTTGACCGTTTGAAACTATGGGTTCAAGTTAAACTTGCATTTATTAAACAAGATTAAGCAAAAATTTAACAAGATAATAATAATGTAAAACAAGCAAAACCTACATGTTTGAGAACCTTATATCCCCTTAAATTTTCATGATTTGAAAACATACTCGTCCAAACCCATAACTACATTTATGGTTTCTTTACAGTTTTTGCACTATACAAACACCAATTTTTTAATATGATGTTTTCCTTCTCGTTCAGATTTTTACTTCAAAACATCCGTGTAGAAATAGCCTTGCCATATAAGTTCAAAACCAAACCATTTCAGCCAGCAACCAAATGGACCCTATATCCTGCCGTATGAAGATCGAAACGGGAAATACTAAAAAATAAAAAATAAAAATAAAAAAAAGGTTTTTCATGCCACTCAAAGATTGAAAACGACAGGAATAGGGGGGAGGTGAGTTGTGTCAGTCAAAAAAGGCTCGGCAGTCGATGCTATATAGGAGGAGCCGTCATTTGGTTTGGGTCCAGTGGGACAAACACACTGACAGTTGTTTGACGACTCAATCAAGTCCTCAACCCACCACATTATTTTTTTCAGTTCCGTCATTTATTTCTTCATTTTGCAAGAAGCAAACACACAAGTCCCATCTAAAAAGTTGATTAAAGCAACCCATTTTTGGCATTACCGTCTTAATTCTAGCACTTGGTTTCCATCGTTGCTCTAATTTGTGAATGACAAGATTACCAATAACGATGAAAATGATGATTGTTTGGCACTTGACCAACACCTCCTCTAATTCAATTGGTTGACGGAAAGACCTTTGAGTAAAAATCCCAATAACCCATGTTCTAGATTCATCCATAAAATCTATCTGTGTATCTCTCTGGTCTCCCTATAATGATTGAAGCGCCAGCAATCACTGCCCCACCAAAAAGGTCCCAATAATGAAATGGCTTTATATAAGCATGAATGATATTGTAGATATGCTTTTGTCGACGCACCGTTGGTTTTCAACCAGAGACTTAGGCCCCCAGCTGATGATAGGTCAGCTTCTGAGCTTGGTGAGTTCCACAAACTCGTTTGATCAATTCAACCTGTCTGATATTTAGACATTATATAGAGATTCTACTTTTCAGGCCCTAACCAACAGAGAAGCTTTGTGCTTCGCAAATGAGAAAACAAAAATCTTCTAGCCCTACTCAGATTTTTACATTAACAAATAAGGTTATTAGTACTATTAGTCTCTCAACTTCGACCACTCTGACGCTTTGATTCGAGAACTCTTAATTTTGACAGATGACTTGTTGAGCTTTTGTTTATTGACTAATAATAAAACGGACGAACGATACCTGAAACTTAACATTAATAATCACTTTTTTTTTTTTTTTTTGAGAAGGATGAATAAAACGTCACATTTTGTTGCATAATGACTTGAAACTTCACATAATAATTACATTAAGTACTAAAATCTTATAGTTTTCAACGGTTTTAAGGAACCGAAAAGAAAAATTTACACATTAAGCGACTACTTTGTAAAATTTCATGATACCACACGATGGAACACATAATTACCTATGATAAACGTCAGATTTCATTTGTCAATTTTAGCGTCAAAGATCAAAACTTTCAAGAGAAAGAAAAAATAAGTTTATGGAGTAATCTATCAAAATTAAAAGTTCATGGATCAAAACGTCACTATGATCCTATTTCAGACACTAAAAATGTTAATGACCTAAAAATTATGAAAAAACAGACAGAGATGACATAATAAGCACGTACCTTTTTTATTCTGTCTGAGCCAAACTCCTTCACGGCTTGTTGGTGGATGGATTTGTACATATTAATAACGTGTCACGTATAAAACAATTCTAAAAGTCTGATTGACGTGATAAACAACAAGCAAATACAGGCACAAAGAAATGAATCTAATGTAACGTTAGGATACCGTGAACTAAACCAAAATAGTGAAAGGAGGCAACCATTACACTTCAAAGTTTCAAGCAAACAGTTTGACAATGAACTGATGTTGTATCACTGGAGGAAAAGTGTATTACCAACTGAAACAGATTTCACACTTCCAAAAAAACCGATATCTAAGAGAGCATAATTTGTGCAAAATGGCAATCATTTTTCGAGCTTTGACAATATTTACAAAGAGAGCCAAATTCAGAACCTTGCAGATTGAACATATCCAAAGTCTTACTTCCTCTGCCCATGTTTCTGCAATGTACTGTGAAAATCTTGGTCCAAGAAGCCACTCCAATTCCTAAATTCAAAACTATAGCCAGGATTTACAGAAGCACGGTTTGTATGATTGCTATTGTCAAAACAATGATGCTGAGATGTAGACAAAACAAAAGCATCCACATAAGTTCAAGAAGGAGATCCATCATTATTGGATCCGTGCCTCTATATTTGCCTTAAACAAGGGTAACGCACGCTCTTTAGAACCTAGTTGATCTTGATGCTGAATCCGTGGTGGATCTGTACACGTTTGAGAACTAACTAGTACTAGGGAAAGTGGATTTCCTGCGCCCCTTAAAACATTCCGATGCTCTAACCAGTGAATCTTTTTGTTGATAACCATAATCCAACCTCCTATCTTCCCATAAACAAGGATAAGGTGCATGCCTTTGTTGATATCAGTGATGAATCCATGGAGGATCTAAACATGTTTGAAAACTTGGATCTTTCCTAGTACTAGGGAGAGCGAATTTCTGATACCCATTGAAATGTTCAGATTCTCTAAACATTGAATCTCTCTGTTGATGATTATTATAATCTATCATGGATGGATCCACTCTCCTTTCTTCCCATAAACATGGGTAAGGTGCACTCGTTTGTTGAGATCTTCGTTGATATTGGTAATGAATCCGTGGAGGACCTGAACATGTTTGAAAACTTGGATCTTTACGAGTACTTGGGCAAGTGAATTTCTAATACCCCTTAAAATGTTCAGATGATCTAAATGTTGGATCTTTACGTCGATGATCACTATAGACTCTAGAGCCCTGAATTGTAGTTTTCCAAAGTCTATCAAAGGAATCCCTCCCCTTCTTTGATTCATTGGTTTTTCTCATTTTAGATCGTCCTTCAGAGGGGAATTCTCTAAGGCACTTCTTACCTAAATCATCACCAGATACAGGTGAAATAGAATCAGTACCCATCAACAGACAATGGTGAAATAGTACTATTATTATTACTCTTAAAACTGAAGAGGAAAAACAGTAATTAAAAGCTTTTAAGTATTATAAGATGATCAATAACTCTGCAACAAGGAACACACACACGCACACATGAAAAAAATACAAGAAATGTCTCTCTAAAACATGCACGCAAATTAGGGAAATTGCACCATTCCATCGTACCCTTATTAGAGGCCCATTTCTCCGTCTTCCTAGTTGCTGTCTCAAGCCTTGCTGCATCACCTCACCTGTGCTTTTCAGCGAGCACTTTCAACCTGTCAGCTTCGTCATGCCAATGCTAGAAATGTGAACAAATGGAAATTTTAAATCACATAACCACCAAGAAAAAACGAAAATGAAAATTAAGACGTCCTTTAACCAGCTCACCTGTCTGAAAGTTCTCGTTTTATAGAGATTACAGCCCTTTATAAGCAAGGGATAGAGTGGAGCCAACTTCTTAAGCCCCCTACTCCACAGAACTTCAACCTAAATCACGACAAGCACTAATCAAAAAGAAGAACCCATAATTTTCAATTTAACAATGTGTCCATGAACAATATTGATTTAATAGTCCTGAAAATGTTAAGTCTCTAGAAATTGAGAATCCCATACCAAGAAGACTCAGAATCAACTAAACTCAACCTGAAATGGAACCTTGATGAAGCCTTACAGTAAAGGTATGCTGTTGTTTGGCTGTGCCATAGCTTTCTTTAACAACTCTTCCAGCAACGACTCTCTTCCCTAGAACCCGCCCATGTCTCGAACCGTTACCCAACCTAAGACATTGCAAGATAAGAGAATTTAGGCTCTAGAAAAGAACATCATAATCTAAAAAAGACCACAACAGAAGAATAGTGCAAAAGAAAACACTTCTCATAAACTTTCAGCCTAACAGGACAACATCTCCCTTGCAGACATCACCTGCATCGAGTTAGCACAGTCGGGTCACTGTTCTTCTTAGACAAAAGGAAAACAAAGGTGACAGAGCTAATTGCCCATGAAAAAGTGGGGAGCCATTTACCAGTACAATTGATGGAAAAAGATGGTCTAGGATACAAGGCTTCACCAATTCCATCTTTTAACCTAACATAAAAAGTAAATCACTCAACAAATATCCGCTAAAAAATCACTCGGCAAATAAAATCTTTTTTTAAAAAAACATAACGAAAAGAAGAATTCAAGGCATGAGAAAAATGCCTACCGTCTGGACAATTTGAAGTGTTAAACTTCAGCAAGCTTCACTAAATCATTTCACTTTTCTTAATTTGATATGATTAAGATGTAATCAGATTGTTAAAGGTGTACCATACCGGCAAGGTATTTTTTCATATCCTACCACATAATTTTCCGAAAAAGAAAAAAAAAAATCAGCAATTTGTAATCTTGCTGTCACACTAACATTTCCACGTATAGTAAAATATAGATAAAGATATAGACATATGTACCTCCGGTGCTCCTCGATTCTCTGCAAACAAACAGACTTGGTCCCGGATACTCTAAGGCCATAAGTCCTCAAATACGCTTGGCAGTCTTTAAGCTTTAAACAATCTAATTTTCTACGTTAACAGAAAATAGAGAAAATAAGCCGGCAAAGACATAACCAGATTGTCTTCAAAAGTTACAACCAAGTGCCATTGCTGAATTAACCCAAGAAAATAATGCATTTCAGAAATCATCTTTCCTTCTATAGAAACGTCTAAAAGCTTCAAATTTGAGAAAATCAAACTGGAAAATCAGCAATTTTCTAAAGTTTGAACTCGTCAATTTTGGAAACGAACAAAGAATCTACTAAAACCTGTCAAGAGGCGAATAATTTTGTTGCAGAGCGACTCATCACCGTCGCCATCGTCCTCTTGATCTTCTTTCGGATCGTCAGATTCCTCTCGGTCCACTTCCTCCTCTTCTTCGTCATCATTATCGCCGTCGCTGCCGTCCAATTCATCAGCTTCGAAAGCTTGATCTTCCTGATATTCATCGTCGCTGGTGTCTGCTACTGCATGGACGCCGTCGCCATCGTCGTCGTCGGAGGGGGAGGACGACGAGAGAGAAACGACAATGCGCCCACCCTTGCTCTCCACCATTTGAAGTCGCTTAATAGGAGGGAACGGTCTTTATCTTTCTTTTCCCTTGACGATCGGATTGCGCCTCATTTATACGATCATCCAATCGCGTCGTTTTCTTTTATTTGTTGTAGAGGGGAGGGGGAGGGAAAAAAAAGGGTAAGATTGCAAGTTTGTCGATTTTTTTTATCCTTTTTTCCTTTAACGAATTGCTTCGAGGTTTTCAATTGTTTTGGAATATTTATGTTATATCTTTTGTTTTACGTTAATTCAAAAACTTTTATACCTTTAATTTTTTATCTCATCAAATATATACTTTTAGATTAAATTTAATACATAAATATATATTTTACCTTAATCAACAGTTGATCTTGACATTTAAAATAACCATATTACCTTCAAGTAAAATATTAAAAAAAAATAAAACTTTAAAAAAAAAAGAAAACAAAAATAAAAACATACAAAACACTTATTTTTGAAGGTATTTTAGGCAATTTTTAAAGCAAGAGCCTTAGTATAAAGTTTTTTAAGTTTTTGAAGTTATCTTATTTTTAATTTAAGGGTATTTTGGTAATTTCATAGGTTGACATTGAAGATTGATTGGACAAAATTATAAATTTGTGTATTAAATCTAATCTGAAGGTATAAATTTAATGAGATAAAAAATCGAAGGAATATTGTTTAAATAAATCTAAAATACCGAGTATAAAAAGATAAATAACCCATTTTTTTCCAAGAAAAAGATATAAACAAAGCAGAAATGTATCAGAACGTATCCGTAGCAACTTACACTATAGCAAAAATGTATTATTTACTATAACAATTTTTTGTCTTTTATTGTAGTTGTTAAGAGCTTTAGACTGTTTACAATTGTAATTAATAGATTAAAATTGATGTTCTAAATACAGTGAATGCCCATGGAATTTTTAAGGGAGCATTTTTTGGATATGGGAAAATGTTTTTTTTTAAGTAGTTTTAATGTGGTCCAAGTTTTATTGAATAAGAAAAAAAATAGTTTTTTAAAAAATGTCAATTAATGATTTACAAATTGACTTGGTGGTCAATCACTGATTGACTTGATTTGATTTATCAATATGTTGTCAGGTCACCGAGCTGGGCCTGGTCGAATATTGGGCCTACAAAAGCCCGAGAATGATCTTGGCCTATATTGCTTTGGTGTATTCCATAAGTTTCTCTCTAGATTGTACCCAAGAAGAGTAAAATGATCTATTTACATCCATATTTAAATTAAAAGATTACCAAGATGGCGATAAGCACTCAAACTGATCATGATCTACAGAATTTAAGATACTCATAAATGATAGATCCTATGAGAGATCACAGTGGTGATGTTTAACTAATAGAAGAGAAGATTATCATGTATTTGAATTTAAATTAAGCTTAAAGGGTAAGGCATTGATTATCGCCAAGTGCTATAATAGAGGTCAGTTTTAAAAAATTGCCTAAGTATAATTCTTGGTACAAACTCTTTATATTCATATTTTTTTAGAGTGAAACCCTATCATCGAGAAAACCCAAAGTCGACGTAACTTTCAATTGAGATGAACCACTATAAATTCTATGTGTTCTTGTCATTATTTATTTTATTGTTTTAGTTACTTTATTTGAGAGTGGTAATTACGGTGAGGAATTGAGAGATTTTTGTGTGACGAGTTTGACCCGTCAACACAATGTATCAAACATTTTAGGGGCCATTCACCCACTAGTCATTTTCCTTGAAAACAAGTTCTATGTGTTATTGACAAAGGTGGTCAACAGGCACCTCATCCAATTTCTCATTATTTTTTAGTTATTTACATTACCGGCTGCTGGGAATATACACTTTAATCGTCATTTAAAGTTCAATTATCACCCCTTAATTAAAAATGAGAAAATTTTATAACTATTTTTTGTCTCTCATTAAAAGGGTTACTTTGTGTTTGGATAATTGATTAGTTTAAACTTAAATAGTGTAAAACTTTATATTATTACTACATAAAGCTCACATATTTTACAATATTTTAAACCAATCAGTTCCGGTTAATCTTTTATCAATTTTTCAACACTTTATTGGAAATGAAAGTTGTCAAATTGGCTCCTTTCTAAACCCTTCTTTTTTTAGTTTTTTATTAGAATTTTCTAGGGTGTTTTTTTCGTCCGTCTTTGATTCTGAATGGAATTGTGGTTTGTCTTACTCTCTCATCAAAAAAATAAATTTGTCGCTCATAGAATTATCAAAAATTGGCGAGTTATCTGACCTACTTATTTTGTTACAGCAAAATCATAACAATTTACACTAAGACTTTAAAAAAAGAATAAATTTTAGCAATTTATGCAATGTGCTTGAAAACGTAGTTAAAATTATATAATTAGAACCAAAATATTATAACATATGAAAGCTTTATATTATAGCAGTTATAACATATATATAAGAACTTCGTATTGTAACAGTCAGAACTTATAAATTCTAACGACGTTGCGGAACAAAAATATTGAGCTAACAAAAGGGAGAGTGGGCAAACAAAAGTTCAGACAAAAAAGTACGGTTGAGATGATGCAACGTTAATCATGTTAACATATATTCCAATACGTCAGAATCATCGAGTGCGATCATTTTTAATAACTCAGTGAAGAACTAACTCTCACCTGCAACTAAACACAATAATAAACTACAGCTTTACAGAAGATAAACACAAATGCCTCAGCTTCTTAGCATGGAGCACACTGGTTACAGCTCCAGCCCGATTGTACCGGGCTGTACACATTGTAAAAAAAAAAAAAATGGGGTGGACCTTTAGAATCGTTTTGGCAAGGACTAGCTGTTAAAATCTGGAGAGATTCAGAAAGTTGCCATAGCAATCTCTTCTTGCCGGTGTATTATACAAGGACTAGCTGTTAAAATCTGGAGAGATTCAGAAAGTTGCCATAGCAAACTCTTCTTGCCGGTGTATTATACGTCGAATCGAAAAGGTACTGTGAGCAACAATTACTTCCTTGGATCCCCGTGGAATCTGTCAATGAGCTTTTGCAAGGGTGCGGATAGATACCCCGTGTAACAATTTGACAAAACCAAGGAAGCTCAGTTTTCCGTCGGTGTGCCTGATCCAATCGCGAAGAACAGCATGAACCGGAACAGATGGGCCGACGCCGAGTTCCTGCAACAGCATTTACATAAACAATGCATTTGTCAGAGTCTCTTCAAATTGGTTCCTAGTTTCTTCTTAAATGTTCCTTTAAACACTAACTGGTATTGAAAAGTAATTGCTGCAGAAAAACAACGTCAATTGTCAAACATAAGAAAGGCAAAGCAGAGTTGAAAGTTTGAGTAACGAAACATAAAATAACCAAAGAGAAGGGGCTATTATAGAATTCAAATTTTTGGCTTCTATACCGCACACGTACCGAAGCAAGCTCCTCGATGACAATAGCCCTGTTTCCTTCTTCTTCAAATAGTTCATATGCACACCGAGCATGTTGCTCCCACCGACCAAGAGCTTCAAGCTGATGGACGCTTACTGTAGCCGCACAGAACTCCTCAAAATCCATCCTTCTGTATTGCAATGCATTGAACTGCCATAGAAGAAAGCTAATTAATGCCCAGACAAGATTAAATTCATATGGAAAATAACAAATTGCCACACCAATGTTTATAGAGTAAATATAGTCATAGTACACCCACCGATGCTACAATATCAAGGACGTGTGAATCCTTCATTGCATCAGTTGCATTTTTCATCAAGGCCTGAGACGTTCAAAAAGTTTAGATGCCTGGCAAACCCAAAATAGAGCTACAAATAAGAAAGACACTATGGAAGAAACCAACCACTTTAATATTTTCAAGGCTTATTGTGCCACTTTTGCTTGGTTCCAATAGTGCAAACTGCTCCTTCATATAATAAAGCTCATCTACAGTCAATGTTTTAGACAAAGCCTGCCACAACAAGAAATTGTTAAAGTCGCTGAGGAAAAAAGCCACAAACTTATTGTAAACAGCTTAGAAAATATTTAAGCAGTTGGTTTAAATGTACCCTTAAAGCAGCTTTCCGGAGCGATGATGAGCACATGTAAGTCCTCATGAGTTTAAATATTAGTATATCCAAAGGAACTTTGACATCATTGTTATTTTTCAGCCAAGGATGACCTGCAATAGATATTTGTGAATACAACTAACTAAAACCAACCACCAAACTACAACAGACAAGGAACGTACATAGGGCTTGAGCAGCACTCAATCTTTTTCGTGGTTCCTTAATCAATAGGCGCTTGACAAAGTCTTTTGCCTCGGTAGATAGCGAGGGCCAAGGTGGTTCATCAAAACTTGGATCAGCTTTGAGAACAGTACGAAATATTCCAGATTCAGTTCGGGCCCAAAATGGCCTGCTGCCACACAAGAGAATATATGCAATTACACCTATACTCCAAACATCAGCTTCAGTGCTATAGGCCCGATGTAAAACTTCAGGAGCTACATAATAAGCACTGCCAACAATGTCGTTAAGTTTTTCATCTGTAACGCAATTGAATCATGTTAAACCACAAACCATCACAGAGACATTAAACTAGCATAGAACTTTGAACTATCCCAATAATGTGTCAAGGAAGTGTTCACAAACCTGGTTTCACAAAATCTGACAAGCCAAAGTCTATAGCCTTCAATTCTGAATTTTCATCCTTTGACGTAAATAGAAAATTCTGAAGCAGCAATCAACTACACTTAGAAAGTAATACGTAAATGAAATCATACTAAAGTTGCTAATGCACTAGAGAAAAAAAAGTACAGTTGATGCATCCCCAACCCTCAGAGCAACTTAAATCAATCTTGGGTTCAACAATGGAAACAAAGAAATTTATAAGTGAGAACCTATCGCACCTCAGGTTTAAGATCTCGATGGACCACACCCTGAAGGTGACAAAATGCGACAACGTTCAATATTTGTGTCAAAACTTTCCTAGCATCATCCTCCGTATATTTTCCACCCCTGCATGAAGTTGACTGACAGTTAGTTTTCCCAGTGAAAATCCATCTTCTTAGAGAAATGAAAACGTAACAGGTCTAAATACCCTGCATTGAAATGAAGCAAGCAATATTCGTTATCAGAAAAAAAAGTACCTTGAGAGTATCCTATCTAAGAGCTCCCCTCCTTCACATAACCTGAACAACATGAAAATCCAGCATTTCCAATGAGGTTATGGTTAGTTAACTATCAACAGAAGCACGAAGTCCAAATAAAAAGCCACAAGACGATCTTACTCCATTACTATGTAGACATTATCCTGGTCTTCATATGCACCATAAAATTGTATTAGATTACTATGACTTGTCAAAGCTCTCATTATCTTTACTTCCCTCCTAACGTCCTCGATAGCAATAGCAGTAGTCATCTGGCACCAAAAATCCATAAATAAGCCACCACCAATATATCACAATTCACAATTTAAACAGCCTTTTTAGCCCAACATTTCTTCAAAGTCTATCAAATATGCAGTATATATGTATAAACGTTTCAAACTCGCATCATAAAATTTTCAGCCATGATCATTCTCACAAATCAAATTCAAACCAATAAGAACAAGCATGAACAAACTAAATGAGGATTCCATCACAACTATCTTGAAAAGCATAGACTTTTCTTAAAAAAATAAAAAAAAAATCAATTCAAGATCGTCCAATTCTAAAATTCTCGTTTCCGAAGCAAAATTGTCATTCTTGCTTCGGATCTAGCTCAGAAACACGAAAAGATCAACCAGAAACTTCAAATTTTCGTAAAAATGGTAGAGAATTTGAGCTGAGAATCTAAAAAACGAAGAATTTGAACTAAGAATTTATCGAACCTTTGCTTTGGGAATCACTTTAACCGCCACCTGCTGCCCTTTGAGATCGCCTTTCTTGGGCCTCGCAGCGCAAGTGTAGCCAAAATGTCCCCTCCCGACCTCCTCTCCCATCTCATACTTGCTCCCAAAATTCTTCGAGAATCCGAAGCTCTTGTCCAGCCCCGCCACCGCCCCAGCCTCGCCTTCGCTCCTTTCCGGTATCCCCGCCTCGTTCGGCTTCACCGACCCGTGCCGCCTCGCCAGCACCGCCTTCAGGTGCTTCGCCGGTGACGGCGGCGGGAACGGGCGCTTGAAAAACCGCTTCGGAGTCGAGATCGAGCCAGCATTCGCCGGAGATCTCGCCGGAGACTTCTTCCCGAAGAGGTAGTGAGCTGGACTGGGGCTGTAGAACGGGAAGAACGGGGATTTCTTCCCGTACTGCGACTCTCCCGATCGGTCTTCTCCATTGGCCGAAACAGCATTATCCGGGACAAGGTCGCCGCCGTTCGCGGGTTGGGGATCGAATTCAGGAGCTGAAAGGACCGAGTTTTGGGAGTGTTTGGAAACGCAGAGACCCATTTTTCGATTGAAGAAGAAGAAGGAGAAGAAAAAACCTCCCCAAACAGAGTGAGTTTGGGGGTTTTAATTTGCCCAATCCCGGGTCAGAACATTATTCCGAGCTGGGATTATGGATTTATTCAATCCCAAATACCGGAGTTTGAATTAAAAATTCTAGACTATCTTTTTCTTTCAAAGGAATTTGAATTTGGAAATTTATGGGAAATGGAGAAGATGTAGATATATATAGAGAGAGAGAGAGAGAGTTTTGTGTTTGGACTCCGGCGAACGAAAGCGTTTGAGTGTGATGGTGGTAGGCCTGACAGGAGAAACTCCAAAAAACAGAAAATGATAAAAAGGAAACGACGATGCGTTCACTTTTTTATCTTTTTGTTTATTGTTTTATTTTAATATTCCCTTTAGAATGCCCGCGATCTCCTTCCAAAGGAAGCCTTGAAACCCGCCAATGCAACCCAAATAACTAATGTAGTATTTGACAAAATTGATTTTAGTTAAAATTTTTAATTATTATATTATAAAACTTTTATATGTTAAAATAATTAAAAAAAATAAATAATAATGTAAAATTTTAACACGTTATAATTTTAATTTAAAAGTTTCATATTTAATCAAAGTTTTTAAATACTTTTTTTAATCAAATTGTTGACAAAAGATGGGTCTAATTTTCACTCTGCCTTCACACATCGATCATGAAGGATTTTAAAATAAGGTCATCGAATATTAAATCTCCGGTGTGCTCTAAACTGAGAAGAAGAAAAGACATACTTATTGTCATCCATTGGTGGTGTTTAATATTTAAATTATATTTGTTTGGTTAATTACTTTACGGCTAAGTTAATTGAATATTTGTAGAGCCCATTTGGTTAGAGTATTTAAATAGAGTAATTGAATGAAGATTTAAATTTTTGTGAGAGAAAATATTATAGTAAAATGATTCAAACTATGATTCGAACCACGAAACAAACACACCCGTAATAGTGATCAGAAAAATGTGTAGGGGAGATTTGTATCGAATTGGAGGTACGAATAGATGGTGGGCCTAGGAGTGTTACAGTCTGTGCGTGTGGAGCATTCCACGTGGCGTTCATGTGGGTGAGTTGCTCTACTCAATCTAATTTGGGTCACATGGCAGGATAAGGATTTATAAGAGGGAGAAATTTGGAGTTTATTTTTTTTTCATCTGCCAAGTAGAAAATCTCTTTTTGTTTTTATATCTCTTTATTTATCCATTACTCTTTTTATCAGCCAAAATTCTTTTTACAAATTTTATCAGGCCTTTTAAATTTGTTTGATATATCTCCCAAAATTCAAATGTAATTTTTGTCGTCATCATACTTTAAAAATACTTTAAACAAAATTATTGTGCGAGATGCCCTTAGCAAAAAAATAATAAAGGCATTGTTTCTTGTAAGACAAGGAAAGTGAAAAATAAAAAAATGATTTTTTATTTTTATTTTTATTTCTATGTTTTATTTTTTTGCAGATTGCGAAACAAGTATCAAAATTAGCGGTTGATCCTAAAAATATAAAAATTTGAAGAAACAATTTTGAGCACTCTAAAATATGTAATTTACATTTACCATAAACTTAAAATACATGACATAAGATGATAAATATTCTAATATTTATAGCTCATTTAGGGCCCGTTTGTTTCATAGTTCGAATCACGGTTCGAATCATTTTGCTATAGTATTTTCTCTCACAAAAATTTAAATCTTTATTTAAATACTCTATTCAAATACTCGAACCAAACGGGCTCTAAATATCGTGCATTAATTAACTAAAGACTCACTCAATCCCATAAAAATGGTATTAGAAATACGAATTTTTAGGAATAGATGTAAATTTTTTTCAAGCCTTACGAATGTGTTTATTTCATAAAAGTAAGTCAAAAGAAAAAAGTACGAATGTTTCATTTTTCTATTTAATTTCTCTTACAAAATTAGGCCTCACACAATATAAAAAAATAAGAAAATGTCACTTTTTATATCCTATTAGTATTAATTCTCAAAACTCAACTTAATTAGAATGAACGCCAAACTTACTTATTTCTTCTTAACAAGTTCACATGTTATAAGTTAACCTTTTATATAAAAAGTCTCAATATTTTTGAGATAAAAGCCAATCTCAAGATCCAAGCTGACCTAAAAAACAATTGATCATAATTCAACTTTGTAAACCTATGTAGGTATTGAGCATTCCTTTATATGTAAGAACAAGATTTTTTGCAATCTTTGATCAATAATAATTATGTTCAAAAATTACTTACATAAATAAGATTTTTATTCCTAAGTTCAATAAATATTAAAAATATAATTAGATTATTTCTCATCATACCTTTTAATATATAGGTAGATACTAAATGAAATTAATCACTCGTTCCTCTTTTTTCTTCTTAGTTTTAAAGCTCACCTTTCCCATGCCATTGGTTAGAGTCCCAAGTATATGATTATATGTTGTAGTGATTTTTTTAAGGATGTTATATTTTGAAAAAAAGAACCTTATTTATCTCGACTAAAGTCGTGTTGTCATAAAAATCGACTAAATTTTGTAAGTACATCCCATTTTTTCTAAATAAGATCTCTAGTTTAGCGTGATGTTTATTACCCAAAAAAAACCATGGAGATTAATAGTGTTTTCGCACCCATCGTCAAGTGTTTTAAGAAGAATCTATTGAGATCACAAATGAACAGAAAGAGAACTCGGTTTATACTTTTATCTATTTTTAGTATATAAGAAGTTCAAGTCATAACGGCTCAAACCATTCAAGAGAGTCTTATTAAGGGGCGTAATTGCAACCTTATAACGGATGAAAAAAATCATATTTAAATAATACAAAAAAAAAATCTTAATAGGTTATTTTCTAACCGGCAGATGGTAGGTTTTGCGTCAAGTTGGTGCGGACAATTTGACAAATTAAAAAAAAAAAATGCGGGCAAAGGGGGCTAAAACGCGTCGAAGGTAGAAACAAGGCCGTCTTATTGCACGTCCCTTACCGAACAATAGACAAATATTTTTTCTCCTCTTTTTGTTTTCTAGCCAAAAATATATTGAAGGATAAAAAATATTAAGTTTTGTATCAAATGACGAATTATCTGCCTATGGACGGACTATGCTTATGTATAACACAGTAAATCCGTCTTTTCAAAAAGAAAACAAATCACAGTAAATCCGTAAAAAATACAAATCATAATATGTTAACAAACTAGCAAGAATATTAAATAATATTGCACATATAAATGAAGAGTTTGAGAACTAAGTTAAAATTTAAACATTGTAATTAATGAGAGTTTTAAACAATAATATATTTTATTTTATATTATGATATATAAAAATTTTACATTGTAATAGTTTTAACTTGATTTTTAAACCTTTTCAAATTTTTTTGAGTTATTTGTTAGCAAAAACCATTGTGGTACTCCCTCGCACTTATGTGGCAATTTGGAAAACGACTGCTGTTTTTTCCTCCTTTTTTTTAATGTCTTCATCGGTTCTCCTTTGTCCATTGTCGTGATTCGTGGGAGTTAACCCTTTACCATTTACTGCATATGTATTTTCCCAATGCTAATTTAAACTAATAATTTAGTGCTTCATAGGAGTATTGTTTTTTTTTTTTTTCCTTTCTTGTTTATAATGATAGTACTTACATAGGTATTGCAAACTGTCAAATTAAGAACAAGTTTAAATATTATCAAGCTATATAGGACCCGCTTGGTATAGCTTTTATTTGTTCTTTTAGTTAGTAAAAAAAGAGAAATAAAAGCTATAGCTTTTTAATAAGTATTTAGAATCATATTTTTTATAGAGCTTTAATGGGTCAAAATGATCTCAATTTTTTTAAAAGTTATAAAAATGTTATACTTAAGCTTATAGTGTATTATTAATATTATTGTACAAGTTTTAAAATCTATTTCAGAAATAATTTTTTGAAAAGTTATATCGTATGGCTTTGATAAAAAACACTTCTGACCGTTTATTCAAACACTTTCAAAAGCGATTTTTAGATTCAAAAAATCAAAAATAATTTTTAAGAAGCCTTCTCAAACAGCCATACATGCACGTCCAATTTGATACCATTATGCAGTAGAGAGCACCTCAATTTATCTTGCATCAAATTAAATAACCAATATACTAAAAGGAAAAAGCAAGTAAAAAAACGTTTTAAAAAACCAATATATCAAAAGGTGGTAGCTTCTTTTTAATGCCGGATAAGAGCTTTTTATGATAGGGCTTATCTTCTTGAATACATGTTTTTAACACTAAAATTGACGAAAGTCGCATTAAAATTATAAAAAATATACAAAGCTGATAGAATCTATTGATAAAGTATTTTTTGTCATACTTTATCATTAAAATCTCAGAAAATATATTTACTGGTAAAAACTCAAATTGAATAAAAACAAATAAAAATGATATGAAAAAATCGGTTCGAGGTGTATATATATATATATATATATACACGATTCAAAGCTTTCACAGTATGACATACTCTACCATAGTGTGTGTTTTTTTAACATTAAATTTAGTAAAGATGGCACTCAAACAAAAGATCATGCAACACTGATAGAATTAATCTACCTAACCTTTAAAATCTCAAAAAACATTTTCACTAGTATAACATAAAAGTTGTAACTTCATATGTAGACAACTTAGGAACTTGCTCTCAACTAAAAGCAAGGGAGCCAACTGGGGGACCTAGGAGTGGCCAAAGTCACATGAAATTGTGGGCAAGTAATGAATGACTTGACAGAGGTTCGTGAAAATTACTTCATTCCTTTCTTAAATGCGTGTAACCGAATCATTTGGTCATGTTTGCACATCAAATTCAATCTTTAAAAATTCAGTCTAAAAACTGAGTAGTGAATGTTTGGTAATATGGGTTAATTACATAATTATACTTCTTAATTTTTATTATTTCTTAAGTTATTTTTCCGTTTTTAAAAACTATAAAGTTACGTTTTGAATTTGAAAATTTTATTTTAATTTTATTCTTTATAGACTTTTTTGATTGAAAAAAGAATAAAGATACGATAAAAATACTCTTAATTAAACTTAATTTGTTTATAAAAATATGTTTATTCTTGATAAATACTTTTTAAAAAATATTTTCAAATTTAAAAAGTCATAATACTATTTTTAAAAAATTTGTTTTGTTTTGGGATTTTTTATGTCTTTAATATATAAAATTTTGTCAATGACTTTTAAAGTAGTTATATTTTATGCCTGATTTTTTATATTTATAGAGATAAAATTGAAATAAATTTTTAACATACAAAGGATACATTTATAGTTTTTAAGAATAAAAAGACAAATTGAAAAATAGTTGAAACTAGGAGGTACAATTATATAATCAACCCTTTGTACTATTAGTTCTTAAATATTGGGTATAGTGACTTTTTAGTTCCTGAGATTTCAATTTTGACAAATTAGTCCCTAAGCTTTTATTTCTTGACAAGTTAGTCCATAACACTAAAATTGTTTATTGATTTTCGAAATTTAATGTGGACAATAGCGTCCTTTCCTCATAAGAACTTGAAATTTTACAAAAGGACTAAACATTATATAAAAAGTTTTCTCTTTGTTACTATTATAACTCAGTAGAAACTATATCATTTTACATTTTTTGTAACTATTTATGTACAATTTTCAGTTATTATACGATAAGAATGTGATTATCTAAGTTAAATTTTAGAAAAATGGTTGTCAATTTTAGTATTAATGATCAAAACTACTAACAAATTTACTAATTTATAAAAATCGTAAATTTAGGAACAAAATGTCACTATGTTCAAAGTTTAGAGACTAACAGCACAATGTTTCTAATTGAAATTCTTTATTGAAAGGACATGAAAGCCCTAGGTTCACAAAATAATAATAATAATAAAAAAGACCAATGGGCAATCGTCACCTTAGAAATGTTGGTTAAGCATATACAATATAAGACAAGATTAGTAAGGCAAATAAAAATATAATTAAATAATAATTAAATAACAGAGAAACGTGCAAGTTATGTCATACCACCAAAATCCTACGAGGAATTTTTTAGGTTGAACTCATGCATTTGACGTTCTCATTTTTTTAATTATTATTTTATAAAAATTTGAAGGAATGTCCTTTTTTAGTCTGGGGTTTAAAGATTTTTCTTGACATCATAAAGATTTCTGCTCTCAGTTTTTCTATTTAGATATTAATTTAAAAATGATTGAATTATCTGTTAATGGTAGAAAACTAAAAAGGGAAGCTAAATGTGCTCGTTTTAATTTTTATTCTTAATTTTAAAGCCTTTTGGCCTTGCCTTTTCTTCTGTTTCTTCTGCTCTTTTTTCTTTTTTCTTTTTCCTTTTTCTGCATTGAGTACACAAGCAAGTCCAATTAGTTTCGATTTTGCATACGTTCTTAGGAAATCTATCTAAAATTATTATTTCTTTAATTTTAATTTTATTTTTGTATGTTCATATATCAAACTAATATCGATAGACTTCTTTTCTGATTTTGCTATTAGATTTTCCTTCTTTGTTCTTTCAAATTTCTTTGTAACCATTTTTGGACGTATTTAACGTATGTACAGTCCCTTTTTTTTTTTTTTTTTGCTCAGAATATAATCCGATTTCGTTGTCTTACCTTGTTATCAAATCAAAACAACACGATGATGATAATAATATTCATATAAATAAATAAATAATTTATATTTCATATTATTATATGGAGTGCTGTTACAGTTTTTTCTATAAATAAAGACAATATTTTTTAGAAATTTTAGAAAAAAATAAAAGACTTTAAAATTCAAATACAGGCACGTGCCCCCACTTAATACTATATGACCACTAAAAACAAATAAATCATAATATTAAGTTTGTGTTATTACTTGAGATCCACATTATTATGTTTCCACTAAATTACTATAATCCAAGGATCTAAGTAATTTAGTAAAAAAAAAATTTTTGTATCATCTAATATTGCAAATAAGTTATTAATCTAACTTGTGCTTAGGGCATGTTTTCTAGAAGGGGTGAAAGGGTTTAAAAAAATGGATAAGATATGGGGTTGGGGAGTGTGAAGGAAGGGAAGAATTACAAGTTTTTCCAAAATTGTTTGGTAAATAGCAAAAAAAGATATGGAATTTTCTTTTGTTGGTTATTTAATGAAAAAGAGATATGAAGGATTGATTCATTCAATAAAATTATCACGTTGCCCATACGCAATTGAAATATTATATGAAAAACCACTAATTAGTTACGATATCACACATCATTTTGAAATGCTATTTAATCAATACACTTCTTCGTTGGAGAGAACTATACATATATATCAGATTTTTCTGGTAATAAAAAACTTACAGCTTAAGTTTTCATTATAAATGAAGCTGATAGACATATTAAAAAGTTTTTATTTAGTAGAAAAATGATAACTATAGATAAGAAAAGATTGAGAAGTTAAAGTTAAGAAAATAAAGGAAAAACATGTGTAAAATAATAATTGCATATCCATTTGAGCTTTTTTTTTACTGCCCCTTTACTTCACAGGTTCAAATAAGAAATTTAAATAAAAATTTAAATTTTTATGAGAAAAAATACTAAAAATAATATTTTAAATTATGGTTGAACCTATGAAATAAACGGAGACCCTTTCGGTTAGGTATCAATGACTAGATATTGGTGGGGACCACAGGTTTACAGCCCATTCTAATTTCTTCTTCCTTGAGTAATCCATCATATTAAATGGTCAATTTATTTTTCATTTGTCGACAAGTAACATGTAATATTATTTGAAATTAACAACTCACTTATCAATATCACATCATTTATTACAAACTTTCAGTAGATGATCACTTGCTATCCATGGTAATTTTTTTTTTTTTGGTTTAAAGCATATAAGTACAAAACATAATAGAAATATAGTACCCTAATAATTTCAAAACAATATGGAATTTTAAAATCACTTTGTTGGCCAACATGAAAGTGGCAAACATTAAAATTAATTCTTCACCACTTTCTATTGCTGTTACATTTCACAACCTAATTAATAATTAAAAAAAAGTGCTCGTGGAAAAACCCATCCACAAATTGGTCCCCCACGCACCCTTTTTTTTTTGCTCCAAAACAAACAACAAATGAACAAAATATGTTCATTATCTTGCTCTGCACTCAAATGCCAGGGTCATAATTCAGCAGCCCACAAAGAAAGTTTTCCACATCAGTTTTTGTTTTTTGAGATCTAATTTTCCATGTGTGAACAATATAAAACTATTAGGATGTCTGAGAGAGCGGTTGAAATTAAAAATATTGGTTTAAAAATTGTAACATATAAGAGCTTTATACAGTAGCAATTTTTTACTTTTTTCTATAATTGTTGAGAGCTTTATATTGTTTTTTTGATCAAAACCAACGTTCCAACTGACATGCCAAATAAAAGGGCTAAGACTTTACAAAGTTTGTTTCTTGTTTCCCAAGGAAGCTAACTTTTTGACAATGGTTTGGGGGGTGGGTTAGTGGGAAAGTTAATGCACTCTTTACCCAAGGTATGAGCTTCCTCTAATATTCACCAAAAATATTTTTATTTTTTTTCTTGTTAAGCTTCTGGTACACTGACAAATTAGCATTTATTTTTTGATAGAACAAGTTATCATTTATGGGATCAAGTGAGAGACAGGTAGATTTTACATATATTAGCAAAATAATAACAATAAAAAAAATTAGTATTACATATGACCCACCTAGTCAAACAGTTGGAGGTCAGTTTGAATACAGAAATTAAGTATATGATTGCAACAATGTTTGCCTCCTTTGTCATCGTTTTGACTTTTCATTGGATTAATTCAACTGCCATCTTTTGCGTTGGCAATAAATCTAAGTGAAGATTATGTTTTAAAGTGGCTCACAGGGTTCACCTTTATATTAAAAATAGTGTTGCAATGTTCTAGTTTCCCTGCATTTTTTTGAGGATTATGTTTAGAGCTACAGCAATTTAGGGCATTGGTAGTGCCAAATACTATACAACAAAGAAAAACCTCATTGAACTCATTTTTTATTAGTTATGATGTTTTTAAGCATATAAAAGATTTATTAGTTATAATGTTCGTAAGAATATTTCTTTCGTGTTAGCGCGCAACGGGCACATCAACAATTTTTTTGATAGGTGAAAAGAGAAATACTACTAATTTTCTTTTTATTTAAACATATTATTTTTAGCATTTAAGATACAAAAGCTATCCAAAAAACCCTAGCCTCAATTTCTTTTCTTCTCCCATTTCTTATATCACTGCAGCATCTTGCCGTTGCCACCTCTGCCATAGAGCCATCTCCACCCCTCACGAAGTAAAAGGAAAAGGCATGAATTAAGCCTATTTTATATTAGTTACCGTGCTCAGCACGGTGGTGCTTTTAAGCATCCTCTATCTCTACTTTTTAAGTTTATGTTGCCAAAGATATATGATACAGTGCACCAAATGATTGAGGGCACTGAGAAACAAAATCTATTTGGCTGAAGTCTTTAGGATAGAATGGACCTGTTGGACAAAGCCAGTAAATCGTGGTTGTTCAGTCAAGTTAATGGAATTTACTTTTTTAAATATAAAATTTAATGAATATATATGTATGGATATTATTTCTTTTTCTTTTGGTGCAATTTAAGCCTAATTTGTCGGCCACCATGAACATTATGCCCTAACTTCTAGATGGTAAACATTATTTTATTTCATATTCACTATAGAATATTGATAATTGATTTCTCGAAAAAAAGAAAAAAAGAAAAAAAGAATATTGATTCTTGACCAACAAAAGAAGTCATAATTCATGCAATCAAATATGTTGGTATAATTTTTGTTTTCTTTTTCACAAGTCAAGGGGGAATATCATTGCGCAAAAAAGTCAAAAAAGATCTCTCAGGAAAAGTTAAGGAGAATAAACAGAACTGAAGCCCAAAAAAAGAACAAGAAAAAAGAATAAAAAAAGGGAAACGTATAACCATTAACAAAAACTAAAAACTAATAATAAAAAAGTACACAGTTTCCACGTCCCAATAACTACCTGCCAAGTGCCAACCAAGATAAGGGAAAAAAAACTTTTAGTAGAGAGTGTATTTTTTACAATCTTGTTCTAACGATATACTTAAAATTAATTATTATACTATAAAACTCACATATAATATAATATCAAATAAAATAAATAATAATATAAAATTTTTATATACTATTATAATATCGTTTGAACTTTTTATGTTAAATGCATTGTTAAATATACTTATAGATTTGATGGATTTATGCTAATATCTTACTTTGGGTCCCACCATAAAATTGCCGCCCCACCCAAAAAAACTAAAAAAAAGCTTCCAACTAGATAAGAGTAAGGCCCACATCACCCATGACGCACGCGCAGGCTCGCCTGGTTTTGAGCACGGTTGGTTGCTAAATTATCAAAAGCTGGAAAAATGGTACATTATAGTTTCGGAGGAATGGGAGAACAAGATAAAAGTGGAGAATGACTATTATTAGGTATGAATGATTTATTTTCCTCTAAATTTCTTGATGAACATTTATGGTGTATTCCCGTGTTTTAGACAACATCCGTAGAGATTAGATCATGTGGCTTATAATTAGGTTGATTGATTAAGCTAAGCTAATACTAATAAAACCTAAGGGTTATTTATAATACTAGACCCTAAAAGCATGCACTTGTCTCAATTTAACTCCCATATTTACTTTTAAAGGTATCTTGATATTTCTAAAATATACTATTTTTGGCCCTTCTGTAGTAAACTGCCAATTTTTAGATGGATAGGGTATTTGGGAACACGTTTAAACTAGAAACATTATAATAATCTAAATTTTATAAGAGAAAATATTGTAGTAAAATTTGTTTGAACTATAAACCATAGTTTGAACGGCAACTTTCAACCACCATTGGAATTTAATAAGCGGATGACAATTGACTACTCTAAGAGAGATGAAATGGTTCAAAAAAAAAAAAAGGAAATGTGAAAAGACACTCTAGAATGAAAAGAATAGATTGTATCACCCAATCTAGATTTGATTTTTCTTTTCCTTCTAGAATATTTAATTTAGACATATTCTCAACGTCATCGGTGAAAATAACCTTAAAACTAACAAAATTTAATTTATTTTGATTAAAAAAAGGAGCATTCATAAAGATTTCTGCTACGCACCCAATCAGTAGGGGAGGTAAGGCTATGTTATCATCCTACTTGACAATCACCTTATACCAACCTTCACAGTTTTTATTAACTAAGAAACAGAAGTGACAAACTAAACATCGAAAGAGCAGAGCTCTTTCCAACAACAGGGACAAAACCCACTTTCAAACAATGCAATTGGGCAAATTTCTACCCTAGAACAAAACTTCAGTCCGCTTTTTGGTAAAGAATCTTGGCTCATAGCACAGCTCACAGAAGCAGAAACGGGCAAGTCCTGCAACCTTGATAAATGGCAAGATCACATCTTATGCTTTTGGACAATTCCCAATCCAAGGGTCATTCAATGTTCAACTTCATTTGAGATGAAAGCTGTACTTGATCTTTCCTTCACATATATCATCGTTCATACAGAAATCAATCTACCATTTATAGCAATTGTATAGATAAGTCCAACAAACTCATAAATCACATAAAGAATTCACGTCCTATATACGGTATTCCTCCTTAAATTGATGAATAATGTTGAATAGCAATTTTGGGGCACGTCTTTTTGTATGATGGTAAAAATTACAGCATTAATGCATGAACCAATTCCCAAATTGGGTTTCAAAAAATTGCCCCGTAGTAGCTCCTTAATAAAGTAGTGCCAAGCAATTTATTTCCTCCAACTGGGTAGTGCAAGTACGAACAGATCACTAACCGGACTTTTTGTCCCCACCAAAACCCGACTGTAGATATCCTGTTTGTTCAAGATGACTGACATCGCCCCAGACGTCTAAGGCCCATTTGTCTCCATCAGCCAAGCGAAATATGTTTACCGATGTGTTAAGTACCTTCACTGCGGACTTCTCATTTGGGCAAGCCCACTTGTGGAGCGTCCTGATGAAACCACCATGCGTGACTAAAATTATTCGCTGCCCTGGAAGTTGAGATACAGACACAAACAGTTTAACTTGATTGGCTAATTTGTACCCAAAAGGATCTAAATGGTTATGCTGATCGAATTGGAGAGGATACTAAAGTAGTGCCTTACTAGCACGTAAGTTTTGAACAAATGTAGAAGTTGTAATTTAGTGGTCTAATAGTGTCTCCTGGCCTTTCCCAAGCGGCCAAAGACTAGATGGGGGTCTTAAAGCTATTCCATTATATGTCAGTAACATTTGAGAAGATCTGAGTATCGGCAGTGTAGTGAAGTATTTTGATTGGACTCGATAGTAAGTTAGTTAATTAGTTGAATTTGTGAAGGTGGAATTTTTGCGACTGTTAGTAGTTGCTTCATATAATTGGTTAACTATATTTACTAATTTGTTGGTTTGTTAGAGGAGAATTAGTAGAACAAAAGGGGGATTAGCAATTAGTGAGCGGCTATGGAAACCCTTGAAAGAGCTGCAGATCTGTCAAACATATGCTATTCTTTGTATCTGTATATCTGTGCTTCTTCAATTCATTAATTTAGTCAATAAGGATTATTTCTCGCTGTTCTATCCTTTCTTCTACTGTTATTTTTTCCTGCCATTTTCTGGAATTTGCTAGGATCTTATTGTATTTGTAGGGATTCATGAGCAAACAAAATGAAAGATAGTTATTGAACCTTTTGTTTATAAACTAACGGTACCTATGTTGAAGTAAGAAAATGTTGCAAACTACGTGGTGGTGTCGTTATAGTATAGATATAATTACTAATATTTGAGACGATCTGAACATACTATGGTGTATTGAAGTATTTGTAGGAAGTTATGAGCATGTAAATAGAAAATAGTTTTTGAACCATTTGTTTTATACTAGCCGGACCTATGTTGAACCAAGAACATGTTGTAGATTACAAGGTGGTGTAGTTATAGAAGGAATATCGGTAGTAAGATTCGACCTTTATGCTTTCTACCAATTCTCTGCAATGAAGAAGTGCAGCGTTGATAAAGTTGATCACGGCTTTCTCCACCACCCTGCATATCATTGTACACAACAAAACAGCGGTAGTCCCGATGCAACGTTTTGAGATATGAGTACTAGAATCATAGTGCAGAAACTCTATTTTGCCCTTAATTAGACCCAGAACATGGCATGCAAAATCAGTACTTAGGTTATTAAAAACATACGAGTCAAATAAATCTTCTTGGACTCGATCAACCTGATTGATGGGACAAATAAAAACAGCTAGCTCAATCTCTGTTCCACCCCCACAAAAAAAATGTTGCAGAGCAATAAAACAAATTTTAAAATTTCTTAACTAGAGAGAGATTTATGATAACAAATGTATGGGTCTCGATGCTAACGTGACAACTAACTACTACTACTTGGAAATTTTAGATACCATATATGGCAATTCTATATTTGGATTCTTTTTCATACAGCATGCCAATTGGAACAAGCTGAGACACCCTGGTCTTTTTTTAGCCACTGTTCCCTCAACATTCACCGATAACGCCTTTTGTTACAAGGAACTTTATCTGCTAAAGAAATTGAATATAGCATGACAGACTCCATGTATAAAAAGAGTACTTACTGGAATTTCTTGATCTCTCCTTGGAGACACAAAGGCCTCATAAGCTTCAGGACATACTTTCATTGCATCATGAAGTACGAGACCTTGAAGATCCCCTAAATGCCTTTCTCGTAAACCGGTATCTTTGATAACCTGAATTTAAGTCCATACCATCAGATAATTGTTTGAAGAAAGAACAAAAATAATTGAAGACACCGTCTACTATTTCTCCAATCGGTAGACCATTAGTTTTATAGTCAATTTCAAATTGTTAACTTAAGGTATTTAGTTTCATTACTTATCAAACCAGTGAAAATCATTGACATTTTTTATTGGTAGGTGTTTCCATTTTTATGACTCTACATTTTCGAGCATAAACAAATATAGATGCCAGAGTCAAATTTCCTTACACCAATGGAGATAAAACATTCAAATATAATTCCAAAGTTTACTTGTGAAAGTTGATATGGATTAATACCTCTAATCCACCACAGCTAGTTGCAATTATCTCCGCAGTCTCAAGAGCTCTTTTCAAGTCAGAAGAATATATAGCAGAGATATTAGGCTCCTTTGATAATCTATTAGCCACCTAAAGAAAGTAAAAGAAATGTTAGAAGCCATTATCAAGTGCAGGACATTGCCAACCAGATTTGGAACTTGTTATCTGCTTTCATTACTATATGTTGTAGAAAATAATGTACAACTTACTGCGGCTGCTTGCTGTCTTCCCGCATCATTTAATTCAACATCCAAATGGCCCTGTTCAAGACAAATGTATTGAGGAAATTTGAATCCTTGACCAGAAAAATAGACAAAAATTGAGTTATGAGTATAGATGTAGAAGAGACTAACGCTGAACAACAAATATTCGCCAGAGTGGGGATTCAAATGATGAAAGAAATGTCAATCCCAATTCCCCATTGGTGGTGTTGATTCCCCGTTAGTTTACTTGTATGCTCATTAAGCCAATAATTATTCAGTTATGCACAAGAATATATTGGCGACTAAATTGATAAAATTCTCATTTTTATTCCTTTACTTTCCTTTGCAAACCCATCATTTTTTCCAATACATTCCTTTACAGTATGGTAACATGTGCTAGAATTGGCGGATACAGTAATTTCTTATCTAACTTTTCAAAACAACCCGGTTCCATAAGCGGATTGACCCCAACTGTTGCTGCCTCATTTCTCAATAACTAGATTTCTAGTTCTAATTTTGAAAATGCACAACATGAGAATACTATCTCCGAGTGCGAAATTGCATTTACAGTGTCTTCAGTTAGCCATTCCTAAAAAACATAAAACAAAAATCGACTTTTCAGATTAACTGCTTTACAATCAAGTGGAACTTAGAATCAGAATATCAACCTACGTTTTCCATATGATAATCTGATCATGATGATTCTTCCACTAGGAAAAAATCTATTGATCAACGTCTCATAATTAAAATAAAAAAGCATAAAAAAAAGAGGAAGCTTTGAGTGAGGAAAAGACCTGAATTCTTCCATCAGCATTCCACTCCGTTTCACCGTGACGCACTATAATAATCTCAGCAAAATCAGGATTATTGTAGCTGCATTAAAAAAAAAAAATCAAAATCAAATTCTGATATATAAAAAAAAAATCATGGCTGAAAAAAGTGAAATTCCAATATAATTGAGCCTTGTGCAAAAAGAATCTAAAACTTTTCCATGGGAAAGCGTAAAATTCCCAAAGAATCTAATTCCAGTACGGAAATTAATCGGCAAAAAAAGGGCAGAAAGAGAGAGATTTTATATGAATAATTAGAAGCGCTTCTAAGAAGCGAAACGGAGAAAAATGGGACCTGGAATCGGAGCCGTTCATGGCCATGGAAACTTCCCGAGTCTCTGAGTAACCGAGCTAAGAAACGAGTTAAGGTTGGACTCGGCACGACGTTGTTATGGAAGAGACGTGGGTGAGCAGAAGAGAAGAGGAGACACTGTAACTGGGTTTGGAAAGGGGAAGAAAGAAAAAGAAATGGCTGATTTACGGTGAGCGAGGTGGGAGAAGCGCTCATTGGACGTGAGTTTGAGTCAAGGACGACGTGAACGTGGAATCGGGGAATGACCCCGTTTTCTATTGTTTCGGTAGGTTTTTTTGGAAATATTTATATATATTTTTTGACAAAAAAATATTAAAAACAGCTGTAGTATAATTTTAAAAAATTATTATTTTTTAAAAGAAAATTATTTTACATGTTTTAAAAATACTACCAAATAACTGTCGTGTAAGGTGGGCCATTGCGACCTCGTGGGCCAAGAGAATGTGTACTCCAACAGGCCCAATGTGTTGCAAAGAAGGAGATAGTTATGAACAATGCCACTTTATTGAATAATAGATTGATTTTTGTCACTTATAAAAACTTTTACATTATATACTACTTACAAGAATCAATATAAAAGTAATATTACTAAAAAAATAAATGATTTGTGATGTATTTTTAAAGAATTTTTTGCATGTGGCATATTTTAATTATAGTCTAAACAGACGGCAAAACTGTAAAACTCACTCTAAAGAGTCTCGAGCCCAGTGTTAATTAGGCAATTCACATAAATATCATTTGGAAGTTGATGGAAACACACTTTTGCAAAACTAGTTGTTGTAACTAGAGATGTTGAAAATATTTATAGTAAATAAGAAATATATAGTGTAAATAATTTATCTACCTTTTTATTTACATAGTAAATAGATTTAAGGTGCAAATAATTTATTTACTTGTTCCTTACAGTGTAAATAAATTATAATTTACACAATAAAAAATTTATTTATGTCATAAATCTCCTATTTATTATAAATATTTTTCAAAATAACTATTTATGTCAACAAGTCTCAAAAATATGTTATTTCCCTTATTCTCTCTAGTTTCTATTTATGTTACAAGATGTGAAAAGTTCTTATGCCACGAACTTGATGCGTGTCCCACCAGGATATGTTTTGTATCCCACCCACGAACTTGATGCGTGTCCCACCAGGATATGTTTTGTATCCCACCGGGTTATGTCTTCTATTTCACTAGGACATTTTTTTTTCCTCTCTTTTTTCCCTCTATCTTTTTACCGCCGTTAGGTCATCTTCTGCACCAACAACATCATCAACAGCTTAAAAAAAAAGAGAAAAGAAGAAACAAAAAAACTAATAACAATAACCATTAATAGGCAATGTTCGACTTCGTGGGCAGCAACGTGACGTCGACCATGATGGGCAACGATGCAATGAGACAACGTTTGTCCTCCTTTGGGTAGATTGACTATGACAATGTGACGACGATAGCTTAGATAGTGACGCGAGACTTGTATGTCAACGTCGAGACGAGGCTTAGTGCAGTTGTACGGAATGTGAGCTCGGATGACAAGGCGAGGGCAAAGAGCAAATCTCCTTCAGGATCGCGCAAGGTAGCTCTAATCTAGTCCACAGATCTCCTTTGGTGTCATTACGATGGGCTAAGAGCATATCCACTGCCTCTGGTGACGAGGCTCTCAATCTGGTCCATGGTCTTCTTCATTATGCTTCGTCGAAGATCGTGACGCGAATTTAAGGCCAAGCTTCATCAGAGCTTTATCACATATTCGAAATAGCTTGGTCAGTCTTTAGCCATGGCGGATCTTGTGCAGTAGAGATGGAGACAAACGAAGGAGAAGAATGCGGAGAGCAAGAGAGTGAGAAGAGAGGGAGAAAAAAAGAGAGAAATAAATATGAGAGAGGTGAAATAAATGAAAATTGTGGCAGATCAAAATTTGTGGCACAAAAATTTTAATTTTATATTTTACAATATAAGAAATTAGAGTGGTTAAAAATGGGACATACTGTGTAATTTTCTCTTGTTAATTTGAATTGAGAAATTTTAAAGAAAAGCAAAGGCAGAATGGGGGATTGAGCTTGGGTCCTTTTTTAGTTTACCCTCTTATTTTGAGAATGATATTCTTTCATATTGGACTTCAAAAAGTTAATAATTTTGTCACTTTTATTACTTAAATTAAAAAAGAAAAAATAAACTTGATGTTAAATTGGAGAGATTGAATAGGATTCCCGGGTGAGGGTTGCCAGTGTCATGTGACGGTGGGGCAACGATGAAGATGGAGAGAGAAAATCCTTGTATCAATGCTAATTTCTTAATTTTACCTGAAAATATTACGAGTAATTTCAGCTTTTTTAATTTTTAATAACTAGAAATTTAACTATAATCAAGTTTTGGTTTATGAATGAGTGTCACGTCTCCAAGTGAACGGAACTAATTAGTGGATTGAACGGCAGTAGCGACTGCCAACAAAGTATAAGTTTTTAAATTTAAATGACAAAGTGAAAAAAAAAAATTAAGTTTAAGAAAAAACTTATAAAATTTATCCGAAAAGCATCTTTATAATGCTAAATTGATCGTGTCCAAATAGTAAATTAGTTATTTGTAACGCCTCAAAGTTAATTAAGTGTCATTAATGTGTGAAATGGTGTAATAGTGTATCAGATTATGGTTTAATTTTAATCTAAGTATTTTGTAATGATTTTTCTAATCAAATAAATTTTAAATAATTTTTAGTTATTTTTATTTCTATTTTGAATATTTGAAACAAAATAATTTGTCAAATGTCAAAAATGTCCGTTTTACAAAACCATGAGCGACACATGATTTTTATACAGTGAAACTGCCTATCTTTCCCTCTATTTATTCCCCCTCTCTCTTCCTTCTCTCCCTCACACGCTCATTCTCTCTCTCACTCTCTCTCCCTCACTCGTCTCTCTCTCTTTCTCTCTCAAATTCTCTCTAAATTTTTGAATAAAAAATCAAGCCTAAGCTTCAAATTAGTAGATTAGAGGGTTGGAAATGTGATTGAGTAACCAATAACACGATTTGAAGCTCGAATCCAATGTTAGTTTTCAAAGTTTCAAAACTTTTTCAATTTCTCAATTTTCTTTGTATTTTGAAATTTAAGTTCAATTAAGCCTAGAAAACCCTTAATCCAAGTTCGAGGAACTTAAAATAACTAGAATCTAAGCTTTGTTTGGCCAAAAATGGATTCGAATCAAGGTTTTTTATTTTTCTCTATTTTTCTCCATTTTTAGGATTTTTCAAAATTATTGTGCAAACCTTGTTTAATTTAGTTCAAAAGTGCTTTATAATGTTTTTCTATCATCTATGATTGATTTTCATGCCTAAGAATTGAGAAAAATAGGTTGAAATGAGAATTTGGGCTTGGGGAGGCCGAGAACCCATGTCTGAAAAATTCTAGAATTTTTCAATTCGATGGGTCGAATTCATGGGTTTGGCAGGCCGGATTCATGCGTCCGGCAAGCCGAACTTGGAAAAGTTCGGTCGACCGGACTTAGTTTTCCGGCAGGCCAAAATGCACAGTTCGATCGGCCCACTAAACATGGTGAAATTTTGTTATTTTTCATCTATTTTTACAGTGTTGAACCCCAATTGAGATTTTAACGCTATAATATGATTTTATAACTAGAAATGGCACACTAGACACCATGAGATAGATTAATGACGTAGAATATCTTCAGCTAGAAACCGATAGACATGGTTTATAAATATTTAAGGTTGTTCGTAGATCTACGGAGCTAACGTATAGCGGACTGGGATTACGATGTGAGACACCAGCACGAGTATTGAGGTAGAACTTCTACCTTTTTCTTTGGTAACCTGGTTTTTAAAAGATTTTGGCTTCAAAATGATTTCTTTCAAGAATATTTTCAGTAAAGGATTGAAAGATGATTCATATGAATTGCTTTATAAACAGTTGAATAAGGTGATTTTTATAATGAATAACATAATGAATGTAAATGACTATACTTGGTAAAAATGAAATTTTAATAAATATTAAAAAAAATATATGTATATCGGCATGATGCCATATCAAGATCAGGTCGTGTAGCGTGCGACCTTGGAGGTAGATCCCGAAATCCAGCTGGGCCACTACGGTGGTGTTACATATATAGTTTGCCCAAGAAAAGAAAATGATATTCTTTCTAGTCGACCAATAAACGATTTTGGTAAGATAAAGTTTCTATTAAGTCTTCTTTATTTATTTATTCAAGTCTATATTTTAAGTAATTTCTTGAATAACAAGATTTTTCTCTTTTAAAATTAAATGTTTCTAAAATATAGTCCTACTGAGCCCTTCGCTCATATTTTATTTGTTTTAAAATCTTTCCCCCTCTAGGCAGATTTCAGCTTTGGATCGGAGAAGAGTCCGTTGACCGGACCTGCGAGCCGTAGAAGAGCCAAGTAGGTTGTTTAAATTATAAAAATCAAGGCATGTAATACTTTAACTCTCTCTCTCTTTTTGGACTGTAGTTGTAATTTAATATTGTCAGTACTACGTGTGTGCACAAGTTGTCGGCCAGTGGGACCCAACTCGCATTTCTCATACTTTTGTTATTTATTATTTTATTATTTCCTATTATTTATGTTGTTATTCATATTTATCAAATGATTGTAGTTATTTGCTTTAAAAGAGGGTTTTAAAATTATCACATTTTTTATAGTTAACTAAATTCTTTAACCTGTCTGTTAATTAAATATTTACTTAATTAATTTAATTATAAAAAACAATATTTGACGCAATGTGATTTTTAGTTCTACGTTAAACTTGGTCGCTTTCGCATTTGATTCCTATAAAGCGACGTTTTACCTAAAAAAAGGGGTGTACGTGTAAAGCTATTGAAAACCTTTTGGGAAGCTTTAATGTGGCTTTCGAGAGAACTTTCTGAGATATATATATATATATATATATATATATATATATATATATATATGAGACACAATCTGTGAAAGTCTAAAGAGAATAAAGTTATAGCCGTAGCGTGTAATTTAAGATAAAAAGAACTCGATTGGAAATTTGATTCGTTTTTATTTGCTTCAAAGTTAGCTTTCAGTAGACATTGCAGCCTTTTTTTTATGTTCAGATATCTTCTTTTTTTTTTTTTTTTTGGAAATTTGATTCGTTTATATTTGCTTCCAAATGTGCTTTCCATAGACATTGCAACCGTTTTTTTAATGTTCAAATATCTTATATTTTTTTTGTCGGATAAATCAAATTAAACGCGCTTCTTTCGCAGCTCGCCGGAGCTCAAAGGTTTTCATACAAACGACTTCACATCTGAAAGCAAATTAAACAATTTTCTGTTTGAGCCAAAAAAAAAAAAATAAAAAAAAAATTGTGCACGATATAGATTACTCGTGAATCACGAAGGGAATCTATCTTACGTAGTCGTCGACTGGTGGAAAAAAATATTGTTGATGAATTATAATTCTAGTATAAAATTATATTCTTAAAGGTTTGTTTAATGCGTGGGTTTGAAATGATGTAATTTAAAATTTTATGATTTGAACTATGAGTTTTAAATTGTATGGTTTAAAACATAGTTTTAAACTAATGTTTAGAAAACAAAGGCTTAAAACGAGAATGAAATACCATATGAAGTCTAAAATAAAAATTGATATTTGAAAAATTATAGTTAATGAAAGAAAAATCAGACTAAAAATAGTTTTTCTTATAAAAATAGTTTAAACTATATGAACTTGAAGAGAAAAGGGAGGAAAGTTTAGATTTTAGATAATTTAAATTAGCTTTAATTATTATTTTACTAAACACTAGTTTAAATCGCTTTTATAATTTAAACTACTAAGACAATTTAAACTTGTTTAAATGGTTTTTAATCTACGTACGAATAGAAATTTAAGAGAGTACTCAGTTTTGCATCTTTTGAGTCTCCACATATAGTAAATTTTCTTTTCAAGATATTTATATATTAGACAAAAATTTAACTAACCAAAATGACAGGAGAGCCTGCCACAAGGCCAGTTATGCGTTCTTTTATTAATCTTTGGAAAGCACTCCCCAATTCACAAATCAAAAAGCGACACAAAGTCATAAAAGCGAGTTTCTGGAAACGATTTTGTTATTTTATAATCTTAACAAGTGGTAGGGTTTTAGAAACAAAGTTAAAACTTAAAGTTAAAAATAAAAGCTGTAATATGTGAGTATTTTATATTACAATATAATATAAAATATATAAACTCTTTATATTGTAGATAATAAGTTTTAATTTGATTTCTATACACGCTCTTGTGTTTTAATACTAATAGTCAACTAATTATCTTTTATCTTGCAATTTCTCAACTATAATATGGACGAAATTTTTTGAGATGAGATAGAGTTTTAGAGAGTGTTTGGCAATATTGTTCAAAAAATATGGTTTCAACTCTATAATGTAAAGTTTTAACATGTTACAGTATAAAACAAAAATAGACTACAACATAAAGCTCTCATATGCTACAGTCAAATCGTTTCAAATTTTGGTTCTAAATTGTGTTGTCAAACACACTCTTAGGCAAGTTTGAACAATGTAAATGCTCTATAAACTATAGGTATAACACGACTAGCTGCTTAAAAAGTATGAGAGTTTGCAATATTAAAATAGGAAAATTATGTATAGCGTGTGAAAGATTATCAGTATTCTCATTGATGCAACTGGGAATAGTTAGACATTAAATTGTAATATTTTTTCAATATGATATAACTATTTTTAATATGATGCCATTTTGATGTGATCTAATAATTTAAAACTATTTTTTCTTTAAAAATATAGTTTCTTTTAAACCTGTATAGCAAAGAAGGGCAGAGCCCAACACTCCCCGTCCCCCCAACCAAAAAAAAAAAAAAAAGCATAATGACTCGATCTAATTTTACCCTTTCTAAAAAACTATTTTCACTATTTTTAACACTCTCCCCTTGAAATTTTATAAATTGCATTAAGAAGGTATAATTTTTAAAAATATTTTAATTATATCCAAATTTTTTACTATAAAATATACTTATATTTCAAATTTTAAATCTCTAACAAATAAAAAAATCTATATTAAAAACATATTTTTTTGGCTTTTAGTTTCAAAAAGGTGAATTAAATTATATTACATATGCATAGTTAGTTCATTTAAAAGAAGAACAAAACAAATAAATAAAAGTAAAAATAGGGACACCGTTTTAAAAAAATATAATTGCATGGTAGTTTTAGTTTAAAATTTTTATTCTATTACGATCCTCTTGAAAAAATTTTCTGGCTCTACCACTTCTCAATTTCAGTAACTGAAGCATTACATATCATAGAGAAACACAATGTATATGTAATTTGCAATACATATATATATATATATATATATGTATACAAAACTATTCTTCATCTTGCACTATGTCAACCATAATGTGGACATTCTTTGAGATACAGGTCGATTTTTGAACAATTTTGAACTTTGAATATTGTAAAGGCACCACACATACAGGTCACACATGACTACAGGGATTAAAAATAAAAGTTTGCAATATTTAAATAGGAAAAATTATATAATATCACATGAAAGATTATTATTTTTATCAATAGGTACATTTTTAAATGGTCATAATATTATTTTTATCAATAGATACATTTTTAAATGGTCATATGTTTATCAAGTTGTGTTAAATATAATTTTTAATGTAATATCATTTGATGAGTAAAAAAATTTTTAAAAGTATTGACTCAAACCAATAATATTATAATATATAAAAAATTTACGTTATAATTTATTTTTATTTTAAACTCTAAGGTATAAAGCTTTTATATTATTTGACTTCAAATCAAACACCTTATAATAAACATATTCTTTCAGCCCTTACCACAAATTTCTCAATTTTAATAAATGAAGCATCAAATTGCTGTGTATGTATGGTGATCGGTGGGACCATGTTATTTTAATTGCACATGATGGTGTTATTATTTTACGAGAGTAATAACGTCTAGAAGTTGATCAATCAACAAGCAGTCCAAAATATATGATTATCAAATATGTGCGTACCCATAAATCCTAAACATGGACCTTGAACTAGAGGATTATTTCCTTGCGCTTGACTGTTGAACAATCTATTATAGGCCTCCCTTCTTGACTTAAATGTATTTACAGTACTATAGTCTATAGATCAGGATATCGGTAGGTGAAGTGTTCATTCATTAACATAAACAAAATTTTAAGCAAAAGTTGAAAAAAGATATGCAAATTTCTTTTTGAGTAGATCAAAATGGCGAGTGGTGGTTCTGCATCCAAGGGAAACATGTTTACAGTGCTGAGCATTGATGGAGGTGGAATTAGGGGCATTATTCCAGCCACTGTTCTGGCCTTTCTTGAATCCAAGCTTCAGGTACAAATATGTGTGTGTGTGTATATATATATACATATGGTAGTACTATACACCTTAATCTTTCCATTTTCAGCATGATTTCTTTCACATATGTACATAACAAGAAATGGGTATTTGTTTTTTGTCTTTTTTTTTGCTTTTTTTTTGTTTTTTTTAGGAATTAGATGGTCCCAATGCGAGAATTGCAGATTACTTTGATATAATAGCCGGAACAAGCACTGGTGGCTTGGTCACCACCATGCTTGCAGCCCCCAACAAGGAAAACCGACCCATGTATGCTGCCAAGGACATTCCCGGCTTCTACTTGGAACATTCCCCTAAGATTTTCCCTCAGAGAAGGTAAACAAATTCCAAGATTCTTTTTTTAACTCCAAAGAATGAGTGAATATATTGACAACAACTCAAAAGGAGTGTCAACGACTCAAAATGAGTGTGTAAGGAGCGATTAGAACTGAAAATATTGATTTAAAAACTGAAATACATAAAAACTTTACATTATAAAATCTTTTTATCTTTTACTTTTTATTTAGTTTCACACAATTTGGTTTTAACCGAGATGACAAAAAGAAGCTTACACACTCATTAAACGCCAATTAGCCGGCGAAAGTCTCACCTTTGCAGTTTGTTGTTAACAAACTCACAACATTCATATAGTTTTGCTTAATAGAATCCTCATCAGCTTTTTATGGTAGGATGTACTTATTGACGTGTTGTGTTTCTGTCTATTAAATCGAAATAAAAAAAAGGACACAAAAGTGACAGAATTTAACAAAGATCCGATGGTTCAAAGGCTAATTTGTTAACCGCGTTTCTCTTTAATCATGTCTCTTTGGATTCAGAGGAAATAACTTCTTCACATCCTTAGCAAGTTTGTTTGACTCGGTTTCTGGGCCAAAGTATGGTGGGAAGTATCTGCGTTCAATGACCAACTCACTTCTGGGCGATCTAACTCTAAAGGACACCTTAACAAACGTACTCATTCCAGCTTTTGATGTCAAGCTTCTCCAGCCCGTGCTTTTTTCCACCAACGACGTAATGATTTAAATAAAATTAATTACCATGTAATTTTTTATGGTTTTTTTTGGAGCTAATTAAAAAAAAAATTATATGTTTTGTGTAGGCAAAAGAAAATGGTTTGAAAAATGCCCGACTTGCGGATATTTGCGTAGCAACTTCCGCAGCCCCTACTTTTCTCCCCGCACACTACTTCACCACTAGTAACGCGGACGGAAAGACCAAAACTTTTGACCTTGTTGACGGGGGAGTTGCTGCGAACAATCCTGTAAGTAAAAGTACCTTTTTGACCCTACCTTTTTTCCTTGTTAAACTGCTTTGTTATGTCTTGAAGTATGAATAGTGTTAGACGCCCAACTATACAGTCACTTACCTTAAAAAATTTTGATTTCATTTAAATTTTTTTACTTTATTTTTGACAAAAGTTCAAGCCCATGAATAAAGCAAAATATGCTATGACGTTTGAATTTTTTTTTAAGTTTAAGCCATTTTGTTGATCACTCTGTTAAAAAATAGTTATACCCTTGAAAAAACTTTCCCTACCCTTGCCTCTATTTTACTAAAAAAGACATGATTGTGACCCACCCATTCAATAATTGAGATATACAACTATGTTTTTCGTCAATACAATAGTTGCTCTAATTTTTGACACTCAAGTGTATATTATGATAAAATCAGAACTTATCATGTGAACCTGTTCAAGAAAAATTTAAAACAAAATACGTGTTAAATCTTACTTGAATATGTTGTTGTTAATTGATATTGTTTTCCAGCTATTTCGAATAAAAACTCTTTGTTCAAGTAATTTAAATTAACCAAATTTTGAATATTTGTCTGCAATGCACAAAAAGACAATGCTGGCAATAAGCCACATTTCCAGGGGAATAGCAATCAAGAACGAAGAATTCAGTGACATAAAACCCATGGACGGCAAAAGGACACTGGTGTTATCACTAGGAACAGGCGCACCAAAGCAAGAAGAGAAGTACAATGCAGCCATGGCGTCCAAATGGGGTTTGTTCAGTTGGATGTTTGACAAGGGCAGAACTCCACTCGTCGACATTTTCATCGATGCGAGTTCTGATGTTGTTGACTTTCACGTCTCCACGCTATTTCAATCTCTTCATTGCCAGAAAAACTACCTCCGAATTCAGGTATTCAAGTTAGAATTGCATTGCAAATTCTTTAAAAAAAATGGACAATATAGTTTTTTTTTTTGGTTTACTGATTTTGGAAATTAATGACTAGGATGACACATTAAGCGGACATGAGGCATCGGTCGACATAGCTACTCCAGAGAACATGAAAAGGCTTCTAGAGATTGGGAAGAAGCTGTTAGAGGAGCCGCTTTCGAGGGTAAATTTGGAAACTGGTAGGCATGAGGTACTAAAAGGAGAAGGAATCAATGCAGAAGCTCTTGCCCATTTTGCCAAACGTCTCTCAGATGAAAGGAAGCTCAGACGTAAAAATTGAAACTAGTTCTTTTTTTTTTTTTTTTGGGCTTTAATAAACGAAAGAGAAATAAGTCTTCATGTTTTCTGGTGTAATCTTTCTTGTATAAAGAAGTGCCATTTCTTTTAAGGCTTGCTTTGAGATAATCGATTTCTGTGAGTGTTGGAAATTGGTGTGACATTACATAATAATCTCTAATAACTTCAGAAGACAGAGTTCTCTATGTTTGAAATCAGTTTCTGAGATTTCCAATATACTAACAATTGCAAGTCATTCTTCATAGAAAAAGAGAAAACAAACTAAATAAAATTTAAAGAATCAGAGTAGATGGCTTCTAAGCCTAAGCATGGTGCAGCCATCTAGCCAAATATATAGCAATTTTTTCCACTTTGGCAGTGTCATTCTTTGCCTCATTTGATCTTAGAGCATCAATACATTATATCATAACTAAAATAACCTCATTAATTAAGGAAATGTCCCCTCCCATTAATTACAAAATCAAAATGTCAAAAATAACCTTCACTATTATTAATCAACATAATACATCAGCGAATCAGTAAGATAATTTAGTACATCAGTGATAAACTCTAGTACATCAATAATATACTATAGTATAGTAGTGATAAATCGTAATACATCAACAATAAACCAGAGTATATCAGTAATTATAATATATCAATGCTAAAATATCTAGTATATCAATGATAAATTTTAGTATATCAGTGATAAAATTGTAAATAACAAATCGGACAAAAAACCCCAAACCCTCACTTCCTCTCTCTACTCTCACTGCACTATACATCGAGAGCTCCAGTCAGTATCTCGAGACACCAGTGGTGCCAGAGCAGACGATCGCCATAGCCATCAAAATCTCTTCTCTCTCTCCCTCTTCTCTTTCCTGCGCGGACTTCACCATTGCCACACTCACGACGATCGTCAGAGAAGATAAATATCTCCCCTCAGCATCGGAGAAGATGATGCATCTCTCTTTGTTGCTAGCCTCATCGTCGCCGAAGTGAAGAGACGTTCGAGCGTTCGACCATCTTCTTCCTTGATGGTGCCTGGCATCGAATGACGAGTCCGCCTAGGAAAGTCACGGTAAGATCTATTCTTCTTCCTTGATGAGTTTGCCTGATTTGATCATTAACTTCAATTGTATGTTTGGGCAAAATTGAAAGAACAAAATTTTTTAAAAAAAAACCAGCAACCATTTCCCTAAATTTAGAAATCATAGGACAAAAATTTTGTTTTTTGGGTGATAAATTGGGGATTGTTATTGCTATTCCTCCCTAGTTTTGACCAAAAAATTTGGGATTCATTAATAATAAGTTTAAAATATCACTTCACAAAACACATAAGGTCTTAAAAGCTACAGTGTGTTGTTTTAATATTTTTTAAACAATAATATATTAATATAATATTTTTTTAAAATACAAGATTCTAAAATAATAAAAACCCGATAAATGAGCCATTGACCTAAATTCCCTTAATATATATATACATCTATATATATATAATAGAAACGAAGAATTTTTTTACAAAATAATAAAAGTATCCTTTTGAACACACATTTAAAAAAAAAATTCTCAACTCAAGTTTTGACTTACTTAGTTGTAAGTTGGCTGTATCAAACGACAGATATTTGTTGAAAGCTAAAAATATTTTACAATAGTGGTCGTTAATTCACACGTAACTCTAATATAGACTTCGAATTCTCCAACTCCAAGTTTTTTTTTTTTTAAAGTATTTTTCAGCAAATGGATCATACACAACACAAAAAGGAAAAGAAATGCAGGAAACCTTTCACGCCTTTAAACATAGGATAAAGCCGGCAAAATATTTTATTATCCAACGCTTTAACAATACGAGACAATATGCGACATTCACTAAAAAAGCATGCATTGGAATATCACCATTTCCATAGCCACTCTTCCTCTGTTTTATAACAAGAATTTATTGGAATTCCCGCCAGAATCCAGATTATTAGCTTAATGACATGATTAATCATTCCGAGTCTAGCTACTTTATAAGTAGACCTTTTCACCTTGAATGAAAAAAAGAAAAGAAAAGGGAAAAAGAAAAAGAAAAGATTGTTCATTTATGCAAAAAGAAAAAAAATGGAGTCTCCCAAAAGCTACACGTTGAGGGTGAAGAAGCAAGAGCTGATCAAGATCAAGGAAGAACTAAGAAAAGCGAAAGAAAACGCCACGCAATCGTGGATAGACTCTCGCCCTCTCATCGACGAGCTCGAGAGGCTAAAGTCGAACCTCGAAATCTTGAAAAACAAAACTTCAGTTCCCGCCACGACTCTCGTCTCAGAGCTCGAAAATGAGCTCGAGACGACGAATGCGAAGATCAAGTCGAGGAAGAAGGAAGAGCTCGAGATGACGAAGCAGGCAGACGAAATAACTCGGGGTCTTGACCAAGTACGCGAAGAGATGGAAACCTTGAAACGTTTCGTGGGCAGCAAGAAACAGAAGAAGTTAAAAATGAAGCAGGTTTTGAGGCTGAGGAGGCAGAGACTTAGGTCATTGCAGTTGAGAATTGAGGCAGCAAGGAAAGAGATAGAAGCGTACGTCGAATCCTGAGAAGAAGCGCTTCGGTATTTGACTGCCTTGGAAACGTTGATGGCGAATGAGGGTGCTGATTATGATCATAACCATGATCATGATCATGATCAAGTTCAAGTACTCTCTCATGAGGAATACATGGCTCTGAAGAAGAGAGTCGACGAGGAGAATTCGCTAGCCGATTGACGTGTTTCGGTCGCGGAGGAGCAGAAGAACGAGGCGAAGAAGAGCCGGGACTTAACTAGTAAAATTTGTTTGAATTGTAAACCATAGTTTGAACGGCAACTTTCAACTACCATTGGAATTTAATAAGCGGTTGACAATTGACTACTCTAAGAGAGATAAAATGGTTCAAAAAAAAAAAAAAGGAAATGTGAAAAGCTACTCTAGAATGAAAAGAATAGATTGTATCACCCAATCTAGATTTGATTTTTCTTTTCCTTCTAGAATATTTAATTTAGACATATTCTCAACGTCATTGGTGAAAATAACCCTAAAACTGACAAAATTTAATTTATTTTGATTAAAAAAAGGAGCATTCATAAAGATTTCTGCTACTCATCCAAACAGTAGGGAAGGTAAGGCTATGTTATCATTGTACTTGACAATCACCTTATACCAACCTTCACAGTTTTTATTAACTAAGAAACAAAAGTGACAAACTAAACATCGAAAGAGCAGAGCTCTTTCCAACAACAGGGACAAAACCCACTTTCAAACAATGCAATTGGGCAAATTTCTACCCTAGAACAAAACTTCAGTCCGCTTTTTGGTAAAGAATCTTGGCTCATAGCACAGCTCACAGAAGCAGAAACGGGCAAGTCCTGCAACCTTGATAAATGGCAGGATCACATCTTATGCTTTTGGACAATTCCCAATCCAAGGGTCATTCAATGTTCAACTTCATTTGAGATGAAAGCTGTACTTGATCTTTCCTTCACATATATCATCATTCATACAGAAATCAATCTACCATTTATAGCAATTGTATAGATAAGTCCAACAAACTCATAAATCACATAAAGAATTCACGTCCTATATACGGTATTCCTCCTTAAATTGATGAATAATGTTGAATAGCAATTTTGGGGCACGTCTTTTTGTATGATGGTAAAAATTACAGCATTAATGCATGAACCAATTCCCAAATTGGGTTTCAAAAAATTGCCCCGTAGTAGCTCCTTAATAAAGTAGTGCCAAGCAATTTATTTCCTCCAACTGGGTAGTGCAAGTACGAACAGATCACTAACCGGACTTTTTGTCCCCACCGAAACCCGACTGTAGATATCCTGTTTGTTCAAGATGACTGACATCGCCCCAGACGTCTAAGGCCCATTTGTCTCCATCAGCCAAGCGAAATATGTTTACCGATGTGTTAAGTACCTTCCCTGCGGACTTCTCATTTGGGCAAGCCCACTTGTGGAGCGTCCTGATGAAACCACCATGCGTGACTAAAATTATTCGCTGCCCTGGAAATTGAGATACAGACACAAACAGTTTAACTTGAATGGCCAATTTGTACCCTAAAGGATCTAAATGGTTATGCTGATGGAATTGGAGAGGATACTAATGTAGTGCCGTACTAGCACATAAGTTTTGAACAAATGTAGAAGTTGTAATTTAGTGGTCTAATAGTGTCTACTGGCCTTTCCCAAGCGGCCAAAGACTCGATGGGGGTCTTAAAGCTATTCTATTATATGTCAGTAACATTTCAGAAGATCTGAGTATCGGCAGTGTACTGAAGTATTTTGATTGGACTTGATAGTAAGTTGGTTAATTAGTTGAATTTGTGAAGGTAGAATTTTTGCGACTGTTAGTAGTTGCTTCATATAATTGGTTAACTATATTTACTAATTTGTCGGTTTGTTAGAGGAGAATTAGTAGAACAAAAGGGGGATTAGCAATTAGTGAGCGGCTATGGAAACCCTTGAAAGAGCTGCAGATCTGTTAAACATAAGCTATTCTTTGTATCTGTGTATCTGTGCTTCTTCAATTCATTAATTTAGTCAATAAGGATTATTTCTCGTCTGTTCTATGCTTTCTTCTACTGTGATTTTTTCCTGCCATTTTCTCGAATTTGCTAGGATCTTATAGTATTTGCAGGAATTCATGAGCAAATAAATGAAAGATAGTTGTTGAACCTTTTGTTTATTAACTAACGGTACCTATGTTGAAGTAAGAAAATGTTGCAAACTACATGGTGGTGTCGTTATAGTATAGATATAAGTAGTAATATTTGAGAAGATCTGAACATACTACGGTGTATTGAAGTATTTGTAGGAAGTTATGAGCATGTAAATAGAAAATAGTTTTCGAACCATTTGTTTTATACTAGCCGGACCTATGTTGAACCAAGAACATGTTGCAAAATACAAGGTGGTGTAGTTATAGAAGGAATATCGGTAGTAAGATTCGACCTTTATGCTTTCTCCCAATTCTCTGCAATGAAGAAGTGCAGCGTTGATAAAGTTGATCACGGCTTTCTCCACCACCCTGCATATCATTGCACACAACAAAACAGCAGTAGTCCCGATGAAAAGTTTTGAGATATGAGTACTAGAATCATAGTGTAGGAACTCTATTTCCCCCTTAATTAGACCCAGAACATGTCATGCAAAATCAGTAATTATGTGAGTAAAAACATACGAGTCAAACAAATCTTCTTGGACTCGATCAACCTGATTTACCGGACAAATAAATACAGCTAGCTCAATCTCTGTTCCACCCCCACAAAAAAAAATGTTGCAGAGCAATAAAACAAATTTTAAAATTTCTTAACTAGAGACAGATTTATGATAACAAATGTATGGGTCTTGATGCTAACGTGACAACTAACTGCTACTACTTGGAAATTTTAGATACCATACATGGCAATTCTATATTTGGATTCTTTTTCATACAGCATGCCAATTGGAACAAGCTGAGACACCCTGGTCTTTTTTTAGCCACTGTTCCCTCAACATTCACCGATAAAGCCTTTTGTTACAAGGAACTTTATCTGCTAAAGAAATTGAATATAGCATGACAGACTCCATGTATAAAAAGAGTACTTACTGGAATTTCTTGATCTCTCCTTGGAGACACAAAGGCCTCATAAGCTTCAGGACATACTTTCATTGCATCACGAAGTACAAGACCTTGAAGATCCCCTAAATGCCTTTCTCGTAAACCGGTATCTTTGATAACCTGAATTTAAGTCCATACCATCAGATAATTGTTTGAAGAAAGAACAAAAATAATTAAAGACAGAGTCTACTATTTCTCCAATCGGTAGACCATTAGTTTTATAGTCAATTTCAAATTGTTAACTTAAGGTATTTAGTTTCATTACTTATCAAACCAGTGAAAATCATTGACATTTTTTATTGGTAGGTGCTTCCATTTTTATGACTCTACATTTTAGAGCATAAACAAATATAGATGCCAGAGTCAAATTTCCTTACACCAATGGAGATAAAACATTCAAATATAATTTCAAATTTTACATGTGAAAGTCGATATGGATTAATACCTCTAATCCACCACAGCTAGTTGCAATTATCTCTGCAGTCTCAAGAGCTCTTTTCAAGTCAGAAGAATATATAGCAGAGATGTTAGGCTCCTTTGATAATCTATTAGCCACCTAAAGAAGTAAAAGAAATGGTACAAGCCATTATCAAGTGCAGGACATTACCAACCAGATTTGGAACTTGTTATCTGCTTTCTTTAGTATATATTGTAGAAAATAATGTACAACTTACTGCAGCTGCTTGCTGTCTCCCCGCATCATTTAATTCAACATCCAAATGGCCCTGTTCAAGACAAATGTATTGAGGAAATTTGAATCCTTGACCAGAAAAATAGACAAAAATTGAGTTATGAGTATAGATGTAGAAGAGACTAACGCTGAACAACAAATATTCGCCAGAGTGGGGATTCAAATGATGAAAGAAATGTCAATCCCAATTCCCCATTGGTGGTGTTGATTCCCCGTTAGTTTACTTGTATGCTCATTAAGCCAATAATTATTCAGTTATGCACAAGAATATATTGGCGACTAAATTGATAAAATTCTCATTTTTATTCCTTTACTTTCCTTTGCAAACCCATCATTTTTTCCAATACATTCCTTTACAGTATGGTAACATGTGCTAGAATTGGCGGATACAGTAATTTCTTATCTAACTTTTCAAAACAACCCGGTTCCATAAGCGGATTGACCCCAACTGTTGCTGCCTCATTTCTCAATAACTAGATTTCTAGTTCTAATTTTGAAAATGCACAACATGAGAATACTATCTCCGAGTGCGAAATTGCATTTACAGTGTCTTCAGTTAGCCATTCCTAAAAAACATAAAACAAAAATCGACTTTTCAGATTAACTGCTTTACAATCAAGTGGAACTTAGAATCAGAATATCAACCTACGTTTTCCATATGATAATCTGATCATGATGATTCTTCCACTAGGAAAAAATCTATTGATCAACGTCTCATAATTAAAATAAAAAAGCATAAAAAAAAGAGGAAGCTTTGAGTGAGGAAAAGACCTGAATTCTTCCATCAGCATTCCACTCCGTTTCACCGTGACGCACTATAATAATCTCAGCAAAATCAGGATTATTGTAGCTGCATTAAAAAAAAAAAATCAAAATCAAATTCTGATATATAAAAAAAAAATCATGGCTGAAAAAAGTGAAATTCCAATATAATTGAGCCTTGTGCAAAAAGAATCTAAAACTTTTCCATGGGAAAGCGTAAAATTCCCAAAGAATCTAATTCCAGTACGGAAATTAATCGGCAAAAAAAGGGCAGAAAGAGAGAGATTTTATATGAATAATTAGAAGCGCTTCTAAGAAGCGAAACGGAGAAAAATGGGACCTGGAATCGGAGCCGTTCATGGCCATGGAAACTTCCCGAGTCTCTGAGTAACCGAGCTAAGAAACGAGTTAAGGTTGGACTCGGCACGACGTTGTTATGGAAGAGACGTGGGTGAGCAGAAGAGAAGAGGAGACACTGTAACTGGGTTTGGAAAGGGGAAGAAAGAAAAAGAAATGGCTGATTTACGGTGAGCGAGGTGGGAGAAGCGCTCATTGGACGTGAGTTTGAGTCAAGGACGACGTGAACGTGGAATCGGGGAATGACCCCGTTTTCTATTGTTTCGGTAGGTTTTTTTGGAAATATTTATATATATTTTTTGACAAAAAAATATTAAAAACAGCTGTAGTATAATTTTAAAAAATTATTATTTTTTAAAAGAAAATTATTTTACATGTTTTAAAAATACTACCAAATAACTGTCGTGTAAGGTGGGCCATTGCGACCTCGTGGGCCAAGAGAATGTGTACTCCAACAGGCCCAATGTGTTGCAAAGAAGGAGATAGTTATGAACAATGCCACTTTATTGAATAATAGATTGATTTTTGTCACTTATAAAAACTTTTACATTATATACTACTTACAAGAATCAATATAAAAGTAATATTACTAAAAAAATAAATGATTTGTGATGTATTTTTAAAGAATTTTTTGCATGTGGCATATTTTAATTATAGTCTAAACAGACGGCAAAACTGTAAAACTCACTCTAAAGAGTCTCGAGCCCAGTGTTAATTAGGCAATTCACATAAATATCATTTGGAAGTTGATGGAAACACACTTTTGCAAAACTAGTTGTTGTAACTAGAGATGTTGAAAATATTTATAGTAAATAAGAAATATATAGTGTAAATAATTTATCTACCTTTTTATTTACATAGTAAATAGATTTAAGGTGCAAATAATTTATTTACTTGTTCCTTACAGTGTAAATAAATTATAATTTACACAATAAAAAATTTATTTATGTCATAAATCTCCTATTTATTATAAATATTTTTCAAAATAACTATTTATGTCAACAAGTCTCAAAAATATGTTATTTCCCTTATTCTCTCTAGTTTCTATTTATGTTACAAGATGTGAAAAGTTCTTATGCCACGAACTTGATGCGTGTCCCACCAGGATATGTTTTGTATCCCACCCACGAACTTGATGCGTGTCCCACCAGGATATGTTTTGTATCCCACCGGGTTATGTCTTCTATTTCACTAGGACATTTTTTTTTCCTCTCTTTTTTCCCTCTATCTTTTTACCGCCGTTAGGTCATCTTCTGCACCAACAACATCATCAACAGCTTAAAAAAAAAGAGAAAAGAAGAAACAAAAAAACTAATAACAATAACCATTAATAGGCAATGTTCGACTTCGTGGGCAGCAACGTGACGTCGACCATGATGGGCAACGATGCAATGAGACAACGTTTGTCCTCCTTTGGGTAGATTGACTATGACAATGTGACGACGATAGCTTAGATAGTGACGCGAGACTTGTATGTCAACGTCGAGACGAGGCTTAGTGCAGTTGTACGGAATGTGAGCTCGGATGACAAGGCGAGGGCAAAGAGCAAATCTCCTTCAGGATCGCGCAAGGTAGCTCTAATCTAGTCCACAGATCTCCTTTGGTGTCATTACGATGGGCTAAGAGCATATCCACTGCCTCTGGTGACGAGGCTCTCAATCTGGTCCATGGTCTTCTTCATTATGCTTCGTCGAAGATCGTGACGCGAATTTAAGGCCAAGCTTCATCAGAGCTTTATCACATATTCGAAATAGCTTGGTCAGTCTTTAGCCATGGCGGATCTTGTGCAGTAGAGATGGAGACAAACGAAGGAGAAGAATGCGGAGAGCAAGAGAGTGAGAAGAGAGGGAGAAAAAAAGAGAGAAATAAATATGAGAGAGGTGAAATAAATGAAAATTGTGGCAGATCAAAATTTGTGGCACAAAAATTTTAATTTTATATTTTACAATATAAGAAATTAGAGTGGTTAAAAATGGGACATACTGTGTAATTTTCTCTTGTTAATTTGAATTGAGAAATTTTAAAGAAAAGCAAAGGCAGAATGGGGGATTGAGCTTGGGTCCTTTTTTAGTTTACCCTCTTATTTTGAGAATGATATTCTTTCATATTGGACTTCAAAAAGTTAATAATTTTGTCACTTTTATTACTTAAATTAAAAAAGAAAAAATAAACTTGATGTTAAATTGGAGAGATTGAATAGGATTCCCGGGTGAGGGTTGCCAGTGTCATGTGACGGTGGGGCAACGATGAAGATGGAGAGAGAAAATCCTTGTATCAATGCTAATTTCTTAATTTTACCTGAAAATATTACGAGTAATTTCAGCTTTTTTAATTTTTAATAACTAGAAATTTAACTATAATCAAGTTTTGGTTTATGAATGAGTGTCACGTCTCCAAGTGAACGGAACTAATTAGTGGATTGAACGGCAGTAGCGACTGCCAACAAAGTATAAGTTTTTAAATTTAAATGACAAAGTGAAAAAAAAAAATTAAGTTTAAGAAAAAACTTATAAAATTTATCCGAAAAGCATCTTTATAATGCTAAATTGATCGTGTCCAAATAGTAAATTAGTTATTTGTAACGCCTCAAAGTTAATTAAGTGTCATTAATGTGTGAAATGGTGTAATAGTGTATCAGATTATGGTTTAATTTTAATCTAAGTATTTTGTAATGATTTTTCTAATCAAATAAATTTTAAATAATTTTTAGTTATTTTTATTTCTATTTTGAATATTTGAAACAAAATAATTTGTCAAATGTCAAAAATGTCCGTTTTACAAAACCATGAGCGACACATGATTTTTATACAGTGAAACTGCCTATCTTTCCCTCTATTTATTCCCCCTCTCTCTTCCTTCTCTCCCTCACACGCTCATTCTCTCTCTCACTCTCTCTCCCTCACTCGTCTCTCTCTCTTTCTCTCTCAAATTCTCTCTAAATTTTTGAATAAAAAATCAAGCCTAAGCTTCAAATTAGTGGATTAGAGGGTTGGAAACGTGATTGAGTAACCAATAACACGATTTGAAGCTCGCATCCAAGGTTAGTTTTCAAAGTTTCAAAACTTTTTCAATTTCTCAATTTTCTTTGTATTTTGAAATTTAAGTTCAATTAAGCCTAGAAAACCCTTAATCCAAGTTCAAGGAACTTAAAATAACTAGAATCTAAGCTTTGTTTGGCCAAAAATGGATTCGAATCAAGGTTTTTTATTTTTCTCTATTTTTCTCCATTTTTAGGATTTTTCAAAATTATTGTGCAAACCTTGTTTAATTTAGTTCAAAAGTGCTTTATAATGTTTTTCTATCATCTATGATTGATTTTCATGCCTGAGAATTGAGAAAAATAGGTTGAAATGAGAATTTGGGCTTGGGGAGGCCGAGAACCCATGCCTGAAAAATTCTAGAATTTTTCAATTCGGTAGGTCGAATTCAAGGGTTTGGCAGGCCGGATTCATGCATCCGGCAGGCCGAACTTGGAAAAGTTCGGCCGACCGGACTTAGTTTTCCGGCAGGCCAAACTGTACAGTTCGACCGGCCCACTAGACATGGTGAAATTTTGTTATTTTTCATCTATTTTTACAGTTTTGAACCCCGATTGAGATTTTAACGCTATAATATGATTTTATAACTAGAAATGGCACACTAGACACCATGAGATAGATTAATGACGTAGAATATCTTCAGCTAGAAACCGATAGACATGGTTTATAAATATTTAAGGTTGTTCGTAGATCTACGGAGCTAACGTATAGCGGACTGGGATTACGATGTGAGACACCAGCACGAGTATTGAGGTAGAACTTCTACCTTTTTCTTTGGTAACCTGGTTTTTAAAAGATTTTGGCTTCAAAATGATTTCTTTCAAGAATATTTTCAGTAAAGGATTGAAAGATGATTCATATGAATTGCTTTATAAACAGTTGAATAAGGTGATTTTTATAATGAATAACATAATGAATGTAAATGACTATACTTGGTAAAAATGAAATTTTAATAAATATTAAAAAAAATATATGTATATCGGCATGATGCCATATCAAGATCAGGTCGTGTAGCGTGCGACCTTGGAGGTAGATCCCGAAATCCAGCTGGGCCACTACGGTGGTGTTACATATATAGTTTGCCCAAGAAAAGAAAATGATATTCTTTCTAGTCGACCAATAAACGATTTTGGTAAGATAAAGTTTCTATTAAGTCTTCTTTATTTATTTATTCAAGTCTATATTTTAAGTAATTTCTTGAATAACAAGATTTTTCTCTTTTAAAATTAAATGTTTCTAAAATATAGTCCTACTGAGCCCTTCGCTCATATTTTATTTGTTTTAAAATCTTTCCCCCTCTAGGCAGATTTCAGCTTTGGATCGGAGAAGAGTCCGTTGACCGGACCTGCGAGCCGTAGAAGAGCCAAGTAGGTTGTTTAAATTATAAAAATCAAGGCATGTAATACTTTAACTCTCTCTCTCTTTTTGGACTGTAGTTGTAATTTAATATTGTCAGTACTACGTGTGTGCACAAGTTGTCGGCCAGTGGGACCCAACTCGCATTTCTCGTACTTTCCTTATTTATTATTTTATTATTTCCTATTATTTATGTTGTTATTCATATTTATCAAATGATTATAGTTATTTGCTTTAAAAGAGGGTTTTAAAATTATCACATTTTTTTTATAGTTAACTAAATTCTTTAACCTGTCTGTTAATTAAATATTTACTTAATTAATTTAATTATAAAAAACAATATTTGATGCAATGTGATTTTTAGTTCTACGTTAAACTTGGTCGCTTTCGCATTTGATTCCTACAAAGCTACGTTTTACCTAAAAAAAGGGGTGTACGTGTAAAGCTATTGAAAACCTTTTGGGAAGCTTTAATGTGGCTTTCGAGAGAACTTTCTGAGATATATATATATATATATATATATATATATATATATATGAGACACAATCTGTGAAAGTCTAAAGAGAATAAAGTTATAGCCGTAGCGTGTAATTTAAGATAAAAAGAACTCGATTGGAAATTTGATTCGTTTTTATTTGCTTCAAAGTTAGCTTTCAGTAGACATTGCAGCCTTTTTTTTATGTTCAGATATCTTCTTTTTTTTTTTTTTTTGGAAATTTGATTCGTTTATATTTGCTTCCAAATGTGCTTTCCATAGACATTGCAACCGTTTTTTTAATGTTCAAATATCTTATATTTTTTTTGTCGGATAAATCAAATTAAACGCGCTTCTTTCGCAGCTCGCCGGAGCTCAAAGGTTTTCATACAAACGACTTCACATCTGAAAGCAAATTAAACAATTTTCTGTTTGAGCCAAAAAAAAAAAAATAAAAAAAAAATTGTGCACGATATAGATTACTCGTGAATCACGAAGGGAATCTATCTTACGTAGTCGTCGACTGGTGGAAAAAAATATTGTTGATGAATTATAATTCTAGTATAAAATTATATTCTTAAAGGTTTGTTTAATGCGTGGGTTTGAAATGATGTAATTTAAAATTTTATGATTTGAACTATGAGTTTTAAATTGTATGGTTTAAAACATAGTTTTAAACTAATGTTTAGAAAACAAAGGCTTAAAACGAGAATGAAATACCATATGAAGTCTAAAATAAAAATTGATATTTGAAAAATTATAGTTAATGAAAGAAAAATCAGACTAAAAATAGTTTTTCTTATAAAAATAGTTTAAACTATATGAACTTGAAGAGAAAAGGGAGGAAAGTTTAGATTTTAGATAATTTAAATTAGCTTTAATTATTATTTTACTAAACACTAGTTTAAATCGCTTTTATAATTTAAACTACTAAGACAATTTAAACTTGTTTAAATGGTTTTTAATCTACGTACGAATAGAAATTTAAGAGAGTACTCAGTTTTGCATCTTTTGAGTCTCCACATATAGTAAATTTTCTTTTCAAGATATTTATATATTAGACAAAAATTTAACTAACCAAAATGACAGGAGAGCCTGCCACAAGGCCAGTTATGCGTTCTTTTATTAATCTTTGGAAAGCACTCCCCAATTCACAAATCAAAAAGCGACACAAAGTCATAAAAGCGAGTTTCTGGAAACGATTTTGTTATTTTATAATCTTAACAAGTGGTAGGGTTTTAGAAACAAAGTTAAAACTTAAAGTTAAAAATAAAAGCTGTAATATGTGAGTATTTTATATTACAATATAATATAAAATATATAAACTCTTTATATTGTAGATAATAAGTTTTAATTTGATTTCTATACACGCTCTTACGTTTTAATACTAATAGTCAACTAACTATCTTTTATCCTGCAATTTTTCAACTATAATATGGACGAAATTTTTTGAGATGAGATAAGAGTTTTAGACAGTGTTTGGCAAGATTGTTCAAAAAATATCGTTTCAACTCTATAATGTAAAGTTTTAATATGTTACAGTATAAAACAAAAATAGACTACAGTGTAAAGCTCTCGTATGCTACAGTCAGATTGTTTCAAATTTTGGCTCTAAATTGTGTTGTCAAACACACTCTTAGGCAAGTTTGAACAATGTAAATGCTCTATAAACTATAGGTCCAACACGACTAGCTGTTTAAAAAGTATGAGAGTTTGCAATATTAAAATAGGAAAATTATGTATAGTGTGTGAAAGATTATCAGTATACTCATTGATGCTACTGGGAATAGTTAGACATTAAATTGTAATATTTTTTCAATATGATATAATTATTTTTAATATGATACCATTTTGATGTGATCTAATAATTTAAAACTATTTTTTCTTTAAAAATATAGTTTCTTTTAAACCTGTATAGCAAAGAAGGGCAGAGCCCAACACTCCCCGTCCCCCCAACCAAAAAAAAAAAAAAAAGCATGATGACTCGATCTAATTTTACCCTTTCTAAAAAAACTATTTTCACTATTTTTAACACTCTCCCCTTGAAATTTTATAAATTGCATTAAGAAGGTATAATTTTTAAAAATATTTTAATTATATCCAAATTTTTTACTATAAAATATACTTATATTTCAAATTTTAAATCCCTAACAAATAAAAAAATCTATATTAAAAACATATCTTTTTGGCTTTTAGTTTCAAAAAGGTGAATTAAATTATATTACATATGCATAGTTAGTTCATTAAAAAAAAGAACAAAACAAAAAAATAAAAGTAAAAATAGGGACACCATTTTAAAAAAAATATAATTGCATGGTAGTTTTAGTTTAAAATTTTTATTCTATTACGATCCTCTTTGAAAAAATTTTCTGGCTCTACCACTTCTCAATTTCAGTAACTGAAGCATTACATATCATAAAGAAACACAATGTATATGTAATTTGCAATATATATATATATATATATATATATAATTTTTCATATATATATGTATACAAAACTATTCTTCATCTTGTAATATAAAAAACAATATGAAACAATTGAATTCATAAAAGCGGAAGCAAATGGATCATTAAATACCTCCAGCCATTGCTCTGTTTTGCACGAATTTTGCACACCGTGCTTTGTGAATTTTGATTTTTCTGGACACTCACAAATCCACTCAGATGGTGTATTGTTGTTTTTTCAGAAATGTATGCCCATGGACCAGATAATGAAAATTCTCAAAATTTTCGTGTGTTTGCCGTGACCATCACACAACCTTTTAAGGGGCTGCCGAATGGTTATTCTAACAATTAACTGTTCGGCGGTTGATGCTAAATGTATTCTCCACGTGGGCCAATTAGAGTCCAACATTCTCCCACTTGGCCTATACTTCCCATCAACCATTGCAATAAGAAACAAAATACATGAATCATGGCGATAGGTCATCTAAATGATGAGTATTATCTTCCATGCATCACATTATATCTTGCCTCTTAAGATTTACCCTTATATCTTAATGAACAAACCCTATGTTTATTCAGGTCCAAACTTTAGTGATATCTCTTAGAAATAAAGTTGTGCACTCAACTGAAGATGAAATGAGAAAATATCATAAATATAGAGTTTCATAACAAAGTACAACAAATTACATGAGGGAACCAAGTCTCATTCTGTCCACATGATCCTTAAATTTTACTGGTGGCATGCCTTTAGTCAAGGGATCGGCAATCATCAATTTAGTGCTTATGTGTTCAATGACCACTGCTTTATCCTTAACACGCTCTCTTATGGCCAGATATTTAATGTCGATATGTTTGCTTCGACTACCGCTCTTGTTGTTTCTAGCCATAAAAACAGCAGCTGAATTGTCACAGAATATCTTTAATGGCCTAGAGATAGAATCCACAATCCTAAGCCCAGAAATGAAACTCTTGATCCATACACCATGTGAGGTAGCCTCAAAACAGGATACGAACTCGGCCTCTATAGTGGAAGTAGCAGTCAAGGTTTGTTTGGCGCTCCTCCATGAAATAGCTCCACCAGCTAGCATGAAAATGTATCCGGAAGTTGATTTCCGTGAATCAATGCAGCCAGCAAAGTCAGAATCAGAGTAGCCAATGACTTCCAAGTTGTCAGTCCGTCTATACATAAGCATGTAGTCTTTGGTTCCTTGTAGGTACCTCATCACCTTCTTTGCAGCCTTCCAGTGGTCTAATCCTGGATCACTCTAATATCTGCCCAACATTCCTATAGCAAATGCAATGTCAGGTCTTGTGCAAACCTGAGCATACATAAGACTTCCAACAGCTGAAGCATATGGAATGTTGCGCATCTGATCTCTTTCAAGGTCATTTTTTAGGCACTGATTCAGATTGAATCTGTCACCCTTCACAATGGGAGCTATACTCGATGAACAATTTTTCATCCAAAATCTCTCCAAAACTTTGTTGATATAGGCCTCTTGAGACAGACCCAAAGTGCCTTTATATCTGTCTCTGTGTATCTTAATGCCTATAACGAAGGATGCATCACCCATATCCTTCATGTCAAAGTTTTTAGAGAGGAATTGTTTTACCTCATACAGCATACCCTTGTCATTGGTTGCAAGTAGAATGTCATCCACATATAGAACCAGGAAACAAATTCTACTCCCACTGACCTTCTGGTATATACATTGATCCATGATGTTCTCTACAAATCCAAATGAAGAGATGACATCATGAAATTTCAAATACCATTAACGGGAGGCCTGCTTTAACCCATATATGGATTTCTTAAGCTTACATACCAACTGCTCACCATTACTAGAGGAGAATCCTTCTGGTTGTTTCATATAAACCTCTTCCTCTAGTTCACCATTGAGAAATGCCGTTTTCACATCCATCTGTTGCAACTCTAAGTCAAAATGAGCAACAAGTGCCAAGATAATGAGGAGAGAATCTTTCTTGGATACAGGAGAAAAGGTCTCCTTGTAGTCGATTCCTTCTTTCTGAGTGAATCCTTTGGCGACGAGTCTTGCCTTATATCTTTCGATGTTGCCCAATGAGTCTTTCTTCGTTTTATAGACCCATTTACACCCTATGGCTTTTGCACCATCAGGCAACTCGACAAGATCCCAGACTCCATTGGATGTCATAGAATCCATCTCATCCTTCATTGCATCGTACCAAAATTTTGATTCTTGGCAACTTATGGCTTGTGAAAACGTTTCGGGATCATTTTCGGCTCCAATGTTGTAGTCTGATTCTTGTAAATACACAACATAATCACTAGAAATTGCCGATTTCCTTTCTCTAGTAGATCTCCTTAATGTTGGTTCAACATTTTCCAGAGGAATCTGTTGTCCAACTTGTTGCTCGATTGTTTCCGATGGTTCTTGAGCAATTTGACCTTCTAGATTATTATCAGCAATTTGTGGAACCTCAATGATTGGTTGCACAACACTCGGTTGAACTATAGGAGTGCTATGAACTATGATCAACCTGTCACTTGATGTAGATGGTTGAGCTTTAGTATGATCTCCTTCAGAAACTATGTTCTGAAATTGATCGCTCCCACTAATCAAGTCATTCTCAAGAAACTTGGCGTTCCTTGATTCCACAAATCTAGTGCTATGAGTTGGACAGTAGAATCTATATCCTTTGGACCTTTCGGCATATCCAACGAAATACCCGCTAATGGTCATCGGATCTAGCTTCTTCTCCTGTGGGTTGTATACTCTTACTTCAGACGGACATCCCCAAACGCGTATATGTCACAAACTCGGTTTCCAACCTTTCCATAACTCAAATGGCGTCTTTGGGACAGCTTTAGTCGAAACCCGGTTTAATATATACACAGTCGTCTTAAGAGCTTCAGTCCACAAGGACTTAGGTAGGTTGGAGTTACTCTGCATACTCCTCACCATGTCCATTAATGTTCAGTTTCTTCTTTCTGCTACACCATTTTGATCCGGAGAACCAGGCATGGTGTATTGGGCAACTATCTCATGTTCTTGAAGAAACCTTGCAAATGGACCTTGAGCTTGTCCATCCTCAGTGTATCTACCATAATATTCTCCACCTCTATCTGTCCTCACGATCTTTATTTGCTTTCCGCATTGTTTCTCTACCTCAGCCTTGAAAACTTTAAAGGCGTCTAATGCTTCGTCCTTTGTATGAAGCAAGTAGAGATACATGTACCGTGAGTAATCATCTATGAAAGAGATGAAGTATCTCGGACCATATGAGTCCATTACTGGACTACAAATATCTGAATGTATGATTTATAATATTTCTGAACTCCTCTTGGCATCTTTCTTAGACTTGTTGGTTAGCTTTCCCTTAATGCAACCCATACAAGTCTCGAAGTCAGTAAAATCCAAAGTACTAAGTACTCCGTCAGTCACTAACCTTTTGATTCTCTCAATGGAGATATGTCCTAATCTCCGATGCCACAACATAGAGGAATCCTCATCTATAACACAACGTTTAATGCCAGATTGAACATGCATAGCAGTATGATGTGGTTCATTTTGCAAGTTAATTGAGAAAAGACCATCAGACAAAATACCATTCCCAACAAGATCAGATTTATAAAATAAACTGAAACATTTGTCTGAAAAAGTAAAGGAATATCCAAAATGTACAAGTCTGGAAACAGAAATCAAGTTCCTAGAAAAGTTTGGAACATAAAATGTCTTATCCAATTCCAAATTAAAACCACTACTTAAAACTAAGGTGCATGTTCCGATGGCTTCCACATGTGAACGCATCTTGTTTCCTGAAGAGATGCTTAGCTCACTTCCTAATGGCTTCCTTAGTTTTCACATACCCTGCAAGGTATTCGAAACATGGATTGTAGATCCAGAATCAATCCACGATGTGTTATAAACAACATTAATCATATTAGATTCATAACAAACAAATGAGATTGGATTACCTTTCTTCTCAAGCCAACTCTGAAATTTCGTGCAATCCTTCTTCATGTGTCCCTTCTTTTTACAGAAGAAACACTTGGATTCCTTCTTAATGACAGCTTTAGGAGGTATTTTACCCTTCCATTTGTCCTTGGCTTGAAATTGATCTTGATTCTGATTCTTTCCTCTCGTGGTTGTCAGTGCAGTTTCACCCATTTCCATTACAAGCCGCCATCTTCCTGAGTACACATGGTCAGAAGTTCATTTATTGACCATTTGTCTTTATGTGTATTATAGGAAATCTTAAAGGGCCCATATTGTTTTGGAAGGGTGTTCAGAATGTAGTGCACCAAGAAAGATTTAGACATATCCACCTCAAGGTTCTTTAGTTGAGTCGCTATGTCCCTCATCTCCATGATATGCTCACGCACACCTCTCACACTGGTGAGCCTTAAGGATGAGAACCTCATGATTAGGGTGCTAGCAAGTGCCTTATCTGAAGTTTCAAATTGCTCATCAATGGCCTTCAGTAATGCCCGGACCTTGTCATACTGTTCGATAGAACCACGTATACCAGCAGAGATTTTAGTCTTTATGAATATGACGCTAAGGCGATTAGATCGCTCCCAACGTTCATAAAGAGCAATCTCATCCTGAGTGCTGGTGTCAGTAATTAAGGGCTCGTCTTTCCTTATAGCATAATCAATGTCTATCCACCCTAAGTGAAGGAATATTCTCTCATTCCAGACCTTATAGTTATCCCCTTTCAGCTCAGGGATATCACATCGTACATCAGAGAAATTTACAGGTTGTATGACTGCATAATTAAAATAAATATGCTTAAGATCCAAAATATTGAGGCTAATAAACATAAATCATGCTTTACCAATGTAAATCATGGCATAAGATCATGATCTATGACATAAAACTTGCCTGTGGGCTAAAGTTCTATTCAATTAGTTCATTTAATTGTATGACAAAACTATCAATTATGTTCCATTTTCTAATCCCTGCGGGTAAATCAGAGAAATATAATTTGATATTTTATCCTAATTAATCATACCAATATAATAAAATTCCTGTGGGATAAAATTTATTATATTAAGTACAACTAATTACAATAAATGTCCTTTAACCAAATGTGATCCTAAACCAATTAATATATAATTTGGTATAATTAGAGTTGCTGTGGCTAAGCTCCAATTATTCAAAATTATATGGATCACTTAGACATTTAATTTTGTTCACAAATTATTCATGAAAATTGCATGTTTTATAGGCAATATAATAATTATGAACAAAATCTTAATTTGTGCTAAATAGGTTAATTAACTTAATAACATGCATAATAAAACTTAAAACAATGCATATAACAATAATTAGCACAACAATTATCTCAATATATTTTCCAATAAAACATTCATTAATATGGAACACTTTCTAAATGATATGCATAATTAATTTCATAATTTATGCATAAAATATATTTCCAAAATTATGTACATACAACAATAAAATTATGCACATAAAACAAATACTTGTGTAACGCCCCTATATGGGAGTTAACAGTTTTTAATGAGATAAAATAAAAATAAATAATAAAAGTAAAAC